>CM070876.1:13006741-14206741 GCA_036365515.1 Torymus aiolomorphi
TGCGACATGCGGCCATGAATTTTTCTTTTACATTCTGGTCATAAAAAATACTATTTAATCTACCTTTGATTAAATCTTGTACTTTTTCCATAGATAAATGTATTCTAACAGGAATTTCAGGATTTGGGATATCCGCCCTTCTACTTTTTATTCGCTGTAAATGGCATGTTACTGATTTTTTATTATATAGTAGACCCATATCATCAACAGTGTCCAAAGCATAATTCACAAAATCTATACAATGGTCAGTCAATTTGGAAAGTTGATCCAAAGCTACTTTTTTTTCGTTTAATGTATTCTGTTTCTGTTCACACACCTCACTCAAACGTGTTATTAACTGTTTTCCTCTCGAACTTATCGCATTTGTTAATCTAAAAATATTGGATTTTTTGAGTATTATAAGACATTGATACAAATAAATTATAAGACATTAATAAAAATAAATAAAAATTTCATAAAATATTTCTAAATTTTATAAAAACTTGTTAATGATAATAGTACATTGTGCAAGAAGAGGAGAAAATAAGCTATTTCTAGCAAGAGTCTGAAATAGCTTTTCTTCCCGTGTTACACACCGTATTTTTTTTAACGAAGGCATGACGGGACTTTTTTCGCGTGTGAGTGGGAGAGAGGATTGGGCATTTCGAGTCGTAAAAACGCATTTCTACTTACAAAAAGAGGAGAAATGAATAACATGTGAGAGATGGCTTCATTTCTCATCTGTTTTAAGGGTAAAAATAGCTATTTCTCACCAATTTCATAAAATACACTCGAAATACGAAATTTTCTATCCCACTTTCACGTGTGGAAAAGGTCCCATTTCATGCCCTAGTTGAAAAAACATATTTAAATAATGTAAAAGAACTATTGCTAAATATGATGTACAAAATAATATGTATTTTGGTTACTCACTGCACAACCATTTGTGTAATTTCATGTACAAGACACTTTTTCTTGTCAGATATTAAAACTTGTCGATCTTCAATTACTTTCATAGCACTTTTTAATAATTCTCGCTTATAACTACAATAAAATTTAATTTTAATATGTGCAGCTGTATAGTTTATTAGTAAATGAAGTTATAGATAAGTCTTACCTAACTTCATTTAATAAAGTCTTTACAGAAGAACGAGTTTCAGCTGCAATTTCATGTATAAATTTATACTTATGTTCTCTATGTTCACTAAGTTGACAGTCTCTGCATGTCAAACGATCACAAGTTTGACAAAATAAAGATAATTGCTCATGAGGATGAAGTGTACAGTATAAATAATCAGGCAGTTTTTTGTCTCCCTTTTTAACATTTTCGGAATCACTGGTGAGTTCTTCCTTAGGCTTTATTGTATGGTCCTTAGTTATTTTCAACCTTTGATGAGCCTAAACAAAACATTTATGTATAAAATACTTGTTTATGTAACCATTGTTCTATACATATGATTAAATATCTTACCAAAACGCAATTCTGACAGATTAGCTCTTCACATTCAACACACCAACTTGTTGCAATTGCATTCTCAGAGCAATTTGTACATTTCTTTTCTTCTTCAGTATCCTTAGGATCGTCATCACAAATGGCAGTGGTATCGTCCTCCAGAAACTTGGTGAAGAATCGATTTTCAACTAAATTCTCAGGTTGACTAACTACTTTGCAATTTGGACACATGATAGGATTATTTTCAGCTGTAAAAAAATAAAGCTCATTAAATCACGTTTTTCTATATTTTTTTACATGCATACTGAGTTCAATGATACAGTGTCGTAGCAACACTTACACATGATGTCAGTGTCAACGGACATGTCATGGTGATCGCTGAGCTTGCTAGTGATACAGTTGGAACACGCGGCGTGCAGGCACTCGAGAAGTTTGGGATTGTCGTCAATGGTGAAGTTTTTGTTACAGAGCACGCACTTGGACATGCTGCTCTTGATTTCACTCTCTTGGTCGTGCTCGGTCGTGCACTCGGCTTCCTCGACCTCACCGGCCTCCTCGGGCTGCTGATCGTCCTCGTCGATGTTCATGGCGCAGGATGCGTCGTCGGTGGCGACCTCGGCGACAGGCGCCTGTTGCTCGGAGGGCTCATCCTTCACGGCCGTGTCGAAGGTCGCGGTAACGGTGCTGTTACTCCCCTCGCTATTGCTGGGCGGTTGATCCATGGTTGCAATAGCGCGCGATTGCCGTCGAAGACGACAACGCTGTCGTTGTGATGTGATGTAAAAGGCGCGCTCGCGCTTACACTAGTCCGTCATCGTCGTCCTTCGCTGACCAGGGGAACACCGATCATGGCTCTTTCGCGCGCGCCTCGAGCGTTTCCCTCGTCAACGGCAGCTTTCCTTCTCTCACCTCGTTATTGTTGACGGCGTGTCTCAGGAGGGTCGAACCGTGAGCACTCAAGGGCGGACCGAATAGGCAAGAGCGAGAGATAAAAAAAAACCACGGACTCGCACAGTTGCACCTGATAACGGGCTTGCGTGATCCAGCGGCGCGAGAGCGGAAAAAGGGATAGAGAGCACCTAAACGAGACGGGAGAAAGCCGCCATCAGAGGGCCAGTGTGCGCGTGGTTATGTGTGTTTCGTTTCAGCTTGTGCCCGCGCAGTCTGTGCATGTGTATACTGTACACTTGCACACTGTATAAGCTAGGCCAGTGTGAACGTAGGTGTGCCATCATGGCGCTTGGTTACTTAGTGTGCGTAAGGCCACGCGCACTAACCCACAGTCACTCACGACTCCCTCCACAATCCCACCTGAGAAAGAAGGGGAAAGAGGGAAAGTTAAAAGACTTTTCTAGATTACATCTTCTCTCCGTGTCTTTTTTTACCACCTCCGGTAATTTTATTAGTAGACATTTTTTTTTTGTTTCAGCGCATTTTCTAATATCGTAAGGAAAATTTTCAAATTGATTTTTTTTTCAGAGTCAATACTTAAATATTGTTGATATATTAAATAATTTCTTAATTATTCTGCTGATTATTTTATTTGCGTGTTAAAAAAGACACAATGTATTTAAAACAGATATTTATTTATTTATATGTAGTAACAAATATTTTTATTTAAATTGTTTGGAAAAATCAAATAACTATTCTTCCAACTTACTTATAACAGCAAGGAGTAATCATCAATTCCTAAAATTGTTAACAGCAACATTATTTTTTGTACATACAGTAATGTTGCAATTTCTCAAAATGTTTTTAAGAAAAAATTTTCGTACAAAAAGTTATAAAATATTTTAAATGCATGTAGCAAGTTATAAAGTTTTAGTTTGTCACAGTTTTTTTTTTTATCTACACTTAAACTTATTGAAATTTCGATAATTGTCTTTGTAAATATTATACAACTAGCATAACTTAATAATAAATTAGTATCTTTTTTCATTTTTAACTATTGAAGAATCAACCCACACCCCCAGCGGGTGTCTCACTTTAATATTCTTCGGAAAAGGTACACCTTCAGATTTTGTATATTCTATCTTTTTCTTGGATATTCCTGAAAGTTTTCTTCTCATGCTTATTGTTCCGGCTGGTTTTATATTGACTAAAACATATTTTTTGTATATTATTTAAGATTTTACTACAGTAATTTTGTATAGAAGATGAATTTTATTGATTGTATTGGTAAAATAATATTCAAACACTATTTGTGATATATCAGTATTACATAAAAAGGCTTGATAATTTTGTTAATTATTATATTATACCTGCTTTATATATGCTTGACACATCACCAGTATTGAAAACACATGTAAGACTAGATTTACTATCTCTATTAATAGCACAATAACGGTCCTCACCAACTTTAAATTTGGACTTTTCACCCAACTGTAAGGTTTGGCCTTTTAATTGTGTTGCATCAATCTGCAAAGTAAATTTCATGAAAATAATAACAAACTAATATACTGACAACTTTGTATGGTATAGTTAATCTTACAGTTCTTGGAATATCTACGATCCAAATTTCCTCATCTTCATCAAGCTCATTAAGGTTGAAAGTAGATTTCACATCAGAAATTTCTGTTAGTTCTTCTTTTTGCTCAAAATCTTTAAGCTACAAAATAACGTAATTTTTGTCAATTTATAGAATAAAATTAGTTTAGATTATACAGAAATTATCATGGTTCTATATCATAAAATTAGATTTTAAATTTTATACAAAAAAATTAGTGTCTTATATAATAAAATAGGGAAAAAATATTTTAATACATACATTATGCGGCCTTGGTATTAAATCAGTAAGTGATGATCGATTTAAAAGTTCCTCATTTAAATCCCTTTTAGTATCATTTTCGTAAAATGATGTACTAGGTGTTTTTAAAATACTTTTTCGTGGAGCTATTTTTATTGGGATTGGATTTTCAGTATCCATTAGTTCACCTGACTTGTTTAATATAGTATTTATTTGAGTTTTCAAATCAGCTGTGTCAAAGGCAGACATTTCATTGACAAAAAATTTCTTTGCAGTAAATTAAATGGTTAACCTAAAAATGTGATGTGCTACTAAATAAGAAATTTTCATTGAATCGTAATTTTCTAAAAACGAAATTATGCATTAACATAAATATCATTACCTAAACAAACTAGAATTAAAATTTACATTTAGAAATACTGAAAATTTTTTGCAAATAGCATACAATATTATCAACCATGTCAAAAGCAAAATGTGTTCACTCAAAGTATATGTATATGTACAGTATTCACTTTATGGAAATGATGACAGTCATTTACGTAATAATGACAAGAAATTTGTGCGCTGCGCTGACGGCCTTTCCACATTGGAGTGCGTCGTGCGCCGGGCCCTTTCTACATATGTGTGTTCTGTCCGTTCTAGACAACTTCTCTCTATGTCTGTCTCTGTCTTACATAAACGGAACAGATCTATCTGTCTTTGTCGGGAACACACAGAACACACAGAACACACGCGCCGTGTTTCGTGACCCGTCATCCTCCAATTCTTGCAGACCGCATTGCTGATTGGTTGGAATTTTTGGTATTATCAAAAATGGGCTTATGAGTAACACGGTCTACAAGAATTGAAGGATGACGGGTCACGAAACACGGCGCACTCAATGTGGAAAGGCCGTTCCATCGTCAAATTAGAATTCGGTTTTCAGTTTATGGCGAAGAAATTCAAATTTCGCGCTGCTATAACGGGGTTCCATAGTCCTACCATTACCGACCGAGCAATTCACACAGTTTCAAGCTGATTAAAAATAAAATACGTCGAATCACAAAAATCAAGAGAACACTCTTCTGTATTTTTTAACGTTCTATCATCCAGTCAAAGTTTGGAGTTAAAATATCAAGCCCTTTTCTCAAAAACTTTGAACGAAATTAAATTTCGCTTTGTTCAAAGTTTTTGTAAAAATGACTTGATATTTCGACTCCAAACTTTGACTGGATGATAGAACGTTAAAAAACACAGAAGAGTGTTCTCTTGATTTTTTGTGATTAATGGTACGAGTATGGCACCCCCATGGCATAATTAAGTTATTTGCAAGAACACAATAGTTAAGTCTTCTTTCTTCAGATAATTTTCACCTGAAAATTATCCTAATTTCTAAAAGTTTGTTTCAAACAATAAATAAAAAATAATTTAAAATTGGTAAAAGCAAAGAAAGTAGTATACACTCTTATTCTAATATGAATGTTACCTTATTTTTTATACTTACTTGTGTTTTGCGCGCTGGAAATCGACATTATTATTTTTGAATAGTACATGTATAATACACGTATTATATAAGTATTATACGCGTATGTATAATTGAGCAAAATTTATACGTTGTTATGAACTGCGTTTGCGTAGACGAGTCGTGCAACACATAAAGGCAATTCTACAATGGAACCTTGAATATTGATTTCTGATAAAAGTTAAATAAAATAATGTTAAATAAAATAAAAGTTAAATTAAATAATAATAATTATATGCGTTCCCATAACAATCTCGATCTAAAATTCCTAAGGTAGAATCTATATATTAATTAGTTAATTAAATAAGTTATAAACAAGTAATTAACAATAACTCGAATAGGAGCGGTAATGAATTTATTAACTAATTACCTTTAACAAATAGTAATTGCGCCCGTATAATTAAACTATTAATAGCAAGGTCAACGCGCTAACGAACATATTGAGATTAGCAATAAAACTAAATTAACGGTAGTAATCTGCGATTAAATTAATAACTATTTGGACAATAAACATTAATTACATTATAATAATTAGCGATAACAGCAGGCATAATAATAATTCATTAGGGAAGCTCACTCGGGTAGGAAAAGCTCTGTTACAGGAGTCACCCCAAGGACGAGCAACAGACGACAACACGAGTGACCCTCAAAGACAAGCGACGGACGACAACACGAGTGACCCTCAAAGACAAGCGACGGATGACAACACGAGTGACCCTCAAAGACAAGCGACAGACGACAGCACGAGTGACCCTCAAAGACAAGCGACGGACGACAACACGAGTGACCCCTAAGGCAAGCGACGGACGACAACAAGGTCAATCCAACGGACGGAGACCAGTAAACACTTCCGAGAGACGGAAAGCGTAAACACTTCCAAGAAGTATTTATCCGTGAGGCACCCCCAGAGACAGCTGACAGTCAACAATAAGGGTCACCTCAAGGACGAGTCAACGGTCCAGCAGCGACAAACAATTCCTGGAGCCGGCGCACAGTGGCGCGGAACGACCCAACGGCCCGAGCCGTCATCAACGGCCAATCACGGATCAGCAGCATCCTACGCCACTGACGTGGGCGGCTCCCCACCCGCTGCCTAAGCGCTCTCGACCCTATTTTCCAGTCAGGGGGCCTTCCATCGTTACGCCCTCGACTCTAGAGTGGGGGAGGCTTCCGAGGCAACCTGGCGCCCTACAGCCTCTACATCATACTGCCTCCCACCACCAACCTAAAGCTTCCAACCAATAGCGTTCCTGCAAGAATCATTGTCAACGGCCGAAGGTCCGCGTCCAGGATATAAAAGAAGAGCCCCGGGCCGCCAGAGTCAGTCCAAACTACAAGTTCGACAACAACAGCAGCCACCAGAGAGCGGACCTAGGAGAGGTGACCTCCAAGGTCACCATGTCACGCACATCGAACAAAATGGACCAGTCGGATGGTTCAACGCCACACCACCCTAAGCGAGTGAACCCCGATAATAGTGATGATGGATTCAGCGTCGTATCATCGACCAAGAGGAAGAAAGCCAGGACCTCGACAAAGGCCAGGACCTCAACAAGGGCCAGCAGCAGCACCAAAACCAGCACTAGTAAGATCAACACACAACCATCTAACGTGACCCTTTCTAATAAAACTAAAAATTACTTTGAGGCGCTTGCCAATGACAATACAGAAAAAACGGTACCAACCGGGTGCCTAAATACAAACGACACACAGACAAACAACGTGACAGACCCTAAACCTAAAAAACAAAACATCAAACCAGTGACAGTCAAAGTGGACGAATTAAACTTCCCCTACAAGATGCTTAAAGTTATTCTCAGGAAACTTAAGTTTCCACCGATGGTTCAAACTATTGACAGCACCCACATGTCAATTGGGGTTAGTACACTTGACGACTATCGGTTGTTACTCAAGTGTCTTGAGGAAGCAAATTTTCAATTCTCCCTGAGACGACCTGCTGATTCCACCCCCCCTGCGAAAATTGTGATAAGAGGCCTCCCCTCGTACACAGAAACGGATGAAATCAAGAAAGAATTGATTGAATTAGGACTGAAGAGTGAGGGCGTTGCACAGATGAAAAGAGGAAGTGGAAGAACAGCCACTCCGCTCCCTCTTTTCTTATTAACCATAACTAATGATGAAAACCTAAAGCTTTTGAACGAAGTAAAATCGATTAATTATTTTAAAATAAAACTTGAAAAGTACAACAAACCTAACAAACCTGTGCAATGCTTCAACTGCCAGGAATTTAATCACGTATCTAAATTCTGCCACATGCTTCCCAAATGTGTTAAATGTGGAGAAATCCACAAATCAACTGAATGCAAATTAGATTTCTCGGATAAAACAAACAACCTAAAATGCGCTAACTGTGGAGGAAACCACACGGCAAACTACCAGGGATGCCCAAGATATAAAAGACAACACGACCTAATCAAAATCAGGTCACAAAAACAAACAAACGCTAAACCTACACAACAGGTAAAAATTCATGCGCCCAGACAACAACCGCCACAAAAACAACAACAAACACAACAACATAATTACAACGCCAACACTAACTATCAATGTAACTTCCCGCGACTTATTAATAAACAAAACGCAAGTCCAGCTTGGACACACACAAACAAACATGATAAATAATAATGATAAAATACAATCTAAAGACGCCGAAAACCTAATGAACATTATAAACGAGGCAATCGAGTTAACACTTCAAATTACAACAGGTACACTCACACTTAAAGATGCAACAATTCAAACAGCTAATCTAATAAAACAACTTTACTCTACAGCCCTTAATGTCAGCAATGGAGCAGGAAAATAAACAATTAAAAATCTACGCATGGAACGCGTGTGGTGGATTATATGCCAAAAGACTTGAATTAGAATCCCTCTTAATAAATAACAAAATAGACATTTGCCTCATAAGTGCAACCTTAATTAAAGATAAACAAAATTTCAACATAAAAAATTATAAAACGTATAAAAACAACACTAACAGAGGCACGGCTATTCTCGTTAAAAATAACATCAGCCACTATGTAATTCCGATTGATCACGAAAAACTAGAAGCCACGGCTATAAAAATTAAAACGCGAGGCCAAGAAATCGCGATAATATCCACATATAACTCCCCTAGCGTAAAATTCCATAAATCCGACTACACTAAAATCTTTAAAATAGCCCCGGTTGTTATTGCAGCAGGAGATTACAATGCAAAACACACCATATGAGGTAGTAGATCTATTAACACACTTGGCAAAAACATTAATAATTTCTGTTTTAAAAATAGCCTTTCAGTTCATGCACCTCCGGAATTCACGCACTATCCATTTAACAAAAGACTAAAACCGGACATTTCATGATCTCAAAAAATCTCTATTTTACTTCGGATGTAAACACAATTCACGAGTTAGACTCAGATCACTACCCCATAGAAATCATAGTTAACTTGAGCGCTAAATTCACCACTAACCATCCTAAATATAACTTAGCAAAAGCAAATTGGAATTCATTTCAAAATCATATAGATAACGCGATTAAAGAGCGCCAAAATGACTTAAATTCAATCGATAATATAAATCTTGCAATCTTAAATTTAACTAACTCAATCCCGGAAGCATTAGAAATAGCAGTACCTAAAAATGAAAATAAAACCGGTGAACCCCCTCTGCCACAAACAATACTTGATTTAATTAACTCCAGAAATAAAAACATACGAGAAAACCATGTCAGGCCAAATCCCCTACTAAAACTAGAAATAAATCACCAACGGAAAAAATCGATAAAATGATTAAAGAATTTAAATGTAACACGTGGAATAACACAGTTAAAAAATTAAATATTAAAGATAACAGCCTCTGGAGAATGACAAAAGGTCTAACGCGTAAACAAACAAATATTCCAGCTCTTAAAAACGAAAATAATGAAATTAAATACTTTTCTCCAGAAGACAAAGCTAACGCATTTGGAAGGCACTTCGCTAATACATTTACCCCGCATAAAAACGAATCCGAAGAAGCAAAGCTCTTCACCACAGAAACAGACCGCATGGTTTCCTCGTACTTAAACCATCTGGAAATTACGGATCCTAAATATAAAGCCAAACCATTCGAAATCAAAAACTATATTAAAAGAACTAAAAACAATAAAGCCCCCGGACCGGATAAAGTCACTAATTGCATGCTTAAACATCTACCCTCCAGCGCCATAAGTTATATTACGAAAATTCTTAATGCTTGCTTCGATTTAAATTATTTCCCTACGGAGTGGAAAAAAGCAACTATCTTAGTGTTTGCTAAACCCGGTAAAGATCTAACCATGACCACCAGCTACAGGCCCATAAGTTTAATTCAATAATCATAATCGACAGACTTAAAGACGAACTAAACGATAAACTTCGACTCCGAGCAGAACAATTTGGCTTTAGAGATGGACACTCGACAGTACAGGCCATACTTAGACTAACAGAAGACATCACGAAAAACTTTAACTGCAACAGAAACACAGGCGCGGTTTTTCTGGACGTCGCGAAGGCTTTTGACAGCGTGTGGATTAACGGACTAATCCGCAAGCTGATCGAAGCCAAAATAAATAAAAATTTAATTCACCTATTAGCATCATATTTAAAAAATAGAAAATTTAAAGTAAAACTAAATGACGTAGAATTTAAAGAATTTAATATACGTGCAGGCATACCACAAGGCAGTCTACTCGGTCCTATACTTTTCATCATTTACATCAATGACCTTCCAACCGTTGAAGGAGTAAAAATAGGAATTTACGCAGATGACACGGCCGCGTGGGCTAACTCGTGGAGCAATCTCAAAATAGTAAAACTTTTAAACGAATTCCTTAATAAAGTAAAAAACTGGACAACATTATGGCGCATAAAAATAAATGCTTCTAAATCAGAATCAATCCTTTTCTCGCGTAAAAAAAACCCAACACGGGATCTAGATCCGCCTAATCTAAACAACGAGTCTATAGAATGGGAAAATAAAGTAAAATATCTAGGAGTAATGCTTGATAAAAAATTAAGTTACACAGCCCACGTTAATAACACGCGTAACAAAGCAATAGGAGCCACAATGAAACTCAAACCGATCTTAAATAATCACTCAGCACTAAATATAAATAACGGAGTAATAATTTATAAAATGATAATAAGACCCATCTTAACCTACGCCACGACGATCTGGGCTAACACAAACAAATCTAATTACCAAAAAATACAAACGGTACAGAATAAAACACTCCGCACTATTTTAAACGCCCCTAGATACACTAAAAACACTCTAATTCATAAAGATTTAAATGTAGAGTACATTAAAGATTACATCAAAGAAGGCGGCAAAAACTTCTACAACAGAATTTCGGAATCAAAATATCAAATCATTAAAAACCTAGGCAACTACGACTCCGACGCAAGAGACAAATACAAGAGACCTAAAGACTTTTTGCATATAGATCCACCCACATAAATCCTAGTAAATAACGCAAATTTACGATGTTTCAGATACAACAGATCCAAGCCAAGGACAAATGCAGACACACCAGATTTACCTTCCCCTTACTAATCATTTTTCTTTCAGGATCACATCAAGAAGACGCACCTCCTACACTAAACTCTCTCTCTCCTTTCACGCAAAAAGAGACACAGCGACGTTATGCTGGCGGCTGATATTCAGTGCGCCTCAAAACCGCAACGAATGCCTGACCGGACCGGCTGGCGGATGCGGCGTCTCCCTCTGGGTGAATCTCTTTCCTCTAAAACTTTCTGCCGCATATCACCTTTACCTACCTATATAAATTACTCACCTATTTTTTCTGTCTAATAAAGTCATTCTACACGTCTCAACAACTAACTTAAGATAAATGGGTTTTTACTCCTAGCGAGGTTTTTCCCCATTCTACACTCCACATAGTAGTCCAGCCATACAACCGTTTTTGCTCTATAACTTCTGATAGTGTGGAAATGCCGTCACAGGGTAACGCACAACTTCCTCTTTTCGATTTCCTTCTTTAAGGAGAGGTAACTGGAATCGCCCAGGCTCCTCCTACGTGGATTCATTTCTACGTAAGGGGCTCCTGGACGGTGATCCGGGCAGGCTGTACCTCACTGGTAGGGGGCGACGGAGGGGGCCCCCATCATCCCTTCTTTTTTCTTCTTCTTGCCAGAGTCAGTCGCTACCAAGCACATGATAAGCTTCGTAGTCTGTTCAATTGCACTAGTGCACGCACCCTGACCACGTCATAGTGTCAGTCAATATTGAATTGTATAGAGTCACGGTTCTAAAGTTCATTGTTTGTCAAGATTAACAAAGTTCTTAATTGATTCAATAAAAATCAAGTTAAAGTTCATTCTCTCGAGTTCAAGTCTTTATTTGAATCTCCCGCAACTCTGTGCGCTTCAGCGCTTAATTGAGCAACGTTCCCGAATTCCTGTTGGTCAACGCGGCGACCATTGCAGAAGCGCCCTTCTGCTTCCAGAACCCGACTCGGGTCATAACAACGTATTTGCACCACTGGCTGATGTTGATATAGATATGTTCGCGAGGGGGAAGGGGGTGGTGCCATGGCCATGGTGGTGAGGGGTCCCCTCGCGCCGCACGCCACTGCCGCACTCACCGCACACCCCCTCCCACAGCCGACGAACTCGATCGTTTGTTTATACGTTTTACCGCAGTACTCAGACTCGACGTTATGTACCGCGTTCAAACTTTGATACATTCTCCTCTATATTAGCTATATTGTCAAAAGTTTTTTTGATCATTTTTATCATTTTTATAGAATCGCAATCTAAGTGTTCTGTGTTTTAGCAAGGTACTTTCAAAGGAACCCCTGTACAAGGGTTGAACTTTGAAGTTGAATAATTTTATAACTGTGTTGCCAAACGATCTCAAATTTCGCACACTTATAGAAAATTAATTAAAGAACAACAATATTAAATTTTTTGAATGATCTTAACATTTTCATTTCGGTATTCAACCTCCTTTGTGAATAAACTTTTATTGGAAATGCCTTACTCACTTACGTATCGTCGCGCCGCGGTACGAAGAAAAGCCAACTTGGAAGTTATAACAGGCGAAGAAAAGCCAAAAAGTGTCTAAGGCGAAGAAAAGCCAGTTTGACTTCACAAACGAAAGTAACATTTAGTTGGTATCTTATAGATAACTTTCAGATAATCAGATAAGATAAAGATAAAAAGATATAACCAAAAAGATTAAAAAACTTTTTAAAAAGATAAGATAAAAAGATGATCAGTCAAGATAATTAGATAACTAGTAATTAATTAGATGCCGTCAGTTGGAATTTTTCCTCCGCACGAACGGCCCAAACTGGCTTTTCTTCGTCTGGGAAGATTCAAACTGGCTTTTCTTCGTCTGGGAGGGCGCAAACTGGCTTTTCTTCGTCTTAGACGCGTTTTTGGCTTTTCTTCGCCTGTAACTTCCAAGTTGGCTTTTCTTCGTACCGCGCGACGATATACGCAATTACGAAAATTCGCCGATTTTTCAAATTTATTTTCTAATGTGTAAAGTGAACAGATTGTTCGTGTGCTTCAATAATTTTGAAAATACGAAAATTGAGAAATATAAAAAATCAAATACAGAAATCTGTAATTGAATAAGGCATCCCTTTATGACAAACACTATATATACTGTACAAACAGATTTGTTTGTGTTCCTCAATTAGTTTAAATGTAAAATAATTCAGAGTTATCTATTCAACATTTCTATAGATTTATAAAACTACTGCAAATTTTACAATGAATTAAAATAAAGATTTTAATATGCGCATTTTTAAAATTCTTTACATGTATTTACTCTTATTTAGAAGTATGCATGTAAAATCCAATATCATTTTTTTCATTAAATGTAATAAAAACATTACTTTTAATATATCTCTAACATAAGCGTGCGCTTCAATAAATTATCGGCGAACTTAAACAATTTTAAGATTTCGATTTCTGTCTATTTCAAATCATAACATAGGAGAAACTTGTAATTCCTCTTATTTTTTTTTTATAAATTCCACACGACTATCTTCCAATATAGAGAAAACCAAATTAAAATTCCTGAAATACGCAAGAGAATTCTAAAAAGAAGAGGCAATAAAAAATTCCGCACGATCACAAAGGACTCATTGATGCGCTCTCTCCCATTCTTACCTAATTCTCTGAAATCTTTAAACTTAGCCCCCCTCGTTCTCGCAAAAAAATAGAGCAAAAACCTCGCGGGAGAAGATGTATACCCACAATTACAAAACGACGGGAGACGGCGAAAAAAGCTACCCGCACCCGCCCGAGCTTGTATCCATTCTCTCTATCTATTGCTTGGGAACTTTGGGTTTAGAACTCGCGTCGCGGGTTCAAATTCCAATCGCTGCTAGATTCGCTCGCGTCGCCAAGATCACTGTGGGCCAGGGTTGGTCATTCGATGATTCTGAACTGCACCGAATGGCTACCTTCAGAGCACGGCGAGCGAGAACTGCACTATGCGGATAATTTCAGAGTGATCGAGTGAGCATTGCGAGCAGAAACTATAGAGTGAGTCGAGGCTAGGTCACTTGGAATGTTTACATTAGTTTATTCTGTACGCACGTGTAAGGAGTTTATCAAAGAATTTTCTTATTAGGTATTTCGTGAAACAAGGTGGAGAAAATTTATTTCTACATTTATCAGATAAGTATAAACATTTCTTTTTCTTTCCTTTTTTGTTAAATATAAAGAAAATTGATTCTTTGTGTTCTTTTTGTATATGTTTCAGATTATTTATATATTTGCGGATATTTGGTAATAATTTTATTACCAAACAGCGTACGACAGTAAGTATGACGAATATTTGAAAAAATGTTAAATCTAAATATCCGGGGAATGCAATGTCCACTCAAATAGGGGAGCTAAGTAGATGGGCGACGGTATGCAACAGATTACTCAAAAAATTTTGAAACCCAAGTAGCCGGGGGACGGGAGGTCGACGCATATAATGGACTTACTCAAACTTGCAACAGTAAGCAAGACGATTATTTAAAAAATTTTTAAAGTCAAATAAGAGAATTACGTAAGGTAAAGTACCCGAATGCAAGGCAAATTAAAAATGAAACCGAAATCGGGACAGCAGTGAAATAACTACTATAAAATGTTAGTAGGGTAACGGCATTACTTTGTTAGCATTATTTGTGATATTACGTATGCACGTCAATTTTGTCTTAATTTACTCTTTTAATTGATTGCAAAGGGCATCCAAACTTTTCGAGGTTATATTTCAGTAGCGTGAGAAGTCAAATCTTTGTCCAACTTTAGGCGCCTCATAAATAGTTCCCAACACCCGAAAACGGAACACATTTAAAAGTACATATTGTCCCGACATAGGGTTCGAGTAACGTCTCGATTTAGGTCCCAGCTCGACATAGAGTGTCCAGGAATAGTAGTCGTATACATGTTTTTTCAATCTTACCTATATTTATCAGAAAAAAGTATTTAAATAGATTTATTTTTGTATAGATTAATAAGCTTGATTTCTGTATCAATGATTAGATTAAAAAGTTTTTAAAAATTTTGGTTGTCGGTTCTGAAAACACCGTTTGTATATGGTTGTAGGGTGACTTCGCCAGTGAATGAACACATAAGAAAATTGTAATTTTTGTTATTCACTTAAAAGTCTTAAAAATAGGTTAAAAGTAAACATCTTTTTTAATTAGTATTTTAAAATATTCAAACTTTACGTGAGTGACAAAATTTTAGATAAAGAATAAAAGTAGAAATTTTGTTTAAAAGAAATCTGTAAATATATATCTCCTAAAAACCAGTAAATAAACACGCGGTGCTAGTGACTGAACACTTTGAAAACAGTAAATGAACACTTACTTTGTATGTACTTATGTAAGTTCAGTAACCGTTATTTTACAATCTGAATGTTAAAAGTTGACACCAGGATACACACTTTATGTATTAAAACTAAACATTAAATATTAAACATTATTGATTTTTCATACAGTAAAGCATGAGGTGCGAATAACGTTCGTTCACTGGGTTGCCGGAATAAGACTCGCGGCCCAGCAAAGAAGTGTTTATTCGTTCACTAGATTCAGGAGTATAAAATGAACCGAAGTTGGAACACCTAAATTATATTTAAATAATTAACTTTTTTCTTAAAAATAATATCGAATCGACAACTAATACGTATGAACTTCATTTAGACGTAAGATTTTAGCACAAAAACTTTAGATTTAAAAAAATCTTCAGCATACAGTGCATCTGCATCACCCTTATATCGAATGGCGTATACTTAATTCTCATCACGATATCGCAATATTAATCATTTTTTTCATCCAAAGCAATTAATTTCATAGCATGTACAATGTATAAAATGAAAGGAAATTTCGCAAAGATTTCAAAATCATGATTATATTTGATACACAAAATGTACAAATTATACAATTTTAAATATTATATCAAAATGTTCATTCACTGGTGACAGTTCCAATATACTGGTGTAGTCATCCTACTCCGAATGTGTCCCGCTTTCGGGTACTTTATCTTAGGCGTGCAACAGTAACAAGGCGATTATTTAAAAAATTATTGAACCCAAGTAGTCAGGGTCTCAAGGTCGACGCATATAAGGGAGTTACGTAGATGTGCGGTAACAAGCGAAACGATTATTTGAAAAATTCCTCAACCTAAATAGTCGGGGGACGCGAGGTCCACGTAAGTAAAGGAGTTACGTGGATGTGCAACAATAAGCGAAGCGATTATTTAAGAAATTTTTAAACCTAAATAGCCGAGAAGCGTGAGGTCCACGCAACTAAGGGAGTTATGTATACGTGCAACTGTAAGCATAACGACTATTTAAAAAAATTATAAACCCAAGTAACTAGGGGACGCGATATCGATGCCTATAAGGGAGTTACGTAGACGTGCGGCAGTAAGCGAGACGATTATTTGAAAAATTCTTGAACCTAAATAGCCGGGGGACGGGAGGTCCATATAAAGAAGGGAGTTACGTAGATGTGCGACAATAAGCGAAACCATTATTTGAAAAATTCCTCAACCTAAATAGCCGGGGAACGCAAGGTTCACGAAAATAAGAGAATTACGTACACGTGCGACCATAAGCGAAACGATTATTATTATTTTAGATTCTAATCGTATCTGCGTTTTGGCCAAATTAGGTGAAACGTAACCTAATTCCGCCAATATTGAAAAAATAGTACAAGGAAACTCATAAACTCTAAAAATTAATAAAATTTACGTTTTGAAATATATAATAGCTTTATTTAATTCTTAAATTCTATGAATAATACTAAGTATTAAGGAAAAAAAGGATTTTGGATTTGGCTAAAACTGTAGGAGGTACTTCATTATGACAAATAATGGGACATGTGTTTCGGTGTTTTTGTGAATGGGCCTTTTTGTCCGAGACCCAAGCTATTTTATATCTCAAATGAACAAAATCGATAAAAATGGGGTCTCTTTCTTTAGTTATACCTTTTCAGAATATTTCGGTCATACAAATGGACTAAAAAGTTTATGAAAGAAGGCAAAAAAGCTTTAATTTAAGCTGTGTTTCATTAAAAAATGTCGATTTTTTAAAAAGTTATAGGCTATCAAAGATAAAGTTAGAAGATAGCTTAAAATACCACTCGTTAAATACTTGAAAAAAAAATGAGATATTTTTAGTGATTTTCTTACTGTATTTTTTATAGCCTATAACTTTTTAAAAAATCGACATTTTTTAATGAAACACAGCTTAAATTAAAGCTTTTTTGCCTTCTTTTAGAAACTCCTTAATCCATTTATTACATAACCGAAATATTCAAAAAGCTATAACCACAGAAAGATAACCCATTTTTATCAAAAATAGTTGATTTTAGACATAAATTAGTTTTAATCTCGAAACAAAAGACCGATTCACAAAAACCCTGAGACACGTGTCTCAATATTTGTCATAAAGAAGTGCCTCCTGCAGTTTCAGCCGAATCCAGGACCCGCATTCCTGGTGCTCCCCTTGTAAGTATCAATGAAAAAAAGGATTTTTTTTACATTGTAATACATTATCTCTAAATGATTTTGGAATTCTATATGGGAGTTTGCCATAAACTAAACAAAAAATTCATTTTGATCCACGAAATTGGTTATTGCTAATCATATTTTTAAAGTTTCTTCTCATAAAAGGGACACATAAATGACTTTATGAAAGTAGTAACAATTTTACACCTGCTCATATTTATTGGATCACATCTTCTTTACAGATTAGCCGAATTGAGTGAATTATACTTAGTCGCAAAAGTACTTTGCTTCTATTTAAGCTTTTTAAGCGTTCAACACGGCATTTTTTTTTTCGTCTTTCTGCCAATTTGGAGGATACATTTTTTTCATTTCAATGCCTATTTTAGGTAATGCTACATATGTAAGAACGTAAACATCAAAATTTCAATTTGTTTGTCATTTTTAAACTCAAGCTTTTCTCTCGAATCAAAAGATAACTGAATTCTTAAAAAAAAAAATTTTTTTTCGTCTTAAAATAAGCTTCAATTCCTTTTCTGACGTTTTAAATTTTGATATTTTACACCAAAGTTATATCCATTTTAATACCACCCTTTCTTGAAAAATCGTAATTTTTAAGAGGCTGTAACTTTTTTCTATATAAATATTTTTACTTGAAATTTTGAGGAAAACTTCTTCATTTCATATATAATTGAACCTCAAAGACCTATTTTTGGAAAACACTTTCGGGCAATGTAATGGATTCTTTTCTATGCTCATTTTCTATATATTCTATTATATAGAGGAGGCTCATCCAGTTCAATATGATGAAATAGTTCTCTCTAGGACTCGCAAGCAACCAATGGAATCATAGATTTGAACATAAGAAAAAATAAGATGTATACATACACTTTTCCCCTTTTGTCCCGCCATAATCTCAAAAACAACGGAGTTTTTACATTTTCATTTACTTTCCATAAACGGGTGATGAAAAAATCTTAAAAAAATTTATGTTGATAATATAGAAGGAAAAAAATTACTTTTGGGTATAAAGTGAGGGGGGCATTTGAGGGGAAGGGGGCATGTGGGGGTGCCACTGAGGGGAGTGAGGGAGGCAATGAGGTGCTTTTGAAGATTCTAAAGCACACACACACACACACACACACACACGGATTTTAACGGTATTTTGAGGGGCGTTGAGGGGGACATTGAGGAGTGGCGAGGGAGGCGAGGGGGCTGATCGGTCAGATTTTTTCTTACAACTATATAATACAGGGGTGTGTGTGTGTGTGTGTGTGTGTGTGTGTGTGTGTGTGTATAAGAAATTCTCTAGAACTTTTAGCTTTTACAGTACTGTAACATATCTTATGGTTCTCAGATATTTAGCTATCTAAGTCAAGCAAATATTTATAAAATCCACTTTCAGTAACATGTTCCACTACATAGAACTCACTTGTAAACAAGGACAAGCTCAACGGGCAATCGGAAAAGGTCTAAATTCAGAGGTTTTGCCTACGTACCTTCGGAAATTTTCATCCTTATTACCGTTTAAAAAATCACTAAAATAATCACTCATTTTTTGTCATTTTTCACGATTTTGAAATGCACGTAACATTGTACAGGATTGTTCGATTTTAAAACATGTTCAGCTTAAATTAAAGCTCTTCTCTTCTACTTTAATTATTTTCTTGTGGAAAATTTGTTGGCACCTTTTGGAGCTTAATATTGGTTATAATCACGTCACGTTGTTCGTTATGATAATAGAACAACCACTATAGATAATTATATTAAAAGAAAAAATTTATGGGTCACGCGCGGTTCAAGCAAAAACGGGTATTACGTAGACATGCGACAATAAGCGAGTCGATTATTTTAAAAATTCTTAAACCAAAATAGCCGGTAAGTCCAAAATGGACGGGAAGTCCATGCAAAAGAAGGCCTTACTTAGACGTGCGACGTTGAGTGAATCGATTAATTAAAGAAGTCTCAGATCTAAATAGGCGGGGAACGCGAGGTCCACGCAAAGCAGGGAGTTACGTATAGACGTGCAACAATAATCTAGTTGATTATTTAAAAAAGTATCTCTGCCGAATATTTAGGTTTAAGACTTTTTCACATAATCGACTATCTTATGCTGTCGCACGTCTTAATGCCCTTTTTTCTGCATGGACCTCTCGTCCCTCGACTAGTTTGGTTTAAGACTTTTTTAATTAATCGAATCGCTTACTCACACACGGCATAGTCGAAACATAAGCAAAAAACCCAATTGAAAGTGATACAGGCAAAAAGGTGAGGCTTTTTCCTTGAAATTAGTATAGAAGTGATATTAAAAATAATTTTTGTTGTGATTTGTAGAAGCAAAATACTTTTGCGACTATAATTCACTCAATTTGGCTAATCTGTAAAGAATATGTGATCCAATAAATATGAGAAGGTGTAAAATTCGTACTACTTTCATAAAGTCATTTATGTTTCCTTTTTGTGAAAAGAAACTTTAAAAACATGATTAGCAATAATCAATTTCATCGATCAAAATGAATTTTTTGTTTATAGCAAACTCCGATATAGAATTCCAAAATCATTTATAGATAATGCATTACAATGTAAAAAAATCCTTTTTTTCCTTCATACTTAGTATTATTCATAGAATTTAAGAATTAAATAAAGCTTTTATATATTTAAAAACATAAATTTTATTAATTTTTAGAGTTTATGAGTTTCCTTGTACTATTCAATATTGGCGGAATTAGGTTACGTTTCATCTAATTTGGCCAAAACGCAGATACGATTGGAATCTAAAATAATAATAATCGATTCGCTTATGGTCGCACGTGTACGTAATTCTCTTATTTTCGTGGACCTTGCGTCCCCCGGCTATTTAGGATGAGGAATTTTTTAAATACTCGTTTCGCTTATTGTCGCACATCTACGTAACTCCCTTCTTTACATGGACCTCCCGTCCCCCGGCTATTTAGGTTTAAGAATTTTCAAATAATCGTCTCGTTTACTGCCGCACGTCTACGTAACTCCCTTATAGGCGTCGATATCGCGTCTCCTAGTTACTTGGATTTATAATTTTTTTAAATAGTCGTTATGCTTACGGTTGCACGTATACATAACTCCCTTAGTTGCGTGGACCTCGCGCTCCCCGGCTATTTAGGTTTAAAAATTTCTTAAATAATCGCTTTGCTTATTGTCGCACGTCCACGTAACTCCCTTACATGGATCTCGCATCACCCGGCTATTTAAGTGTAAGAATTTTTTAAATAATCGTCTCCCTGATGAAAATGACAACCTCAATATCCTCAAATCAGCCTTGATTTACCTTGATTATGCATCGATTTACCTTGAATCAAGGCAACTCAAGGAAGAATCGAGGTAAATCGCGGTTAATTTGAGACAATCGAGATAATCATTTTCAGCGGGGCTTGCTTAGTGTCGCACGTCTACGTAACTCCCTTATATGCGTTGACCTTGAATCCCCTGACTACTTGGGTTTAATAATTTTTTAAATAATCGCCTTGCTTACTGTCGCACGCCTAAGGTAAAGTACATGAAAATAGGACACATTCGGAGTAGGGTGACTACACCAGTAAATTGGAACTGTCACCAGTGAATGAACATTTTGATATAATATTTAAAATTGTAAAATTTGTACATTTTGTGTATCGAATATAATCATGATTTTGAAATCTTTGCGAAATTTCCTTTCATTTTATATATTGTACACACTATGAAATGAATTGCCTTGGATGAAAAAAATGATTAATATGGCGATATCGTGATAAGAATTAGACATACGCCATTCGATATAAGGGTGACGCAGATGCACTGTACGCTGAAAATTTTTTTAAATCGAAAGTTTTTGTGCTAAAATCTTACGTCTAAACGAAGTTCATAATTATTAGTTGATGATTCGATATTATTTTTAAGAAAAAAGTTAATTATTTAAATATAATTTAGGTGTTCCAACTTCGATTCATTTTATACTCCTGAATCTAGTGAACGAACGAACACTTCTTTGCTGGGCCGCGAGTCTTATCCTGGCAACCCAGTGATCGAACGTTATTCGCACCTCATGCTGTACTGTATGAAAAATCAATAATGTTTAATATTTAATGTTTAGTTTTAATACATAAAGTGTGTCCTGGTGTTAACTTTTAACATTCAGATTGTAAAATTACGGTTACTGAACTTAAGTACATACAAAGTAAGTGTTCATTCACTGGTTTCAAAGTGTTCAGCCACTAGCACCGCGTGTTCATTTACTGGTTTTTAGGAGATATATATTTACAGATTTCTTTTAAACAAAATTTCTACTTTTATTCTTTACCTAAAATTTTGTCATTGACGTAAAATTTGAATATTTTAAAATACTAATTAAAAAAGATTTTTACTTTTAGAAATAGGTTAAAACCTATTTTTAAGACTTTTAAGTGAATAACAAGAATTACAATTTCCTTATTTGTTCATTCACTGGTGAAGTCACCCTACAACCATATACAAACGGTGTTTTCAGAACCGACAACCAAAATTTTTAAAAACTTTTTAATCTAATCATTGATACACAATCTATTTTACTAATCTATAAAATAAACCTATTTAAATACTTTTTTCTAATAAATATAGGTAAGATTGAAAAAACATGTATACGACTATTATTCCTGGACACTCTATGTCGAGCTGAGACCTAAATCGAGACGTTACTCGAACCCTATGTCGGGACAATACTTTTAAATGTGTTCCGTTTTCGGGTATTGGGAGCTATTTATGAGGCGCCTAAAGTTGGACAAAGATTTGACTTCTCACGCTACTGAAATATAACCTCGAAAAGTTTGGATGCCATTTGCAATCAATTAAAAAAGTAAATTAAGACAGAATTGACGTGCATACATAATATCACAAATAATGCTAAGAAAGTAATGCCGTTACCCTACTAACATTTTATAATAGTTATTTCACTGCTGTCCCGATTTCGGTTTTATTTTTAATTTGTCCCGCATTCGGGTACTTTACGTAATTCCCTTATTTGACTTTAAACTTTTTTTAAATAATCGTCTTGCTTACTGTTGCAAGTTTGAGTAAGTCCATTATATGCGTCGACCTCCCGTCCCCCGGCTACTTGGGTTTCAACATTTTTTGAGTAATCTGTTGCATACCGTCGCCCGTCTACTTAGCTCCCCTATTTGAGTGGACATTGCATTCCCCGGATATTTAGATTTAACATTTTTTCAAATATTCGTCATACTTACTGTCGTACGCTGTTTGGTAATAAAATTATTACCAAATATCCGCAAATATATAAATAATCTGAAACATATACAAAAAGAACACAAAGAATCAATTTTCTTTATATTTAACAAAAAAGGAAAGAAAAAGAAATGTTTATACTTATCTGATAAATGTAGAAATAAATTTTCTCCACCTTGTTTCACGAAATACCTAATAAGAAAATGCTTTAATAAACTCCTTACACGTGCGTACAGAATAAACTAATGTAAACATTCCAAGTGACCTAGCCTCGACTCACTCTATAGTTTCTGCTCGCTGTGCTCACTCGACCACTCTGAAATTACCCGCATCAGTGCAGTTCTCGCTCGCCATGCTCTGAAGGTAGCCATTCGGTGCAGTTCAGAATCATCGAATGACCAACCCTGCTGGGCCCTTTCTACATATGTGTGTTCTGTCCGTTCTAGACAACTTCTCTCTATGTCTGTCTCTGTCTTACATAAACGGAACAGATCTATCTGGGGCCTTTCTACATATGTGTGTTCTGTGTGTTCTGTGTGTTCCCGACAAAGACAGATAGATTTGTTCCGTTTATGTAAGACAGAGACAGACATACAGAGAAGTTGTCTAGAACGGACAGAACACACATATGTAGAAAGGGCCCTGTCTTTGTCGGGAACACACAGAACACACAGAACACACATATGTGGAAAGGCCCCTGTGGGCCGATAGCGCTCCTATTCGCCTTGTTAATGCCCTAATCACATAACCGCGTACGATCGCGTACGTCTGCGTACAACCGCGTCCGACGTTGAGGAAGAATCTAGTGATTTTCGCTGTTGCCAACAGCGGCAATGTCAGTGCAATAACTAGTACTTTCGAGGAACAGACCTACGTATACGAAAGTCGGCTACTACACCAACGACAACAGACATAAACAAGCAAGCGTTACTCCGATCTACTGCACTTCGTGTGAGTACGTCTGTTCCTCGAAAGTACTAGTTATTGCACTGACATTGCCGCTGTTGGCAACAGCGAAAATCACTAGATTCTTCCTTAACGTCGGACGCGGTTGTACGTAGACGTACGCGATCGTACGCGGTTATGTGATTAGGGCATAAGAGTAGTGTCCTTCTGGTGTTCATTTTTGGAAGCTTAAGTGGTGGGTACCAAAACATTACATTGTATACGGAAAAACTTGAAAACAACAAAAAACGGGTTTTAAACTGTAATATAATGTATTATACTAAAAAGTTATTTATATTATTTTTCCCAAATTTTAAAACGTATAAAAAATTTTTGAAAAAGTGTTCAGTCAAAATATTTTTATATAAAAAAAATTCTTTTAATATACTATATTATAATATTTTAACAAACTGTTGACTGTAGGGCTTTCTATTTTGTGATTTCTTATTTTTGTCATGTATTTTGATGGTTTTTACACACTTCCTAAGCTTCAAAAATCGGACACTAGTAGGGCGCTGCCTATAACTCTTAACAAGGAGAATAGGCGCAGGCCCCGCAGGCGACACCACCGACCGCCGCGCGCACCAAGCACCAACATCCGATATAATCGGTGCAGGCGCTGAGGCGCAGCAGTGCGAATGCGATCGCGTCTACAGTATACACGTATTATCCCAACGTATAAGTACATAATGTGTAGGTACGCTCGCGCGGTGGCGCTCTGATCGCGACAGTGCGCGCGCGTGTTTAGTGTACGTGTATGTATAGAATAGAGAGCTCTCGCTCGCTGTGCGCGAGAGAGTAGCGTAAAAATTCACCAGTGTATAGAGAGAAGCGACGATTCTCGTAGTGCAAAAGTATAATAGGGGCTGCGTAAGTAAACAAACGTGCCCTCGTCGCGTTATCGAGTCAGCAGCCTTCAGTCGGCCCGTGCACGATTAACCAAGCCATCGTCTGTCCACGTAACCGCGTCGTCTGCGCGCGCGTGCCCTCCGGATATTGGCGAAAAGTCGCGCGCCGCGGCCTCCCCGCGGAAATTTAGGTTAAAACGTTGCTGCTGTGATTATAGCTGCTGCTGTATACTACTGTTGCTGATGATGATGAGGATGCTGATACTACTGCTGCCTCACTCGCATACACGCCATGTCTGTATTCTCCGCTGCGCGCTATAACACGCTAGAGAGCATTTCATCGGGCCACGGAATTCCTCGGCGAAAGAGAGAAACTTGCTACATCTGCGTTCACCCATTGCGGAGACTGCCCGCGCCTCGTCGAAGACGCGAAGAGCGTGCACGGCGCGTTATCGCTGCGTATATATACGCCTTATAGGCTTTTTACGCCACCGCTGGTGCGTGCCTCCACCCCGCGCTCTATAGTGCTATATCTATATCTGTGTCTCCGTCTCTCGCGGAGATTCTTGCTTACGCCCGAGAGAGAGAGAGAGAAAGAGAGAGAGAGAGAGAGAGAGAGAGAGAGAGAGAGAGAGAGAGAGAGATAGGATCGTCGTCGACTATTACTACACTCTCCGCAAGGAGAGTTTCCGCGTCTTTGTGGCGCGCGAAAGGATTCAAGAAAGTGGTAGATACAAGCGCCCGCACTCTGAGGAGAAAAAAAAAACAGGCCAGCAAGAGTCGCTCCGCCTGTTTGTGTGTGCGCTCCTGTGTATGTGATTGTCTATGCTGTGCATTCTCTATTTCGCTTCTGCCGATAAACACTTAACATATCGCTGGGGCCGTTTTTCAGCGCTAATAGCAGCGTTGTGTGATAATCTCTACGACTAGGTATTCTATATTCCTGCTCTTCTGAGAAGAGTTAGTGCATACGTGTTTCGCTCGTCGAGTGCCTGGTGTATAATAAGCGTACGCTCTATACGTGCTCCGAAATACGGCTCTCGGGCTCTCCTATTTTTTCTCTCCGCCCTCTATCTGCCTCTCTCTCTCTCTCTCTCTCTCTCTCTCTCTCTCTCTCTCTCTCTCTCTCTCTCTCTCACTCATTCTCTATCTCTCGCGCGTTCGGTCTTCCTTTCACGTGAATTTGCAGTGAGAGACAAAGACGGGGCGAGTTGGGTTAAAAGAGAGAGGGAAGGAGCGAGGAAGAGAGAGACACAAAGGTGGACGTTCTTTCGCATGCGGGTGTGTATGCGTATACGTGTGCGAGTTACACGCCTCTAGTCACTGTGCGCAGCCGCGGGAATGTATATGTGTGCGATAGAAAGAGACGGAGTGCGCGGCGTACGTACGCGCGCGCCAGACAAGGACGGGGATACCAGCAGAGAGTGCCAGTACAGTGGCGCGCGTGTGAGTGTCTCTATATCTCTATCTCTCTTTCTATTCGCGGAGTGAATGGGAAAAAATCAGGATTTCCCGGATTTTCCGCGACTCCGCTTTTTCTCCGGGTCGTCGTCTCCTCTCTCATTGAGGAATCATCGGCGACGCCCGTGCCCTGCCTGTGTATATATGTGTGTGCCTGTGTACGTAGTCTCATCTCTAGATATTATCATCTTCATCATAATCATCATCATTGTCGTCGTCAGCTCAATACTCTTTAATCACTAACTCTCTCGCTCTCTCTTTCTCTCTCTCCTAGCCGTTTGTAATACCTAGAGCAGCTAGCGGCTGTGGTGACGGCGGGGAACAACAATAAACGCCGTTCGCTCGTTACATATTACGTTCGCGTGCGGTCGCGCTCGCGCAGTACAGAAGGCTGCGGAGAAAGAAATAACGTCAGAGTGCAAAGGGAGCGAGACATCAGCAGTAGTAGCAGTATGTGTGTGTGAGTGTGTGTGTGTGTGTCTTTGCGTGTGTATAATACGCGATGCGAGAGAACGAGAGTGCGAGGGGTATATAACGTGAAAGGTATATAGGCGAGGAATCGTCGTGTTTCTGTCTTTCTCTCGTGGCGGCAGCGGCGATTATTGCGGGAATTCCATCGTGCGCGCGCGCACTCGCGCTCGTTACATACTCCGCTCGCTAGCGCGTACACGTCTGTATGTGTGTATCGGGAACGCGGGCGTGTGTATGCGTACGTGTGTACGTGTTGTGTGTGTCTGTCTCTCCGTCGCGCTCGCTCGCTTGCCTCTATTCGCGCACTCTCTGACGTTTGTTCGCGGAACGCGCTTTTGACTATACAGTGTACGCCGAGCCGAGCGACCGACTGCACGACATCACCGTCACCACCAACAGCTGTTTAGCCCCGTGCGCCAGCAATTAGACGACGTGCCCTGGCAGCCAGAGGTTCGCGAGTGCTTCGTTTCGCGGTAACGTGCCTCCTCCTCCTCCGGTCCTCGCGGATGGGTGCCTTATTCACGCGCGCCCGAGTGTCGCGAAGATATATATATACAGACGCGCGCCGTGCTTGTACTCCGTTCTCTTGGCCGCTCGCGCTATCTCTCCCTCACTCGCTCGCTCGCGCTCTCGCCGTTTCGCGATGGCCGTTGATTACACACACACGGCGAGAGCGCAGCGATCAGTGGCCCCGCGAGTACACGTACCACGGCCTCGTCGGCTTCCTTTGTTCCTCTCCCTGTCCGTGCAATATTCTCTCGGTGGATATGACAGTCGTCTCCGTCTGCCTGTCTCTCTCTCTGCACTTGACTCATTCTATCTCGCTGCGCCTGACTCGCGAATCGTTGCAACAGTTGCTCGCGAGCCTGCGCGCGTGTGACACTTTTTCTCCCTCAGGCGACGGCGACGACGATCACGACGGACGAACGTGTCATCGAGAAAGCTCACAGAGTTCGTTTTATTTACGTTTGACAGCGGCTGGCTGCTGCTTCCTCGCGTTTCGGAGCAAGTCCCTCGCCGGGGCTGACTATCTCTCTTCGTTTTTTCCCTTCTCGCGTATGCGAGCGCGCGCGCGCAAGCCTTTCTTTTTGCTCTCGGCTGCAACGCTCGGAGAATGGCTTGTGTGTCGTTTTATCGGCTGTTTACAAACACGGGCGGACTGCAGGCTGACAGATTGCGGGAGAGAAGCACTGACGAGGTGCACTGGGATCGAGAGGAGCTTTTCATTGGCGGGCAGATTGCAGAAGAGGCCGAGGAGGGAATTTGTTGAGAAGGTCGTAAATGTGGATCTCGGCCGGCTGTGCCATCGTCGGCGGCAGCGGCGGCGGCTCTGTGTGCGGTTATTTTTTGTGGTGAATCGATTGAGGACGTCCGCTGCGACGTCGCCTCGATTCGCAAAAACTCAGGTGCATCGGAGCTTGTATATCGCGGAGAACAGGAGTAAACGGCTTTTTGGTATTTACAAACAGGTTAAGTTTTGATCGTTAATGAGTCACCGGAATTTCTCGAAGTTCGTTGACGTGCTCCGAAATGTTGAAATTAGTGCTATCTTTTGTGATGCAGAAGCTTGTCAAAACTATATGTGTTCTATAAAGTGTTTTCAAATTATTTTAGTAATTTGGCAGTTCTAATCACTAAAATCTCTCGTCTCAAGGAAAAACCACATTTACGAACTATCAACAAATTTGTTCAATGCCAATGGATTTTGGTCTCAGTGCACCAATTTGATATAATCAAAAGATGTAATGACATTTTTTTCTGTTTAGATTGCCAGAAGAACAGTTGCCTAGAAGCTTTGGTTACAATTTCTTTACCGCTATAAAAGAATTTGTATATAATTCAAAGTGAGTATAAAAAGATGAATTTTCTTCAGATTTTTACATCCTAGATGGGATGTTTTAACGAAAAACAAATGCAGTGATAAAGTGTAAGTAAAATTATCTTTTTCTGTTTGCAGTAATTTAGATCTGTGGAGGTGTAGAGTGTTTGTTTTTCTTCATTGAAAAGAGTTAACAAACAACGAATAGAATGTCAGTATTGAATCAGAGTGGAGATGAGCTGGTTGAGTGTCCGCTATGTATGGAGCCACTGGAGGTGGATGATTTAAATTTTTTTCCATGTACTTGTGGATATCAAATTTGCCGTTTCTGCTGGCATAGGATTCGAACTGATGAAAATGGCTTATGCCCAGCCTGCCGTAAGGCCTACTCTGAAAATCCAGCAGACTTCAAACCTCTTTCAAAGGAAGAAATTTCGAGGTAATAAATACTTCAAAGTGATTTTCAAATTAAAAAGAGTCATCTTTAATGAGTGTGTTTTATAATGTGATAAATAATTTAGGTTGAAGGCAGAGAAGAGGCTGAAAGATCAGCAACGAAAACAACGTGTTACTGAAAACCGTAAACATCTAGCAAATGTAAGAGTAGTTCAGAAAAATCTTGTCTTTGTGGTTGGGTTACCTATGCGCCTGGCAGATGCTGATGTAAGCATAGATTTTATTGTAGTGACTAGTGAAATTTTATACTTTATAACATACTAAAATAGTCAATATTACTTAATAGGTTCTAAAGAAACATGAGTATTTTGGAAAATTTGGCAAAATTCACAAAGTTGTAATAAATCAAAGTACTTCTTATGCAGGTTCCCAAGGTCCTAGTGCTTCAGCTTATGTCACCTATCAGGTATTTTTCAACATAATATAATTTCATCATTACCAGAAATGTCATTTAAAGAAGAAAGTCTATGTAGTTAGTTTTTATTTTAAATTTTTCCTGTTTTTTCTATATTGGGTCAAACTAACCTTTAAATGACAGTTCAGTGATCTTTATGATAGACAGTTATTGAATTTACATTCTTTATTTTTACTAGCGACAAGAAGATGCATTAAGAGCAATAGAAGCTGTAAATAATATAGTTGTGGATGGTCGGACAGTAAAAACATCATTGGGTACCACAAAGTACTGTTCACATTTTATGCGAAATCAAAGTTGTCCAAAGCCTGACTGTATGTATTTACATGACCTTGGGGACCAGGAAGCATCATTTACTAAAGAAGAGATGCACCAGGGTAAACATCAGGAATATGAAAAAAAACTTGTGCAATCTTTACATATTAATTCATCACAGCGGTAAGTAATATGTTACATCTTCTATAGTTTGTTATTAACATTCTATTACTTTTTACTTCAAACGTTTTTAGGCACTAAAAAGACCTATTATTAGTTATAATGCGTAATTGATTTTATTTTGTTCTTACAATTTTACATATTTTTTTAGGAAACCAACACCTTCGCCACCAGTTACTGGAGGTGGCACACGAGAAAATGGGCCAAATTCACAAGCCAAAGAAGCTTGGCCATCGTTACAACCAGGTCAAACAAAAGGTTAGTCTGCGGTTACATTTTTATACTTAACTTTCTGTGCTGATGATCATTTATCATTATGAATAATACGAAATTACTAAATTTCAGAAACCCAATCAAACTGTAAAGAAACCTCGCCCACCCAAACTCCAACACAGTCAAATAACGTGACGAATCTTGAAAATGGAACGAATGGCGTCGTACAAAATAATACAGCGCCTGCGACGCAAAAGCAGAATAATAACAATAAAGGCGAGAGCGGTGTGAGCTCGCGACGGGGGAAAAGTAATAGTGAAAGCAAGGCCCAGGCAGCGCGAAATAAACACAAAAATTCACAAAACAAGGAAAAACACGGCAATGCGAGAACGACCTCACGATCGGAGTCGAATTCGAACATCACGACGCAGCCCCAGGTGAACGGCCAGAAAGAGATCGCGAATCCCGCGGGCAGCGACTCGAGTGCAACGACGACGACGTCGACGACTACAGCTACGGCGACAGCAGCAGCAACGACGACAGCAACAAGTAGTGAAGTGCCGGTGCAAAAATCGAGTGGTGGTGGTAGATTAAAGGCGGAACAGCCGCCACAGCCGCAACAACAGACTGTGCAGAATAATAAGACCGCGAAGTTAGTGCAGCAGGTGCAGGATCTTAAGATGAACGGAATTGTACAGAACGGAGACCAAAGTCATTCTGAGAATGACGTTACCGAAAATCAGAGAGAGGTCGGTACTCCCGCTAGTACAATATCTAGCTCTGAGGACTCTAGTACGAATCATCCAGTGGAACGATTAGCTGATTCCAGCGAAGAGACTAATAGCACAGCTATTTTAGGTGAGTTCACCAGAATCATTGTAGTCTTATTGGCGATTCTCGTCTATTGTCGCTGGATTAGTTACTTTAAATTTTGACTTTCGCAAGACGGATTCAGTGATATCGTTTACTCTACAACGTTTAAATATAAACATTTCATTAATTCTTTATACACTTAGCTTACCAAAGTTGTTGAACCAAAAAGCTAGTCCTCTTTTTTTGTTATTGATGATGTGTATTCCTAAAGACACATTTAAAGCAAGTTACCAAGAGAGATTTTGTTCATAGTGTTGTAAGCATCTGTTATTATATCGATTGTTACTCTTGAAGTCATTGTGATATTTTATGTGTTAAGAAAACGAACTAGCCTAAGGCTTGGAACTTATACACATGGAATATATTGACAAATTATAAATGCCAAAATAAAGAGAGTTTCTCAATGGTTAGTGTTGATCTTTTTTTTTCTTTTCGTTCTGAAAGAGTTAACGATTCTTCGGTAAAGGTAAGACATCAAAATTAACAACACGAAAACTAATACAACTAAAATTAATTTTACATTTTGAACAAAAGCTACACTAATAAACGAGCAAAAAAGCAACGAAAAACCGCTGCTCTGCAAATATAATATTGTGCACTTTGGAATTTCAACCTTTGAAGATACTTAGTCGTCGATCGATCAGAGCTTTTAATCTTTGCATATACGCTTGATATGTCGATTCGAATCTGTACGGAAAGAGCAGAGTGAGAGACACAGAGCGCATGCAGTTCGTTCAATCAGCTGTTTATTCTGGCATTGTTGGGGGAAGTGATCAGCGGCTATTCAAGCGCGTCTTGTAGTGTAGAAAGTATTTTCTATCGTTGCATGTAGGTTCTTCACCGGCTAGTACAAATTCGTCACAAGGCGTTAGCCAGCAGCCACCTCCAGGATTACATTCCACGAATAGCGTCAACGGTAGCCAGGCCCAGCAAATCAATCACAGATCGATCTTTCAGTCGGACAATAACAGTTTCTTTAGTTCGAACACCTTTCAAAAAATCCCTACCACCACGGCAGCCGCGCCGGCGACAACACAAGCAGGTAAGTCCTCTATGTAAATACATACGTCTCTCTTTTCCTCCCAATCTCACTCTCCGAGCTCAAAAGCTATGGCATTTCTGCCGGCACCTGTTGTTTTTCCATCGCGCAAATCGTTTTTTAAATCTACACTTTTCGTTCTTATTATCTACACGGCTTTGAAATTACAATAGATTATAATTACCAAACTGACATTCTAATTTTAATGTTTTGTCAAGGCGCTAAAGTACATGAGAATATTTTTTACAACAATAATCGTTTCGGTATATACTTGTTTTCGTAGCTATCAACATTTTTATCTTCTTTTGTGTCAATACCTAAGAATAAAACTGGCATTTTCATATACCACCGAGCTGCAAGAGCAATAAAAATTCAAATACTTTATTTAAGCTCTATAACAGTAAAGACATTACGCGCGCCGATTATCAATGATGTAATAACATATTGAATTTAAAAGTCAAAGGTGCGGGCGAGCGCGCTATAGCTATTCCAACGAAATTCTGCTTTCCCTTCATGCATGACCTGTTATTCAGATTAAGCTTACGAGGCGCGGGCTGCAAATTTAGTCGCGTATATACGTCTGCTTTAATCATTGCAAGACATGTTCACCTTTCGCTACTTCGAGTCTCTCTCTTTCTCGCTTTTTTCGCCATTATCGCTCCGCGCGACTTTCAACGCGCCAGCAGCGTGAACATGGAACAACAACGACGCGCGTTTTGCAAAATTCAATTACGAGCGTGCAGCGTTATTTGCTGGCTAATGACTTGCGGCGAAAAAGCCGTAAACGCGGGAACGTAACGGGAATTATGGCATTCCGTCGACACCTCTGTTTCACTTCCTTTTTCTATTTACGGCGCGGATTTTTTTTTTCGTCTCGCAGTTGAAAGGCTCGTAAGTATAGTTTATTGAGTTTCTAAATATCCCGTTGAGGTTCTTCGAATGGTAAAACAGATCGGTTTTCTTAATTTCGTAAAATTGAATCAGTATCGATTAGGTTTAATAAGGTAACTATATGTGAAAGAAGGCTGCGGCGGCTATTCATGGGTCAAGTATTTACGCTAGATTCATAGAATAAGTACTGACTAGTAGTATGTCTAATGTTATAATGTGAAAAAATCTAGACTATTAAATTATCGATTTAGTTAAAATTAAATGCACTACGTGACGAACACGCAGTTGAATGTTTTACAGTGAATGTTCATAGCGATATTCTGGTATTTTGCTAAGGAACAGCGAAGCTAAATAAAATAAGGACGTAGATAAATAAATAAAAAAAAAAAGCAGCCCGTATGAACGCAACAAGAGGTCGAGCGCCGACAACGATTCCAGCCGCTGCAAATGTTCTTGTGCGTGACTATCTCGCAAATGTAGAGTTATCAGATAGCTTGTGCTACTTTCATTTTTTCCCCAGCCTCGGAGAGTGTATACGACAAAGCGTCGCTAATTATCATAAAAATGCGCATCTCTCGGAGAATTCAGAAATCAAGATTCGAATTCTCGTTTATTTTTTAAACAACTTTTTACGCTGACCACATCAGAATTTCAATATTTTTCAACTTCTACTATATCTCTATCATAATTTCGCCTAAACCTGAGTATAGAAAAAGACGTTTTTCTAAGAAAAAAAAAATAATTTCTTTTCATTTGCAGCGAGCACGGGGGTAGATTGGACGAGTGCGGGTATCGCCCCGATCCCCGACAGCCTGCCGACGGTGTACTCGAGTGAGGACTGGCAGGCGGCGTTTGGCTTCCAGACGGAGCTTTCGCGCTCCTCGCTCCACCTGCCGTGCAAGTCCTCGAGTCCCTCGCCCTCGCCTCGGATATCGTTCAGCAACGAGGACTTCATCGACGCCGAGGACACGACGTATCCGGGTAACGGGGCCCAGTTCGATTCCGCGATAACGGACGCCGCCGTAGTCGCCGCCGCCGCCGCCGCCGCCGCCGCTGTCAGCGCGACGAACAGCAGCAGCATAGCCTCGAGTATACTTGCCAACACACCCGCCGCCTCCAAATTCATGGCAGACTTCCAACAGAACTCGCTGCAGCAGAGGTTAGCCATGCAGGTGAGGCACAGATTTACGCGCAAGCATAGAGATCTATGCACGTATACGGAGAGAATGAGAGCACGCGTGCAGCCGTCCGATTGTTTTCCTTTTTTCGCACGCCCGGTACGAAGATGTTCCTTTTTGGAATTCCTCGATACGTCTGCGGCGCGGCTTCGTCGGTTCTTGAACGGTTGGAGAGAAAGAAAGACTCGGCTTTCTGTTCGGAGTGCTTAACAAGGGTGGGGGGAGGGGCAATTATCTCTGGAAGATAACTTTTGATATTACGTACGTTTTTCATAACGTCACTCGGTTCGCTTAGCGTTACGTTGTCTTGCGATTATTTAAGTTATCATTCTTACTTTTGAATTCTTGTTTCGAAAATGCCCAGTTTATTTTCTCGATTGAATAAGCATTTGAAAAGAATGAGAATCGACGAAGTTTTTGAGAAAAAAAAAAGAAAAAAGGAAACATAACGACGCTCCGCGGAGCCACATGATCGATGATTTCAATGACTATGCCTCGAAGGGCACTCAGAATCAGGAAAACGGTGACTACATAAAGCAGAATGGACACGCGACGTTGAGCGAATTGCAAAAACAGGAGCAACAGCAGCAGAGCGGCGAAACGCTGAAGGCAGACGACGACCTCGGCTTCGACCCGTTCCACGAGACGCAGAAAGCCTTAGCCGAACTCATGGAGAACGAAATACAGATACAACAGCAGAGGCTGTTCCAGGCCCAACAGCAGCAGCAACAGAGGGAAAGGGAAGAACATACGAGGGTGCAGCACCAGCAGGGTAATGTCGGTCTCGGTCCACACCACTTCACACAGGTGCGAAATTCTTTATAAAATAGAAATTCAAGCTTTCGAGCTGTAAACTTGTTGCTGTATTCTGATCGTCCCATCACTTTTGTAGGTGAGCCACCTGGCGCACCTGCAGCAGCAGGCGCAGCACCTACAGAACCTGCAAGTCCTCCAACAGCCGCACGCGTCACTGCTCTCGCGGCTGCCGCAGACACTGCTCCAGCAGAACGGTGGCACGCAGAGCCCGGTTCAAGGCTCGGTCACGGTCGCGGCCCTCGGACAGCGAAGAGGACTACCACCGCCAGGCTTTCCGAGCTCCACGCCCAATCACATGAACTCCTTCGGCCTTGGAATTCCCCGACCAGCCCCGACCGCAAACACGCTCACAGGTTGGTGCAAATTATCCGATCGTTCATACACTTTTCACGCTCTCGGTTCTTTTTTTTGTGTGTCGATGACATGATTCTTTAACTCGATGCATTATTATTCATAAGATTTTTTTTACTTTTTTTTTTACTTTATTCGAAGAGCTACGATTTTGATTGGTGATGCTCTTGCATCAAATCATACAAAAATTATTAGGATTTATTGATATTAAAATACTTTGAAGAGGATACTGAATAACTTAATTTTGATGATTTCAAATAGAAATGTTGGAACTATCGTGTTTTTCAGACGGTTTGTGATCAAGGCAAATAATCACAAGCTTTTGTTTGACAAAGCAACCTTAAATAACATATTTATATGTACTGCACGTTGCAAAACCAAGGTCCTTGAGTGACCGATGCTTCCGTAAAAATTGGATAAAGCGCGTCGTTAGGTATGGTACCGGCTCTTCTGTTACAGCCTTACTTATGTCTACAGGTAGTAAAATACTGCCGTTCGTGAGTCATTCGTCCGGGGTCTTATTCACGGGAGGACAGCAAACTGCGCAGACTTCGTTTCTTCAAAACCAAAACCCCCTTCTGAGTTCCCAAGGTAATTTATTCACTCTTGTTTTTTGTTTATTTCTTCGTGAATAATACAAGTAGACAATGCCTTTTATAGGATAATATCAAATACATTGTATTGCATATAAATTTAAATATTTCGTATAATAGATTAAATATCAAATTATAAGAAAAGATTTAAATACCATTAACAATTTAAAAAAATTAATTTATCAGTATCTATTTTACATTTAGACCTGACAATTTACCAACTAATTGAGAGTAGTTAATCTATCAATGCTACCATTATCCTATTTTCATTTAAATTTTTTAATCAAAAATTGACCTCATATTTCTTATGGCCTTGCCACAGAATTTGTGCTATAAATGGTTAAAAATAACGTAAATATTTATTTCTCATAGAAACGAGAGTAATTCGATTTCCGTAATTTACAGGAGTTGGCAAATGCGCCAGCGACGCGATTTATACTTTGAAAGATTGGTGCGAGATGACTTCCCAGCAACAGACGCAACAACAGCAACAGTTCCACCACCAAGCGCTGTATCAAAAGGGCAGCTGGAATAACTTCGGATCAATTTCAGATTTGAATCCGGTTGATCCAGCCATAGTGAGTTCCCGGCTACTTCCATTCCAGAGTGCTACCAGCACATGGCAATTCCCTCATGCGCACCCATCACACAATGTGTCTCACAATGCCCAGCAGGTAGCGTATAGAATATCCATTGCATTAACGATGGGAATGAAGAACTAAGGCAAAATGTCAAAGTACTGTGCTGAATCTTCTTAATATCTTCAATTTGATTCAATATATTACATTATAATTACCTTAACGAATTGAAATTTCTGATAGTTAAAAAAGTTTCTTGATATTTTTCTACTAGTAGAACATTCGCTTTTATGGTAAAATATCTAAACCTTTTAACTTTTAAATCATGTTAAACTACAAGTTGTTTGTACTTCAACACTGGGAAATTTTTATGTTCACACGCGCGCGCGCACCCACACATGTAATGAAATATTTCATAGATTTCTAGAACGGCAATCACTAACACTTCATTAATCATAAAATGTTCACTAAAAAAATGCTCCAAAACCCCTGTATTAGATAAAATCACAAGGTTGCTATTGTAAATAAAAAAGATGGTACAATGAATCACTATGCTAATTTAAAAGTAGATAATACGCACTTTATTAGTAAACTTACGGTATCCGATGAGATAATTGAAAAATTACCATAATATCCGGATATCCTGTGGGAGGGTAAATGTAAGCTACGTTACAAGCGTGATCAAATTTTCTTTTCTAGGAACAGAGCGCACCTCCAACGCAGCACTGGGCAATGCAACCACCACCCGGATTTGCAGCACCAACGCCAAGTGTTCCTCTAAACGTCCAACAGACCAGCACAGCTGTTCAAGCGCACACAAAGTTCATCTCTGCGGGATCAGAAATCGAAAGTAAGATCCAAATACCACTGAACGTGTATCAGTGACACAGAATCGCATGGTTATTAATATAAGATAATAAAAAGCGTCAAAACCAAAAAAACTTTGATGTATTTTTCATTTGGCTTACCTTTTTCAAATTAAAAAAATTTTTTTTTCGACCAAAATTTTGTTTATTAGAAATACGGATAAGATTAACTTTAGTAAATTAATCATCTAATCGTGACGATGGCCAAACCATGCGCATTTGCTAATATGGAAAATATTTCCATATTTCTAAAGCTAATTCTTTTATTTACAGATATATAGGTGTGTCGAATATAGATGGGAAAAAGTACTAGCACGGCGAAGAGTGCAGCTTTTTGATATAAGAAAAAATATGACGATAAAAGTCTGGAAAGCAGCAAAAAAGAAGTATAAGTCAATAGCGTACGTTTTCCCTGACTTGTGTCTACGTCTGTCCCCCCATTCCGTACTATTTTATTCGCATTAAAGGAATATTTAATATTTACTGAAAAAGAGAATATATGAGTTAATCGATAAAATAGATTTTTACTTTTACTCTGTTACTGTTCACATAAACGTTAATCGTAATTATCATGCATATTTTCGAATATTTTGAATCACACAAAAATGTTTAAAATGATTTTTTAATTCAAATGATTGGTATCAAATTTATTAGTCAACCTATGCATTAATATCTAAACGATGTGCTATTAGGAAGTAATTTACATTCAGTTTACTTCATTAAGAAATTGCTCCAATCCCTAAAAAAAGTTGGTGATTAAAGGGGACCGGAATACATATATATGATTCAAAAATTATACTTTGCTGCAGTTTGCAATGTTGTTTGAAGAAAGCATACAGAGCCATATAATTTGTGTATTTCTTTTCTCGTGAATGATCGATAGGTCATTGTTATAGAAGTTTAAAGGCTCTGATGAGAATACTGAGTATTGGGTATTATTTTTTTGTATATAAAAATTCGCAATTTTCTCAAATTGTTTGTATTATTGTAATGAATAAAATAATTCAATTGCTCTATGCTATCCAACTAATTTGTTTTCTAGTTGGATGATAGCATAATTGTAAAAATTGTAAAATTATTAAAATATAACAAAAATTGGTGAGCCAATTTATGTAATAATTCGATTGTTTACAAATGACTGTAAAATGTTAAAATACAGAAAATGAAATACCAGTTTGACGCATTTGAGCCTCTAACTTATTTAACTATTTATATAAATATATCGCATCTGATGTTATCTTTATAAAGATTTGACGCAATTGCTGAAAACATGAATACTTAGCAGACTTGATGTATATCACCTGCTTAACTCTGTCCGGGTAATGGTTATATTTATGTATATTCAAAAACTATATAATAATCATGACACAACCTGATCACCACTAAAACGTGCGACAAAAGAGATATAATGAGACCACAGTTTAGACAATGAGAACAGATGATCAGAACAATGTTCTGTAATAGCTGCTGACTTACCAGACGCTTATACCATCAAAGCTCCATTTGGGTTTTCTACGTTGTTTTACCTCGGAGAAATAACTCGGATTGTAGATTTTGCACGGGAAATTAATTAAACCGCAAAAAACTGAGAAAACGAGGATAGGTTCAATGTCGATCGTGAGATTTATATTTGCTATACAGAACATGGCGTTCGGCTATACAAACGACGTAAGATGTCCAGTCGGTGAGACTTACGAATTTCTTGCGTATTACGTTTTATAAATAAATAATAATGTCAAAAAAGAACACGTAGGAAAATAGACAAAAGAAAGAAAAAGATCAGCATAAATGCTGTTGACCGTTCTGTGAAAATTATGTGAACTATATAGCACTTGTTGACGCGAATAAAAGAAAAAATAATTAAGGGAAAAGCTTTGGACGGCTGTCAGGGACTTAAAGGCGCTGAAATTAGCGATAACTTTATTCGCAATCCCCCATGTAAAGATGTAATTTGAACGAGTTGTGTCGATGACGCGACAGTTCGATGCGCTGAGACATAATGATTGATTAATCTTATTACGGCCGGATCACTCTTGTGCATCGAGCGCAAAAGTTGGTTGCCGTGAATACGGTTAAGAAAGTATGATATTCAGATACGAAAGAGAGAGAAAGCGAAAACGATTGAGGTACATAATGAACATATGATTATATTATAGATACAATTGATTTAAGGTAATCGAAAAATATATAATATGCGAAATGAAATATTAAAAAGACAAATTCTCATTTTTGTATATTTTTACCTCTTTTTTAAATTAAATTTTTATTTTATTTTTTTTATAATAATATTATACTAATCGTAAAAGAACGCCTCAAAAATATCTATGGTAGCAGAGTGATGACAGGGTAAGTACTATGTTTGTTTTGAGGCAATAGATACTAAAACAATACACATTTTATTCAGTCTAAATTATATTAGTAAGCTTATACTTAACACAAATGCAACAATAATGTAACCAAAAGTTCTTAACACTAATATTTTGTATTACATAATATTAGTACATTTCGGCACGGGTGCGGAAGGTGATTATTTAGCTCATGTGACGTTTTTCGCACGAGCGAAGCGAATGAGAAGTCACATGAGCTAAAAATCTTCTTATGCACTAGTTTCGAACCGTATTTTATACCACGAGAGCCAAATAATCATATTAAAGTTATGATTTCGAGGTTAGAGTGGTATAAATTATTTTAAAACTTGGCGATATTTATTTATTTATTTATACCTAACACTAATACCTAAAGTCTATAGACTTTTATACAATATTGAAAAATACTGCAACTATTTATTTTTTATTTATTTTTTTTTATATCCAAAAGTACAAAATTTTTACATTTATAAATTTGAAGTCTGCTATGTATATTTTGCATTTAAAATACAATGTTGACATGTTAAAAATTTTTCTTATTGCAAAACTTTATTTATGAATACTTGTAAATGATTTTTTGTTATAAAATTTGTTGTTTATTTAAAGCTATTGAACTCATGATGGAATTGTGTACTTCTACACAAAAAGTAATCAATCAATTATCTTTTCAATAGGTTATTTTGACTAAACGACTAAGGGGGTGCCATAGGCGTATCATTACCGACTGAGCAATTGGCACAGTTTCAAACTTATTAAAAATAAAATACGTAAAATTACAAAAAATCAAGAGAACACTTCGCTGCGGTTTTGAACGTTCTATCACCCAGTAAAAGTTTGAAGTCGAAATATCAAGTGGTTTTTGCAAAAACTTTGAACGAAACCGAATTTGGTTTTATTACTATGCCACCCCGTTAAACTTGTTTAAATCTAGATATAATTACATACATTAAACTCTCTATCACAAAGGAAGTTTAATATAATAGTTTCCCAATATTATAAATTTTTATAGTATATAGATAAATATATTCTTGTGTCAACCAGGAGCAAATATACAAACAAATTTTTCTTAACATGAAAGACAATAAACAGTATCAAAATCATTTATATAAATATTCAGTTCGTTACCAAAGTATGTTCAGTTTCTGAATCACTCTGATTATGTTCATCACTTGAATGACTTAGTTGGCTAGCATTGTTTGATATTTTTTTAGACTTTAAACCTCTTCGTGTCAGACCCCAAAATGATGGAGGCCTTAAACTCTTGTTTTTATCAGCTGTAAACTTCCAACCCATATGTGTACTACACCCTTTACATGTTGCTATTGTCCATGCATAACTAAAACAGTAGAAAAAATAATAATTTATTCTATGAATGTATTAAATTTTATTCAAAATCTTTTAAAACTATATAATATACTGTAGTCCTGTTGACAGTAATATATACTATTTAATGTTATACAATAATTACCCAGGAAACCAACTATATTCTGCTGAAGGAGGCTGTTGACTAAGTTTAAGGTTTTCAGCTTTATATAAGGTAACAGTATCATAAATAAATCCACCTGAATTGCAAAATGTACTTTGTGGACCTTCTTTACTCATTGGAAATATATCTGATTGTTTTCCAATAAGCCTTTCACAATTACAACATACAAGAACTCGATCCTAATAAAAAAATGTAGTTTAATAAGAATAATTTCACACATTATTTTACCCTTCAATAATAATTTGAAACTTACTTTTGTTAAATATTTCAATTCCCATTGTAAACGAGAAATAGCACAATCATATTTCAAAAGTAATATCCTTTCATTATCATTAAGTGGTAAATTTTGGGCAACCCAAAAAGATAATTCAGTTGGATCAGTAGGTATGCTGCTGCCCTCTAAATATTAAATATATTAAAATATATGCAAGTAATTAAAAAAGGCCTAAAACCCTTGTCTAAAGGTATTTGAAATTTTGAACATTCATAGTGAACGAAAGATTTTTGCTATTTTCAGATTTAGACGAATTTGGCTACCTAATACTTTAAAAAATGATAATAACTGTATCTCTACACTTCTCACTCTTAGTCACCACGAAAAACCATTCCGACGAATTCTAACCAAAATTATTAACTTTAAGTTAATATGAACGTTCGGAATTTCAAATACTTTTGTCTAATTTTTTCAAAATATCTTAAAATATTTTGAAAGAATCAAATATTTTAAATATTTAGATTAGTCAAGGATAGAATAGACTTTTTTAACATTTGAAAGTTATTAGAAATATTACTTGTTTCTATAAATTGAAGATATTGTCGAATTTTAAAAGCTAGTCTATTAGGATCATATTGTCTATAAACCCAAGCAGGCCAATGAGTCATTGCAGCTTCTAATTTTTCTAGTTTATCCTGCTTTCTTTGATATTCTTCATTCATGGGCTGTGCTCTTTGATGATCTAAAGATGTTAACCTTTGTTCAAAAAATGGATGTGGAAGAGTTATTTCTGGCACTATTTTAACATTTGCCGATATCTCATGGTAACCCTTTGAAAAATATAACAAATGATTTAGAAGTTGATATTTTTCTATATCATAAAGTAGTATAACATTAATTGAATTGATTTAAAGTTTTTTAACCAAGTGTATATTTTGATTTATGTGTATTTAAAAAATTCATAAAAACCTGCATCATCCGCAAAATTTGGAAGCGTTGTCTGCCTTTAGCTTTTATGCGAAGCCCCTCTTCTGGGCTACCTTGCATGTATTCATATATTTCTGCAGTTGTACCTATTGGTTCTAATTTGTCTTCTGGAAGGCAGACCACACCAAAAGTGCGGTTTTTTTGTATACATTTTGAAAGCATGTCTATGACATTTGTACCAAATACAGCCATTGGTAATGTTTGTCCAGGAAACAATACCATAGATCTTTTTATAAGCAAAGGAAGATTCATATATATACCTTCATCTAATAATGTACGACCTCTTAATTCTTCTAAATTTGTTCCCAAATACTTTGAAATATTTATATTGATTAATCAGATATGCACAGATTTTAACTGAATAATTAATTGTAAAATGTACTGAACAACTTACAGAGTGGGAAGTAGGCAAGTTCAAATCAAAGTTATGTGCCTGTTGAGATGTGGGTGATGCATGCTCGCCACCTTCACTATTATTTACATTTTCAACATTCACAATACGATTTTCATTTTCGTTCTCGCCTTGGTTTTCATTCTCATTCGAATTCAATACATTTTCGACTGCTGCTGGGTTATCTGCACAATAAAATTTCATTTGTTTGCTCAAATTGACAATAATTTTCAACACTATCCTAATACTCCTTAAAATAAATCGGTAAAAAACGAGCATATTCAACATTCGAAAATTCGCATTAAAAAAGACACAACAACAATGCACCGCCAGTACTACAAGATAACCAGTGAGTTGCAGTGATAGGTGGACACTCAATAGCACATAATTTACGACTCAATCGATTTCCGCATCATCTTCTTTATGCGCTCGCGCGCTAACCTACTTATAAAGTATATACGTGACCAATGCGCTGTATATAGGTATAAATTCGGGAAAATCTATAATTCTGAGCGAGAAAAGCTCTCGCTGACAATAATTGTACACAGACGCACCTGACTCGTCCGGCTCGTTTGAGTCCGTAGACTCCGCGTCGTTCTCGTTGGCTGCATTCACCTCGTGCTCCATCGTCGCCAACGCTGCTGCTGCAAGTGTGTTTATGCTTATTCGCCGTGACGTGTTTTCATCCAGATTTCCATAACAAAGTATAGGTAGGAAACATATACGGGGTTGCGATGTACAGGATGTTCCGTGTTATCCCAACAAAGCCAGACTCGACGCTGTCGTTGTCATTCTTTTGTTTTCGTTATGTTATAGGTGCTCACATTAGGTGAATAATTATAACGAGATTATACAATGTATTTGGGTTATTTTATCGTTTTGAACCATCTCAAGAGTTATACATAAAAATATATAAAAATACCTCGGCTTTGGATCGCGTCTCGCGTCTCTCACCATAGGCTGATAACTGCGTAAAATTTCTCTCGTGCGCTGTCGTCTTGCGGGACTTGACCAATCGCGCTGTAACTGAATCCAACGCGCCACTGGATGAAAAGTGTTTGGGTGAAATGGAAAATTTTATGTTATAAAAATCAAAATGAAAATTTTTATATACGACCAGTAAGATTATTTGATTACTGAATTAATATTTCGATTCACGCAAAATTAGAATGTCTAATCGCTCCATTCTTCCTAAGCGAAAAATAGTACATTGTGCAACTAAGGGAGAAAATGAGTTATTTCATTTAAAGAAAATGAGTTCTGAAAACACCTCACCTGAGTCTGAGCTCTTCTTCCCGTGTTACACACTGTATTTTTTTCAACGAGTGCATGAGAGGGCTTTTTTTATATATGCATGAAAGTTGCTTAGGGGATCGTGCATTTCGCGTCGTGCACAAACAACCCAGTTTCAAATTATTCCACTTTCAGTTTTTATTTTAAAGGAGCTCTCTGATTGGTCTAGACCGCTTGTCTCACGCGTGTCACTCGGTGAGATAGTATGGAATAAGCCCCCAGTGTTTTTATTCAAAAGAGTGAATTTGGCTGTAAATAACATGAGCAGAACTGAGCATGCGCGAGTTTCGATTAAAAATAAGTATAAAAATAGGCGCACATATTTTAAATAAGAATATCGTCTATCTCACAAGTAACACACTTATAGAATAAGGGCCCAGGGGAGCGGTAAACGATTCGATGCCGTAAATACCGCACTATAGTTGTAGCGGGGAAAAATTTTTTTTGCCGAGCGGGGTCAAAGTACCACTTTCGCTCCCGGCGCCCGATCGTGAAGGTTGTATTTTCGGCCTCGCTAGGCAAAATAGTATATTACGCACCAAGGGAGCAAAAAACTTGGACAGTCCACAGCTCGTGTAAATTGCCACTCGAGCCGACGGCTCGAGTGGCAATTTACACGAGCTGTGGACTATCCAAGTTTTTTCCTCCCTTGTTGCGTAATATACTATTTTTCATACATTCCTAAGTCACGCTCGAAATGCGCTATTTTCTACACGGCTTTGAGGCATGAAAAAAGGCCCGTTTCATGTATGTGTTGATATATATATATATATTGATGTTATAAATCATATGATTTGATATGAATTATTAATATAAACAATTTCTGATGAAATATTTCGCAAATTTGAAGCTTTGGTGAGCCATTTAAGGTAGTTCTCTTCATATTGCAAAAACTGAAAGCTTCTGAAAAAAATATACAAATATTCTTCAAAGTCACAGAAATGATACCATATGTTTGTATACATACATTGCGGAACAAATTTTTGAGAAAAAAATTCTTGAAAATGGTTATTTTTACGTGAGAGTAAATTAGTGCTATATCAACTGTGACAGAAAGTAATTATAGTATTACTCAACAAAAAAACTGGACTTCAAAAAGAAAAACATAGCTTAAAAAAGATGAAATTCGGCTCTTTCTATTAAGTTTATCAAATATGTGTCAAGCAGATCTTTTTAAAAAGATATTAATGATTATAAACACAAATAGCAGACGACGTGCACGAGAGCGAGAGAGACAGAACGACGCCCATGGTATAGTTTGTGCTCTCGCTGAGCGCACAAACTATAGTGCCCGAGGAGAACCAACTTAAAAAACAATAGTAAACTATGTTTAATTTACACTGTCTGCTTTTATCTTTAACAAGAAATTATAAATACTAATAATTATACAATTAAATGACTCAGCTGTCCATGAGCTATTTTTATAATAAATATGTTGTTAAAGAAATCCTCTTTCGATGTTGTGCCGCAAAAAGGCAACATTGTAGATCAATAACGTTCAACGACAAACTATAAGATATGCAGTTATGTGGATCAAAACTTTTTCAAGCGCGATCTTCGTGCGCAGGGATCATCGCAAGCTCTTGCAACAATACCACTATAGTATCAGCCGTATATATACTATTTATCAACAGGCTAATTAAATAACGCGCTGAAAAAACAATTACCCGCATCGGCAATTCAATGAAGTAACCGCCCCGATATTGTGCACACACACACACACACACACACACACACACACACACACACACACACACACACACACACACACACACACACACACACACACACACACACACACACACACACACACACACACACACACACACACACACACACACACACACACACACACACACACACACATATATATATAACGTGCTCTCTAATTACGCGAATTACGTAATTTCCTTTATCTTCTATATTCTGCGTGGCGGCAAAAAATCGCGGTATTTTTCGCGCAACCGATACCCGCATATATACGATCGTCGAACACCCGCGAGATATCGTCTGACCCTGATCCTCCGTCTGAAGGTTTGTCGCGCACGAGATGAGACAAAGAAAAATTAAAAGCCGCGAAGCTCGCACAAAAATGAGTGAGCTAGCATGCTTATGTGATGGTGTCGTTTGCCTTTATCCATGAACCGCGGAAATATTATTGAAAATCATGTCACGGTATAAGTTTGTCAAGGGAGCGAAAGATACGCGAAGCTGCAGAGTTGCAGAATTATTTTTGATGGCGGATAAATAGTTTTGTGCGATAATATTGGATTCTTCGCCTTTTTCGACGTTTCCAGTGATAATAAGTGATATTGAGCTATTTTGGTTAATCTTTGAAAATGATATTAAATTTAATGATCATAATAAATGTGTATTATTGTAGCAGTAATTTGTACACTGTTAAATTCTGCATGAAAATTAATGTATGTACTGGAAGCAAAATTTCATTGCAGTACATTAAATTTAATGCAAATTTTATTAAATTTAATGTACGGAAAGCAAAATTTTATCGCAGTACATGAAATTTAGTGTAAATTGCACATTAAACTTAATGTAAATTTTATTAAATTTAATCTACATTGCATTAAATTTAATGTACTACGATGTAATTTTGCTTCCAGTACATACATTAATTTTCATGCAGAATTTAACAGTGTAGATAATAAAGTTTCGGCTTTCATATATACGTATGGTTTTATTCTTTCCCTACTGAAAAATCTCCCGTGAGATCTCATGTGAGAAATCACGTGAGATCTCACATGAGAAATTGTTAAAAAGTGTAAAATTATCTGAAACGCTTTGAAAGGTGTATTTTTGAATTCATTTGGGGGGTAGAGCTACGTATTAGGTAATTCTCAGTTGTGAAATACTCGTTTTTAATTAATGCAAGATTTTTACCGCCCCCTCGAGCAGAATCTCACGTGAGATTTTGAGGTAAGATCTTACGTGAGATTTTTCAGTAGGGTATAAGGTTTCTGCATCCTTTTTTCTGGTTTTATTACACCTTTTCAACGGGGTTTGCTTGCTCGGGCAGTGAACTTACCCGCGGGAATTATCTGAGACTTTAGTCCCTTGTAACATGATGGGGGGTGGTCCAGAATTTCGACGATTCACTATAAAATTGAAGTCAACTATAGACGTTTTTCAGTTCGACATATGATAAGGCAGATTGTTCTTAATTTCGAAATTCTAAATTGCGAAAATCAGATTTATGAATGTGACACTTTACCTACTGTCCAAACCATCGAATTTCATTAATAGAATTTTTACAGGGGTACAATATAGACATTTCGAAATAAATCATTAGAAACAGGTTATATTTTAAGATCGTATTGATGAAATTCGATGTTTTGGACAGTAAGTGCGTTACATTAGAAAATATGATTTTCGTAATTTAGAATTTCGAAATTACGAACAATCTGCATTACGATATGTCGAACTGAAAAACGTCTATAGTTGACTTCAATTTTATAGTGAATCGTTGAAACTCTGGACCCCCCCCCCCCCATATAATGTACTATTTTGACTAATTAAGTATTCATATCCCTACTTAAGGTGGCTCCGTTGTGTATTTCGGACTTATGTATACAAATTTTTTACGATGCTTACTTCACATATATTATAATTTGAGAAATAATATAATGTGATAAAAGGGTTCTTAAAGTATAACAAAAAATTTTTTTCAAAGAAATTTAAATATTGTTAAAGAAAATATCGCTAATTGAAAAAAAAAACAACAAATCCGATAAATCTTTTTTATTGTTCATCCGATTTTAATTTTTAAGGTTTCATTTTGTTCCTTAATTGTACAATTTCAGATGGGGTTACCGATATGAAAATTAAAAAATGTTCAAAACCTGCAAAGATACAGCTATTTGTTTAACTCAATTCTCTAAAATCCCTACTGAAAAAACTCACGTAAGATCTCATGTAAGATCTCATCTGAGATCACGGAGAGAAATTTCTAGCGACTTTGGTGTAAATCTTGTTGCTTATAAAGTATCAGTTTTTATGTTGCGAGATTGGTAGGTGATCAACATTACTAACGCAACAGAAACGAGCATTATTTGCATGGACCTCTCCAGTACTAAATAAGCTGCATACTTTTACTCCAATTGCTTTGAAATCGATAGGTTTTTGTCTAAAGCTTGATACTAGAAAACCATCGCGTTAGTTATACCGTGTTCCCAAGAGCATTGTTGCGATTTCGGTAACAACTCTATGGGAATTCACGCGAGACTTGGGGTGGGGGGCACGAATGAGGAGATCGGTTGCTATAATCCCAACGGACTTTTACCAAATTGGTATCAAGTTTATGGGAACAACGGTATAGGGGCGCTCTTGCGACATTTTCATAAACTCGAAGCGATAATAGTATAACTTTCACACATAGATGGCATCAAAATCTTTCGCTTTTGTCAAGGATTGGAAGAATGCGATAATCGCCGCAATTGTTGCGTTCTTCGTTGGCGGAAGGTTCTGCAATATTCGCATGATTTAAATCCATGCGTTTTTAGCAGGAAATTTCTCTCCGTGATCTTATGTGAGTTTTTTCAGTAGGGAAGCATACACGAACGTATAAACAAGTGGATATATCTTTGCAGGTTTTGAAAATTTTTCAATTTTCATATCGGTAACCCCACCTGAAATTGTACAAGGAACAAAATGAGACCGTAAAAATTAAAATCGAATGAAAAAGAAAAAGATTTATCGGATTTGTTGATTTTTTTTCAATTAGCGGTATCTTCTTCAACAATATTGAAATTTTTTTGAAAAAATTTTTTTCGATATTTCAAGAACCCTTTTTTCATATTTCATTGTTTCTCAAATTATAACATGTGAAATAAGCATCGTAAAAAATTTGTATAAATAAGTCCGAAATGCACGACTTCTCAGGTGAGAAATCACCGGAGATCTCATGTTTAAAATTTGTAAAAATTGAAGAATGGTGTAAAATCCTTCAGAATGTGTATTTTTGAGTTAATCTGGAGGTAAAACATCCTACTTATTAGGCAATTTCCAATACTCGAAAAGCTGATTTTTAATTTACGTAAGATTTTTTGCAGCATCTGCAGTAGGATCTCAGGTGAGATTTTGGCATGAGATTTGTTTATAAAATTTGAAATATCGATTTTGTTCAATGTTTTAAACAACTAATATGTCAAATAATTTTTTAAATCTCTACAGCTGTTCTTAACTAAGAAGTTAATGAAAAAAAAGTAACCCGCGAGTTGTCACCTTTCTTAGCGCGCAGCCGAGTTGTCACCTTTCTTACCCCGCATCCGAGTTGCCACCTTTCTTAGCTCGCAGCCGACGATGTATGAATTGATTTAAGACGATGTGAAGTTCAAAATCAACCGAATTTCATTATTTAATAAATTAAAATTCGAACGTTTATTTGGAAAAACAACGTCAGGCGCTTCGTATATGTACATACTATACTCAGAAATTTTTTTGCGGGATTCTATCCGCATTTCCATGAGATACTCCCGTTTCAAAATTAGATCCAAATTCTAAAAATAAAGATTCTTACTTACCGGCATTGAGATTTTTATTGAATTAAATAAGTTCTGAGTAGGTTTTTGGAAAAACAACAATGTCAGGTGCTCCGTATATGTTAATACTATACTCAAAATTTTTTTTAGTGATTCTATTAATACACGGAGAAAAATTTATTTGTAAACTTTACTCTTTTTATAAGAAAATTTATTATTTTTATAGTAGCACTGGAACACACTCGACATGTGGGATTTTTACTATTTGAAGTAGTAATTTTTATTATTTTTCCAGCAATCATAAAAAGTACTATACCAAATAGTAAAATTTGCTACAAAAATAATAAAAATTATTATTTAAATAGTACAATTTGCTACGAAAATCATAAAAATTACTATTTAAAACTGTAAAAATCCCACATGTCGAGTATGTTCCAGCGCTACTATAAAAATAATAAATTTTCTTATAAAAAGAATAAAGTTTACAAATAAATTTTTCTCCGTGTATTTGTAAAAGATGTATAGACATTCTAAAATTATGACAGTATTTCACATTACCTTAACTTATAATGATAAATTATGTTAATTAAATTCATGTAATATAGAAAATTTTATTGCACGTATAAATAATACAATATGAGTTCATCCATCTCCTTTCTCATTTATTGTAATAACAGCTACTTGTCCGCAAAAAGTATGACGACAACATTATTTTATTACCATATTAATCCCTTGTCCAAAGTGAAAAATTTCTGCCTCGCGGGTGAACAAACTAAAAACCTTCTTGACTCTTCCACGTAGTTTTTTATTACACGTCTGAAAGAAAAGAAAAAAGAGCAACTATACACTCTTAACGTTAAACGTTCCGAGGACGAAACTTTCACATATATAAGTGTATATACATACACGTATATATTTTGATGGATCGTCGGTCGTCAATCGGCGCCTCATCCCCGCATGCAACAACGAGCGCTCGGCGACTTTTCCCAAGAAATCGCGCAAGGTCGACGAGATGATTGACGCACGCCGCTATCGGGGTACATAATTAATATACACTTATATATGTATACGCACGCTCGCGGAAACTCACGTTGGACTATATTTTACGAGGAGAAAGAGAGATAGGCAGGATTTTTCGGTCGACTGGGGGGTGAATAATCTAAGCTCTAAACGTCTAATTAAGATGAAGTAGTGACTCCATTAGGGGGAAATTACAGCACCCGGAATAGATTGCCGTGCGCGCGCTAGTGTAATTACTCAAGCGGCGTAATTACTGTCTATGTGCAGGGATTTTTCAGAAAGTTCGAATTAATTTTAGATTGTTGATTTCTGAAAGCCTTTTATTACTGTCTCCGCGCTATCGAATTATAAGGAAATTAATAATCGTTGTAATTTTGCGTGAACACCGCAGTAGCCATTAGATATTTGCTATATTATTTATACAATTTCTCTCCTCGTTCTTTTACATTTATAATTACATCTATTGTTATGAAACTATAGAGTCTAAAAACTGAGTGCAATAATTTGACTAATTTTTTTTTACTGCCGTATCAAAACAAAAAGAAATCATCTTATCTCGTGTGTCCCACTTTTTTTTTCTAAATTACAATAATCGCGACCTCAATTTCACGAATCCTCATACACTGCGCCTTCGTGTGCAACATCCGCACGATCGTATATATAGAGAAATTCGTTGGTCTATGTTGTTAAATATAATCATATAGGCTCAAAGTATGCACGATTAATACGAGTATATAAGAAATGGAACAGTAGAATATATACTGTTATCGGAGCTTTAGCGCCGCGCGTAATCTGCTTTCGAAGTTGTTGGGTTAAAAAGTCTGGCCTTTTTCGCTTGCGGGAGAGCGAGGAAAGATGAGAAAAAATGACACCGACGTGACTTGCGCGCGCGCTCGCCTGAGATTGACGCAATTAAGATCAAACTATAGTTTATTTAAAATATGTTGCATTATTTCTTTTTTATATTAGTATGCGTTATAAGTTTGATTTTACGCACTCATTTTAGTACACTAATATTGTATTAATGTTTGCATTATACCCTCACGCGTAAATATACAACGAGTTTATTTATATGCTACTATCTGCGTCTTCACCGGTCCCCAGTCAAAATAAAGTTAGCTCAGTTAAAAAAGTAACTAATTTAGGGAAGAGTTGCACACTCATGACGAGTGCCTAAACAATAGAATAAAAATATAATTAATATAATAGAAATATAGTTTGTTTAATGTGTAAATGTTTAAAATTTAAATTACTGAAAAGTGACGTAATTATCATAGTCGATTATAGCATTATAATATTCCTAAGAATAAGTCATATATCACATTGTGAATATCAGGGAACATATAAAACAAATTAAAATTCTGATTAAAAATAAAAATATTACAGCATTCCAGCAGGTCAGAGCACATTAAAAGTAATTTAAACTAAAAATAAAATGAAAATCCACGTCCACACTACATTGTACACATCCATGCTGTCCTTCATATACAATAAATTACAGGCACTCCGTTAAAAACTTGTATAGGAGACAGTACAGGAGATAAATAACAATATAAAATTTCAGAAAACTAATCTGTCTCGGGGACTAAATTTGTAGTGTAGTATTTTTACTATTGCGCAGTATAGTCAAGATGAGAAAACAGCAGTGCTTCTGCGAGTCTCATTACGTAAGCTCTCGGTTATGTGAACTTACCGAAAAATCGTAAACCATAAATCGCCTTATTAAATTTTTTTGTTAACGCATCACAATGCGGTCCCCAGTTCAACTTGGGGTCAAGTGATATATATAACACTGAGACTTGTCACCGTATCGGGGTATATGGCAATGCTTCATCCTCCAACCTCAATACCGGGAAAACCAGATTTTGAAAGTTTGTTAATGATTTTCGATGAGCCAAAAATAATGGCTTTAGTCTTTCCAACATTAAGCTCGCTCGGCCCAGTCCGATGTTTCTTTCGTGATATCACCGAATTGTACTGCTCCCTCATCAAGACGTTCCTTGTCCCCACGTGCAAGTATATCTGCAAGTCATCAGCGTACAGTATATCGACGGCTGAGCGGAACAAGGTCGTATCTCACCGTGCGGACGAAGAACGTCGTATCTCGGCGCTCTTCATCCGCGCGGTGAGATACGACGTTCTTCATCCGCACCATGAGATACGACGTTCTTCGTCCGCGCGGTGAGATACAACGTTCTTCATCCGCGCGGTGAGATAAGACGTTCTTCATCTGCGCGCCGAGATACGACCTTGTTCCGCTCAGCCGTCGATATAGTCTATCGGTTTGTCGCTGAATATTTCTTGATGTAAATCGTCGATGTAAAGGGGGCTTTACTTTCATAATTCTTCAGCCCACTTATGTGTTCTTTAAATTCCATGATACTTTGTAGCTGTAAGCTATTTAACACTTTCTTTTAGGCGAAGAAGTATAATGCTTTAGAAGCTTTAATATACCTCCACTATTCACAGCTCTTCCTGCTTACCATGTCCAAACAAAATAATCATTTTATAAGATATTTTGAAATATCTACGGAATCTTCGAAAAATGTTTTCTTTAAAAAGAAAGCATTAATATTTTTCCTCGAAAGTATTTAATTTATAAATTTCTTTAAATTAAAGTAGAAATAACTTTAATGAGAGCTTAAATATTTTTTTTAAAACAATCAACACGTTTTTTAAAATCTAATTTCTTAAGTACGTTTTAACAATACAATTTTTCTAGTCCTTTTAATTCTTCTAGTCTAATCTATTCAATAAGCTCTCTATACAAATGATAATAATTTTTTTCATGACTACAAATAATAATTTTTGTTAGTATAAAACTTTCTACGAAAGTATAAAATAAGGCAAGTATAAACATTTTTCCTTTATAATCTACTCTCCCTCCCACTCTTCGCCCGCCCTCTCTCGCCCTGTAGCCCCCCCTCTCTCTCTCTCTCTCTCTCTCTCTCTCTCTCTCTCTCTCTCTCCCCTCTCTCTCTCAATATCCGTCAAACTCTGTATCAAAAACTTTAATGAGAGCTTAAATATTTTTTTAATACAATTAACACGTTTAAAAAAAAATTTTTTTTTAAGTACGTTTTAACAACACAATTTTTGTTTAGTCTTTTTATTTCTTCCAATCTCATCTATTCAATAAGCACTCTCTGCAAATGATAATAATTTTTTTCATGACTGTACAAATAATAATATTGTTAATATAAAACTTTCTACGAAAGTATAAAATAAGGCAAGTATAGACGTTTTTTCTGTATAATATCTATTAAATAATAATATTTATGATTTTGTAAAAAAAATAAAAAAAATACCAGTGAAAAATTCTTTTACTTCTTTGAGTCATTGTATAATGAACAAATTATATGTAAGTAAGTACATTCAAATTGTTCACTGCAAATCAGACAAATGAAAGTTGTGAAATCAATTATCGATAGTCAAGTAATGCAAACCACTCTCGGAAACTACTGTATGACTGTTCTCAGAAATGTATTCAAATTTGTTAATCTTTCTGTACAAATTAAACACAAGAAAGTACTGAAATCAATTTATTGTAGTCAAGTACCCATAAGTTAACTTGACTGACATAATACAACTTTTCGTACCTACTCATCAAACATATTCAGCCAGCGAGCATAAATTACTACTTAACGCCTAAGGGGCGTAATAGCTCATATATACAGCTCTTACAAAACTTTATAGAACCTACGCACTTTACGTCCATGTGGGAAAAATTATTTGAATTGTATAATATTATATATAAGTACATTCAAATTATTCATTGTAAATCAAACAAACGAAAGTTGTGAAATCAATTACCGATAGTCAAGTAATGCAAACAACTCTGCGAAACAATTGTATAACTGTTCTCAGAAATGTATTCAAATTTGTTCATTCTTCTATACAAATTAAACACAAGGAAGTTCTGGAATCAGTTTATTGTAGTCAAGTACCCATAGGTTAACTTGACTGACATAATACAACTTTTAGTACCTACTCATCAAACATATTCAGCCAGCGAGGATAAAGTACTACTTAACGCTTAACAGGCGCAATAGCTCACATACTCCTACAAAACTTTATAGAACCTACGCACTTTACGCCCATATGGGCGAAAATTATTTTAATCATACACTGATAGAAGTATTTATTTACTGTAAGCCCCGTGACTTAACTGTTAAGCCACCGAGCTTTGGAATTTCGTCAAATAAATATTCCTTAACTATTAATCCACGTGGATTAATATCTAATAACGTGGTGTATTAATAGTTATAGTGAGTAGTGTATCCGTCACTGCACACATAACCTTCAGAACAGCGGTCAGAGATGCGAAGAGATCGCCGTAAACACACACACACACCCATCCACATTATACATGCACATAATAACCGCGGGTCCGCGGCCGGCGAGCACAACATAGAAGATGGTGGAGCATGGCGCTCACGGCGGTAAGTACGTCACACAACAGCGTGCCGTCTATTATATGCAAGTTCGTGCATGCAAACGCATGCGTGCTCGGCAGCTGAAAACAAAACACATGGACAGCCCGCCCTTTTCCTTCTCGCTGATGCTTGTCACCTCGTTTTTCGATGCCGTTCGCCGCGGAGAATCGACGGCCTCACTGCACGCATGAGGACAGAACGGAGTAGGCCGCCCATATGTTTTCAGGGACTCAGTAGTCTACGCCGCGTTCTGCATTGCCGACACAGCCAAACCTTCCAAATCCTGCGGAAGTATGCGCAAAGCCAGATTCATTAACTATTAAGAAATCTGCATTTAGACTAAAGTAATTGATGGATTTCATACAAAACATATACGAACGTACTGGTTATGAATATTATGTAATAATAACGAAATTTGCCTTTAATTTAAATACACCATGTTTTTAGATTTCAAAGGAATATATTCGTTTACTATAAATGAATACTTCTATCAGTGTATAACTACTATGCCTTCTTTTTATTTCTAAAATTCATAAGAATTCAGATATTTACGAAAAGTCAAAGCCTATATAAAAAAATTACATAGTTACCACCATATCACCATTTTTCATTATTCTTTCTCAATTTTGAAATTTCTATAATATTACGCATCTTGGGAGGGCAATAGAAGTCTATAGAGCTGCTCTAGCAGGGGTGGTCTTCCAATCTCCCATACATACTTGGCGGGCCCGACGGTTTGCAGTTTAAGGTGTAGACATGATCATTTTCATATAAATATTCATATGTTTACAGATCAGATAAAATGAATAAATAGGTTGCTTCTACATATTAAATACTAATACGTATTGAATGTATTACTCTGTTTTTAAATAGAAAGTGCAAACCCGCATGAAAATATCATATGAGATCTCATATAAGATCTCATGAGATCCCATAATATATAAAATTGCAGATGACATCACATATATCATACCTCATATGAGATCTGATGTCTGAAATACTCATATAAAATCTCACATGATATTTACACGTTGGAAAAGGATAAAAAATTAGTGGCTTATACAATGATTAGTAAAATCTAAAGCACTTTTGAGTAGACTATAAATTTGATGTATTTTTTATATCAGATTCCCGCTTAAAAAAAACGGACACAAGGAAAAATATTTTGGGTAATGGAAGTACATCATGAGATTTTGCACATGTAGGGATATTATATTTAAACGGTATCAATTCAAAATTAGAGCCAATGTAATTATTTATAGTGGACTTATAAGTATAAACATTGTTAATGAATTTATGCAATAATATAGTATTCTACATTTACAAAGCCCACCGGTAAACTGCAAACCGTCGGGCCCGCCAAGTATGTATGGGAGATTGGAAGACCACCCCTGCTAGAGCAGCTCTATAGACTTCTATTGCCCTCCCAAGATGCGTAATATTATAGAAATTTCAAAATTGAGAAAGAATAATGAAAAATGGTGATATGGTGGTAACTATGTAATTTTTTTATATAGGCTTTGACTTTTCGTAAATATCTGAATTCTTATGAATTTTAGAAATAAAAAGAAGGCATAGTAGTTATATGATTAAAATAATTTTCGCCCATATGGGCGTAAAGTGCGTAGGTTCTATAAAGTTTTGTAGGAGTATGTGAGCTATTGCGCCTGTTAAGCGTTAAGTAGTACTTTATCCTCGCTGGCTGAATATGTTTGATGAGTAGGTACTAAAAGTTGTATTATGTCAGTCAAGTTAACCTATGGGTACTTGACTACAATAAACTGATTCCAGAACTTCCTTGTGTTTAATTTGTATAGAAGAATGAACAAATTTGAATACATTTCTGAGAACAGTTATACAATTGTTTCGCAGAGTTGTTTGCATTACTTGACTATCGGTAATTGATTTCACAACTTTCGTTTGTTTGATTTACAATGAATAATTTGAATGTACTTATATATAATATTATACAATTCAAATAATTTTTCCCACATGGACGTAAAGTGCGTAGGTTCTATAAAGTTTTGTAAGAGCTGTATATATGAGCTATTACGCCCCTTAGGCGTTAAGTAGTAATTTATGCTCGCTGGCTGAATATGTTTGATGAGTAGGTACGAAAAGTTGTATTATGTCAGTCAAGTTAACTTATGGGTACTTGACTACAATAAATTGATTTCAGTACTTTCTTGTGTTTAATTTGTACAGAAAGATTAACAAATTTGAATACATTTCTGAGAACAGTCATACAGTAGTTTCCGAGAGTGGTTTGCATTACTTGACTATCGATAATTGATTTCACAACTTTCATTTGTCTGATTTGCAGTGAACAATTTGAATGTACTTACTTACATATAATTTGTTCATTATACAATGACTCAAAGAAGTAAAAGACTTTTTCACTGGTATTTTTTTTATTTCTTTTACAAAATCATAAATATTATTATTTAATAGATATTATACAGAAAAAACGTCTATACTTGCCTTATTTTATACTTTCGTAGAAAGTTTTATATTAACAATATTATTATTTGTACAGTCATGAAAAAATTATTATCATTTGCAGAGAGTGCTTATTGAATAGATGAGATTGGAAGAAATAAAAAGACTAAACAAAAATTGTGTTGTTAAAACGTACTTAAAAAAAATTTTTTTTAAACGTGTTAATTGTATTAAAAAATATTTAAGCTCTCATTAAAGTTTTTGATACAGAGTTTGACGGATATTGAGAGAGAGGGGGAGAGAGAGAGAGAGAGAGAGAGAGAGAGAGAGAGAGAGAGAGAGCGGGGGGGTAGAGGGCGAGAGAGGGCGGGCGAAGAGTGGGAGGGAGAGTAGATTATAAAGGAAAAATGTTTATACTTGCCTTATTTTATACTTTCGTAGAAAGTTTTATACTAACAAAAATTATTATTTGTAGTCATGAAAAAAATTATTATCATTTGTATAGAGAGCTTATTGAATAGATTAGACTAGAAGAATTAAAAGGACTAGAAAAATTGTATTGTTAAAACGTACTTAAGAAATTAGATTTTAAAAAACGTGTTGATTGTTTTAAAAAAATATTTAAGCTCTCATTAAAGTTATTTCTACTTTAATTTAAAGAAATTTATAAATTAAATACTTTCGAGGAAAAATATTAATGCTTTCTTTTTAAAGAAAACATTTTTCGAAGATTCCGTAGATATTTCAAAATAAAGTTTGTTATTGTATTATTCTTGTACAGAATGTCTTGAGGGCTGTTTTAAAAAATATTCAACATTTTTCATGGAGTTATTATACATAGTTGTTAAGTAAAAATAGACGAGAGAGATAGGGGGTGGGGATTTTTTTTACAAAGCAACTTAACAGTGGTTTAGAGAAATAGTAAAAATAATTTAGTTTTGTTAGCATATAAGTTTTGCATGAACTTTTCATTTTTCTTCTTGTTTTTTTTTTTGTAATTAATTTTTTCGAAAAGAAAGTTTTCAGTTATTAAGATTATTTGTACAGTCATGAAAAAATTATTACCATTTGTAGAGAGTGCTTATTGAATAGATGAGACTAGAAGAATTAAAAGGACTAGACAAATTGTTATTAAAACGTACTTAAAAAAATAGCTTTTAAAAAACGTGTTCATTGTTTTAACAAAATATTTAAGCTCTCATTAAAGTTTTTGTTACTCAGTTTGGCAGATGTTATGGGCGCGAGGGAGAGAGAGGGGAGGGAAAGAGAGAGAGGTCGAGAGAGACAGGGGAGAAAGAGAGGGAGGGAGAGAGAGAAAAGGAGGGAGAGAGGGGAGGGAGAGAGAGACTAATACTTGCCTTAGTTTAAACTTTTGTAAAAAGCTTTTTTAGATAGATTTCACAATTTTTGAAGAGAAAATAATAATTACATAGTGTGATAACGTTACGAGAGTTTATTATAGTATATTTTTAATATCATTATTTTAAATGGTATTATTTATTTGTACAGTCATGAAAAAAATTATGACCATTTGTACAGAGTGCTTATTGAATAGATGAGACTAGAATAATTAGAAGGACTAGACAAATTGTTCTTAGAACGTACTAAAAAATTAGCTTTTAAAAAACGTGTTGATTGTTTTAAAAAAATATTTAAGCTCTCATTAAAGTTTTTGGTACTTTATTCCTTACATTCATAATATTGCACAATCTATTCCTTGCAAAATAGGAGCTTTCAAGATATTCGTCTACTGATATACTGTTTATATGACACATAAATTAATTTTGAAATCACTTCTTTTGTTTTCTTTAATTAGTCAAAATAGTCTATAATATACTTTTACTTCCATAAAAGTCGACAAATATATTTCACTGAAAAACCTCATGGCTTTTATATTACAAAAACAAGTCATTTCATACATAGCCGATATTTCCTTCTATCTGTAATCTGTATACTAAAAATTTTTCATTGTTTATTTTACACTTTTCTTATATCTTCTTTCTTCATTGTTTGTATATTATACAACCAGTTTATGAACTGACAATCACTAAAAACTTTCTTGATATTCTTGTATGGATCAAACTTTTGACGTCTTCCACCCTGGGAAAATCATACACGAGAATAACTGAGCACTTTTATTTTTTGAAATTTTCACAATATAACACATCCTTTTCGCTTTTCCCATTTGATATAATCTTTTAGTTTCTGTATACTAAAAAAATTTCCATTGTTTATTTTTCACTTTTTTTACATCTTCTTTTTTCATTGTTTGTATATTATACAATCAGTTTATGAACTGAGAATCACTAAAAACTTTCTTGATATTCTTGAATAGATCAAACTCTTGACGTCTTCCACCCTGGGAAAATCATACACGAGAATAACTGAGCACTTTTATTTTTTGAAATTTTCACAATATAACACATCCTTTTCGCTTTTCCCATTTGATATAATCTTTTAGTTTCTGTATACTAAAAAAATTTCCATTGTTTATTTTACACTTTTTTACATCTTCTTTCTTCATTGTTTGTATATCATACAACCAGTTTATGAACTGAGAATCACTAAAAGCTTTCTTGATATTCTTGAATAGATCAAACTCTTGACGTCTTCCACCCTGGGAAAATCATACACGAGAATAACTGAGCACTTTTATTTTTTGAAATTTTCACAATATAACACATCCTTTTCGCTTTTTGCTTTTCCCATTTGACATAATCTCTTAGTTTCTGTATACTAAAAAAATTTCCATTGTTTATTTTACACTTTTTTTACATCTTCTTTCTTCATTGTTTGTATATCATACAACCAGTTTATGAACTGAGAATCACTAAAAGCTTTCTTGATATTCTTGTATAGATCAAACTTTTGACGTCTTCCACCCTGGGAAAATCAAACACGAGAATAACTGAGCACTTTTATTTTTTGAAATTTTCATAATATAACACATCCTTTTCGCTTTTCTCATTTGACATAATCTTTTAGTTTCTGTATACTAAAAAAATTTCCATTGTTTTTAACACTTTTTTTACATCTTCTTTGTTCATTGTTTATATTATTAAAATTCTTGGTCATTCTTTGATGCATTGATATGCAATGAACTTCATCATTTTTTAGTGTGTTTTTATCTATCTATTCCATCTTCTAAAAGTCTATCTAATAATTGTATTACTTGTAGTCTATGAAGACTTAGTCAAAATGTAATGAGAAGTTACTGGCATTACTCCTGGTGCTGCTCCTTCGATAAAAATCTGTTCCAGAGCTCAAAGGCTGTGAAAAAATTCTATAATCTGCAAATGAAAAAAATTTTTACAAAGTATCTATTCTTTATCTTTATTTTTTTTCAAGTTATATTATAAATATAATACTTATCTATGTATAAAAGTATGCTTATGCCATCAGCTGATTGAAATTCATATTTTTTTTTTTTTTAACCTAATTACGTAGTATATTTAAAATACGTATTATGTTTATATTTAAAAATTAAAAATATCATATACAACATAAGATATTTTGAGGCTATTGTAGAGTCACAGTTTTAACACATCCTTTTCGCTTTTCCCATTTGACATAATCTTTTAGTTTCTGTATACTAAAAACATTTCCATGGTTTTTTTACACTTTTTTTACATCTTCTTTCTTGATTGTTTATATTATTAAAATTCTTGGTCATTCTTTGATGCATTGATATGCAATGAACTTCATCATTTTTTAGTGTGTTTTTATCTATCTATTCCATCTTCTAAAAGTCTATCTAATAATTGTATTACTTGTAGTCTATGAAGACTTTGTCAATGTAATGAGAAGTTGCTGGCATTACTCCTGGTGCTGCTCCTTCGATAAAAATCTGTTCCAGAGCTCAAAGTCTGTGAAAAATTCTATAATCTGCAAATGAAAAAATTTTTTACAAAGTATCTATTCTTTACTTTATTTTTTTCAAGTTATAATTATTATTATATAATACTTATCTATGTATAAAAGTATGCTCATGCCATCAGCTGATTGAAATTCATATTTTTTTTTAACCTAATTACGTAGTATATTTAAAAAATACGTATTATGTTTATATTTAAAAATTAAAAATATCATATACGACATACGATATTTTGAGGCTATTGTAGAGTCGCAGTTTTGTTGCTGTTATCTATATATATATATAGTTACAGAGCAGTGGTCGGAACAAAACAGCTGATCGAGGAGAGAAAAGAAGAAGAAGAAAAATTTTGGAGGATAAGAAAAACAGCCCTCGGAATATATAAACTAGATATACATCAAAACGACATAATATTTTTAATTGAAATTTTTTATACATGTAGTATATCAAAAAAGCTATCCAGTGATATATTTAAATATAAGATAAAACATAACACAAAGTCGTAAAAAATAAGTGAAATTCTCGCACACCCATTTCAAAGTATATGTAGCGCGGTCGTCCCTCAGGCTTCTTCTACATTGGACAGATACTTGCCTTCGGAGCGCTCCCGCGCTCCTTGATATCTACAGTACCTTCCAATATAATTTTTTTTTTTAATTGTATCACAACAATTTCCGTTTTAATAAGTGATGATTTTGTTTATTGTTAGAAGAGAACGAGCTAAATGTTTTCTATTATCACTCATAACTGCAAAACTTTGGCTTGAATCTCTTCGATAAGAAACTTCTGTACAAATAGGTACAAATAGAAATTTGGCGCTTTATTCAACAATTTCCTTGAAGAGCTGTATTGTAAATCATAGCCCAGCTTGCAGTGAAATAATTTACATATGAACCACCATTATGTTAAACCATGTACAAATCACCATTATATTAGATGGTATTGTTAGCCATATAACATATAATAGTATTTTTCGTCACTATTCCGTAAAATGAGATTTTTTGAGGCTTCGCCGGTCCTCGTGCACTGCGATCACTATACTCATTCCGTGACGAACATTATGTTTTGCGGACGTACAAATGAAATGGTATAATAAAAACTAATAAATATTTGCATATTCGGGTGCAAAAACCGTATAGGTTATTAGGTTTCTGTACCATTTTTATCGGATTTTATCATACCTTGTCAACCGGGACGATTGCACGTACCAGGGAACTGGGTGAATTTTTTTAAAAAGTTCATTTTTTAATAAAAACTGCATATATTATGCATTTTTTAATTTTTATCAAAATCTCGTGTAGGGGATGAAAGAAGACATTAAACTCAGTAAAACCATAAATAGTTTACCCAAAAGCTTAAAAAAACTTGTAAAATGACAGCAATTTGAAAATAACCTTGAGAAATAAAATTTCCAAGTCTCAGTGTATTATAAAAAATTTCAAATCGGATGCAATTTTATTGTGGGTGAAAAATAACTAGGGGGGCCGCGCCCCCCTGCGCCCCCCCTTCCGATGTCTATGACACGACCGCACTTCTCAGAAAAGTCTTGTATTTTTGTGTAAAATCAAATCCTTGAACAATAAGCAAAAATCGACTATTTCAGGTGTATTTAGGCATTAAAAATCGTTTCTATAGGTCTAACTCGTCAGGAATTGATTACACATGAAAATGTTAAATGCGAAAAAGTTTTGTTTTTTTAATCATCTACATCTTTTACATTTAACATATCGGTGTAAAGTTAAATCCTGACAAATTATAGTCGAAAATCGTCCATTTTATGTACATTTGAGCGTTTAAAATCGTTGTTATAGATCTAACTTGTCAGGAATTGGCTGTACATGAAAATGTTAAATGGGAAAAAGTTTTGTTTTATTATAATCTACAACTTTTACATTTAATATACTTTTGTAAAGATAAATCCTGTCAAATTATAGCCGAAAATCGTCCATTTTTAACCTTTTTAGCTGTTTTCGCAGTTGTATTGGCAAATATTGCTCGTAGCAAAAATTACCCAACAGAAAAAGGTGTCTTTTAATTAGTTTTGGCAGATAGATGTGTAGATATTAACTTAAAATTAATTTTTCTAGACATGCTTAAAAATCGATTTTTTGAAAATTTTCTTTGTGCTCGTATTCCTAAACTTTTTCATTGATCTTTCTCAGTAGATGACCACCGGGTAGGTACAATTAAAGGAGCATATGCTCGCAATTAGAATCGATCGGAAATTCATTGAAATAATCGGGTAACTTGATTACATACGGACGTACAGACATACATATATAATACATCTCAGAAAACGTTTAAAACGCACTCGCTCTGAGTGTAAAATGGTTTTTACACATTAAATTTTCAGTATTTGAATTCTGATAGTCAAAACATTTTAAGAGAAAAATACTTAATTTTCTTAATAATCGGTGATATGAGCGCAGTCGGATAGTTCGTTTTGAAATGGATTCGGTGTATAACTCAAAATTCCGTGAAAAATTGAGGTGGCCAGCACCAGGGAACACTTTTTAGAGATCACAAAAAACTAACTTTTTTATTTTTTCAAGCAACTTATTATAATAATTTAAATACTAATCCACCTCTTTACCTTATCAAAAAAATCAGCTGATTCTGCCCAGATGCTGCCAAAAGCTTACGTAAATTAAAAATCAACTTCTTCAGTATTGGAAATTGTCTGTCAGGATGCTTTACCCCGAGATGAGTTCAAAAATGCATGTTTGGAAGCATTTCGCACAATTTTTCAAATTTTACAAATTTTGTACATGAGATATCAGCTGAGAAATCAGCTGAAAAATCAGGTGATTTCTCAGTGATATCTCAGGTGATTTTTCATCTGATTTGTCAGCTAATTTGTCAACTGATTTCTCAGCTGATATCTCTGTCTGTCACGTGAGATCTCACGTGAGATCTCATGTGTAAAATTTCTAAAAATGTAAAAAAAAGACTAAATTGCTTCAAAACATAGATTTTTGAACTTATCCGGGGGGTGGCGTAACCTAATAGGCGACTCGTAATTCCCAGAAACTGATTTTTTATCATTAAAGAGATTTTAGCAGCTCGCGGACAGAATTTCAAATGAGATTTTGGCGTGAGATTTTTCAGTAGGGTTAGTGGACAAAATCTACTTTTGCAACATTGACAATTTTCTAAGGGACTGTCTCTATAAGTGTGCCTGTCCCCAGGCTCACGGACTCTGACTCAACAATGAACCAATAGGAGCTAAGCCTCCAAGCTCGAGGCTTGACTTTGAATACTCCGATTGGTGTAGAGTTGAGTCAAAGTCAGTGAGCCTAGGCACAGGCACACTTATGGAGACAGTTCCTAACAAAAATTTTTTCCGTTAAGGTGATTCTACATACATTATACTTGTAACTTGGTCCTCGGTGTTTCCGTTAATTTCGATCAATGACAAATCAATTTTACACAGAATTCAGCAATATGAAGCAAGGAACAAGTTACAAGTAACGTGTGTAGAACCATCTTTATGGAACCTTTTTCCTGTCATATCAGTTTTCAGATTGGAATAATTTTCAAAGTAATGGAAAAATTAGAAATAGTATATTACGCACCTAGGGAGGAAAAAACTTGGACAGTCCACAGCTTGGCAATTTACACGAGCTGGGGGCTGGCCAATTTTACTCCCGAGTTGCGTATACTATTTTTCCTCATATCGAGGCCGAAAATTCCATATTTCCGTTTCGGAGCCGGGCGGGAATGAGGCACTTTCGGCCCGGTCTGAGGAAAAAATAGTATATGCACCACGGGAGAAAATAAAGAATGCCTTAGACCGCAAGTTTGTCACCAATTTACATTCAATCTGGGACATTCTGTATACTTTTACTCCCTAGGTGCGTAACATACTATAGTGTAGTCTGTGCCTGTCCTATATATATTATAGGATTTATCTCGATAACAAATTTAACGGTAAAATCAAAACATTTTCGATAATTTAAAAAAAAAAGATTTTATTAGAAGAGTGGAAAGTGCGCTACTTCTTCGATAATAAATATTTCTAGTATAAGGTATCGTATTTATATGTGTCATCGCATGACCTAAATTTTTTGTGAATAGAGATTAAGATTGCGAATTCTTTATAGATATAGTACGGGACTAAATCGAAATTGGTTAATTACATAATGCAGATTATACGGGAATTTCAGTAACTTGATAGTTTCCGGAATGTATTCTTTGAGAGTAACGATATGTTAAATTTTCAATTCGTTAAAAGTATAAAAAAATTATTTTTAAAAATGATTTTGCATATAAAAATTCCGTCGATAAATAGTGCTATAATAATATGAAAATATTATACGAAAATTATTACGAAATGATTATACATTTTGGCTTGTAAACAATTGCTTAATAATATCGTTTATACTTTGGCAGACAAGTTTGTAATCGTTGTCTTCCTGAGACTGATTTGTTTTATTCCGTTTCATTCACAATCTTGCCATTTTCGTTGGAGAAATAACAAAAACACTTCTTCTGTAAATACAAAAAAGATGCATTTACTATCTATGATTCAGAATTATTAAAAAATAATGTAAATTAAGATAAATGTGAAACCATAATTTATAAATATGAAAATTGAATCAATTTTGAAAACTGTTTATTTTTATATTAGTAGAGTAAAAAGAATTTTGTACCATTAAAGTTTTTTTAATTTTATTGATATAAAAATTAATTTTTTTCTATCAAGCAAACTGTCAAGCATTTCATGTGTAAATATCAAAATATGTAAATATGAAAGAAAATATTTCAACTTGACATTTCTTTGTAGCTCAAAGTTTAAGATTCATATGTCTTTATTAATACTATAAATGTTGGAAAGATTTTGATATGATTTTCAAATTTTTAAAGTTATTTCATCATAAAAATTTAATTTATGATGAAATAATTCATGCTATTACTTCAAATGTCTGTTGTCATGTGGATAACAACCTTTTTCCATCGCATTTTACCCCTGAGATCTAAATTTATCGAAATATTTACTTTCATTATCTAGATGTATATGTATACAAAAATACAGTGTATATGGCAAATGACAAAGAAATTTAAATAAAATGATGCCCAATCATACAAGATAAACATATTATGCTATTGTTTTCTACATATTTAAGTGTATTTGGAAAACTATATTCCTTTTTCAAGTTCAATCGGTTGCTCCAAACAAGAATCCCATAGAAAAGGAACTATGTACAATGATATGGACTGTTTGTGAAATCATTCACCTATTTATTTTGTCAGAATACTTATCTCTGAAAATTTCAGTTATTTATGTTTTGATTTAATAGAATGATGAAATTTTCGCTTTTACATGATCATACTTTGACATTGTCAACTTTAGAGACTGGGAAAAATGTATTATCCTCCCTCATTAATCAAATAATTTAATATAAGTGAATGTAATTGTTGTCTACAATTATTTATACCATTTCCTTGAAACATTTGGTATTAATTTACTTTGGAAGATTGAAAAATAGTTTTTGATGTTATTAATAAACTTTACGTATATATCAATTCATTAATTTTGCATATATCTTTCTTATGGCGGATATAACTGATGAACTATTGAATTATTTAGGAAAGAATTAACAATTTCTTAATAAAATCTACACGCTTAAGTTTCAATCGAGTGGCTGGTCAAAGTAATCGTGTCGTCGCAATACTTAAAATATGAATTTTTTTTCAAGGATTACGACAGTGCCGATTAAGTCAATTTTTATTTATAACATACAATAAAAGTTTATTTACCTGAATGTGAAAAATTATATACTTTTTAAACGAAGTATGTATGATGAGTAATTTAATTGAGACTCATTATTCATGCAAAATTAAATCCTCTCATTTGTGTATAATCTGAGAAAGATTAATTAACGAGAAAGTTATAAGAATTCGAGCGTAATCATTTATTCAGGGATTTCTGCGATTAAATCGTGATTTTTTCTACATATTTATCGTTAACACTGGGCATTACATAATATAGCTTTCGATGGCCGTAATCAAGGTCTACCAAAATTGTAAAACAATTTTCGAAAAAGTTCAAAGTTATATAAAAGTTCTCCAAACTAACGCATCATGCGGTAAGATTTGAAATGTAGGAAGTATATATATAGATAAGTACATCATCCAGGTCCGCTAACCAGTGGCATATACATTCCCTTACCCGCATATATTTTTCCGTCCATTCAGATTCACGACGTCGCGAATAGCCAACTATAAGTACTCGAGTGCGCCGAACCTGCAAATTGTCAAACATCATTAGTGCAGGAAACGCGCCCAGGCTGTATCATCAGGCCGCAGATAAATCGGCGCGTCGCGCGTACTTTAATATAGCCGCGCGCAGAGAAAAACACAAACGTAAAAACAAAGTTACGCACGCGTGTGCATCAAGATCACTCTCTTAATCACTCCTCACACTACATATATATCACATATGGACCGCGAGGAGGTGGGGAGTAATTAAAGCCTTATACTATGGTCAAGGATTGCCCCTCTCTCTCTCTCTCTTGCGCGCGGCGATTCCGCAGAGCCGCGCTCGCGCGGAGCTTCAGCGGACGTGCAGCAGTAGTACGGCGAAGGCGGCGGCCGCGTCATGTCCTCGCGCTTTCTCTCTTTCTTTCTATCCGTCTGTCACGCACATAACTAATAGCTGCACTCGATAACGCGCACCGAGAGTTAAGTGAACTTTACGCAGCAGCCTCTCTCTCTTTTTTCTGCCGATATAACACCGAGATGCATCACCGTTCGCGACGCTTATCGGCCGACGCGCTCCGAGGATGATCGGCGCGCGCGGCGCTATTGCAACAGCTGCATCTCGACGAGAGCCTGCGGCGGATATAATCGACCGGGCCGTATTGGCAAAGGCTCAGAGGGAAAAGGTGTGACAAGGAGGATGGACAAGTACCGTGGGAGTAGACGCCCGCCGGCAGCATCGGTGTTCAGGATGTCCCTCGCGGCCGAGAAGCAGAGGGACAGCGGATCGGAAAGTGCGCCCCTACTGTCGTCCGGATGCTCGCACACCAGTCAGGAGCATCCGATTATCATGTTTCACGACTCGGAGACGAGCGATTTGGATTCCAGCCCCGTGGGAAGCTCGTCCAGGTATATATGTGTGCTTTTTATAGTCGGGCCAGGTGCGGCAAGAACGAAGTTTAGGCTTTGGGTTGAAAGAAAAGTATAAGGAGTTTAAGGATATAGAGAAGGTGGAAAGAGATAGGTAATGGTACATTTTTATCTGTCATATTTTTCTTACCACCTGTTTGTTTTTTTTTCTTTTTTATATTGCAAAATAATTTTATAGTGTAAAGTTTGAAAATTGTATATTTTAAAAAAGAACTTTTTCCTCACACCGGGCCGAAAGTGCCTCATTCCCGCCCGGCTCCGAAACGGAAATATGGCATTTTCAGCCTCGATGTGAGGAAAAATAGTATACGCACTACGGGAGTAAAATTAGCCAGCCCCCAGCTCGTGTTTGCCACCCACGCCTTCGGCTCGGGTGGTAATTTACACAAGCTGTGGACTGTCCAAGTTTTTTCCTCCCATGGTGCGTAATATACTAGTTTACTAAATAAAATTACGACTCGTTGAAACTTGTATTAGTTTCTACATTTTCTAAAACGGTAGGCTTGTGTCAGATAATAATAGCTGCAACATCATCAATGAAATTGATATGCCATAACATTATTTATATATAAATAGATTAGTTGTGTTATGAATCGATGGCATTTCTTGATCAATTTTTGTATTCGCATCTTTTATATATATTAATTCCAAGCGAAAATTTTTTTGTCAACATTTTTATTATAAAACCTGTAAATATTGACTTGTTGTTTCAGACTCGGCTCAGGTGGCGGAATAAGCAACTACAATTCGATCACCGGCCATCACTCGTTGCCACCGAAGCGGTTGCCTCCCCTGATGCCCGACAGAATATCACCGGGCAGTGGCATATTCGCGCCCCCGAACCTGGAACGGGAAAAATACTACGAAATTCGAAATGCCGATTCGGTAACGACTCTTTTTATCATATATATTTTAAACGATTAAAGTTGACAACCAGCAGTTATTTTAAAATCTGCTTATCATTCATGCTTCTCGTTGAGAAAAGATGATTTATAGGGGAAATGCGTAAATGAAATTCACACGATTCCGCGCGCGCGTGCGCTTCTTATTTCTTAACGTTTCCAGTAATTTGAGTGATGTAATAATAAGATAGAAGATCACATTTATCGTTTCTAGTATTAATCTTCTTTTACTATCTTATTATAATTTTTCATGCGTGTCTGTAAGAAAAGACATTTTTTTAAAGTCATTAATGTGATAAAGCTAATCGTTATAACATTTTTGTAAACTTTACATAATTTATCTATCCATCGGCAATAGCTCATAACGCGAACAACATTTATTTAAAATTTTGCGTTATGAAATTAATTTATCAGGCGTGCATGGAAAAAACTTTGAGCGATCTTCATTTATGATACAAGCTACAACGACTTTGTTGCATCGCCTTTTATTTTTACAAAGTTATTGGCAGACAACATGTTCGATCCGTACATCGATAACGACAAGGACGATTTTTTCGGCGACTTCTTCACGAAATCGTTGCCGATCGAGGAAAATATCGGCAACCCCTCGGAGGCTGTCAAACCAAAACAAAGTTCTCTGGTCACAATGTAAGTACATCAATAAAATTCTATAAGATTATGTACAGCAAATAAAGACAAGTGAAAAAGTGGGCGGCTTCCGAGATCTAAAAATAATAAAAATCTTGCCCAAAAAGTTCATGTATATAAAGGCAACGTCATCTGAGCAAGCCATGACGCAGACCCATTAAGTGTTATCGCGCAGAGCAGCGGCATATTCGGTGTAGGAACAGAGAATATTTGACCTTCTTGATAAATCTTCCACGTTTTTTTTCTAAGTCACTCGGTATGCTTTTCAGTGATTCATTGGACATAACTATCTGTATTGATTATTTTGAGGAATATACCATGTGCAAGCGTTTTGTTAGCAATTTGTTTATTAGGCCGTGGATAGAAAAAGCATTAAGAATTGCTATATGTGCCATTTCCACGAAAATTTTCCTTAATACGGTTATAAAAACGAGGAAAAAGAAATTTTGAGGCACACTTTAATTGGTAGTGAATAAAAAAAGTGTATTTACTGTACTAAGACAAAATCTGACGCGACATCTTACTTTTTATATACATTCACACGCCGAAATCTATATACGTGACGGAAAAACTATAGAAAACGTTATTTACGCCTCTGCTATTTGTACGATATGACAGATTTATGTATGTACACAAAGTATATATACATATGTATATAATGGGATATAATTTCTCGTCAGATCGGAGACTATATTTCTATCGTACAAATAGCATCAGCTTTTTTTTTTTTTTTTTTAATCTGAAAAAGCTTATATATTTTCACTTTTCAGGACGTCTAAACGATAGCCAACAAATTTTTATATCGGATTATTAATTTTAACATAGTGAACAAAATATGGTAATATTTGTTTTTTGGAAAAAATCGACTTTTTTGACAAATTTCGTTGGGGTGTTTGCTGACAAATTTTGTGGGGACAAATACCCACAGCTATGATTTTCTTTTAAGGCGTTATTATACATTATGGATAATTTTTTCTTTATAATTTCTTTAAGCACAGAGTATATAGGTAGAAAGTTAAAATGGTTTTAATGGATATTTTTATTCGAATTCATATATGAATACGTGAAAATTGACGATGATTAAATCCGTGATTTAAAAAAAATAAATTTAAGCACTTTTTGAGATTTTTAGTTTATATAACAAATCATATATGTTCTAATCCTAGTGCATTTCTAAACTCTGTAAGTATTTCAGATTCTCGGTATGGAACACAATTCTAGGCTCCTCGATGCTAACGATGCCATGGGGTATCTACATGGCCGGCTTCGTACCCGCCATCATTCTAATCCTCGCCATGAGCGGACTCTGCCTGTTTACAGCCTACAAGTTGTTGCAAGTGCACAAGTATCATGGTAATCATGCATATATACATAATACTTAGGCACTTTTCGACAGGCACTTTTCGCGCGACGCGAAAATCGTTCGATGACTCCGTAACCCAAATAGATAAAGCTCGTTCCCGAAAGTCGTACGATCGATGAGAGTTCAATCGGAATGTGCTGATCCGAAAAGAGTGCGCTTAATCATTGCCGAGTTACGCGATTCGAAATACGTATTACATGACGTTTGAGAAGATCATAGATTTGGAAAACAATATATGAAAGTGTGTCGGGTCGATGAAACTGTTTTATTACTGATTTTAACAGTGAAATAAGTGAATTTTTTTTTTTCAACTGCTTTAGGGGGAGGCGAAAGGATCGAAGTGATGGATCTCAGTCGGGCGTTTCTCGGCTCGTGGGCCGAGCACATGGCGAAAATCTTCAGCATCAGCGTGCTTATGGGCGCCAATATCGCTTACTGGATTTTGATGTCGAATTTCTTGTACAATTCCGTTATCTTTCTTTATGGTAATGTTTTGCACAATATTTATTCTAATTTTTGAGAAAAATTAGATAAAATGATCAACATTTATTTAAATACGATTTTTTTTGCAGATGCGATTGCTGATATTCCCCTGTTACCATCAACTTATAATAAATCTGATGGGGATGGTAAGTGTTTATAGTGATAGAAATTTTTTTTTTTTGCAAAAATTCATAATTAAAGGGCACGTTTTTGTACAGTGCTTTGTCCAAAAGAAGAGAATGGAACGGCAAACTACGACGTTTCGTACGATACTTTGGGACCAATTTGGGATTTGTACAAAACGGTTCCCATATTTCTAGCTCTACTTGTCTTTCCAGTTTTGAACTTCAATACCACAACTTTCTTCACAAAGTTTAATTCACTTGGTAAATAAAAAAAAAAAAACATTTTTACTACATTATAAAAAAGGTTTGTAAAGTGTGTAATACATCATACCTATATGCAACGCAGGAACGGTGTCTATATTGTACCTGGTGGTATTCGTACTAGTCAAGTCAGCGTCGTGGGGAATCAACATGGACAAAAATGCATGGGAAGAAAGTTGGATTCTGCAGCCGACCTTTCCGGTTTTAACAGGAATGCTCTCGCTTTCTTTTTTCATTCACAATATTATAATAACGATCATGCAGAGTAATCGCAACCAGAAGAAAAATGTGAGTGATAAGCTGGTGATATAGTGTATAAATATATCATTATAATTCTTCAAAGATGAGAATCCATGTAGTAATATCTATTTTGAACTCCAGGGTCGCGACTTAACCATTGCTTACATTCTGGTCACTATCACGTACATCATCGTCGGAATCGTGTTCTACGTTTGCTTCCCCCTTGCCAAGCGGTGCATCGAAGACGTAAGTTATATATCACTGACGCAACGACGTTCAAAAGTATACCTAGAGAAACAAAAATAATTTCTAATCTAAACAATTATGTCTCCCGCAGAATATCCTGAACAACTTCCAGAAGAACGACAGCCTGACCGTAGGCGCGCGATTCGTCCTCCTCTTCCAGCTCTTCACCGTCTATCCCCTCATCGCGTACATGCTGCGCATCCAGCTGCTCTCGTCCGTTTTCAAGACCCGAGAGTGCGGGCGGAGCGTTGTACTGATGGTGAATCTCGTGATAGTGACGGTCTGCGTGCTCTTCGCCGTATTCATGCCGCACGTGGGCACGATCATCCGCTACACCGGAGCCATTAGCGGCCTCGTCTACGTCTTCACGCTGCCGAGTCTGCTGCATCTCATGATATCGCACAGGCAGGGCACGATGACCGTGTGCCAAGTCTTCTGTCACACGTGCGTGCCGATTATCGGTGTGCTGAATCTCCTCAGTCAGTTCTTCATACAGGCGAACTGAGCGGCGTACCCGTTCATTTAGGCAGATTTAACCTTTAGAGGACGGGGATTTGGGTTTACTGTTTTCTCTCACTTTTCTATAGAAATCGAGTTTTTGTGATGTCTCACATCTCAAAACTAACACATGTAAAGGGTCGATCATGGGCATGGCCCGTATAGGGGCCATCCCGTCCTCTAAAGGTTAATAAGCGTCTCAATTGTTATATATAGAAATAGTTCGTTGTAGCTTTAAGTTTGTGATCTGTTATTAAGTTTGTTATAAGCTTTTAATTTAAGTATAACGATTTTTACTTCTCATGCTTGCATGTAGTAAAGATAATTTAGTGAGATAGTTATAGATTATATTTTTTTATACATTTAACTAGAGTTTAATATAGACATATTTATAAATTTTTAGTAACTCTTAACAGTCGGATTCTGTTAACCGTAGATAAAACCTGCCATCTTTTTACTGCCTAAAATTTTATACTGTAGATAGATAATAACTGTATTTATCTCATTAAAGTATTATTTATTCAATTTCAAAACATGAATCTAATGGCCATGCCGCCGAGTGATATTATTTATTTAAATTGACACATTGTTACAAAATAAAATTTTTAATTGATGCAAAGACACTCTTATGTATAATAATTAATTTATTAACTGTATAGATTTAAAGCTATTTACAATAAATTTGCACAATAAAAAATCTAATTTTGTAAATATAAAATTCTTACTCATTATTCAGAGGAGTTTTATACACCCAAACTGTATCCACTCCTTCACCAATTGTTGCAATTGGTTTAGAATTTGGTATTGGGAACCTGCAAACTACTATCTGACAATTTGGTTTCAATTCTGCTTTAAACTTTGCTTTTAATTCTTCCATCTGTAAAAAAAAAAAAAAAAAAAACGAAATGTATATTTCTATTATATTTAATAAAAAATTCATGTTTTAAATATTAGATTCTAACTACCATTTCTTCAACTCCAAATATGACCACATTATTATATTTTTTCAAGTTGAATTTCCACAAGTCTTGCTTGAAAAATGATGTTTTTGATGATACACCTTCAAGAAGAGCTGAAACTTTTGAATAACGTACAAGCCATGAATTAAGCTCTACACCATCAGCTTGAAAACCAACTTTTGCTGCAGCTACAACCTATAAATTATGTTTATTCAAATATCCATTCTTTCAGTAAATTAAACTAAAATTAATAATTAAAAATCTTACGATTCTGCCATCTCCACTTCCAATATCAAGCAGAGTCCCTGATCGATCCTTTAGTGCTTGAAAAACATTCTTTACTTGTTCTGATGTCGCAGGAACAAACGGTAAACATATTCTCCTGAATCCTGGGCTAAGAAATGGAAAACATATAGCACTTATTAATATTCCGACTCCACCTAAAATGGAAAATGTTGAAGTATTAGATTTAAAGTTTCATGAGTGAACAGTAGTTTTAAAATTCATTTTATAATTTGTAGTTATATAACTTTTGTACTAGGTATATAACAAAATATAAGATCTATTAATTTATTTAAAGTTTTCTCATTAATAGATATGTAAACAAGTGAATAATTGTGATACAATAAAATCAACAATGAACTAGAGAATATAGAATATATTATCATTCATAATATATTCTACCTATATTCTCTGAATGAACTCTCTTATGGATGCAGCCATTCTAGAATAGTACATTACGATGTGGGTGTGGAAGGTGAGTATTTACCGCACGAGCGAAGCAAGTGTTCTCACTTTGCACACAGTGCAGAAAAGTCGAATGCGGTAAAAATCACCTTACGCACCAGTGTCGTACAGTATTTTATACCACAAGGCCGAATAATCATATTAAAGTTATGATTTTGAGGTTAGAGTAGTATAAAATATTTTAATTAAGAAAAGGAAAAAAAACTAAAAACATGACAAATAAGTCAAGAGTAGTAAAAATTAAATATCTACAAATACATAAAGACGAACCTGTGGCAGCGGCTAGGTATAAAGCTAATTTTTTCGGCTTCTGTGGAACCCCGAGATCTATACCGCTTAAGAAATCATTCTCCATCATTTAAAATTTGTCTCTAAATTTTATTTACTCAATTTACTTAACCCATTTCTTCCGCATCCTGATGGAAGTCTGCATACATATTCACACGTGCACCCTGCACTGTAAAAAACCCCTTGTAGATTTACAGTGGATTAGTAAAATTTTTCCACTAGACAACGGTAAATTCACTACTTTGAAAGTCGTAAAATTACAAATTTCATAAATATTTTACTACGTTTTTTGTAAAATCTGAACTACATTACGACCACATTGTAAAAATACTACATTGAAAGTAGGTAAATTACAACCACATTGTAAAAATACTACATTAAAAGTAGGTAATTAAAGTGACCATCATCTGGATTTGTATTAATTTTACCACTTTCAACGTAGGTCACTTTGATTATCTACTTCCAACGTAGTATTTTTACAAAGGCTTTTTTACAGTGTGATATTTATCACAAGTTCACAAATCACAACCCATTTTCACGGGAGCGTTTGTTATGTAGTGGCTTATATATATAGCATCCGCAAGTACACGCGTTGTTGCGCGCACTGCCTTCAGGTGGTATTTAAATTTAATTATTATCTGTATCTGTATATACATATATTATATTTACTGAAGAATTCAAGGCAATATAATACCAGATTGTCAGTATACATATATATATATATAATATACATATACTGTTATACGTATAAGTACATAATAGTACACCTACATATAAAGAACAAAGAAGTCAATACATATAACTCAGGGAGTAAAAAAAAGTCAATACATGATTTTAAAATACAGTAACATAACCTTCTTCGCGACAGATGAACATGAATTTTCATAAATTATATGAGTAACCATTGTGACAGGATTTTTAAATATTTTATTTAAGGTAAAGTAAAATACTATTTATATAAAGAATAACATTTCTATTATATAATAAATTACATTTCTAATTTCAAAAGAGTTTGTTTCATATGGTTTATTATTATTGTCATTTATTTAAGCTTAAAATCTTAAACAATGGATGAAAAAATTTCAAAACTCGTGCGAAAGCATTTAGAGTTACTTTTATTAGAAAGAGAAGAAAATCTTCAAAACTTCTTTAAAGATCTTTCTCCTGCAAATCTTCATTCTTTGGAACGCAGAGGCCAGGCTTTATCTAAACTTGTGATTACTAATCTTGCCAGTAAAGGACCAGAACGTTTTCAAATCGATTTAGAGAAGACAGATGGTTTACCTTTAGAGCATGGATTATCTAGTGGTGATTTAGTTATATGTATTAGATCGAAAGAGAAAGGACAGACTCTTAGAGCAATTGTTATTGACATTGGTGAGTCAACCTTAAGTATTAGTACAAGTGACAATTATGAAAACATTGAAGAAGAAGAAATCTTTACTGTGGTTAAAACAGACTCTGACTTTACTTATAAAAGTCAAACCAAGTAAGAATTTAACTTTCATTAGCATCTTGCAACTCTGACTTCAATAAAGAATAATGTATTTTATATTTCTAGAGCTCTGAACTTTTTGGAAAAGAAAGAATTGTATTCCTCTGCTTGCCTAGAAATTGTTAAAACGTTGTTTGATACAGATGAAAGTATGGTGCAAAACCTTTTAACACTAGAAGATCCTATTCCTACAACATATTTAGATGGGGAAGGCAATTTGAAATTTTCAAATGCAAATCTTGCTGAGGACCAGAAAGCAGCTGTACTATTTGCTCTTAAAAGAAGGTATTTTGCAATTATTCAAGGTCCACCTGGAACTGGTAAAACAACAACTTTAATAGAAACTATTGTACAACTACATCGATTTGGCAAAAAGGTAAAAAAAATTAAAATTTTTAAAATAAAAAAATGAGAAATAATTAATGTATCATGTAAAATATTTTACAGGTTTTAATTTGTGCTTCAACTAATGTAGCAGTGGATAACCTTGTAGTGCGACTTGCTGATACAGAAGCAAAGCCTTTGAGACTTGGTCATCCTACAAGAATTGCTAAGGGAGCACTACGATATTCTTTAGATGCTTATTTAGAAAGAGATGATGGTTTTACAATTTTAAAGGATATAAAGAAATCAATAAAAGATGTTGAATCAAATATTGGTAATCCAGGAACAAAGTATGCATATAAAGAAATTAGAGAATTAAAAAAAGAATACAGAAAAAGATTAAGTAGACTTACTACTGACATTTTAACAAAATCTTCGGTATGAAAATATATTTATTGAGTTTTGTCTTCATAAAACTTAGTTTTTATCAAATGAATATATAATTACAGGTAGTGCTCTGTACTTTAAATTCAGCATCACCAAATGATGGTCTTCTACAAAATGTTCCAAAAGAACATTTTGATATTCTTGTTGTTGATGAAGCATCACAAGCAATGGAGGCATCAATGTGGATTGCCATACCTAATGCCTCAAAACTTATTCTTGCTGGTGATATAAATCAACTACCACCAGTTGTCATGTGTGAAAAAGCGATGCAAGGTGGTTTAAATATTAGTCTTATGGAAAGAGCAATTAAAACATTAAAAAATGATTGTTATATTAGATTAACAAGACAATATCGAATGAATGAAAAAATAATGGCTTGGTCTAGTAGCAAATTTTATGATAATAGTTTAGAAGCAGATAATTCAGTTAAAAATCACTTAATAAAGGACCTTCCATATGTCAAACCAGATGATTCTCTAACAAGTATGTCTATTATGAAAAAATTGCATTTATAAACAAATTAACTCCTATGAAGTAACGTGAAATGTAATCCATTAAAATCTTTTTAACAATACGCTTCATGGTTTTTTCTAGACGAAGCAGTTGTATACATTGATACATGTGGCTGTGAATGTGAAGAAGTCAATACTGGAGTAGAATCTGCATCTAAAGGAAATTTAGGTGAAGCAGTTATAGTAGATAAAGTTGTTTCAGCATTGATTGCAGCTGGTTTGCGACAGAAAGATGTTGGCATAATCACGCCTTATTCTTTACAAGTAAGATAAATGAAATATATCACAATAATGAAGGGGGTGTTGTACTCGTGTACTCTGTTTAGCGACAGAACACGGTAAATTCTATATTATCAAAATAAATATATCGAATTACGTCTTATAAGGAGATAGTTGTCCTGCGCAGTATAATAATCTACCATTCTACACAGTTCTGAGCCCAAATATCAACAGCACCCTAAAAAATTTTTCGAATGAATTTTCGGTTATTTTTGTTGTTTTTTTTTTTCTTTTTCTTTATTTGTACAAAAATAACCGAAAATTCATTCGAAAAATTTTTTAGGGTGCCGTTGATATTAAGTCTCAAAACTGCATAGGATGGTAGATTATTGGGCCGTACACCAAAAAAGGAACAGATAAAAAGAACAAGAATTACATGTGTTTCTATATCTATATATACGAAGAACAACAAAATATAGAAGGAACAAAAGGTACACTGAAAAAAAAAAGTCTATTTCTGCTCAGGACCCAAGCGAAATCTGCTTTGCTAACCCAAGCAAGCGGCGTAAAGCAACTTCTGCTCATCGACCCAAGCAGTTTTTACTTGGCAGTAAAATGAGATATTTGCTTGGCAGAGGGCAGGTAGAAATTAACCTAAGAAACAGTCGAAAATAATGGATGTATGTAGCTCACGTCTAGGCATCAAACGTATCCATAGCGTGGTCTAGGTGTACGAGGTCGCCGATGATGGAGTCAAGGAAGTGCGTTCCGTAGGTTTTTGCGTCTAGATGTCGGAACGTACACAATGCGTGGTCCAGGTGTTCAAGGTGGCCAATAATGGAGTCTAGGTGGCGCGCTCCGTAGGTTTTTGTGTCCAGGTGGTGGAACATGTCCAAGGCATGGTCTAGGTGTTTGAGGTCGCCTATAATGGAGTCAAGATGGTGCGCTCCGTAGTTTTTCGCGTCTACGTGTCGAAATGTATACAATGCGTGGTCCAGGTGTTCGTGGTCGCCGATGATGGAGTCTAGGAAGTGCGCTCCGTAGGTTTCTGTGTCTAGCTGTCGAAATGTACCCAATGCGTTGTCTAGGTGCTCGGGGTCGCCGATGATGGAGTCTAGGTGTGCGCTCCATAGGTTTTTGAGTCTAGGTGTCGCAACGTACTCAATGCGTTGTCTAGGTATTCGGTGTTGCCGATGATGGAGTCTAGGAAGTGCGCTCCGTAGGTTTCTGCGTCTAGGTGTCGAAATTTACCCAATGCGTGGACTAGGTACTCGGGGTCGCCGACGATGGAGTCTAGGAAGTGCGCTCCGTAGGTTTTTGCGTCTAAGTGTCAAAACGAACACGTCCCGACACCTAGACTCAAAAATCTACGGAGCGCACGTTCTAGACTCCATCATCGGCGACCACGAACACCTGGACCACGCATCGTATGCGTTTCGACATGTAGACGCAAAAAACTACGGAGCGCACAATCTAGACTCCATTATCGCGACCTCCAACTCCTAGACCATGCCTTGGACATGTTCCACCACCTGGACACAAAAACCTACGGAGCGTACACCTAGACTCCATCATCGGCGACCCGGAACACCTAGACAACGCATTGGGTACATTTCGACACCTAGATACAGAAACCTGCGGAGTGCACTTCCTCGACTCCATCATCGGCGACCTCAAACACCGAGACCACGCTTTGGATACGTTACGACACCTAGACACAAAAACCTACGCAGCGCACTACCTAGACTCCATCATCGGCCACCCCGAACACGTAGATCATGCATTGGATACATTCCGACACGTAGACGCGAAAAACTGCGGTGCTGTCAGGTAATATATGCTTTAGTACCGCCCGGTCGGTAACGCTTTGAGAGTTAAGTAGATCGCACTGGAGACACAGGCTTAAATTGTTTTTATGCCAAGCAAAAATTGCTTTGGAGGTGTAAAGCAAAATTCACAGTGGGGTCTACGGCTATTTTAGACTTTTTTTTTTCAGTGTACATACAGATCTAAGGGCTCGGACACTTAAAAAGGAACAGATAAAAAGAACAAGAATTATATGGGTTTCTATATCTATATATTCATCTTGTTCCTTCTGTATCTCGCTGTTCCTCATATATATATATAGATATAGAGACCCATGTAATTCTTATTCTTTTTATCTGTTCCTTTTTAAGTGTCCGAGCCATAACCCATGCTATTCTTGTTATTTATATCCTGTTCCTTTTTTCGTGTACGATCCTTATTTCATTGCGCAGGGCAACTATCTCCTTATACTCGATATTTATTTTGGTAATATAGAATTTACCGTTTTCTGTCGGTAAAACAGAGTACGTGAGTACAACACCCCCGGGGGTGCCATAGCCGTATCATTACCGACTGAGCAATTGGCACAGTTTCAAGCTTATTAAAAATAAAATACGTAGAATCACAAAAAATCAAGAGAACACCCTTCTGCGGTTTTGAACGTTCTGTCATCCAGTAAAAGTTTGGAGTCGAAATATCAAGTGGTTTTTTCAAAAACTTTGAACAAAACAAAATTCGGTTTCGTTCAAAATTTTTGCAAAAACCACTTGATATTTCGACTCCAAACTTTTACTGCGTGATAGAACATTCAAAACCACAGAAGGGTGTTCTCTTGATTTTTTGTGATTCTACGTATTTTATTTTTAATAAGCTTGAAACTGTGTCAATTGCCCGGTCGGTAATGGTAGGACTATGTTACCCAGTATGATAACTAAGTATCTTTTATTGAAATTAGGTAGGATTCATCCATAGATCATTTGAAGCTAAATCTTTGAATGTAGAAGTTAGTACAGTAGATGGTTTCCAAGGTAGAGAAAAAGAAGTCATTGTACTCTCCTTAGTACGAAGTAATCAAGATAAAGAATTAGGATTTGTCACTGACTTTAGAAGACTAAATGTTGCAGTGACAAGAGCAAGGAGATCACTAATTGTTATAGCAGACAGTGAAACAATGGAGAAAGATGAATTGATAGTGAGTCTCTTAAAACATGTAGAAGATCATGGTTTATTGCAGTCAGCAGAAGAATATTTATCTCAAACTATTGATAAGGAAATAGAAGAAATAGAAAAAACTTCACAAAATATAGTTAATACAAAATCGAAAAGTAAAACAAAATCGTCCAAACGTGATAAAGACAAAGAAAAGCCAAACAATACCGAATTTTCTACATTAAAAGAGAAACCTAAGCCTAATGAGCAAACACAAAAAACATCCACAGGAAAAATTCGTAAGCCACGAGGAACTGACATAAATTCAACTATAAACAGAAAAAAGTATAATGTATATGAAGCAATTGCTAGTAAAGACTTAGGCGAAGAAGGTAAGAAACATCCCTGATTTAATTGTATTTTATTTCCTTCCATAAATTTAAAGTTTATAGTTATTTTTTGTTAATTTAATAGATATTAAAGAGCAATTTGATGATCTGGATATTCATAAAGATACAGTAGATGAAGAAAGAGCAAAGATTAAGAAAAAAGAGATTAAAAGCGAAATTCAAACCGAAGTTCCAAACGAAATTCAAACCGAAGTTCCAAACGAAATTCAAACAGAAGTTCAAAACGAAATTCAAAAGGAATTAGTTAAAAATGAAATAGATGACGATTTTGATAAAGTAGTTCAAGAATTTAAAAAATCGAATTCAATTTGTTCATTTCATGGATGTAAAAAATCAACTAAACTTATTAAATTGGTTTGTGAATTTTGCAAGAAATGGTTCTGTTTGCAGCACGGTAAGATTCCCACAATATTAATTAACATATATGAAATACAAATTATTAAAAAGTAAATATTAAAAAAGGAAAAATATATAGACAATAAATAATATTCCAATTTTAGGTTTACAAGAAGTTCATGGATGTGGAGACGCTATTCGAAAAAAAGAACAAAAAGCATTCAAACATAGAAAGCCCGAAGTTAGCACAAAGAGAGATAAAGCCAAGTTTGCACGTAAACTCAAAGAACTAGAAGAGGCTCGAAAACCCAAAAAGAAAACTAATAATACAAAAAAATAATGACTTATAATTAAAAATAAATACATAGTTTTTTTTTGTTTTGCCGGTACGACAATTTTTTTTGTATTTTTTTTATTAAAAATATTTATTTACAAAGTTGATATCAATTACGATTCACCATACCTCTCTAAATTACGCACAGTAAATTCTTCCAAAAAAATGAATTCATTAAAAGGCTGATTTCAGCTATCCGATTGAAAAAAACGAGGCAAATGTTGTTTTGAAAATGATTTTTTAACAATTTCATCAAACTGGAATATATTCCAGATTTAAAAAATGATTATGAAAAACGGTTTTTCCAGTAACAAAAAATAAACATAACTCGAGTAATTAAAAACATGTTTTGCACTGGTCTGCGATAAACAATAACCATCCCGAAACCAGTACATATCATGCGCTTCACGAAAATTCTTATTAACCAACAAAGTTTCCGTTGCTTTTTTGTTTTTTTTTGTTTTTTTTTTTTTGTTTTGTTGTTTTTTTTTTGTTTTTATTGCTTTTTAGCCCTATTCCATCTCAAATTCTTTGTTTAATGTCGCTAGATCCCTGCAAAAGAAAAAGTATGATTGAAAACATAATCATAATTGGCAAAAATGTATTTAATGGGATGGATTGTAAAATCGTGCAAAAATGAAAATGTGTCTTAAAAAAACAAAAACGTATTTTGTAAAGATTGTACATATTGTAATTATAACAAAAATATGAAGTTTTTGAAACTGTAATATTAATTTTTCTTATTAATTTTTGTTGTACCTGTTTTCTATAGCTTCCGCCAAATGATGTTTATGCATCAATGATATAACCAGTCTCAAAGACGACCAAATTGTGTCTGACATTACTCTTGTTTGAGCTTTTTCCCCAGCTAGACCTTTTCCAGCAGCTTGTTGATTTAACGCAGTTAATAAATGTTCTCCAGCTTCCCTACAATAGCAATAATTTATAGTAATATTATATATCTTCACAAACGTCAAGAGCAGAAATTGGAAAGTATTTAATTAAGAAAATATATTACTTGTAGGCATTCAAATTGATACAAGAGATGCCAAGGTTGTATCTTGCGCGAATGTAACCTGGCGACAGTTCCAATGCTTTGTGGTAGGCATCTATTGCTTCTTCTGAACGTTGACCGTTTGCCAGAATCGCTCCTAATCTATTCCATAACATTGGATCCTATATAAAAAAAAATGAGATTGAAAGATTTAGAATTTTCTAGAAGAGCATTTGTATTCAAACCGATTTTTACTAATTTTGGTAATTTTATAAATTATTTAAGAAATTAAACGCAACGAATAAGCATAACCATTTTTATATTTACCTCGGGTCGGGCTTGTATTGCTGCTCTAAAACAGTCCGCGGCTTTGTCGTATTCGCTAGACAGTGTGAATAAAACGCCGAGTCCACATTGAACGTCAGCGTCAATTGTGCCTTGCGGTTGCATTCGAGCGGCTTGGATAAATAAATCTTTGACTTCCTCATGGATATCGCTGTAAAGGTTATACATAATTTACATTATACAACTAGTTAGGTATATACATAAAAATAAAAATGCGATTATCAAGGAGCGCGGGAGCGCTCCGAAGGCAAGTATAGAAGGAGCCTAGGAGTCGACCGTGCTATTCATTCTTTGAAATAGGTGCCCGATTTTTTTTTCTATTTACTGCGCTTTTAAATTTTATTGTTCTTTACAATAGTGTTTAATGTATATGTAAAATTTTCGGAAATAGATATCATAAATGGTAAAGAAAACAACTGTAATAATTGCAAATAATGAAATTAAAACATGAATAGAATAAAAAGCTGCGGTATATCTCTTTGAAATTTTTTTATGAATCATGAACGTGACACAGCACCATAGGGGCGTAAGGCAGATGATATAAAACTACTGATAAATTAACATTACTCCATATAAAGTATGCAAGTATTGAAATACTTAGTTTTGCCTAATTTTTACCTGAATAAAAAAGTAGAAACACCGACTTGCGGGGTAGGCTTCGATTTCGACTGCCTCGACGGCGGGATGTGCTTGTATTTGTCGTTCTTCAGGAGCCAGTCCTTGAGCGTGACGCAGGCCTGGCTCTGGAAGGACTCATTCGTGTAGGAGACGGCCAGCGCCATGAGGGCCGTGAGGTTCGTCGGGTCGAGGGTGAGGCTCTGCTTGAGCGCTGCTATCGCCAGGGGGTCCTGCTCGTTCTCGGCCTGCGTCTTGCCGAGCAGAAGCCAGGCCTCGGAGTTCTCGGGCTGCTGCTTCACGGCCGCCTCGAAGCAGAGCACTGAGCCAGGCACGTCGCCGCTGGCTAGCCGACGCTTGCCCTCCTCCAGCGGATCCTCGAGATTCGTCATCGGGTTCTCCTCGCTGAAGGCATACTCCTTGAATGGGTCGTAGAACTTCTCATACTCGCTGATCCAGGGATGGTTGGCCGAGACGCCGGTGCCGTCGGTGGTCGACACCTTCTCCCACTCGCCTTGCAGACGCTCCCAGAATGCGGCTTCAAACGACTCGGCATCTGAGCACAGAAAAGCATGAGCACACTCCTTGCCGAGGTAAACGAACGCTTTTTTATCATCGACGTTCTTTCTCTCTCTCTTTCTCTCTCTCTTTCTCGCTTTTTTTTCTTATGGTACAATATATCGCATAGCATTTTTTTTTTGGCAATCGCTCATCACAATTGCCAGATTAAACAAGCAATTGTTTTGTTGCGATATTTTTACTTTCTTATAGTTGCAATGCTTATGTTTTTCGATAATTGCTTGTATGATTTTTAAGTATAACTAAATGATTTTTTTTTTAGATTTTCGATTTTTTTTTTCGTTTTTTTCTCTTATCATCTAATTTGAATCATTTTGGCAACAGCTTGTGGTGTTGCAATCTGATGTTAATTCTAGTTGGGAAAGATATGACCTTTTTAAAATCTATACTTAATGTAATTAGTGAAATAAAATGAAATGCCATTGGACGTACCTTGACCAGCAGGATTATCTTTTGTGAACTCATTCACCCAACTTCCAGCAACTGCAGACTGTTCATCAATGGCGCTTGATACGTTAGCATCATCGACTACATTAGCATGCTCGCCAATAGCAGATTCTACTGGTTTTATATTTTCCGTTTCAATGTATTCTGTACTCCACTTATCGTCTAAGGTTTCTACATCTGACACTGGTTTGGAATCTAAGGGAAGATTGCCTTCTTGCCTCATAAATTTCATGAATTTCGAGGAGGCTGCATTTTTATCTTCTGTAACTGAGTCAGGATGATCAATGCTATGTTCTAGGTATTCCTCAGCCCATTTTGGGCCAAGTCCCAGTTCATGAGTTTCTCCTGGGAAGGCAACTTTGGCATTTGAAACTATTGGTTGAACATTCCAAATATCATCTGCAAGATTTTCCTAAGCAAAATGACATGTTATGTAACAGACTTTCAGATAAGGCTGTAATTAAAACTTCAAATAACACTCACTTTAAATATAATTAAAATATATTACTTTTATTATTAAATTTTATACTATGTTTAGTCATTTGAAATTCCAATTTGTAATTTATATGTTCATCAATTTTAATGCAATAGTTAATATTAAATTTCTTTAAGAATTTGGGGTTATTGTATACCACTTTTTAATCTAAATTAAAATTTCAAATATAACAAATATATCATCAGTATCACGCATCCTTTAATAAAAACCATGCAATTAAATTTTTTATTGTTAAAATGACTACATTTATATTTTAATAATTTAACATATATGTAGATTTTTTAATATAGTCATTGTCTACATGAATAATTCACATCCTAAAAGCAATGGACATAGATATACGTTTGAAAAATTCTAACAAGATTTGTTAGGCCCAGCAGTAAGTACAATTGCAATATTGAAGAAAATCTTCTCGAAAATACTGATTGATAAACAAAACCTTGAATAGCAGATAAGAGAGTGAATTTACTTGAAAATGTCCACCAGACTGAAGGTACTGATTGGCCCAGGCAGTGTCCTGATTTGTCAGTTCCTCCACCACTCCGGGTGCAGTCACAGGCGGATGTATGCTCTGATCGATCTCCCTCATCTCTTGCAGCAGATTCCCCATTTTGAAGGTCTGCGGGTGTACCTGGCTCTCCTCCAGGAACTGCTTGACCAGCTGGTCGCTACTCTCAGCCTGAAAGGGGCCAAGACCGCCGAACAGGTCTCGCACACCCTCTTCCTTTAGGGCATGATCCTTGACAAAGTGGGATGTGAGGCGAATCAGAGGGCTAGGACCCCCGCAGTCGCCTTCCACCAGGTCTCGCAAGGCCATCTTTGCTCACCTGCAACAACCAGCAACAGAATCAGTACCACTGTGAGCATCCCAAAAGAGAAGCGCAGTTTGCAAGCGTAAATATCTTGGCGGGGAAACAAAGTGAGGCGCGCGAGTGCATTACACTGGGGAAATTCCGCGCCGGAAAAGAAAGCTGCTCGGACTAGCTGGCCTTTGTCAACCGGAGCGCGTGCGACTCACCCACTCTTCGCGCGCGCGTGCGCGGGGGGATGTAAATAAAGACTTGCAGCGCTGAGCAGCAGCGTGCTTAGGAAGAATCGCCTCGGCCCATTGAGCTCGCCCAGGGTCAAGTATCCTCCCTCTCTTCCTCTCTTTCTCTCTTTCTCTCTGTCTGACGAAAAGACGAGACTTCGCTCCGCGCTCTCCCCGTGCACACGCGGAGACGACATGCAAAGCGCTCCTCTTCCGCTCCCTCTCACTCACTGTCTCTCTGTCTAGCCCACGCCAAATGCATACTCTCTCTCTCTCTCTGTCTCTCTGTCTCCCTTGCTGTCTCCATCTCTCTCGCGCGTGCGGCTAGACAGACGGACATCGTTGTGAAACACGTAGCGCCTCCGGAGTTCCAGAGTCAGCGCGCGATGTCTCCCCTACATACACATGCATATACTACGTACCCTCGGCTTGTGTGCAGACACCCTGGCCCTCGACTTCTCCTTCCTCTCGTACGGCACGCCTCTCCTCGCACACGCCTCAATACACGAGCGCGCACGTACAGGAAAACGGAGCCGTCTTCTCGCGTGCTGTGTACGCTACGTGCGTGTGTGTGTGTGTGTGTGGGCTGTGTGTTTATCCACCAAGGGAATACGTGCATGGGTATTCCATCCGAGAGATTGACGCGCGGATGAGCCGCGACGCGGGAGCGACGACGTCGGCGACGGACGAACACGACGGTGACGGCGACTCGGTGGCGCGACTGCGGCCGGACGGACGGACTCGTGTCGCTGTCGCATGCACTCGTTGTGGGGGGAGGGGGAAGAGACGAACGCTCGCTCTCTCTCTCTCTCGATCGTTTGTGTGCTAGCTTTTGCTCGTGTATGTGTGTTTTGGTCGCGGGGGGATCGGAATGCAAGGTCGGTACGCGAGCGATGCACCGCTGCCGCCGTCGCCGCACATGCGGTGTAAGTAGTGGAGTTACCGATCGACTCAGTCTCCCTCTCTCTCTCTCTCTCTCTCTCTCTCTCTCTCTCTCTCTCTCTCTCTCTCTTTCTCTCTCTCTCTCTCTCCGCGTCGATAAAAGCGTAGATGTGCGTTTAAATTTCCAACGAGGGATGCGGCACGCCCGCTACGCCGGCTGACGTAAGTAAACGTTGAGGTTTCGGAATGGAGAGGAGTTTGTTTGGGTGCTCTGGGGACGTATATTACGTACGTCACGCGAGTCTTGCACACGTGGTGCAATTGACTGATTTCGTATACGATGGCGATCATGATGTAAAGAAATAAGGTGTGCTCTCGCGCAGCTTTCCTAACCAACCAATAGCGTGACCTTCCCAATATCGTCCATCTTGAATTTCCAGCCAATAGGCGCCTCAGAATAACCTTAGTAAATTCAAATCGAAATTTTGTAATTATTGATAAGGCAAAATCATAATGAAATAATTAAAACAATTATATTAAAATAAATATATAAAACAACGTATTAAATAAACATAAAATAACGCATTAAATATCATTACATAAATTAAATAACATTAAATAATGTTTTATTTAAATGTTAACATTTGATGATTGAATTGCACTATTACAAATTAGATTGAGAGATGGAATAGCAGTCTTTGATAATTTGAAAATATTAACATCTCCAGGTACAATCAAATGATCTGGCTTTTTTTCAAAACATGTCTCTGTAAAGTGGATTGAGCATACTCGAGCTATAAACATAATATAAAACAATTATTTAATAAACTCCAATTTCTGAAAAAGTCGTGGAATACTTAATTTTTTGTTTTTAGAAAAATTAATTACCATTTTGTAGTTTAAGTTTATTGTTGTTGCAAGCTTCTATCCATCTCTTACGTATTTCGGGATCGTTAGAAAATCTAAAATACTTTATATTTGTATTTTTTGTGTTTCCGTTCCAATTTTTGCAATTTTTTATTGAACACCCAGGCATTTTGTCATTTCGGAGCAGCCAGAGCAACAATGTAAACATACACTACCGGATTTCAAGATGGCGGAAAGTGGGAAGGCGCAGTAGGAGACGAAAATAAACCTAGTGAGGGAGCACACCTCCTTTCTTTACATGATGATGGCGATCATAATATGACCCCCCACCCCACCCTGCTGACGAAATTATGAATTCCAAAATTCATAATTTGACATAACTTTGTTTTGAGGAGAAGACTCTGTGGATGGCAGTTTGGTATTACGGATGTAAATTGAGTAAGTATATATATAGATGGGATTGAAATATATTCGGGGCGCTACAGGTGAGTACAGTGTGATCGCATAGCAACTGTTTATTTATTTAATACTTATGAACTATATTGTAATAAATTCGTGCTTAAAAATCTGAAAATAATGCATATCTACTACAAACTAACCCTAAAGAGCAGCTATAATTAAGCATTAAGGATAATACGTGACTCTGTAATTGAATAAAATAATGTAATTACTAAAAAGCGCATTGAATTTTTCGTACACCCATTTCAATGTATATGTAGCACTAGCACGGGTCGCTCCTTTAGGCTTCTTCTATACTTACCTTCGGAGCGCTCCCGCGCTCCTTGATTGGGACTTTAAAATTACATGAAATACTTGAAAAGCTGCAGAATTTTATAATTGAATTATTATGTAACTATGAAAATTCGTTGAATAACCACTTTTAAAGAATAATAATTTATTCAAGTTTAAGTTTTAGAGAAGAATGCTGTCCATTGCTATTGTTAACGAAGATAGACCTAAAATTTAGGTCTATCTTCGTTGCTATCGTAGTGCCCAAGCGAGTGGTGCGTTGTAGTAGGGTGCAATCACATGCGTTCCGAAAAATTCAACGAAACGCATCTGATGTAGGTTTCTTCCGTGACAGCGAATCCACATTGCATGATCTATGACTTATGACTATGACCAATACTCGTGGATTTCTGTGCTGATTGGTTGAGCTTTGCGAATGAACCAATCAGTGGATGAATCTACAAGTATTAAGCACATAGGTCATAGTCATAAGTCATAAATCATGCAGTGTGGAATCCACACTGTGGATTCACTGTGAATGTCTCTCGACCTCATGGGCTATATAGGGCTATGCTCGGGCTATACGTTCCGTTCAATTTTCGAAACGCATGTGATTGCACCCTTAGGGTGCACCGTGCGTTCGATTTCAAGCGTTTGTTCGATTTATGTTTTTTACTTATATGATTGATTCAATGATATTTTTAATATTTAGGAAACTGTACACAAAAACTATTAATTTAATATAATAGGTAAACAAACAAATTTTTTATATCAAGTAAATCTAGGATAATATCGTATAATAGTTTTAGTAGGACCGTAAAAATATTTTCCTTATTGTATTTTGATTTTGTACTTTCAAAAATTATGGTTTTCAAAGGGGTGCCTATTTCCACTCTTAAAAAAACGATAGCCGGATGTTGTGAAGCATTTAAAGATTGATTTGATTGGTCTGTATGAAATAGGCGCAAGGATCAGCTAGATTTGAATTTTGAAATGCAAGTATTTAGAACTACTAAATAATAAAAAAAGAATAAAAACATTTGATTTTTTGCTTAAAAAATGTATCTAATTATTTTATCATTTAAATTAATTAAAACTAAATCACAGTGAAAAATACCGTTCATAAACTCAAAAACAAAATAGTACGCGTTAAGCGCGTTTGAATTTTACTAGTCTTCTAAAATAAAATATAACAATAAAAATAAAGGAAACTACATATTTATAAAAATAAAACTTTTTTACATTTCGGCGTTTAGAAAAAGTGCGTTTCGAATTTTGGAAAAAGATAATGCATGAGTTTTTTCATACAAATGAATCAAACTAAAGTTATACAATTACGGTACCACTTGACCAAAAAAAGTTGTGAAGTTTTAAAAAACGATACTCGTTGCGCCCCCGGTATCGAAAATTCTTATTTTTGATCGGCACATGATGAATAGAGTTTGAAAATCCACAAAACCTGTTGCTCTTTTTTCTTTGTTATATTTTTGAGTGTATATCACTATTCTCAAGTTGCAATTTCACTACAGGCCTTAAAAAAAGATAAAACCAACAAAAATTCAAGTTTTCAACACTTTCGTACAAAATTCTAAATATTGCCTATCTTGCCTTAAAACAGTAAAAACAACTTTACAGTAGGATGTCAGTAAAAAATAAACTCCCCATACTTTATGGTTCAAACGCGATAGTGAAATTGCTTCTATTTTTTAATTAAATCAAATGCACGGTTTATCTAAGTATACCGCAAGTCCTTTTATCACGTATATAAGTACCATTGCGTAAACACGAAATTCAGTCACGGGAAAAGACTTGCGATAATTAAAAAAATATGACTTGTTAGACTTAAATGTATGTTACAAATATTTTGTTTGATAATAAAATATCATTTTTTCGTTTTTGACAGCACGACTAAGTATACTGTAGAAAATGATTTTTTTTTTTAATAACTGGATTCTCTTAGAAATTGTTTTGTATTTGTATACAATAAGAAATAAACAAGGATTATTATAATTATTTAAGAAACGGATAACTATTGACTTTATGTCAAGTATTAATGAAAATTAGAATTAGTATCCAACTATCGGGACATGTTTAATAAATTATAGTGGGACCTTTACTTTATACGTTATTACACCAAGATTTCTGCCGTACCTACCTCAACATTTTACGGGTTGGCGGAGAAAGAGAAACTTATCTTCTATCATTTCAAAGCCAATTCTATTGGCTAAGGTATTCTATTCTATAGGTAAATCTAGAATTGGCTAAGGCCAATTCTATTCTATAGGTAAATCTATTGAAAAACCAATTCTAAAAATCGCTTTGTCATATAAAATAATTGTTTTTCAATAGTTTAGTGCGAAATGTGACTTGAAGTTAGATTATCAAACTATTTTAATGAGGAATTATGTCGTTTCTAATGATTTATTTCGAAATATCTTTATTATACTCTTATTGAAATTCTGTTTGATGAAATTCGATGTTTTAGACAGTAGATAAACTGGTATATTTGAAAATATGAACTTCGTAATTTAAAAATTCTGTATCAATTATAATCTGCAACACCCTAAGTACTTATGTCGAACGCAAAAATTCGCTAGTTGACTCAATTTTATAGTGCATCGTCTAAACATTGGACCTTCCCCCGTCTTTACAACTCCTGCTGACAGTTTGTCCAATTTCAAACTTCTGGACAGGTTTCTCGGCGAAGTTTTCGTAGTGTAAACGGTATCGGAAAATACATAAATAGAATACAGAATGAGATGGATTTTTATTGTTAGTGGTTCTCTCAACTTAAGGATGTACTGGCTATAAGGTCCCTGCCAAATGTTTGTGAATTCGATAAACGTAATAATTAATTGTATGCGATAAATGGCCAAGTTTAAGGTGGCTCATGCGATTTCTTATAAAAAAGCAGATACATCTTAAACTTAACAAATATGTTCTTTAGACATTAAACTTTCGATCTGTACTAAGAAAATTGTAGGTCAACGACCAAATTATCGAAAAAACTGAGTTTATAAATAGGTACGTTTAACACATAACCTTATGGGAATGAAGTTTATTGCTTCGTAGTAACTTGTAAAAAAGCAGTTTTTAATGTACAATATATGAAATTAAAGATTTTTTTGTGAAGAATCTAATGATATCATCAGAATTATAGGTTAATGACCAAACAAAAAAGATATTAACAATAAACGTTACAAATGTGCTACTGCGCATGCGCACTGCGACCAGTCATATAAATGTAGCGACAAATTAGCAAAGTTTTTACTTATTTATAAAATCTTTTTTTGTTTGAACATTTAGAAGTTATTTACAATAAATTTGCGTAAAATACGTTAACTTAATTTGGCAATAATAAAGAAGCCCCTTGCGGGACCCCGACTTGATACGGCACCAAACGCATGAACCACCTTAAGTTCTTGTGGGTGATTCAGGATTATAATATGAATATAGTAAGCCTTGAAAATTGAAAATCGAATAAAAATTGACAAAGTTCTGCTACTTTTTATAGTTACAAAAATCTAGTCATTAAGTAAATTTTTAATACTGAAAACGACAAATTGCCAAACTTTTAATTTTTATTCTATTTTTAAATTCTATCTTTATTTCTAATCGATCGCGAGCATTGAAAATCGAATATTTATCCTACATAATTTGTTATTTTAGTTTATTTCTCGTACAGTTCCTGCCAAAAGTTAAGTGACTAATATTAAAACAACAATAAATTAATAAATTAATAAATTAATAATTTATTATTAATCAATAAATTAATAAACAAAACATGTTATAATTGTTTTTCGAGGTGTTAGGAATCAAAATACATGGTTTTTGAAAAATGTTTGGATGTATGTGTGTGTGCGTGTGTCCAAATTTTTTTCCGTGTATGGACTCCGTGCAATACCATCGATCGTCTTAATTTATGACTACTTTGGAATCAAGGCGCATCAAAAGTTGAACCTGTAAGAATCCAATATCTTCGGAGTCTTCGCTGTTCAAAAACGTGTGTTCTGAACTCTAATTCTGTCGTCCCCAGACTCCGAGATTTCCGGTATTGTAGCGATTCGACTTTGGGCGTCGGAGATCCCCAACTCTGGTATCCTGGCGCGACAGCGTTTAGAAAAGGGGAACGTAGTCGACCGCCGAGATACCAAGAATGGAGGCCTGAGGACTCCAACGGGCGGATCCCCACGGTGCCGAAAATCTCACAGTCCCTGCCATCCCGTTTTGAGATCCGTACACAACCGAAATTGTTGGAGTCCACGGAATTCCATTTTGGAAGTGACTACAGTCAATTTTCGACGCGTACAGTATTTTTTGGATACGGTATTTTTTGGATGTCTGCCTGTTGATTGCAATCTCCGACATCCTAGGATTCCAAATTTTTTTCCGTGTAGTGGAAATGTATACCTATATTTCGATTTTATAATAACAACTGCATGCAGGCTATTATTCATATCTATGGTTTCCATACAGTTATTCCATCATTATAGCCAATCGGCTGTTTGAAACAAAACTAATAATATTTTTATAAACCATATTGTAACTTCCATTTTTTATATGCATTAACGCAATCAATTTTGATTAATTTAAAAGTAATTGTACATGTACACACGCACACATACGAAATTGACAGTTTTTAGTTTTAAGCAAGAATATAAAATTACACGTTAGGTTTACGTAATTCTTTTATTTCATTATAGTAATTTACTAAATAAATTACTATTTTATAAATGAATAACACTTATGTATGTGTGATTTATAATACAATAAAATTGTATTGACATCAATACATTCAATAGCAAACGGAAAACAAGTACAGAATTATTTTATAAGACTAGATTTGTTTATTTTATTCCCATACTTTTCTCCACTTGTTATACAACTTGGCTGCTATTTCTATGCTATCACCTGAAACGAAAAAAATTGCCATTTATTACCGTAAAATCCGAAAAACGCACTACAAGCGAAATGATTATCCTGAAAACAACAAGAGCTACTTACCCACAGGCTCGGTCTCGTACACCTTATTAGCATAGCTAAACGGTAACTCCACCTCATTGAACATGAGCCTCTTCACCTTTGTAATGTCCAATTTCTCATGATTCTGCGCGGACTTAGCCAGTACCGCGAGGAAGAGCGCCCAGCGCGGCTTGAAGTAGTCCCTCACGACGCCGGCCCACTGTTTGTTCGCGTAGTCGACGATCTCGCCGGTCGGACCCCACAGAGTGATCTGATTGCGCGCGTTGAACTCGTTGTTCTCCCGGTCGCGCGTGTTCGTCGCCAGGGACTTGGCGTCCTCGAGCCAGCGACCCAGCAGGAAGTCCGGCGAGCTGGCGAGCAGCGTGTCGAGGTCGTCGAACAGCTCGAGCAGCTGATCCGAGGCGTACCTTTCGAAGAAAAGTGGGATTTGAGAGGATGGACTATGGCGAATGACGAGCGAATAAAAATTCTTTCTTATACTGTAATTTCGTGATGTTTTCGGTCTTGAAGGCGGTTTTTAGGTCGTTGTAGATAATGTCGGCGGTTATTTGCAGCGCCTGTCGCGAGACGTCAACGATGTCGTGTTTAAACAGATCGCTCTTTGTCGTTTCGCTGCTCGCTTGAGAAAAGTCGCTCCAGATTGCGAAAAACGATTTTAAATCGTACCAATACTACGATTCAATGATGTTGTGGGATAGGACATATAGATAAGACAGATATATTCATTGATATGTTTTAATAAATTACCCATGGCTCGATGGAAAGGCTTGGACGTTTCGTTATGACGTAATGGCCTCTTATGTAACGAGTGTCGCTGTAATTGTAAATAGTCCTTCCCAATTCTTGCCAGGCCGCTTCGATAGTACTGTCATGAACGCCGTATCGCCTAACCGCGTAATTTGCAAACCTGGATATATAAACAAATCATTATGAAAATGTTCGCAAGTAACGATTATGCATCAACAACAAAATATGTTTCTTGCTTTTAATTCGCACCATTCGTCGAGATCAACGGGCTTCTTTCTATATGCCATTTCGTTCATGAATTCATAGATAACGTAATTTTGATTGATTCCCTCCGGTGTGAGTCCAGTGCCGATCATAGTACTACCATTCATCAGTCTTGCCTCAAATACTCGCTAAACGATTAGATCAATATATAAAATCCACATACGAGAAATTCATTTTACACTTTCTGATTAAATATAAAGTAAAAATACTTGGTTTATAATGCCAGCGGATCCGAACATCCCGAGCGTACCACCGAAATTGTGCAACATGCACCAAATAAACGGCTGTCCGTAGTAAGAGTTCAGTCTGTCGTATTGTGGAAATTGCTCCGATTGAAGATCGAGAACAATCATTTTTCCCTATACCAAAAACCAAGAATAATATACTACGTTAAAATGACGATGATTTGCATATAACTTTTGAATCAAGTCGAATTCCAATATTTACGATCGGAACTGAGGTAACGAATGCCTCGATCCGTTCCTTGGTCCAGAAGTTATCGCTGTGCACGAACAGCCAACCTTGCATGAGCCTATAAGTCACAATAGGTTATCAACGACTAATTAATGTCAGTATTAATCATCATCTGAATTAGCTAAAGTTGTTTCTCCATTGACGACAATTATACTCAATTTTAATTACCAGACCGCATCGGGATCCGCGCCGCTCATAGCCGAGAATATTGCCTTTCCCGTGTCTCGCAGATAACCCGTGTCGCCGCTGTGCGGATCGTTTTCGTTGAATGAGTCGCAATTGTATATGTTGTCGGTACCGAATTCATCAATGTACTAAAAAGAATGTAACAAACGCCGTAGCTATATCATATGCATTTTATGTATATAAGACATATATATATATATAATAGATATTACGTGCATCTCACCATTTTTAAAAATTCTTGCCCGACAGTTTGGAACAGAGGGTCTCGCGGTTCCAAGGCATAGGGACTGAAAGTTTTTTAAACATAATGACACTGTCGTACACATTAACATTCTTATTTGCTACACGAACCAGCAGTATTCGTCCTCAAAGTTGTTCCACTGATTCACCTTTGTTACGTTTGCCGTTGGAAAGACTCGTGTAAAGTCCCGGGGCACCTGACCGGCGAAAGCGGGTAGGACAGGAATGATCCCGAGCTCGCGCATGCGCTTCAGGATCGAGTGCTGAAGCTGGACCGTGTGGTTGTGCCAGGACGTGGAGAGTGGACCGCCCCAGCCACGAATGTTGCCCATTCTCGACCTATTATATTAGTTAAATATTTTATCCAAGTAAATGTCTTTTCTCATTCCCTCTCTCTCTCTCTCTCTCTCTTTGCTCTAACCGTTAGATTTGTAATTATTCAAATAGCCACCTTTGTACGTGAAGTGGCGCTAGTCTAGACGAACCGAGATAGAGACGCGCGCCACGATTTTTAATTAGTAGGTCCGTTGCGAGCAGCAGAGATACATGTTCTCTGTTCGACTTTAAGTATATAGCCGTAAGAGTAGCGTAGGGAAAGGAGCAAGTTGTATTAAAGCTCCGGAGCGCGCCGTGCTGTTAATACGATTCTTGTAGTTCTTATCTCTCCACTACCTTTCATTAAAGTGCCTTAATCAGAATTCGCTGCCATGCTTATTTCACACATAAACCATCACAATAAATATAAAAAAAATATCATAAATAATAAGCCCATAGGCCAAAAGAAAGACTTTTTCAAAAAACCGGAATTTGTATTTTTTTTTTTTCAACTTTTTGATTGGAATGTAGTTTTGTAAAAAGCTGCAAACGCATTGAATTCCATCATTATTACCAAGGCAAAAAGGCCGGGCCACCAAAGTGCTGATCGATCTCCTCTTTGTTTAAATTCAGTTTAAGATACACCTTCTCCCAGATAGCCTCTTGGGCGTGAAACGCCAGGGCGAGGTTGATGCCGTTCAGCGCCATCCAATCGATGTTGCGCTCCCACTGGTCCCACTCCCACCAGGCAGAGCTGTAGCCCGCCGTACACACGTTCTGATAGTATCTGAAACTGGTTTTGCCAAAATTTACTGCTTTGCTCATTTTTCTTTTTTTTTTTTACTAGCAATTTAGGTGTTATCGTTGATATATGAGGAAATTTTTAATTTGTCCACACTTAGAGAGTTCAAAAAATTAAAAAAAAAAAATTTGAAGGCACACCTTCGTGACAAGTTTCTTTTCATTCTATAGGTCATAAAATATACGAAAAAACTCGTGAACATTATAAAACGGTCTTGTGACACCGTTTTAGAAAAAAATCCATTTTTCTTATGGAAATTTAACATGGGAAAAATGGACTTAAAGTAGTCACTGATGATGAACCAACAGTAAGCTTTTAAATGTGCCAACAAACATTCCACAAAAAAGCGATTAAAGTAGAAGAAAACGTTACATGCATTTGAAAATCACGAAAAATGACCAAAAATGAGCGATTTTTCCCGAATTCACGTAATTCAATCATTTTTTGTCATTTTTCGCGATTTTCAAATGCACGTAACTTTGCGCAGAACCGACCGATTTTCACGATCTTTAGCTTAAATTAAAGCTCTTTTCTTCTACTTTAACCGCTTTTTTGTAAAATTTGTTTTTGCCTCTTCAATAGCTTGCTATTGGCTAATTATCAATGACTACTTTTCGTCTATTTTTCCCATGTTAAAATAAGAAAAATTAAATGTAGCTTCTTAAAAAACACTATTCCGATTTCCTTGGTTCGACACATTTTTTTCTAAAACGGTGTCACAAGACCGTTTTATAATGTTCATGAGTTCTTTCGTATATTTTATGACCTATAGAATGAGAAGAAACTTGTCGCGAAGGCGTGCCTTCAAATTTTTTTTTTTTTAATTTTTTGAACTCTTTAAGTGTGGAAAAATTAAGAATTTCCTCATATACTTTTTGTTATAAAATAAAGATTTAGTGAAAATATACAAGTTTAGTGATCATGATTATAGAGAATAGTAGGCTGATAACCGAGCATCCATTATGGTCCTTCTTTTTGTTTCTTACTGAGATAATTATCATTTTGTGATTTGCTTAAAACATTTGATATACTAAACAAAAATTGAGGTAAATTTTTAGGTAATAGTCTAGGAGCTGGGTATCGTCCCATATGCAATAATATGTCCCCGGATAAAAATAGTTGTTTTTTATAGATTTTGATTCATAGAATCCGAATATCGAGGTCAAAATTCGAAAAAAGTGGTAGAAATTGTTTAAAGTGCAATTGTTTTAACAAATAATAAAAAATATTTTTTTACCCCGGAGTATTTTTTTCCTGAAAATTTTGGTCATTTTAAAGAACACGTCTATTTGCAAAATTTCTATAAACTCAAAATTTGAAAATTTTTAAACGAACAAAAAATCAATATTTAATTTAAATATAAATACATGAATAAAAATTAATAACTAAGTAAAATATAATATTATTAAAATTTATTTTTACAAGTTTCATTTTTCTGATAAAAACAGAAGGAACAGCATGGAATTGCTGCTCGAACACAATAACATGATTTTGTGATGCATGCTTTACATTGGCAGTTCGGCACGATATCATCTATAGGTGGTAATAAAATTAAAACTTTTTGGGGGATGAATAAATCATCTTCTCCAACAAATCCAAATAGAAGAGGATTTAATTTTATATATCAAATAACGGAAAGTAAAGTTCACCTGTAAAAACCTTTTATTTAATTACCCCTATGGGTGATTTTGTGCCGAACTGTCATTATAAAGCATGCATTTAAACCTCATGTTGTTGTATTCGACCAGCGATTGCATGCTGTTCCTTCTGTTTCTCTATCTTAAAAAAATGAACTTATTTGTTATGATATCAATTTATTCGTGATTTGATTGGTGGAAGTAATGGGTTGCTAGGTTACAAAAACAAAAATGGCACGCGAAGCGTTACTAAAATTACGGCGCGCGAAGCGCGCTTAGAGATGACTAGTTATGTCAAAAAAATGAAACGTGTAAAAATTAATACAAATAATATTATATTTTACTTAGTTATTCATTTTTATACATGTATTTATATTTTAAATTGAATATTTGTTTTTAATTTAATTATTAATGTTTTATTAACGTTTTAATTATTTCGTGACATTACCTTAATTACTTAATTTTATATTTTTGAGTAAACGAACTGTAATATATTATTATGTATTAAAAAGTCAAATGTTGATAATTTTTTTGTTTAAACAATAAGTTGTTTATTAAACATTAAAATTGATTTGCCATCGCATCAATTGTCAAGTATTGGTTTAACTTTCAAATATAATGATTTTCAAAAGCCTTGGATGCGCGCATTACTCCAATCGTATATTGAAATAGCGCTTGGAAATATCGAAAAAGTAGCATTTGTTAAATAACGAAATAAATAATTAACAACGGAAAATTTAAAATAATGCAAATGAATATGGTAGTTTTCATCTTAAAGAATAAGAAGAAACTTTCATTTTAAAAAAAAGTTAATTTTTTTCAAAGTTATTGTTAATCAAAGTTGCAAAAAAAAGTAAAAATCAAATTTCAAAAATTCATAACTTTTCAAATTTTGAGTTTATAGAGATTTTGCAAATAGACGTATTCTTTAAAATGAGCTAAATTTTCACGAAAAAAATACTCCGGGGCAAAAAAAAATATTTTTTATTATTTGTTTAAACAATTTCTACCACTTTTTTCGAATTTTGATCTTGATATTCGGATTCTACGGGTCAAAATCTATAAGTTATAAAAATCTATAAGTTTTATATATATATATATATATATATATATATATATATATATATATATATATATATATATATATATATATATATATATATATATATATATATATATATATATATATATATATATATATATATATATATATATATATATATATATATATATATATATATATATATATATATATATATATATATATATATATATATATATATATATATATTCTATATTATATATCTTATATTATATTATATATTATATTATATATTTTTGGCTATTTATTGCAACATTCTTTATAAGGGGGAAAGATACATTTATAAGATTTTTTTGAATAATTATGTATATTACCGATCGTTAGAAGTAACCGTTTCGTCGACATCTGGCAATATTTGTGGAAGACTAATCTGGGCTCCTTCCCAGGATACATGAGAGTAGCAATAATTTCTTAAGTAATACTGCAAGCCCCAGGCAACAGCCACTCCGGAAGTCCCAATGATTTCAATTTTATTTGTATCGATTTTCTTCAACTGTGGCAGTACAGGAAGAAAATAATTTAAAACTTTATATCTTTAGCAGAAGAATTCAGTTGTAAGTACCTTGAAGGTATCCTTTCCCCTCGTTCTAATACTTTGATCAACTACTACTTTAAAAAGAGACGCATTTTTTCCCAATACTCTTGTAAGCAAATTCTCCACTGCTATTGTTTGAACTTCTGCTGATGTTCTAGGCCGTAAATGCCCCAAAGTACTTTCAAAGTCTGTAATATAAAAAGAAGTACACTTAAAAAGACGTTTGTAAATATTTTTTTCTCGGACGCTGTGTTTTTACCATCCGCACGAGTCCCTGCAGTGCAAAACGCGCCGAGCACAAAAACACAGAGCCACGTCGTCGCGCATACTCTTTTCCATATTTTCGCTAACATTTCGTCGGTAGGACTGCCCGCGAGGGACTGAGCTCGTTATCTGTATATACTCGGTGTCCGCTCCGACGTCGACTTTCTCCGCCGGTAATCTTTGAATATCTTATCAAAACTCGCGCAGGAAGCGAGCCATTCAAGGGGCTATTTGTTGCTGCCATTGAGTATAATGATTTTATTGTTCGTCATTGAAGGGAAAGAAAAGTCTGGTGCGCGGCCGGTGTGTGTACGCGGCTGTGTGGTAGTAAAGATCGTTCGCTTTATTACGTAATAATTTAATAGAAAAATGTTGCTACGTAATGTTAATGCTGAATTTGTGTGGCTTTATTGCAAAACGTCGTAATTGTCTATTGTAAATATTCTGCTTGTAAAAATAATAAATTCATTACATTACTTTATGAAAAAAATACATGTTTTAAGGCACGTTTTTTCAGTTTTTCAGAGAAAATAGTGGCAAATGATATCAAAGATTACTGTTCACAACAAATAAACACTAATTTTATTATATCCAAAACAGTTCGTTCATGACTTAACTGAAAACACGCAATTCATACTTTTATATGATAATATTAGAATTTTACTTATGAATCCTCACAAATTATGTCTCATCTTATCTGATAAACTTAACAAATATAGAAAGAGATTATATTAAGCCATGCGTTATTTGCGTCGATAAGAGTGTACTTTTATTCCGTGTATATGTAGACGATCACATTTATTATGTATAAATAATATCAGAGATAATTCATAGCATAGAGCGCCATATCAGTCGTCTATAAATGAAAGTCTATTCTGCATAAGTAGAGACAATATAAAATTACTATCGTATGTGATGATCGGAAAAGCTAGTGAAACAGATGGTGCTTTATAATTTTTTTTTTCAATTACCTTAGAAAATAAACAACAGTCGAAATGGTAAGTTTTCTAATAATTTTAAATTCGTGTAATTGAAGTTAAGGGAATGTGCAACCCTGATTTCAATATTTTTTTAAATCAACATTCAAACATTTATTTGGAAAAAGACGGCTGTCAAGCGCTCCGTACACGCAACCACTATATGCAGATTTTTTTCTGGATAATTCTATTGATATTTGCGTGAGTTATGCTCGTTTGAAAAATAACGTCGGTACTCACATCCCCTTTTTGTTGGAATTTTAGATTTTAGGACTGACGACATTTTTAATGAGTGCTGGCGCTGCAACTTTCTTAAGTTTTGCAATAACGTGGTATCAAAAGAAGAAAAGTATATCTGGTAAATATGTTTTTTGCCTAGCGGGCCGAAAGTACCACTTTCGCTCCCGGCGCTCGACCGCGAAGGTTGTATTTTCGGCCTCGTTAGGCAAAAAAATAGTATATGCTCCACGGGAGTAAAATTGGCCAGCCCACAGCTGTGGACTGTCCAAGTTTTTTCCTCCCTTGTTGCGTAATATATTAATATCTCTTAAAATTAACTGATTGGCATAATCGTTGGGATAAAAACTTATAAGGAGACTTTTTGCACTAGTACTACTTAAAAACGAACGAAAACTTCGAAAGAAAATTCTTTCAAGTTCAGACGCATCGTGGCGGAAAGTGGGAAGTGTCAAAGAATTGATCCTCTACCCTTTGAAATCTGCAAAAGGAAAATCAGTAAATCAGTGTGACTTCGGAAAGTATGGAATTAGTGTGAATGAAAATTATGGTTTTCCAATTAAAGATAGGTATACATCACAAAGACACCTTAGTTCGTACCTTAAAAAATGTAAAAAGAATTTGTAACTTGTGTCATCTTTGTCGCAGGATGTTCATGATATATGACGAGAAAACTATGATTTTCCAATCACTTCGACAACATCCAAAACTAGTACTCGTTAGTGTTTCTCCAGTAGACAATAATCGAGCAATATTGGAAGCTCCTGATGTAACATCTCTTGTGTTCGATTTACCTAAACATGCGAACGAAAACGCAAATGTAGTCGAGTGTTATTTGTGGAAACGCGAACCAGTAATGTGCCTTGATTGCGGGCCCGAAGCCAGCGCCTGGCTTTCAAAGTACAGTAACTTTTTTTTCTTATATCACATCATTGTACAATTTAAATATTATACAGTATATAGTAACTTAATATACATACAACTTATAATTTTAGACTCTTAATTGGGTCGGACTGCGGTTTGAAACTAGCATTTTACATTACCGATTACGAGCGAAAAATCACACAAGTCGTACCCTGGGACCAGTACGCTAAGTTCTACAATTTCAGGGACGAAGACACGGTAACTAGCTACATTTTTAACACGATATTGTAACTTTTAATGCACGCATCGAGCTATATATAATCGTCACTGATCTTGCAGGGTTTACTCGCAGTTTTGGCCAGCTACATGCTCCTGTCAGACGCATCGATAGATGATTTAAATCAACGACTGAAGAAACCCATTCGGCCACTACAACTGCGGCCGAACATAGTCGTCGAGGGTTGCGAGCCTTACGCCGAGGACGAGTGGGAGTGGGTGAAAATCGGAAAGGACGTGATCATCCGCTATGTCAAACCCTGCACCAGGTATAACTATAAATCAAGATTAAATTAATCATGACTTAAGTATAGTCGATCAATTACTCTGTTTTATATAGATGTGTGCTGACGAGAGTTGATCCCGATACCGGGGTAACCGACAAATCCGAGCCGCTTAGAACTTTGACAACGTAAGTGATTTTCCTAATCACAGCTATACTATAGGAGAAACTGGAGCAAACTCGGAATTCTCAATTTCACGGTTACTACTAGTGCGATCTATACAACAGCTATGATGTCTCTTTGAGAATGTTCCTATTATTATTTTGTATACAATCGGCATATCAAAAATAGCCTCGTGTTGACTTTAGATGAGGTTAAAGATTTCTTAGCTCGCAAGACCGTGTTCGTATAAGAGTCATAATGCTTATAATCTTCCTGTAAGCCAAGTATTCTTTCAGTAAGTTATACTAAATAAGTAAGTATACTAAGTATACTAAATAAGTAGGAGTAATTACGGATCCCAATTTTACTTTTAATTGCAAAAAATGAATAATTACTTTTTTTTTAATTTTTTTAAATTTCTAATAACATTTTTTACAAATATTTTTGTCAGCTAACCGAGTCGCTTTTCAGTTATCTGAATGTAAACTAAAAACAATTCTACCATTAAATATTGTTATTATTTTGTTATCTATTTTTAATAAACAATTTCCAAAAAGTATCCGGTTTTACCCCAGTCTCCTCCCCTATATACATAATATTGTTCATATTTTCCTCGATCGTTGCAGCTATCGGAAGTTGAAGAACGCGGATCAGGACGCACTGGAGGAACACTCGCCGGCGCTCGGTATCTACTGTGGCCTTTACCGCGCCGGCGTAGTTCGCCTAAGCGACGATGTCTACGTCTACATCGACCCGATGTGTAACGAGCATTGATGACGAGCGATCGCTCTGAGCTTTGATATGAACGAAAACTACTTGCTGTTGACTCGGTCGGCATATACTGGCGCACGCGCACACGTGTACTCGCACTGAGACGCGGGAACTGCGGCCGACCGAGCGGATGATTTCTCGTTCGTCGCGCATAGTACAGTGCGTGCGGTTACATCGAAAACGCCGGGTGATTACAGTGTACGAGCACTGCTTGATTGCATTATAGTAAGAACGAGGCAAGCACGCACAAGAGCGCCGCGCGACTCTTGTTGCCGAGAGGTCACGCATCGCGCTATCTCACTAAAAACCGGCTAGCGTGTATATTTATTTCTCTTCTTTAGTCTTGTCTCTGTTGTTCGATTGATACCAGGTATTTTTAGCCGCCGCGTAGCATTGTGACGCGATTGTTTGCTAATTTTACAATAATTCACTTGTGCCGTTGACTGTATACACGTTTCTTTGTCAACTTTCTATAAGTTTTGCAATAAAAGGTGTAATAAGTTTGTAGAACAAATTAGTAACTGGGTAAGTTTTGATTTGAGAAACTGTAAGATATTTTTGAAATAAATGTACTGTTTATATTGCATGAGAAAGCACGCGATATTTCCTACAATAGTTGTCATTTGCTATACCAACTACTTATATCAGTTACTTTGTAATGAGATCATTGAAAATACTAAGCGCGTAATAAAAACACTTGTAATGGAAAATTCAAGAATTTCTTTGAGGAAATAACTTCCAGTCATATATAGAGTATCAAGATGTCTATCAAAATTTAATACTGACTTTTTATAAATGCTTCATTTATTTATCGAACTTTAACATTAGAATTACAGTTATACAATAGAGAAGTTTCTGTACAGTGCGTTCGGCCGTTCAAAGTATTAATGTTTAATAAAATGGCATATAAATAAAAATAAAGAATAATTATTTGAAGTATTCAATATAGTGTTATGTAAATAAACAATAAAGACTTATAATTATAAATTCTTAAATAATAAAGGGAAAAGATTCTTGACACCCGTGGAACCTGTTTCGATAAGAGTAAAATTTATTTTTCGCGTATGTTTCTCTGCTCGCTGCATTTCTTGCATAAATAAAACCAAAGATAATCGCATACGGGGGCCCGAATTTCTTATCTTTGATTTCATTCGACTAAGGAAGCATTACGAATCAAAGCTTAGATATTTTGTCTGCAGTCGATGGTGCACGATTGAAATCAGCTGCTATAAACGAATCATAAAAAATAGGATGTACACACACACTCTCACACACACAATTTAAGTATATGTATTAAGAATATAAAAAAATTGATGGTTTCCATGCACATAAGCTATACATTTCCTGAGAACCTCTTTTTTTATAACTGTTTTTTCCATACCTATCATCCATCCCGCATGCGCCCATGGTTATGCTTGTGGGGCGTGGAAAACCTATAGGCAAACCACGTGGGATAAATAAAAATTAGGAAAACCCGGAGGGGGGTGCTCTCCAGATTGATACAACCGCGTTTATCGCCATAAGATCTTGTGATAACACAGTGGATATATCGCAGTTTTATCGTTGTAGAGCATCCCCCGCCGCCCCGGAATGGTCGGTGTATTGGAATAATTCAGTTTGGATGTCTAGGTCCCAATTCCGTAGGCTTAGACACCGAAACTGTATTTATTTATCCAGACCTTCCGCTCAGTCTGTAGTAAAGAAGTCAATTCAACATCTATCCAATCACACGAGGTAGTCGCAGAAAAAAGAGATCGATCACCCATCCAACTAGTAACCGCGCCCTTTGCTGCTTAACTTCGATGATCGGCCGAGGTGGCGACTGCGCTACCTGCCAATTAAACTGTCGGTTATGATGTTAAGAATATAAACACTTATACTTATTATAATATTACTGTTTTCTATCATCTACACGTGTACGTGAATAATTCATTTTATGATAAAATAAACTTTGTTGTAGTACAATCATTAATTCAAAATCTTTGTAATTTTGTCAAAATACACGGTTGAAAATCGTGTATTTTATGTAGTTGAATAATCGATTACACTCTTTTGTGTATTCTCCCCCCCCTCCCAAATCTTAATTACACAGAAGTGTGTTACTATAATTCCACTTTTGACACAAAACTTGTATCAAAACCGGATCTCATTTTCAACTGTGTATATTTGCTAAATTATGATAATCGTTTTAACTGCACATGAGTTAAAATTTTATCAACTATACTTATTGTTATTTCAGAGTATCACAGCTACTTCATTGGAACGTTTACAATGGTAAGTTAATTTCAGAATAATTAATGATACAATTAAATAACACATAATATATAGGGATTTCAGAACTCAGCATTGACAACACTTTTAGTAAGCGCTGGTACCGCGACCTTCTTGTCTTTTGCATTAACTTGGTACGAAAGGTGCAAAAGGAAATTTGGTAAATAATTTTATTAGTTAATTATAATTTATTAATGCAATCGTTTAAACTCGATTCGCCATCAGAGTAATTTTTTTCATTTTAGCGCTTCTTGAAATAGAAAGAATAGAAAGAAAACTTCGAGAAAAAATTCTTTCGAGTTCGAAGGCCTCATGGAAGAAAGTGGGAACCGTCAAAGACATCATTTTTTATCCTCTGAAATCTGGAAAAGGAAATTCAGTCAAGCAGTGCACTTTCGAAGAATATGGAATCAGTATAGATGAAAATGACGTTTTTACAATTAAGGATAGGTATGTATTGCGTAGAAACTTTAGTATTTGTTACAACAGATATTTAATGTTTCCAGAATGTTTATTGTATATGACGAGAACACTGGAAAATTCAAAACAGGGCGACAATATGCGAAACTACTACTCGTCAATGTTTCCGCAGTGGACATTGACAAGGCCAAATTGGAATCACCCGAGATGCTGCCACTTGTCTTTGATCTACCTAAAATTAATGATAAAAATGCAAAAGCATCTAACTGCTCCATGTGGTGGGATGAGCCTATAAAGTGTCTTGATTGTGGTCCCGAAGTCAGCACTTGGCTTTCAAAGTACGGTAATTTATAATTACTTTTGATCTTTAAAATATTTATTTTTAAAGCAGTTTGTGATCGTAAAAACGTTCGTTAATAGTAGATATTGAAATTTCAGATTATTGGTCGGATCAGATTCTGGGTTGAGACTTGGGCTTTGCATTCCCGAATGCCCGAGGATAATTACAAAGGGAGCTTGGGAAAAGCACGCCGTAGCTTACAAATTGAGGAATGAAGATGTGGTAATTATTAGCGTTGACTGATTTATACCTATACGTTTGTTCTATGCATTATCAAATAATATCTATCTGTACCTCATAGGGTATATTTTCCGACTTGGCCAGCTATATGGTCCTGTCAGACGCGTCGGTAGACGATTTAAATCAGCGATTGAAGAAACCCATTCAACCTCTGCAACTGAGGCCGAATATACTTGTCGAGGGTTGCGAGCCGTACGCAGAGGACACGTGGGAGTGGATCAAAATAGGAAATAAGGCGATTATCCGCAATGTGAAACTTTGCACCAGGTAAATAATCATCATAGTTTTGAATTTAAAACAAACAAAATACCTCTGTTTTTGTTAAAAATTCTCGAGGTCTACTGTATCGTACAAATAAGCGCAGCACAGAAATGAAGATCAATGAAATTGTATAAATGACAATAGTTGGAAATTTGGAGATCTTTCGTATATATGTTTTAATAGTTTTTAGGCATGACCGCTACTCGGGAGAGCCTTATATAATTTCACCAGAGCGAAAATTGTCGGAATTCAAATACTGAAAATTTAATGTGTAAAAACCATTTTGCACTCAGAGTGAGTGCGTTTTATGCGTTTTCTGAGATGTATATATGTCTGTACGTCCGTATGTAATCAAGTTACCTGATTATCTCAATGAATTTCCGATCGATTCCATCAGAATTGCGAGCAAATGCTCCTTTAACTGTACCTACCCGGTGGTCCTCTACTGAGAAAGATTGATGAAAATGTTTAGGAATACGAGCACAAAGAAAATTTTCAAAAAATCGATTTTTAAGCATAATGTCTAGAAAAATTAATTTTAAGTTAATATCTATACACATATCTGCTAAACTTTTTTCTGTTGGGTATTTTTTGCTACGAGCAATATTTGCCAATACAACTGCGAAAAACAGCTAAAAAGGTTAAAAATGGACGATTTTTGGCTATAACTTGACAGGATTTAACTTTACAAAAATATGTTAAATGTAAAAGTCGCAGATTATAATAAAACAAAACTTTTACCCATTTAACATTTTCATGTACAATCAATTTCTTCTATCAATTTCTAGTTAAACCTATAGAAACGATTTTTAATGCCTAAATACACCTGAAATAGTCGATTTTCGCTTATTGTTCAAGAATTTGACTTTACACAAAAATGCAAGATTTTTCTGAGAAGTCCGGTCGTACTTTTTTTTTTATCCCTGCTAAGTGGGTATGAACCAGTTTCTCACATGCGTTCTATAAACTTGTGACTTGGTTATGACGTTTTATGACTGGGGTTATGACTGTAACTTGAACCATGGAAGGTGCGTACTATGAAACTTGTGGCTTGGTTGACATAAGACTTAGTTGTGACGTTGTTGACATAATAAGTATAATGATTTGGAAGTGTAGCATGTGAAATAGAAAATTCGACCCGCGAATCACGACCCATGAACAAATTAATCTTTGCTATTATATAGAATGCTATTATAGCGGCATGGTGTGGTTTGTGCACATAAGAATTATGCACATATTTATTGTGCACACTTTAGCATTGGTGTATATCTATATCTATGTGTATACTCCAATGCTAAAGTGTGCACAATAAATATGTGCATAATTCTTATGTGCACAAACCACACCATGCCATTATAACTGCGTCAGAGTGATATAAGCTCCCTCATTGAATATGATCGGGAAGTAGAGAGTAATAGTTGACGAAATTCAAAAATAATAATAATTATAATATTAAATATAATATTTAATTATATTAAGATAAAATAAAATTATAATAAAAAGAGACTGAATTTCAAGTAGCCTATTCTCCGAAATCGATAACAACAGTGAGCGAGATGATAGATTAATAAAAACAAAGAACTGACCTTTTGTGTAATATGGGTATGAAAATATGGGTGACCTTGACGGTCGGAAATGATAAAATGAAAATCTTTCGGGTGATTTTAGGAAATACGCTATTTAATACGTCCAAAAGAGATATCTAACTTGCTTGATTAAAAGAGAATGATATCCGAAACGAGATAAATGCCGAGTTATGCGTGAATCGAGAACTAGGGACCACGGTGCCGGGTCGCTGAAACTCGCAGCCCCCTAGTTTATTTTTCATAGCTAGCTAATTTCATTCAAATTCCTGCAGTCCGTCACTAAATAAACTCTAAAAATTATGAAAACCTATTATAAAAATCGTATTGAGAGAAATGTGTCTTGGGAATTTGTTTAAAAATTTTAGCTTTAATTCAACAGTCTACTCAATATTAGATGTGAAAATGAAGATTTCAAACTTCCAAAGGGAATTTCTATCTAGTTTTGTGGGAAATAGTTGTTTTAGAGGTCAAGATTTATCTGATCGAGTTTGTTGAGGATATGGATAGTGGAAGCTGGAGTTGAGAGCACGATTATTGATTGAACAGTAACACTTCGATATCTATATATACATAAAATATATCGAGTGATTGATGTGGGTTACAACAGATAAGTAATTAACCGATTTTAGTAGTTTTTATAAATAGTTCAACTATCAATGATAATCTTTTTTATTTTGGACCCGATTCAAAATTGGAAGGGCTCATTTTGTTCATTTTGCAATTTCATAGGCAGTCAACGATATCAAAATTGAAAAAATTTCAAAACCTGCAAAGATACAACTATTTGTTTAACTCAACTGTCTAAAAAGTGGATAAACAAGTGGACGTATCTTGCAGGTTTTGAAAATTTTTCAATTTTGATATTTGACTCCCTATGAAATTGCAAAATGAACAAAATGAGCCCTTCCAGTTTTGAATCGGATCAAAAATAAAAAAGATTATTATTGATAGTTGAACTTTTTTTTAATTGGCGATATCTACTTTTGCAATATTGAAATTTCGTTGAAAAATTTTTTTTTGTTCTTTATGAATCATATTATGTGATATCGTTTTTTACATTATACCATGTGAACAAACGTTTGTAAAAAAATGTTATTAATCTTCCCAATTCACGTGGAGCAAGCCCCACGAGGCGTCCGCCGAATTAGTTTATAGCTGCACAGTAACGAGATAAGAGGGGTGAAGAGGCTTGTTGTTATTAAGAATGAATTAAGGAGAATGAGGGAAAATACTTCGCAAGTTGTTTTTTTTTTTTCTTGTTTTTGTAAAGATGAAGGTTTGTAATAGTGAGTGAAACGTGTTAAAAAAAAAGTGCGCTGGAATGATGTTTCAGGTTTATTTTTTTTTATTATAACTCATCGAGAAGCACTAATAAACGGACCATCTATAATTATCGTCTCCAAAAGTAAAATAGAATTGTCAACGGTAACAAGTACTTAAAATATAATTATCGACAATGGAACGCATCGACTTCAGTTAAGTAATAGTACAAAGGTTTGAAATATTAATCACCACGTTACTTAATTGAAAGAACGAAAATGCTTCTTCGATTAAGTACTCAACTAAATTACTTTTTTTCACAAAAAGGACAAAACCAAATCGAATTTTGAATTTTTTTGGTTATTTTAATGCCTATGCATTTAGCATGTAACGACGTTAAACACCCATCACATGCAATGTTCTTATCATCCTCTGTAACTGGTGAATTACAGATCTTACATGTATATGTCGGATTTTTTCTTTTTTTAATTACAGCAATCATAAAAAATCTAAAAGCCTTTGGCTCAAAAAAATCTTCAAGTAACATTAAATTTACATTATCATCTATGAACGAGTCGCATATATTTTTCAACTTATCTTCTATATCGCAATACTTAATTAAATATTCGCCATCCAGAACTAATTTGATTATCATACTGTTTATAGACAACCATTCCAGAATTTTTTTCAATTGACCCTTTTTTGATAACTTAGTGAAAACAATTTCTTCATACACTGTTTTGGGCAAGCCAATAGCCGTTTTGGCTGCTCCCTTAGGTCTTCCTCTACTCTTCTTTTCTTCTATGCTGTTTGTCACATTATATATTTGTGTATCACTGATGTGCAAATTCTGTAAAAAGAATTAATAATTGAGATTTTATTACTTATTAAAAATTAGCTTAATAGGTTCAGTGCTAAGCCCATTATGATAATATTTTATACAATTTTATACATTTAGTTAAAATTGATTGAAATTATAAAACCTTGTGATACAAATACGTACCCCATAGCACGGAACCTGTTAAAGAATAGATTTTTTTTTCATATGTAACGTGACAATATAACACGTTACAAACATTCTCGACCAAAGCAAGCCACGCATACAAACACACAGACACGTGTACAAACATAGTCATACACGTAAACACGCGAACATCACACATATACATGCCTTATTTGTACAATCCAAAATCCTTCATTTTGTAACATTTATAAACAGTTTTAAATAGTTACAATAGGGTAGCCAAAATTGGTCTCCAGACCATAAGCAGATCCTCCAGATCCTGTAGCAGATTGAAGGGGTTCGTCACCCACAGAGCCCTCTTTGCCTGGATCGCACTGGAAATTAATACATCAGAATTAATTATTATTACATATAAAAATTGGACGATAGGGAGGGTCAACCCTTCAAAAATAAACAAAAAAAAAACACAACACTTCATATTCTATATTCCAACGTTTCGCTGATCCTTGTTGTCAGCCTCATCAGGGAACTGTTTATTGAAAAAATTCAGATATAAATACAATTATAAATATCGTTGTCACAAGCATAATACGTATATTAATTATTATTACTATTAATTAATTATTATTACTATTAATTAATTATAATTATTATTTAATAATAGTTTAATTAATTACAAATTATTAAATCTTTTTAAATATCATTCGAAATTATTTTAAACTGTTTCAAACTGTTTAAAACTTCTAAAAACTATTCGAAAATGTATTCAAAATCCTACATTTTGTAACATTTATAAACAGTTTTAAACAGTTACAACAGGGTAGCTTAAAGAATAGATTACATACCTTGTTTTTATCATCTTTTGTACCATCAGTTGTAGGATCATTTCTATCATCCAAAACAAAATTGGTCTCCAGACCATTAACAGATCCTCCAGATCCTGTAGCAGATTGAAGGGGTTCGCCCACGGAGATGGCTTTGTCTGGATCGCACTGGAAATTAATACATTGAATACACAAAATTTATACAAAAATAGATTTTTTGTTACATGCATTATCTAAATTGATTTCGGTATTCGAAATACTCAATTCCGACAAAAATAAGAGCCGTTGATCCCCCATACTTGTATCAACTGGCTCAAAATCTGCGGGGTGATTATGTATCAAATGAAGTTAACTTATTTCCAAAAACTCTTTAGAATTTTTTTTGACATAGTGTATTTTATCCTCAGATGAATTGGGCAATTTGTCTTTTCAGACCTGAAAATAAAAATATTTAGTATCAACAGGTTTTACAAATTAAAAAAAATTAATGATAATTAAATTAATTACAAATTATTAATTGAATATAATTATTATTATTTAATAATAGTTTAATTAATTACAAATTATTAATTCTTTTTAAATATCATCCAAAATTATATAACTGTTTCAAACTGTTTAAAACTCCTAAAAACTATTTGAAAATGTGTTCAAAATTCTACATTTTATAACAATTATAAACAGTTTAAACAGTTACAAATAGTTTCAAGAAATTTTTAACAGTTATTAACTGTTATTATAGATACATAATTTACAACTGGGTAACATAAAGAATAGATTTTTTGTATGAATACTTACTTCCTATTCCGTATACCCTTGCCCTTTTACAAATCCCGGATTTTTGGCATTTGTAAACTTTGTACACAAATTTGAATTCACTCCCTTCAAGACCGCCTGCTCTTTTACAACTATCCCCTGTTGATCGCTCGATGTGTTCGGCAAAATCCGAATAACTAAAAAACTGCTACTTAATGAAAAAAACTTTTTCGCCCATTTCAAGTTCAGGCGCGTTTAGAAAATAAAGAATGCTATATATATGCTTCGTATATATACACCTAATACTCTTAAGTAAAAAAGAAAGTCTTCTTTTACAAGCATGAACTGTCAAAGCCTTTGTCTTTCGTACGCTACTTGAATTTATTTTCAGAAATCTTCGCGGTACGCGTTGTTTTTAAGTGCCACCACGAAGCTATGAAAGCTCTCTGACTTCGAAACGGAATTTTGTTCAGTCGTACTGTTCAAGGGAGAGGGAATATTTCTTATAGGCTGACCGCACTGTATTTACAGATGGCGCACTAACGTGCGACCGGTGCGAGGTGCGACCACTAATTCGGCTTTCACCTCTGCCGCTCTACCTCTAAGCAGTAAGCATATATATATATAAACAAAAAGAAAGAAGAAGGCTTTGACTTTGACGCTTGTGTGAAAAAGGTCGAATAATTATATAAGTAGTCAATGTTTTTGTATGAATTTTTTGAAAAAAAAAGAAAAAAGAAAACAAATTAGTGATGGTAATTATAGTTTGTTGTTAATTAAGGTTCTGGTTCATAGATTTTGCCCTAACTCATGGAATATGTTTTTAAATGCTTAAACATTAAGAACGTCGTAATATTATATCTTAACGCGTTAATGATCTAGAGTTCCATATTTTTAGGTGTATTTTAAAGAAATTTTGAAAAAAATGCTGTTTAAAATGTTATTTATTTAGTTTAAAAAGGCTCGACATACCTAACGAATTTTGATTGTACACGATGTCGCACCTCTAACTTTTCCAATTCTTTTAGTCGGAGATGGTGCCTTGATCATTTGTAATGATATATTGACATCTTCATTTACTAATATTTCATCTTCTACTAGCACTTCATCATCATTAATTGATAAATTCCTAAAAGATGTATTAAACTGATTTTTTTGTGTGTCACTTTTTTCTAATTGAATCGATTTTTCGACAATTTCTACATTTCCATTTTTTTTCCATATCGACAAAATATTCTGTAACTGTAGTAATTTTATATGGAATTTGCTATCAGTTTGTTCAGAAGCAATACTGATCAATTTGTTTGTGACTGTTTGCAATTTTCTTCTTTTCTCGCCAATGTTTAATTTTTTGGGAATTTTTATTTTATGAATAATTGTCCATTTCGATGAAGTTTCTAAAAGTTTAACACAATTATTATTCTCATTTTGGGTCTTAAATTTTCCCTAAACTTTATGTAAGCAATATATTAATTTATAAATAAATTGTATTTCACTAGTTAACATGTTTTATGGTATTTTTCTATAATTTCAGTTTATCAAAATACCATAATTTAATTTATACCACTTTAACCTCAAAATCATAACTTTAATATGATTATTCGGCTCTTGTAGTATACTTAAAATACAATTCGAAACTGGTGCGTAAGAAGATTTTTACCTCATGTGAAAAACGTCACATGAATTAAATAAATCACTTTCCGCACCAGTGTCGAAATGTACTATTATTATACTAACAAGGAGGGTGCGTAACCTTTGGGTCACGGATTTCCAGGATTTATTCTCATATGCCATTTTTCTCGAGATATGTGCCATGTTATCTTAAAAATGCATTATTTTGATAAAAAAATGATGTCTCTTCTATTGTATGTAACTCTAAGTATTCCCGTTACAAAAATGAGCGAAAACAATTATAAAAGTAGGCAGAACAAGCTTTATTTTAAGCACTGTTTCGACTAAAAATATTTTTCAGAAAGTTATGAGAAATCAAAGATAGTGTAAAAAAATGATTGAAAATAGCACCCTTAGAATCCTTTAAAAAGGGAAAATTTTCAATCATTTTTTACACTATCTTTGATTTTTTAAAATATTTTTAAAATCTGTAAAAATCTGTAAAAAAATATTTTTCAGAAAGTTATGAGAAATCAAAGATAGTGTAAAAAAATGATTGAAAATAGCACCCTTAGAATCCTTTAAAAAGGGAAAATTTTCAATCATTTTTTTACACTATCTTTGATTTTTTTAAATATTTAAGCTCAAAATCATAACTTTAATATGATTATTCAGCTCTCGTGATGTAAAATACGGTACGACACTGGTGCGTAAGGTGATTTTTACCGCACTCGACTTTTCGCACTCGCTTCGCTCGTGCGAAAAATGTCTCCTGCGGTAAATAATCACCTTCCACACTCGTATCGTAATGTACTATTTCCTCACACCGAGCCGAAAGTGCCTCATTCCCGCCCGACTCCGAAATGGAAATATGGCATTTTCGGCCTCGATGTGAGGAAAAATAGTATACGCACCACGGGAGTAAAATTGGCCAGCCCACAGCTCATGTTTGCAAGCCTTCGGCTCGGGTGGCAATTTACACGACCTGTGGACTGACCAAGTTTTTTCCTCCCATGGTGCGTAATCTACTATTTTTTGTTGTTTTTTTAAACAACTTCCCCACAGTATTTAATGTATAAAAATTTTGTTTTGTTGGATGTGCTTTATGATGACTTGACCTATTCCTGCTTTTACCTGTCTGCTTTGGATATTTCCTTCAACCTTTAAGCCTTTTATGGCATTTGTTTCCGTTAAATTCTTTACCTTGCTATTTAAGACCGGCCGCTCCTAAATTCTGTATTACAGTAGATTTAAATAAATCATTTCCGTTGATCTTATTTCCCTAATCTGCTATTGACTAATTATACAAAATTATTTGAATACATATTTAATAAATTGGGAACATGAGAGTCACATGAGAATCATATGACAATCATATGACAATCATATGACAATCATATGAAAATCAATTGACTTTTTGGCGTGATTCATCGAGTGATTGTCATATGATTTTTTTTAACAGGGAGACGCTCTCGCTCTGGCAATACAAAAAGTGTCAACTTATATTATCTGTCACGCGATGTTACTCGTGGCACGCTTCATCAAGCACTAGCATAAGCCGAGAGCGCGGGGCGGCGCTCGCCCTAAAACGAACGACTGTCGAATACTAGAGAGTAGGGGTAATAGAAGGAGACGACGGAGAAAGGGGACAGCTTAGCCGGCTCGTATTCTCAATAGAGTTATTTATGAAAAAGCCGGAAAATAATGATTTATTCGAACACGATTTTTTCAAAAATGTATTTCTTCCTTTGCAATTTTAATGTGTTTTTATATGTGTTAAGAACCCCCAATATAAATAGGTCATTGATAATAATATACTTAAAAAATTTTAATTTGAATAATTAGTTAACTCGAAAACGAACTGACTTTTACGAAATTTAGGAAAATCTTGGAAGTCTTTTTGATTTCTCCGTTTCAGGAACTTTATTTTTAGTCAATATAATGCAAAATTAGGAAATATTAAACGAAAATCAATAAAAAAAACTATAAAAAAAATAAATGTATCCCCGATATCGGATCCTGTTTTATAGAAATTCATAGTTTTTCAGATGAAAATAAATTTTGTCAAGAAGAATTTTAAGAAATGGGAAATAAGTAACATTATATTACATACTATTTTAATTTTATTTATTTTTAGATGTACAATGGTAATGATTGATCCAGAGACCGGAATACCAGATCCTCAGTCTGAGCCGCTCAAAACTCTAAGAACGTATGTGCACATAATTATCATTTAAAATAACTCACAGTTGCATGTGCATTTATAGAAAATTCATATACCGCATTCAAGCCTTTTTTTCATCTCATTAATGATGCTTTCATAACAACATTAAGCCATTGATCATGGTCGATCTTTTCTCGTCGTAGTTACCGCAAGCTTAACAATGTGGAGTTGGACAAACTGGAAAACCATGCACCGGCGATTGGCATCTACTGCGGGCTTTACCAAACTGGCGACGTACAGGTTGGCGACGATATTTATGTCTACCAACCTAATGCTTAATGAGTATTATTATGACTTCCTGTATTGAAATGAATGAACGTCACACTGAGAGAATTTTTGGTAAGCGGATCGCCGAAATCGAAGCAGACGGATAGCTCACGCTTTTGGTAAACGGAGTTCCAACGTCGGATGACCTTCTGCGAGACATCCGTTGACCTATGGCGCTGTTTACCGACTGTTAGGTCAACGGATGTCTCTCAGAAGGTCATCCGATGACCAAAAGTTGAAACTTGGTTTACCAAAAGCGTGAGCTATCGGATTGCTTTGATTTCGGCAATCTGCTTACCAAAACTTCTCTGTGCACAAACTCTGCAATTTAGTTTCTGCGGAGCGATATACACATCCCATATTATTTGTGAGATTTTCGGATAATGCGCACGCGTATATAAATTAATGAAAAATCTTTTCTATACAACGCAAATATATATTATTGTTATCTTTTCAAGATAAATATATATACTTATCTATACTTATATATATACTTATATAAATATAAATATACTTATATATATATATATATCTGTGGCTTCCAGAAATAACCACTTATCTCCACTTTTCATTATTTCGAGTAAATCAAGTTTTTAGTTTCACATCGGTGTTTTAAATCAAGACAAATGTGATTGAATGCAACACTGCATCTATGAATACTAATGAATACTAATGAATACTAATCTAAATCACGTATTTTTTACCTTAGTAACTAGACCAAATAGCGTTCATGTCTTAGAAAACGACTTTCACTTACGTGGTTATTCCGGGAATAAAGAAAAATCTCAGTGGAGTTACGTGGGTTTTCCGGTCTCAATGGCAATTATATTGTTTTTTCGGCAACTATACATGATAAATATGAACTATCGCTCATGGGAGCTTGTAGGGGCAAAGGTGTGTACCCTACTGAAAAATCTCACGTGAGATCTCACGCCAAAATCTCATCTGAAATTCTGGTCCACGAGCTGCTAAAATTCCTTCAATGATAAAAAACCAGTTTCTGGGAATTAGGAACCGCCTATTAGGTTACGCCAACCCCCATATAAGTTCAAAAATCTACATTTTGAAGCGTTTTAGTCATTTTTTACATTTTTAGAAATTTTACACATGAGATCTCACGTAAGATCTCACATGGAATCTCATGTTTCAAATTTCTCATGTGAAATCTCACGTGAGATCTCACGTGAGATCTCATGTTTAAAATTTCTAAAAATGTAAAAAAAGACTAAATCGGTTCAAAACATAGATTTTTTAACTTATCTGGGGAGTGGCGTAACCTAATAGGCGACTCGTAATTCCCAGAAACTGATTTTTTATCATTAAAGGGATTTTAGCAGCTCGCGGACCAGAATTTCAGATGAGATTTTGGCGTGAGATCTCACGTGAGATCTCATATGAGTTCTCACCTGAGATCTCACGTGAGATTTTTCAGTAGGGTATACTCTTTTAAAGCTACCTTGCTATGGGTACACTTACATGAATAAGGAACGTTTGTTTCTCTTATCGGAAAAGTGGTGTTCTATCGTTTTTCTAGGATATTGGATGAAAAAAGGTGGAGTTATATTATGGTTTTTTCGGGAATTATTCTTTAAAAAAATGGAGATACGTGGTTATTTTGGGAAAATGTTGAAAAAAATAGAGTTATAGCGTTTTTCCGTGTGTTGATTCAAGACAACGAATGCACTTTTGTAATTTATGTCGCGATTACGTGATAGAGGACTGTTCGAAGATAAGGAATAAGGCATAAAACCTATTTTGAAAAACACGTCACTTGCGTAGCTTTTTCGGGAAGCCACAGAATATAATTGTCTAATGTTTTCATTATCATTAAGTTTACAAAATTAAAATATCGTTTAAAACATTGTAAATCTAATATACTTTTTCTTAACATAAGGTTTCCTCCTCTCTTAAAAAAATGATGGCCGGAAATAGTGGCTCATTTAAAGACTCTTTCTTTCTTTATGCTATGGCCTTGGGTTGATACGAAGTCTACTCCGGTATGCCACAATTAACATTTAATTTTTTGCTTAAAAAATGTATCTAATTATCTTATCATTTAAACTAATCATAGTGAAAAATAGAGTTCATAATCTGAAAAACAAAATAGTATGCACGACGCGCGTTGAATTTTGCTATAGTGTTTTAAAGAATCTCTATTACTTATTATTAAAAAAAATAAATTATGCTGTTTTTGGCGAATCGAAAACCGAGTATGGCAGTATTAAAATTTTTGTTGCTTCCTCGTAGAGGATCCTTTGGAACGATGAAAACAAATTTCGAGAAAAAATGTTGAAATAGTACTTTTTGACGGGTGCAGAAGTAGATTATTTAGCTTGTCGACGCGTTTTCCTAAAACCAGGCAGTCGACGTTGAATCATTCATCGACGAGGATCCACGGTGGCTGTGCTGTCTCGATCCGCGCTAGTCAACGGTAGGACATATTAGACCAGTTAACGAAGGTCTGAAATCGACTTCTCGAGGGGATGGCTGCATTTTTGCTCGCCTTCGGCTCGGGTGTCAATTTACACGAGCTGTGTGGACTGTCCAAGTTTTTTCCTCTCATGGTGCGTAATATACTATTTTTTGAGCGCCTGTATGAACGGCAGCGCTTTGTGCCCCGCTCTCTCCGCCAACTTCGGTTATCCCGACCGCCCGTACTCACTGATTCGCTCTCTCTCGACTGGCAGTCATCCTCCGGGCACGCTCCTCATCTCACGCCAAACGCGACAGCTCTGGAGTCCGACCATGTGCAGCTGACTGGCTTCTCACGCTGCTGCGAATTTTTACTTAACTCACAAAAATCTCTGTACATACTAACAAGGAAAGCGCGTAACATTTGGGAAATTGATCTTAATTGGGCTTTGAAAATCGATTTTTCGTGTCTAAAAATGACGCCCAGTACCAATAATTAGTTCTCATAGGCCCTTTTTCTTTAGATATGGGCAATATATAATCTCAAATATCGTCTATTTTGTTAAAAAATTATGTCTCTTCTATTGAATGTTACATTGCAGGTATTTTTAATATGAAGACGAGCCAAAAAGAATATAAAGTGGATTATAGCAAAAGCTAAAATTGAAGCTCCGATTCGTTGAAAAATATTGATTTTTTAGGAAATTATAAGCAATCAAAGATAGCGTAAGGAAATGGTTAAAAATACGACCCATTAAATCGCTTAAAATTATAAATTAACCATTTTCTCAAGGCTATCTTCGATTGCTTATAATTTTCTGAAAAATCAATATTTTTCAAAGAATCAGAGCTTAAATTTTAGGTTGTGCTACCTATTACTTTTATATATTTTTGTCCTGTTTTCGTATCATAAATACTTGCAACAGTCAATAGAAGAGACATCATTTTTTAATAAAATGGACGATATTTGAGATTAGATTGCCCATATCCCAAGAAAAAGGGCCTATGAGAACTAATTACTCGTACTAGGCGTCATTTTTAGGCACGAAGAATCGATTCTCAGAGCCCGGTTAACATCATTTTTGTTAATAAAATTAAATAGTCACCTCTGATCTTCGTGCGACATATTTATATACACAAAGTATATATACATATATTATCGGAGATAATTTCTCTGGTCGGATATCAAAACAAAACGAACATCAGAGCGAAATATTTTGAAACTTATATATAATACTCTGGGTACATACATTTGTCGTACATTGAAAGATAAATAAGAAGGTAAGTGAATAAACAATATCATAAATGAATCATTTCAATTGTTTATACTGATTGCCTTTGTTTGGTGATAAAAAGTTTACCTGCTTTAAATAAGACCGTGTAAACAAACTTCATTGTCAATGTTTGAGATGATGATTCTAACGACAGCTGCTTCAAGAGTTCTTTGTTCTATCGATACTAACGGTCGTGCTGTCCAAGGAGTCAGGATGGTAAATGACAAGCCGTGTGTTTAGCTTAATGTCGACGTTTCGGACTCTTTTTTTATTGAGTCCCTTCTCAAGACTCTAATACAAAAATCATATATTTATAAACTTTTGATACAAAAATGATAGAAAAATTTACATACAAATTACACATAATTACTTACAAGAAACAATAGTCTAACAAATTTTTAGGTGGTCACAGCGATACCACCAGTCAATTGAAATTAAATTCGCAACATTTTGGCCTTTATATACCGTGGAGAATTACATATGTATTTGTTACATTAATACAAGGAGCCAATCATATATTGTATAAGGCGGTGCTTATTAGCTGTACAGAGAGAGTATTAGACAAATATATGTCAAGGAGGTGTCAAAGTTAGGAGAGTATGTTAGACAAAGAGATGGCCACGCCCAAAAATATAAAATCATAGTCATCTTGGGCCCTCCCCGTCTCTTTGACACCTCCTTGACATATATTTGTCTAATACTCTCTCTCTCTGTACAGCTAATAAGCACCGCCTTATACAATATATGATTGGCTCCTTGTATTAATGTAACAAATACATATGTAATTCTCCACGGTATATAAAGGCCAAAATGTTGCGAATTTAATTTCAATTGACTGGTGGTATCGCTGTGACCACCTAAAAATTTGTTAGACTATTGTTTCTTGTAAGTAATTATGTGTAATTTGTATGTAAATTTTTCTATCATTTTTGTATCAAAAGTTTATAAATATATGATTTTTGTATTAGAGTCTTGAGAAGGGACTCAATAAAAAAAGAGTCCGAAACGTCGACATTAAGCTAAACACACGGCTTGTCATTTACCATCCTGACTCCTTGGACAGCACGACCGTTAGTATCGATAGAACAAAGAATTCATTGTCAATGGTTAAAGTTTTTAATAACATTACACTTACTAACAAAAAGAGCAAAAAAAAGATACTCAACAGTGGCAGCTTGTCACGCAAGCTCTTGCAGATTTTCAAGAAAACAATAAGCCACACTTGATCGTGAATCTCGAAAGAAAAATAAAAGAGTAATTCACGATGCTGGACCTCCCGGTCCTGGTAAGCCTGACGACAGTGCTCGCGTCCTTACTCGCCGCGTTCTACCTCTACGCGCGCTACAAGCAGACCTATTGGCAGCGTCGGGGTATCTACGCGCCGCCGGCCCATTGGTTCTTCGGCCATTTCCGCGACGCCATCCTCCTACGATCGGCGCCGCCGGCTCTCCTCGGCGATATCCACAAGGAATGCGAGGGCAAGCCCGTCGTCGGCATCTACATCCTGCAGAAGCCGTTCCTGCTGCTGCGAGATCCCGACATCATTAAGAATGTCATAGTCAAGGACTTCAACTTGTTCTCCGACCGCTATTTTGCCTCCAAGAGCCAGAGCGACATAGTCGGTACCAAGAACCTCTTTTCCATCGACAATCCGGAATGGAAGTACCTGATGATGAAGCTGTCGCCGGCCTTCACCACCGGCAAGCAGAAGAAGCTGTTCGAGCTGATGGTCAAGACCGCGGAGAACATGAGACGGCACTTGGGGAAAATGATAGCCGACGGCCAGAAGATGAACGTCGAGTGCATGACGGTAGCAAGCAAGTACACAACGGATGTCATCTCCTCGCTAACCTTCGGCATCAGAACGAACTCGTTCGACGAGCCCACACCTGAATTCTACGTGCGCAGTAAGTTGTATATTTACGTAGTCTGATCATTTTAAAAGTTTCTCATTTTCTCGTTATAAATAAAAATTATCCAATTAAAGTTGATAATATTGATGATAAAAAGAGTAGCAGGTAAATGTCCCAATACTCAATCTTACCGAGATGTCCCAGTAATGAAACAATTATTAGTCTTGTTTATTCGTGCTATTAGTTTAAACACAAGAAAACTTGTAAAAATTGAAAAATCATTATTATATAAGAAATATTAATGATTCTGTTCGGAAATCGGTATTTTCCTTTTAGGGATTTTTACAATTTATTATAATCGTTTTGTTCAAAATAAAATGATGTATGCGAATCCATCATAATAATTTTGGTAGGTCGCAGGCTCTTCAGTCATGACCTCTCCCAAACCTTCTCGCTATTCATCAATTTCTTCTTTCCGAAGCTCAGCGACTACGTCGGCTGCAAGCTCCTGGGCGAGCAGGAGAGCTTCTTCCGGGAAATCTTCTGGGAGTCGATGAACGAGAGAGAAAAATCGGGTGTGCAGAGGGGCGACCTCATTGACTTTCTGCTGCAGCTCAAGAACGAGGAGCAGAGCACGAAATTCCGTGAGCCTCTCGTTATATATAATCTTCTGCTAGCGATATGCCAATTATATAGTGATTATTAGTTTTCTTTAATATTATTGCCACGGATTGCAAACCAGATACAAAATTTACAGTTATAATTGCTAGTCATTCTATACGTCGCTGCGCAAATGAAATTAACTTTCTATGAGTCTTGGCAGATCTTACATAACTTTTCAGTGCTCAGGTTTTAGCGATCATTGATGTACACAAGATGCGCGGTAAGAAATTGAAAGAGTGGCTATTAATTTGAATACATTAACGTTGTATGATGAAAGTATTAATGAATATTAATAAAAAGGGGACACAAATTTTACAGACAAATATGGATCTGAGGATTATTATTTATAAAAAAAAAGTTATTGAATCTTAAAAATGCTACTATAATTATAAAAATATTAACAGGTTCGCTACGGCATGAGTCAAATACGACTCATGAATTTTTTTCCGCTGGGCCGGGATGAGTCAAATACGAACATGCCGCTTATGTGTTTTTCCGTAAATAAAACTTTTTTAAATTATGATTTTCTCATTCTGTAGGATTTTAATATTTATTCTATTCAACGGAATGCTGATACCAAGAATTAAAATAATATTTCATATTGACATTGATGTATACATTATCATTAACAAGTTTATTGCGTAGGATGGGGGAGTAGAAAAACCCTATACATTGTCAGTAACGAACCTGTTAACATTGTTTTATTTTTAATGCAATTTCCCGTGCAGGCTTCGAGGGTGACCACCTGCTCGCCCAATCATCGATCTTCTTCGTGGCGGGTCTGGAGACGAGTGCCGTAACGATGAGTTTTGCGCTGTTCGAACTGGCCAAGCACCCGGACATCCAGGCACGCGTGCGCGCCGAGATCATGGAGAAAGTCGGCAAGCAGGATCTTACCTACGAGCGCATCTCCGAGATGAACTACCTGCAACAGGTCGTGTCAGAGACGCTGCGGCTCTACCCTCCCGCGCCTCTTCTCGATCGTATCGCTCTCGAGGATTACAAGGTATAAGTGGCGTTCAACCAGTGATTTTACAGGTATATAAATTGTAGCACAAAGCTTTTTTTTCTATATGGACGTGGATATGTGTAATTAACGTACAACAAGGTTAGTTTTCAAACAGTCACGTTTATTAAAAAAAAAAAAACTCGATGGTAAATGCAATGAGTTTCTGATATACATTCCAAGGTCAAATTTTTTTCTGTTTATATACAGTTATTATTTCCTTACGAAGTAAACACGTAAATTGTAATATTTAGAGAATTCGTGATTTTTACGCAAGAAATAATCATTTGAACACTTGTATAAGCATTACGCAGATTATAAACTGAGATTTAGGTTTCACATTACACATAATAAAATAATAACAGTCCTAATAAAAAAAATAGTTTCTTTTCAGTATGGTATTTATAAGTGATTCTTATTTTGATCTTTAGGTACCTGGAACAGACATTGTTATCGACCAGGGTACGGTTGTTTATATCACATTGAAAGGAATTCACGAAGACCCTGAGTATCATTTGGATCCGCTTAAATTCGATCCAGAACGGTTTAGTGAGGCGAGAAAACAAGGTATCAAGCCTTGCACCTACATGCCTTTTGGAGACGGACCCAAAATATGTATTGGTAATGAAAATAATCACATGCCAATAATGTAAAACATTGATAAAAATGTTTCGTATGCTAGTATTTACAACTTTCATTCTTTTAGGCATGCGGACCGGTATGCTGCAAATCATGACGGGATTGATCACAATTTTAAGAGAATACGAAGTTTCGCTAAATCCAAGTTTCACAATTGAAATAAGCAAACGATCAATATTTACGGCTCCGTCCAACGGAATCAATTTATATTTTAAAAGAACTCAAGTTTAATTAAAATTAGTTCCGTGATAATCTAACTCACAAAATAACGATAATTTCATTTCACTATCGAGTAAACATGAACGGATGATCACTATACAAAATATAAAATATATTATCTATTATTCACATAGTTAAGGCACGCCATAATTCGCTTTTCGTTGAGTTATTTTGGCATAAGAGCCAAGTATTTTTGAAATTCTTGTAGTACACAGTCTCGAGGATTTAATGAATTTTCCGACATTAAAACGTCATTTAAATATTGCGGTGGAAAACACATAATTCCTTTGCTTGCCATCATCGCCCAATCTACTTGCTGTTCAATTTGTTTCAGCTGAATGAAACAATGCGTGATTTTTTTACCGCTCGGACTGCTCTCATAAGGTGGCCTAAAAAATTACAATAAATTTTTTAATTCAACTGTACAAATTTTTTAATAAAAATTTAACTTATGAAAATTCACGTCAATCAATTCTCTTTTTTCTGAGTGTAAATGACTTTTTAAGCGACATTTTCATCTTTAATAATTAAGTAAAGTATTAAGTATTGCTTACTTTGCTTCTACTACCATTCCACCTCCAGCATGAATAAGTCTTTCAAACTGTTCTCTTTTTTCTTTCGGGGTTATAAGTAAAGCAATCATACTACGAAAGGCTCCACCGGGATCTTTTCGTAATTTTAATCGCCACCTATACGCTGCATTCATAATCATTTTTTCATTGTCATTAGTAGGATTAGGTATGACTCCTTTACTGTTAGGATTTCCTAATTCAAACTCTTCTTCCTAAAAAAGAATGTATAAAAACAAAATTACAATATTACAGATTTTCAAATAGTATACGAATATTACATATTCAGAAAATAGTAATAAAATTACGGGTCAATGTCATGGAAATCTATTATGATCACTACAATGCAAGTACTAACATTTACGAATTTCTCTTCATCTTTGCAAGCTTCAATATAAAGATAATGGAGAACCCATTTTCCTGCAGCTATACTACTAAGTATTTTTTCATTCCTGGCCGGCTTTAAACAAAGTAAATGAGTGGCTGTTTGATCAAAAGATGATTCAGTTGAAACCTCACCACCAAGTTCTTTTATCAATTTTTCAGCAATTCCTTTGTCCTGTTTAATTAAATGAACATTCATTCAAATAACTAAATAATAAGAATTTCACAAATGTAAACACAATTGTAACAAATACAAACTTTTATTCCCGAAAACATAAATTTAGGCTTCTGCACTTTTTGCTGATTTACTTGTGGTATACCTGCAAAATCATCCTCAGTGCCTAACTCAGTTGGATCTTCATTAATGACGGACTAAAAAATATTTTGTTATTATTAACATGAACGAAAAATTGGAAATAGGTTTTTTTTTTTTTATTTAATTTATACTAACTTTTCTTTGAGGAGGAACTCTTTTAACAGGATCTTCCCAACCCACTGAATCTGGCTGAGATTCTTTTGCTAAACCTACGACATTTAGTTTAAAGTAAATCTATAATAATTTAAACGGAATATGTTGAGATACTATGACAATATATTAGCAATATAGTATATTACGCTTCTAGGGAGGAAAAACTCGGACAGTCCACAGCTCGTGTAAATTACCACCCGTGCCGAAGGCGAGGGTAACAAACACGAGATGTGGACTGGCCAATTTTCCTCCCATGGTGCCTATAATATTTGTCACCATACCCGGACCAATAATATCACATTCGCATTTTTGAGCCAGGAGCGAAAGTGGTACTTTCGGTCAAAGTATGGTGAAAAATAATTTTGCTGTATAAATGTAAAGAAATATTCTATTTTCATATAAATTACTTACATCTTCCAGCAGCAATACTTGGTTCTAATAGATATTGGTTTGCAAGATCTACACTCGATGACTGTCTTGGTTCAGGTGTATTTGAAGCTTTTTGAAGCATTTCTTCCAACTGAGCTATTTGCCTTAAGGCAGAAAGAAAAATAAAATAGAAGAGTGTGATCATTAAACTGCTTAATAATATTAGTACTAACAGAAAAAGGCTTAAATGAGCTATATACTTACAAACTTATTGCCGGATTTTTCGGAGTTTTACTTGGACTATTATCATCTGAAAATGATAATCTTCTGTTAGTAGATATATGACTAGATGTAGATTCATCTGCTCCTCTATCATCAACATTTGTAGTGTTCCTATTTTCAATGGTATCTTCTGCATTGCCACTCTAAGGCATAACAAAGAATAAAAAATAAAATGAAGTAATCTAGATTGTATAAAAAATGTCAATGTATATATAATTTTGCAATACTTACTTCTTGAGAATCTAAACGACCTGTGACAAAATCCCATGCCAAACGTTTTACGTCCGATAAAGGCTAAAAATAAATTTTACAGGTGAAGTTATTTCTTATACAGTAATTAGAGAAAAAATAATGAAAAATTAGAAAAATTAACGCACGGTACTCTTTCTTCTTTTGGATGGTGGTTCTTCCACTTTTAAATCTGGAAAATTATCTATCCACTTTATCCAAGCCTTCCTTGTACGTGGTGATGGGTTCTCTTTAAACACCTGTCCATATGGAGTTTCTGGAGTTGATATATGAAAAGGCGACTGTGGAGTTTTATCATTGATTAGGCTGTTTAACCTTTTATTTATAACAGGGGTTTCGCCTGCACTACCAGGAAATTGTTCTGGATTCTTGGAATAAAAGAAAAAAAATCAATGATTTATTAATATTTAAGCGTTTTAAATGTTTTTCTTTTAAGACATTATTTAATAATACATACTACAGTTGGAGGTTTCATGAACTTTGATTCGTTATTTGATTCGGATCTTTCAGGTACTGTTGAAAAAAAAGTATTTTAATAGCAACATTGTTGCAAATGAAAGTTCGTATTTACATTGGTTATAAAATTTACCCATGGTCTCGCCGACGAGATATGGTGTCTCATCTGTAAGTTTCATTTCTGAAGCACATTGAAGTAACCACTCAGCTGTTACTGCAGGTAGTCTCCATTTTACTGCTGCATTGTACTTTTGTCCATCAGGTTTTGGACATATTAAATGAGTACTACTATATGTATTTTTCTGAATATTTGTTTTCCGAGCAAATGTATCTTGATACCTTTAATCAAACAAGAGAAAAAACTTATTTAACAGGTTTGCTACGGCAAGTCAAATACAACTCATGAATTTTTTTCCGCTGGGCCGGCATGAGTCAAATACGACTCATGCCGCTTATGCAGTTTTCCGTACTTTATGACATCGAACAGTTCGACAGTTAAATAAAACTTTTTGAAGTCATGATTTTCTCATTCTATAGGATTTTAAGATTTATTATATTCAATGGAATACTGATCCCAAGATTTAAAATAATGTTTCATATTGACATTGATGTATACATTATCATTAACAAATTTATTGCGTAGAATGAGGGAGTGGAAAAACCTTATACATTGTCACTAACGAACATGTTAAATATACCTCCATTATTTTTCAATTGATGTTATATTTTTCAATATACATTCTATAATAAACAAAGCCAACTTATTAAAAAAGTATACTGTAAAATAACAATTTTATAGCACTATGTGACCTAAGCCCGCACTTAGATCACGCCTATTCGTGACCTAAGTAGTACTTTTTTGCACCGTGTTTATCACACTCGCAACGCTTGTGCGCTAACCTCATGATGCAAAAAAGGACTACTTAGGGCACGGATAGGCGTGACAGCGGACTTAGGACAGGGAGTGCTATAAAATTCTATATGACACTTGTGATCTGAGTAGCACTTTTTTGCACGGCGTTATTAGGACCCTCGCTACGCTCGCACCCTAACTTCACGCCGTGCAAAAAAGTGCTAGTTAGGTCACACGTATCGTAATGTACTATAGTTTACCTTGCTCCAAGAGCTTCTGATAGTTTGGATAAATAAATTCTTTCAGCTCCATTATATGTACTCATACCAATCACACAATCCGCTAATGGCTTTACATTATCTGGAATTATTATGGGTCTGTGATAATATTCAATATCAACTAATGTTTCATTGTCTATACAATCTTCCTATAATTTAAATGAAATTTAAAACAACTGATTTTAATATGGTTGAAAAAATTTGCTAAAAAGAAAATAAAATTTCGTGTTGCACACTTACAATAAATAAATCTGTAACGATTTCTCCAACAGTGTGTTTTAATTCAGCATTAAATTTAGGTACAACGCCATAATCAGGAATACCTGCATAGTTTTTGCTAACTAATTTCCCACCCAAACCATGGATTTGGGTTATAAGTTGTGAATATTCATCTTTGTCAAATCCATTCACAATAAATACCAATCCTATGAAATTAATTAAATGAAATAAAAGCAATTAAAGTTAAGTTTATGTGAAATAAAAGAAATATACCTTGAAATATTTTTTGACTTATGTAGGATTCCTGGCTGATTGGTATTGCACTGTCATCTCGCGGCTCTAGGTTTAAAGTAATTGTATTATCTTTCCTAATAGATTCGTTCCATCTTTCTGCCAATGTTTGACTTTTGGTAATATTTAAATCATTTCCTAGATTTTCGCTAGACGGAAGTTTTAAAATTTGACGTAAAGTATCATTAGGCTCTATAAAATGTTAAAAATATTACAAAAACCTTATCTAATCAAACTTTCATATATTTTAAGAAATAAAAGTATCATTAACCTGAGCTAGTTTTTTGACGATACTGTTCAACAATGTCAGAGTGTTCATCAGGAAAAGAATTTTTATCAGTTTTATCTTCTTCAAACTTTGGAGCTGGTGGTATTTTGGGACGTTGAAGTAATTGTAAATTCTGAAACATATTATATTAAGAAAGGTCCAACATTTCTGAGAAAAAATATATAGTTTCTAATAACGATAAATTTACTTTTTTACTTAATGGAGATGGAGGTTCTGGAGCAGTTTGACGTGATGCATCTTTTCCATCAAAAAGAAAATTATCCTCTGGTGCTGGTGCTTGGATTTTCATACATTCTTCTAGCCATTCAACTTTTAAAATAAAGGGACTATAAAAATATCATTATACAAATCGTTATTTAAAAAAAAAAATATATATATATTAAATCATTAATATGAATAAAAACTCTCACTATAATCCTTTAGATTTAATAACTCTTAAATCATGTGTTGCTTTTACTGGATCACCAACAATAACATGAGTCAAAGCATCCGAGATATCATCAAGTCGTGTTGCACTACCAACATTCAAAATTCTATTCAATTTATCTCTATAATTTGACGAGAATCCGGCTAAATAAATCTAGGTAAATTTCCAATAAACGTATCATAAATAATTTTATAAATAGTAAAATCTATAAATATTTATCTAATTGTTTGAAACTTACATTGCATCCATCTAAAAAAGGACCTGCCTTTTTTGCTTCAGCAATATTCAGTCTCTCTAAGACTGTAATATAGGTAACTTTAGGAACTGCAGGAACATTTTCTGATAATACAGTTGAGCTCATTGTTGTTGCAGAAGCTAATGTTTCATCCACGCACACATTATGATTGTCTCCAGGTATCATACTTATAGTTGAAAAATTGAATGGTTCTTGAACTAAAAATAATTTTTTATAATATTTTACTTATTTTATTTATAAATGGGCAATAAGATACTCTTAATGTACAACATACACAAGAAAGGTAATATAAAAAAACAAGATTATAAGTGAGCGTAAAGTTAATTAATAAGTAACAATTGTTTTAACAAAATTTCAGCAAACAAGATTTCATATTACACTATTGAAGCTGGACATAAAATATTCTTAAGATTATATAGACATTTTTCATTAAATAATGAGTATAAATGCATAGATAAATATGAATTTATTAAATCTTCACACCTGTTTTTTCTGGTGTAGAACATGCTTGAGTGGACTTGATTAAATAATTAGCAAAAGGTAAAGAATATCCCACTTGAACACTCTCATAAACCCATTCTATTTTGAGACATGGAATATTATTTTGCATAGCATATTTTAGCTTGTCACTTAAAGTAGTTGTTTCTAGTGTAATAACAATTTTAACTTTTGTTCCATCTAGTACTCCCATAAATTCCTATTGAAAGAAATAATATTGATTGGTAATAAATTTCTAAATGATGAGCACTGGATAAAAAAAATGTTATAAATACTGACTCCACCATTGTTATTTATTAATCTTTTAATGTCCTCCTTTTGTCTTTTGTTAAGATTTGTAGAAGTAACTATTAAACTTAAAAATACAGGACAATTATATCTATCAAATACAGGATCAGTTGCTCTTATAGAATCTTTTAAATTTGTCTCCCATACAGATTTGACCCAATCAATTGTTACAGTTTTTATACCTAATTCAACTGCATGCTAACATGGAAAAAATGAATATTTTTAAATTAACCAAACTAAACCAAAATAATGATTTATAACTTTATAACACATACCTCATATTTAGCAGACATAACATTATCTGTGACTAAGTGAGTTACATTACTTCTTAGTTGTTTTGTAAAAACTCCTCCCATGTATTCAATTTTTTTTTTTATTTCATTCTAAAAATATAAAAAGAAATAAAATGTTACTGTTAAAATATTTTGCTTGGAAAAAAAATAAAATATTTTGATTACCTTGATAGTTCCGGAAAACCCAGAAGCACTTACAATGACATCTCTCATTGCAGTATTGAATACAGGAGCTGATCCTTCCGGAATAGATTGACCATTTAAAAAGCATGACAACAGACATCGAGGACCCACAATGCTATAAACATAATATAAAATTTTCATCATATTTTATGTTAATTTTAATATTATCTTGTGACTTGCTAAAGTGGTTTAGGGCCTATAATATTTATGTATTTATATAGTTCGATGTTCATATTAGAACCAACAATGACATCAGTCTAAATATTACAAAACAATCAGTCCTATATTTTTGTGTAAAAATAAGATATTATCATTGTTATGATTCTCTTACAAAATTTATAAAATACCAAATAATGAGTTGTAACAACTCGAAAGTTTTAAACTTATTATCACTCACGTGCATTTAAAATTCTGTAATTTTTCAAATGCTTCACCCTCAAACAATTCCATGACAAAGGCATCCTTTTTTTCAGGTTTCATTTTGAGGCATCTTTTTTCAGAAATCCATTCAGGCTCAATTTCCCAGTCTGGACATCTCTAAAATTTCGATAATAGTAATAAATAATAAAATAAAATAAATATTTCAGGAAAATTCACTTACATTATAAGCATCCCACATATCTTCATTACACTCTTCATTGTTTTCATACTTGCTGGGCACTACGAAATACACGTTGACGTCGAAAGTCGTTTGATTTTCGGTAGTTTCACTCTCCATTGCTTCGAAATTCAGTATTTCGAACAGTTGTTAAATAATTGAGTCACATTAATTCCATATATAAAGATTTCTTGAGCTCTTCGGGGAAACTACGTGAAAAATAACTAAAAACTTAACCTACACGTCACACATCACATCTTGCAGGGTCGAGGACGAGTTTCGTCATGAAATGTTTACATTCTATACATGCATGAGCGACTAAATAATGAAAAGTATTAGGGAATTGAAAAACAATTATAAGGTGTATGGTACAAAATAACGTGGAAAACGTGTGAAGTGTATGAACATGCAACGACCCCTTTTCCCGCGTTTTGATTATCAACTTTTTCGCTATGGTAAGCGATGAGCGCCCTCTCAGCAGATAATAGCGGGCAATTACGCATGCACGTATATCTATATATATGTGTGGGGTACTCTCGAACTATTCCTATATTACATATTTTATACCACTCTAACCTCAAAATCACAACTTTGGTATGATTTTTCGGCGCTCGTGATAAAGGGCGCTACACGCAAAAGGAAAAAGCATAAGAACAGGAACAGATATAAGAATAACATGGATATGTATATCTATATATATGAGGAACAGGAACCGCTAGAAGGAACACATAGATCTGTTCCTTTAACTGTTCCTGTTCCTCATATATATAGATATACATATCCATGATATTCTTATATCTGTTCCTGTGCTTCTGTGAAATACAATAGGCGCTGTGCCCTGCTCCGGGCCCTGCTCCGTGCTCTGCGCCGTGGTATAAGCATTCAGCTGATTGGTTGATTCCACCCATCCCGACCTTAGATATATATATGCTCTATGATCCTAATAGAATCAACCAATCAGCTGAATGCTTATACCACGGCGCAGACGGCGCACAGCACGGAGCAGGGCACGGAGCAGAGCACGGCGCCTATTAGGGAGAATCCACAAATGCACTGTGCCCCCCTGCGCTGCGCTGCTCTGCGCTGCACCGCGCTGTGCTGTCCGTTCCGCCCCAGAAACAGAGAAGCCCTTCTATGTTCATGGTATTATTCTAGGCGCATGAAATCAACCTATATAGAACATAATTCATGGACATAGCTCCATTTTGGTTTGGATATTAAAATTTGGAGCATGATGATGATAAAACTCCAAAATTTTGTAAATGTTCATCCGAAAAGTAATTAAAAAATAAAATGAAGAAGAGCTCTGAAGGCAAGTATTTATTATTTTACATTAAAATAGGTGTTATATATCATTCAATTGTGACATTTCGTCAACTACAAATTATATCATAGGCTCCTAAACTACTCCGGATTTGTGGATACAAATGAGGTTTCGTCCACCACCTTGTATTTTTTTTTTTTTTTAAATGTCTAAGATTTATCATCAACTTAATTAATGTTTGAAAAATTGCTAAACATTTCCTTGTTTTATCAAGTTCGATATTTAAATATAGCAAAAAACACAAATTAAACACTTCTATTTAAATAGAAATTATCTTGAAATGCCATTACGAAATCTAAAGGTAAACTGAAAGACAAATTCAAAGTCAACATATAAAAATGGAACTATATCCATGAACATAGATGAGCTTCCCTGTTTCTGGGGTGGAACGGATAGCACAGCGCGGCGCAGCGCAGGGCAGCGCAGTGCAGGGGAGCGCAGTCTCCCTAAGGCCGCGGCCACATAAGCGCGGACGGACGCGGACGGACGCGGACACGCGCGCGCGTACGCGCTGACTTTTAATGATAAGGTTGGTATCTTTGGCTGTAGCCAACCTTGCAAATTTTAAAGGAAAAGAATGAACTAACCTGCTCCAAAATGTGAGAAAACTCAACCTATCAATTAGACTCACATAGCATGTAAACTTGCTTACTTGCTCCGAAAAAATTATCTATAAGAGTCAACAGTTGAGTTAAGAAGTGAGTTAAAAAATAAAATGAGAAAATAAAAAAAAAAATAAATAAAATTTAATAAAATTAAATGAGTTATACTTTTTTTTCGTCGAATAATTATGGAATAATTATGGATAGATTCACTATTGAAGTTGTTACTGTGTGTATAAATTATTTAAGATAAGCAAGGCAAGTGTATAAAGGAACAATTGTTATCCGGAGCAAGTACATACTATGCGGGTCTAATTGATAGGTTAAGTTTTCTTACATTTTGGAGCAGGTCAGTTCATTCTTTTCCTTTAAAATTTGCAAGGTTGGCTACAGCCAAAGATACCAACCTTATCATTAGAAGTCAGCGCGTACGCGCGCGCGCGTCCGCGTGCGTCCGCGCCGTCCGCGCTTATGTAGCCGCGGCCTAAAATACCGTTCGAAACGAATGCGGAAGTTGATTATTTACTTCATGAAAAACGTCACATGAAGTAAATCATCACCTTCCGCACCAGTGTCGAAATGTACTATTTTTAAATAACAGTGAATCCACATTGCATGCCGTATGCCGTATGCCGTATGCCGTCAGAAAAAAAGTTGTTGTCTGAAATCTATAGGATTTATAACTCTATGGTTATAAATCCTATAGGAATTGTAACCATAGAGTTATAAATATTATAGATTTCAGACAACAACTATTTTTCTGACGGCATATGGCATACCGCTAACGGCATGCAATGTGGATTCACTGAGGGAGAATGTATGTACACTGTAAAAAACCCTTTGTAGATTTACAGTGGATTAGTAACATTTTTCCACTAGACAACGGTAAATTCACTACTTTGAAAGTTGTAACATTACAAATTTCATGAATATTTTACTACGTTTTTTGTAAAATTTGAACTACATTACAACCACATTGTAAAAATACTACATTGAAAGTAGGTAATTAAAGTGACCATCATTGAAAGTAGTAAAATTCATTTACTACATTATAGATTAATTTTTGTATAATTCGTTTATGATAATTTACAGCGAATCCACATTGCATGAGCTATGCTCGATGCGTGATGCGCGATGCCGTCCGAAAAAAAGTTGTTGTCCGACATCTACAAGATTTATAACTCTATGGTTATAAATCCTATAATAATTTTAAACATAGAGTTACAAATCTTATAGATTTCGGACAACAACTTTTTTTCGGAAGGCATCGCGCATCGCGCATCGAGCATAGTTCATGCAATGTGGATTCGCTGTATAGTATGTATGTACATCAATACATACAGCGTCGCCAAAAGTGACTCCCTCCAAAGCGCGATATTTGAAAATGTGATTTTCTGCATTAAAAAAGTTGCCCCAAATAATTATTTTAAACGTTGCATAAATCAAAATAGGTCATAAAAAGAAAAGTTATTGTGAAAGAAATAATTTATTTAGCATTGTTTATTGATTTTTGATTATTTAAAGTTTTCGCCTAGTGACTATTACATTTGACAAAACCGCGTGTAAAAACTCACAGAATGTATAAAATCAATTGCATTTAAGATTCCTGCATAACTATAAATTATTATAGTATTAAATAACAATTATTTACAACAAAATTAGAATAAACAAATAAACGAAAGAATTCGTTGCGCGAGGGCTACGCGTTCGCGGCTACGCCTATGGGGAGCGCTCTACGTTACCGATTCAGAGGATAAGGAAGAGCTTTATTATATCCCATATCATGCGACGAGTGCGACGACGGCACTCAGCGTTGTAATACAAATAAAATCAGGAGGAGAAGAAGGCTATTGCACGTTACTATAATTTATAAAATAATCAAGTAATTTGTTTATTCTCGTATATATCTATATTACCGTGTACATGCTTATTTGCGTATAATGAACATACAAGTATATGTATAAATTTTTTACAAACCATTTTTTATTTTCATACTCGATTTTTCATTAGCTGTTGGTTTATGCTGTCTATTTTCTGAATAGCTTATAATTCAATTAATCAATGTTACACGTGTATCTATTATAATCAGTTCAATTTTGCCGATACGATATCTGCTTTTCGGAATTTATCCAATTCCTTCTTTTCATTCTGTTCTTTGAGCAACCCTTTTTAAAAATTCAACAATGCGTATCGATCACGTTTAGTGATAGTCCCGTAAAATGATCATTATCAATGGAGATGACAAATACCAATTAATCTTTATATAATAATTTTTCAATATTTTAAAATAATTTGTATGGCATTTTTTCACATATTTCAGCAATCTCTATATGTTTCATTATAAGTTTATACATAAATAAAATAAAATCGAGAAAGTGATACTGTGGACAAATTAGAAATGTGTCCGCTTCAGATAGTTACACGTAATTTTAGATAGTTACATGTAACTTACACGTAATAATGTTACCAAATTATACAATTTTTATATATTTATAATAATAATAATCTTGTAAATCCCTTGAACAAGTGCTGCATTTTTAAGAAATTTTGAAAGGAGCAATGGGATTTACATATTGAAAAAATAACAGTTATGAGTGTATAATAAGTTTATTGTTTATATAAATCCGTCGGAGAAAATTCACATTTGTATGCATATGTGCATTTAATTCGTTTATACATTTTGAATATAATAGATCAACAAATAATTGAATGATTACAATTTATAATACACGAAGAAAAATTTATTTGTAAACGTTAATTTGTTTACAAGATAATAAAATGTATTCGTTTCATAGTAGTGCTGGAACACACTCGACATATGGGATTTTTACTATTTTAAATAGTTAAATAGTAATTTTTAAGATTTTCGTAGCAAATTTTACTTTTTAAAGAATAATTTTTATGACTTTTGCAGCAAATTTTACTTGTTGAAATAGTAATTTTGATGACTGCTGAAACGAAATATCACAGAATCAGTCGATTTACTACAAAAATAATAAAAATTATTATTTAAAAATTAAAATTTGCTACGAAAATCATAAAAATTGCTATTTCAAAAAGTAAAAATCCCACATGACGATCTGTGTCAGCACTACTGTGAAAATAGTAAATTTTCTAATAAAAAAAAGGAGATTTTACTAATAAATTTTTCTCGGTGTTCTACGCTTTATTGATAATTAATTTTTCTTATGCTTCTCATTACATTTGTGTAATTGTTCAATTATATTATCTAATTTGATAATATCGCGTTTTGCTCGATCCATCATCTCCATTTTTCCCATCGCATCTTTTCTTTTGTATTTTTCCATTTCCTTCTCTACGTCAATATCTTTTAATAACCCTTCTTCATTCAGATTAATTATTTTTTCGCGTTTTGTCATTTTTAATTTCTGTAAAATAATAATTTTTAATTATTACGATTTTTTATACATATAAATAAGAAATTCTAAATATTTTCAGTATGTTGCGAACCATATGAAATCTAATTTTTACAATTTGATATTTGTGGTACTTTATAGAAATTATATACATGCAAACATATCGTTTGAAAAATCGTTATTCAAATCAACATCATGTAATATCATGTACGATGTTCCACATTGTACTTTTTTTCAATGAGGGCAGGAATAGGACCTTTTGTATATGAAAAGCGGATGAGGGATAGAGTTTGTAAATTTACTATTCAAATAACTCGGTGAATTATAAATTTTATATCTGCTTTTCGGAATTTATTCGATTTCACTTTATATAAATATATATAATAAACATGTTTAAATTATTTCAATACACTGCGAAGCATATGAAACATAATTATGTATAACAATTTTATATTTTTATGCATAGAAAATTCGCCTCCTAGTTCTAGTAGGCGTTTACACTACCACACTTTTGAATAAAAAAATTATACTGTATTGTTTTCCCAAACACGCACCCGAACCTTTTTATTAACATGTTGTTACGTATATTGGCTCGATGTGCTCATAAAATATAATTTTACAGCTAAGCTATATTTAAATATAGGAAAAATAAGGTTAAAAAAACAGGTTAATTAAACAGGTAAGCAGTAGAGAATTCACTTAATTATAAGAGAATCCTCATTGACAATTAGCATAGTTAGTTAGCGCTTGCGAAAGCTCGGGCTCTTGAGGACGAGCTTCTTATGCCTGCATTTACTGAAACGGCACCGAATCTCTGTTTAAATTTAAACTAGCTATAGGTCCCACGAGCAGTGGAGTTCTTGAAGATGAGCTTCGACCGCGTGCGTTTCCTTTAGCCTAAGACAATTCGTCTTTAAAATGAAACCAGATGGAGCGCACGAGGAGTCAAGCTCTCGAAGACGAGTTTCACGTTCGTGCATTAACTCAAGCTTTACGAAATATACGTTGATTATCAAAATAGCTGAAGCGCACGAGGTGCCAAGCTCTCGAGAATGAGCTTCGAGCACGTGCATACGCTCAGATGTAAGAATATCAAGGTAAAAAATTTCCATAGTTACAGCTGTCGAGGAGTTGAGCTCTCGAAGATGAGCTTTACGCGTGTGCATTCATTTAAGTTTGTAAACTTACCATTCAAATAAAACGGTGAATTAGAAAATTATCGCTCACTTCGTACGGGCGCAAACTTCCATATCAGGATAAAATCACTTACACGCACTAGTTTACAAATCTACTATTTTATGCCCAAATTGAAGAATATGTTAAAAATCGTAAAGAAAAACTTCTTCATGAATAGTACGAGAACGAAGAATGAAAAGCAATAGCGGTAATGTATACTTAATTAATTACGGAATTTATATTTTAGGTATACAATTGATGGTAAAACTTACAAATGAGTCTTTACAAAAGAATACGTCCGTTCTTCTCAACGTAGCTGTACGTTATGAAACTCATGCCAGAAATTTCGCCACACAGATTCATCGCGATAACTGTGCCGTTGTAACTATAAACTATTTACAGTCAGAAAGTCCTCACTTATAAGTAAGCCTCTAACTTCACAATTTATTAGAATAAATAAGCTCTTTCCCTGGTAGAAACGTTAACGATATATTGGCTAATTATTGGTTAATTTTGGAGTTAAAAACGTCACACTAACATTATTTCGTTACTAAAGATAAATATTCAATTTCCGTTCATAAGAACATATTCTATTGTCAATATTTCAATATGTGATTATAATTTTCGATACTTTTATTAAGGTTTAAATAATGATTTCAGTCGAAAATGCTTCCATTTGATTAACACGTTAACCAACGAAGTTGGCTTATTTTCTACCAGGGTTTTATTTGTGAAATAAAGATTAATAATACTGTCAGTATGAAAAATTCATTAATTTTACCTTTCAAATCTAGTTTTATCTTTCAGCCATAAATTATCTATGAAAAATTATCCTTTTTCACAAACAATCTTTTAATTGTATGAATTAAGCCTGACCCGATCATGCGTTTATATATTTAACTTTAACATTTTTATCCAACTACTGCGGCGCGAGTAACTTAGCATCGAGAGTACTAGAAAATGTAGAAAGTAGTTTTCTTCTTTTTCTTTACGTAATTTTCAATAGATTTTTACGTTTACGATTTTTTTTCTTCTAAGAGGCGATACCGAGCCTTAAAAAGATTTATTTATTTCATGTAAAAAATCTTCGTCTATACTTCAACAATGATATTGGCAATTTCATTCTCAATTGTAATATCGACTGTGATATCGGCTGACAGTGCTACTCACGAATTCGGAAGCGCGCTTATAACAATAGATACGTGTACATTTGTTGAGATTGTCAAAAGAAAATCAGGATTGCGGTATTTCAATGGATGAGCAAGATCACCTGATTGTTACACTGAGAAAAATGATATATTAAAAATTACTATAATATATATTTTTAATAGATTACAGGCATCACAGTTCTGTATACAGAAGTTTTGTCGAATAATAGTCTTTCGTAAATAAAAAAATACGTGGGGAATATGAGGTCTACGCAATGCGTAGACAAAACTTCTGTCCCTATATCTGTCTCTATATTCAATATTTCTGTCCTTATTTCCCTATTCTGAAGGCCATACAGAACTGTGATGCCTGTAATCTATTAAAAATATATATTATAGTAATTTTTAATATATCATTTTTCTCAGTGTAACAATCAGGTGATCTTGCTCATCCATTGAAATACCGCAATCCTGATTTTCTTTTGACAATCTCAACAAATGTACACGTATCTATTGTTATAAGCGCGCTTCCGAATTCGTGAGTAGCACTGTCAGCCGATATCACAGTCGATATTACAATTGAGAATGAAATTGCCAATATCATTGTTGAAGTATAGACGAAGATTTTTTACATGAAATAAATAAATCTTTTTAAGGCTCGGTATCGCCTCTTAGAAGAAAAAAAATCGTAAACGTAAAAAATCTATTGAAAATTACGTAAAGAAAAAGAAGAAAACTACTTTCTACATTTTCTAGTACTCTCGATGCTAAGTTACTCGCGCCGCAGTAGTTGGATAAAAATGTTAAAGTTAAATATATAAACGCATGATCGGGTCAGGCTTAATTCATACAATTAAAAGATTGTTTGTGAAAAAGGATAATTTTTCATAGATAATTTATGGCTGAAAGATAAAACTAGATTTGAAAGGTAAAATTAATGAATTTTTCATACTGACAGTATTATTAATCTTTATTTCACAAATAAAACCCTGGTAGAAAATAAGCCAACTTCGTTGGTTAACGTGTTAATCAAATGGAAGCATTTTCGACTGAAATCATTATTTAAACCTTAATAAAAGTATCGAAAATTATAATCACATATTGAAATATTGACAATAGAATATGTTCTTATGAACGGAAATTGAATATTTATCTTTAGTAACGAAATAATGTTAGTGTGACGTTTTTAACTCCAAAATTAACCAATAATTAGCCAATATATCGTTAACGTTTCTACCAGGGAAAGAGCTTATTTATTCTAATAAATTGTGAAGTTAGAGGCTTACTTATAAGTGAGGACTTTCTGACTGTAAATAGTTTATAGTTACAACGGCACAGTTATCGCGATGAATCTGTGTGGCGAAATTTCTGGCATGAGTTTCATAACGTACAGCTACGTTGAGAAGAACGGACGTATTCTTTTGTAAAGACTCATTTGTAAGTTTTACCATCAATTGTATACCTAAAATATAAATTCCGTAATTAATTAAGTATACATTACCGCTATTGCTTTTCATTCTTCGTTCTCGTACTATTCATGAAGAAGTTTTTCTTTACGATTTTTAACATATTCTTCAATTTGGGCATAAAATAGTAGATTTGTAAACTAGTGCGTGTAAGTGATTTTATCCTGATATGGAAGTTTGCGCCCGTACGAAGTGAGCGATAATTTTCTAATTCACCGTTTTATTTGAATGGTAAGTTTACAAACTTAAATGAATGCACACGCGTAAAGCTCATCTTCGAGAGCTCAACTCCTCGACAGCTGTAACTATGGAAATTTTTTACCTTGATATTCTTACATCTGAGCGTATGCACGTGCTCGAAGCTCATTCTCGAGAGCTTGGCACCTCGTGCGCTTCAGCTATTTTGATAATCAACGTATATTTCGTAAAGCTTGAGTTAATGCACGAACGTGAAACTCGTCTTCGAGAGCTTGACTCCTCGTGCGCTCCATCTGGTTTCATTTTAAAGACGAATTGTCTTAGGCTAAAGGAAACGCACGCGGTCGAAGCTCATCTTCAAGAACTCCACTGCTCGTGGGACCTATAGCTAGTTTAAATTTAAACAGAGATTCGGTGCCGTTTCAGTAAATGCAGGCATAAGAAGCTCGTCCTCAAGAGCCCGAGCTTTCGCAAGCGCTAACTAACTATGCTAATTGTCAATGAGGATTCTCTTATAATTAAGTGAATTCTCTACTGCTTACCTGTTTAATTAACCTGTTTTTTAACCTTATTTTTCCTATATTTAAATATAGCTTAGCTGTAAAATTATATTTTATGAGCACATCGAGCCAATATACGTAACAACATGTTAATAAAAAGGTTCGGGTGCGTGTTTGGGAAAACAATACAGTATAATTTTTTTATTCAAAAGTGTGGTAGTGTAAACGCCTACTAGAACTAGGAGGCGAATTTTCTATGCATAAAAATATAAAATTGTTATACATAATTATGTTTCATATGCTTCGCAGTGTATTGAAATAATTTAAACATGTTTATTATATATATTTATATAAAGTGAAATCGAATAAATTCCGAAAAGCAGATATAAAATTTATAATTCACCGAGTTATTTGAATAGTAAATTTACAAACTCTATCCCTCATCCGCTTTTCATATACAAAAAGGTCCTATTCCTGCCCTCATTGAAAAAAAGTACAATGTGGAACATCGTACATGATATTACATGATGTTGATTTGAATAACGATTTTTCAAACGATATGTTTGCATGTATATAATTTCTATAAAGTACCACAAATATCAAATTGTAAAAATTAGATTTCATATGGTTCGCAACATACTGAAAATATTTAGAATTTCTTATTTATATGTATAAAAAATCGTAATAATTAAAAATTATTATTTTACAGAAATTAAAAATGACAAAACGCGAAAAAATAATTAATCTGAATGAAGAAGGGTTATTAAAAGATATTGACGTAGAGAAGGAAATGGAAAAATACAAAAGAAAAGATGCGATGGGAAAAATGGAGATGATGGATCGAGCAAAACGCGATATTATCAAATTAGATAATATAATTGAACAATTACACAAATGTAATGAGAAGCATAAGAAAAATTAATTATCAATAAAGCGTAGAACACCGAGAAAAATTTATTAGTAAAATCTCCTTTTTTTTATTAGAAAATTTACTATTTTCACAGTAGTGCTGACACAGATCGTCATGTGGGATTTTTACTTTTTGAAATAGCAATTTTTATGATTTTCGTAGCAAATTTTAATTTTTAAATAATAATTTTTATTATTTTTGTAGTAAATCGACTGATTCTGTGATATTTCGTTTCAGCAGTCATCAAAATTACTATTTCAACAAGTAAAATTTGCTGCAAAAGTCATAAAAATTATTCTTTAAAAAGTAAAATTTGCTACGAAAATCTTAAAATTACTATTTAACTATTTAAAATAGTAAAAATCCCATATGTCGAGTGTGTTCCAGCACTACTATGAAACGAATACATTTTATTATCTTGTAAACAAATTAACGTTTACAAATAAATTTTTCTTCGTGTATTATAAATTGTAATCATTCAATTATTTGTTGATCTATTATATTCAAAATGTATAAACGAATTAAATGCACATATGCATACAAATGTGAATTTTCTCCGACGGATTTATATAAACAATAAACTTATTATACACTCATTAACTGTTATTTTTTCAATATGTAAATCCCATTGCTCCTTTCAAAATTTCTTAAAAATGCAGCACTTGTTCAAGGGATTTACAAGATTATTATTATTATAAATATATAAAAATTGTATAATTTGGTAACATTATTACGTGTAAGTTACATGTAACTATCTAAAATTACGTGTAACTATCTGAAGCGGACACATTTCTAATTTGTCCACAGTATCACTTTCTCGATTTTATTTTATTTATGTATAAACTTATAATGAAACATATAGAGATTGCTGAAATATGTGAAAAAATGCCATACAAATTATTTTAAAATATTGAAAAATTATTATATAAAGATTAATTGGTATTTGTCATCTCCATTGATAATGATCATTTTACGGGACTATCACTAAACGTGATCGATACGCATTGTTGAATTTTTAAAAAAGGGTTGCTCAAAGAACAGAATGAAAAGAAGGAATTGGATAAATTCCGAAAAGCAGATATCGTATCGGCAAAATTGAACTGATTATAATAGATACACGTGTAACATTGATTAATTGAATTATAAACTATTCAGAAAATAGACAGCATAAACCAACAGCTAATGAAAAATCGAGTATGAAAATAAAAAATGGTTTGTAAAAAATTTATACATATACTTGTATGTTCATTATACGCAAATAAGCATGTACACGGTAATATAGATATATACGAGAATAAACAAATTACTTGATTATTTTATAAATTATAGTAACGTGCAATAGCCTTCTTCTCCTCCTGATTTTATTTGTATTACAACGCTGAGTGCCGTCGTCGCACTCGTCGCATGATATGGGATATAATAAAGCTCTTCCTTATCCTCTGAATCGGTAACGTAGAGCGCTCCCCATAGGCGTAGCCGCGAACGCGTAGCCCTCGCGCAGCGAATTCTTTCGTTTATTTGTTTATTCTAATTTTGTTGTAAATAATTGTTATTTAATACTATAATAATTTATAGTTATGCAGGAATCTTAAATGCAATTGATTTTATACATTCTGTGAGTTTTTACACGCGGTTTTGTCAAATGTAATAGTCACTAGGCGAAAACTTTAAATAATCAAAAATCAATAAACAATGCTAAATAAATTATTTCTTTCACAATAACTTTTCTTTTTATGACCTATTTTGATTTATGCAACGTTTAAAATAATTATTTGGGGCAACTTTTTTAATGCAGAAAATCACATTTTCAAATATCGCGCTTTGGAGGGAGTCACTTTTGGCGACGCTGAATACATAGATGACTTTTAATTGTATATGTGACTAAAAATCCACTAACGTGTATTTATAATTCTAGCTAAAAATATCCCTAGATTCTGATGCCTATATGGGATTTGACATGGAGGCATGACCACTATATATAGGTATACCTTAGCCATAGCCAACATGGCGCAGACAAGCCAGTTCTATTTTCTATACAGCGTTAAAGTTTGGCCAACGCTAGTTCACCGCGCCACCACGAGGGTCGCATGACCAATGTCAAATCTCATTTCCCAATAGGTACCCAGTTTTGTTTTAGTCATAAGTACGCACTCAGTCGTATAGGATATATACATATACTGGTAAAGTACCTAATAATAAATAGAATCTTCAACCGTCAGTTCTTTGTTTTGACTTTATAGGCTATAGGCATTAAAAAAATTGTTTTCATCGTTGCATGATGATTTGATTGTTGAAATTATATTTTGTTTGGGTGTATATATTCTTAATTCTTAAGCCTTGTTAAATATTGCATTGAAAAACAAAAATTTATAAAATAATTTTCACAATTTATAAAACATATTTTTTTGCTAAATGTAAAGTTTGTAGAAATTTTAATAAAAGAAGTTGTAAGGAATATTCATCAAAGATATATTATCAATGTTGAAAGTTTGTATAAGTTTGAGAATTTTGATAGTAAAGATGGAAAAAGTGTTGCAAAAGTAATTATGTTGTATTTTTAACAGTTTTTTTACAACTACATAAGGCTTGGGTTGATTTTCAGAGACTGCATAGAATACTTAATATCAAGTTGTAAATTATCAAATATTACAATGCCCAATACATTCATAACATCTGATGCTCCATCTAAGAAAACTCAAATTTTGTCATCTATAAGACACCCATTACAAAATGAAAATGAGGATGGACTTTTTATTGAAAAGGAATTGATTAAAAAAGTTATGACAAATATTGAATGCAAAAATTTTTGTATCATTCCTCAAATATGCAGAATGAAAAATGTTAAGGATTCTACTGATTATAGAATAAAAGGAAACGAACTATTCATTAATTCAATTCATAGTAGATATGTACACCAAAGAATATGGAAGCTTTATTCTCAAAGTATTGCTCTAGCTCCTGATAATTCTGAAGAACTAATATCAGCATATAATAACAGATCAATACTTTTTTCTCATATGAAAAAATATAAGGAATCTATCATTGATTGTGAAAGAGCATTGGAAATGACAACTTCTAATTTATCAAAAGCTAAGCTACTATCTCGAAAAGCATTAGCCCTTATAGCTTCAAATAGTGCTACAATGAAGAGAGACTGTAAAGAAATTTTAAATTCCCTTGAACAATTATCCCTAGAAGATGAATGGAAAAATAAATATATATCAAAAGTGAAGGAACATTTGAACAATTTTAACAATATTTACAATAAACAAAATAATTCAAATGTAAGTTTAGAAGATTCTTTTGATAAATTTCCACCTTTTATACAACAAATGGAAGTTCCATGTGCCTCTGAAGCTGTAGCAATAAAGTATGATGAATATTGGGGTCGACACATCATAGCTTCTCGTGATATTCAACCTGGAGAAATTCTTGCAGTTGAAAATTGTTATCATACTTTTATTTATCCAGATGGAATGTACACTCATTGCTCTAATTGTGCAAAAGCATCTTGGAACAGCATGCCTTGTAAATATTGTATCTATGATGTTTATTGTTCAGAAGAGTGCAGGTGTGAAGCTTGGACAAAATACCATCAATATGAATGTTGTGTTTATCCACATATATGGGATATTGATGAAGATATTAAACATTGCCCTACTTCCATCAGGTTTACACTTCTTTCTGTTTATAAAGCTGGGAGTATAAAAAAACTGAAAAATGAATTTATTTCAATACAACAATGTACAGGTAATTTAAGCATTAAAATTAAATTTGTATCAAATGATGACCAGAACTACTAATATATTAATTAAAATATTTCAGATTTTTGTTCCAAAGGATTCACAGATAGAATTTTTAATGGCAAAACAAGTAAAAGTGCAAACAGTCTTTCGTACAATGAAAATAATCTTGAGAATCCATTAACTCCAACTCTCACAAAAATAGCTTGTAATGGAGTATATTTTTTGGCTACAAAAACAAATTTTTTTGGGAAAAAACTTGATACACAGGCAATGTTTGTTTTAAATGAAGATATTCTGTTTATAGGAGCTTTGATATTGCGTAATTTATTCATGCTTCCAAACATACTTTTTACTGTAAGTAAAATAACATTTTTAAATATACTTAATAATATATGGAAAAAAGTTTATTTATAAAATGTTTTTATTATAGTATGATGAATATTTTGGAGATTTTTCTCAGAAAAGTGTATATGGTGTTTCTGTATTTCCATTTTGTAGCTTTTTTAATCATAGTTGTGATTCCAATGCAAACTTTTTTACATCAAAAAACAATGAATTGGTTATTTTTGCTAAAAAAAGTATAAAGAAAAATTCACAGGTAATTATAATTTTTAGTATAATAATTTTTACTTAGGTATTCAATGTATAATGCATATATTTTATTTATGATAGATTTTTCTTGCTTATTATGGACAAAATTTTTTATATAAAAATAAACAACAAAGAATGCAAATTCATAACCAGTTAAATTTTACTTGTCATTGCATAGCTTGCACCGAGAACTGGTCACCCATTTGCTTGCCTCAAATTAAGGTGAAAATTATAGCCAGATCAGTTTTATTCTTAACTATATATGATATTTTGATTTAAAAGAAAAATACATTTTTTTCTAACAGGATTTACTAGAGAGTTCACCCCAAGAAGTTGAAAAAATAAATGATCTAATTGATAAATCTTATGCATTTACAGTAGACGAAAATGATGATAAAACATTTTTTACTTACGACACAATGAAAGAAGTTATAAATATTCTCCAAATACTAGAAGAAAAAGCTACAGAAAATTGTGCTGAATATGAATTTTTCGCAGAATATATGAGAAGAATGTATATTAAATCATTTGGAAATTGGTTTGAAGTTCCTCATCTATGCTAATATTTAGTAATTTTTTATTATTTTTCATCTGTATTATTTATTTCTTATATGTCTCTTTTATTCTTATATTTTTTTATTATATATTACTACAGACTAAATATTAAATTATATATACTTTATCAGAATAACATATGCTTACTAAAAGAATTCATTTGAATATCATTCAAATTTTTAGAATCATATATTTCGTTATTGTTTGCAAAATCCTAAATATATTCAGATGTGCGCACGTGGGTGGGTGGGTATGACACACACACACACACACACACACACACACACACACACACACACACACACACACACACACACACACACACACACACACACACACACACACACACACACACACACACACACACACACACACACACACACACACACACACACACACACACACACACACACACACACACAATTATGATAAAAATTCTGAAAACAATGTTTTTAATTTTAAATATAACTGCAATCATGGTACTTATATTTAATATTCCTATATCAAGTAATACTTTATAAATTTATATGCATTACAGACTATTTAAAAAGTTATCTACATATTTTTATATGTGTAGAATTAAAACGCAAACCTTTTACAAAAAAAAAGAAATAAATGTGTAAAAGTAAAAAAAAGTAATTTAAATTTTACTACAGATGTATTTATGTTTATTTTAATGATAACAGCAATAAAACTAAAGTATTACAATTTATGCAATAATAAAATTATAAGGTTCTCCTAAGCATTGCGGTCGTGCCTATTATGTAAAAACGAAGTTTTTACATAGGGAGGGGGGGCGACGAGCGAAGCGAGGAGCAGGTGTGTGGTGGGCGGGGGGAGTGGTGTTGACGAGAGTCCACAACCCCCCTAGTTTTTACTATTTTAAAATACAGCTTTCTAAAAAGATGTGATTTTTATAATAATTTCGCACATTAAATAAATTGTACTGCTTACAAGTGTATATAGATAAAGTGGAACAATTTTTATTTTCATTTGATAGTAAACTTATTAAACGCACTTTTATTCGTAAAATTGTAAAAGATTTATGTAAGTAAAAAATATATAAGGCATATTAATTTATCTTTTCATTGTTACATTATTTGTATAAATTTTCAATTTAATTTCTATACATGATTTACTATTATATATTATATAGCAATTTATGTTCTGGATCGTGGGTGAAGCTTCAGATTGGTAGTGGGAGGCAGTATGGTGTAGAGGCTGTAGGGCGCCAGGTTGCCTCAGAAGCCTTCCGTCACTCTCAAGTAGGGAGAGTCGCGGTGGAGGGGCCCTAAACTAGAAAATAGGGTCGAGACTCGAGAGTGATGAGCAGCGGGTGACGGACCGCCCCCTCCAGTGGCGTAAGACGCCGCTAGTCCGTAATTGGTTGTTATTAGGCCGTGTTAGGCCGTTGCGCCATTACGCAATAATTCTGGGAATTGTTGTCTCTCGAACCCGTTCGCTAATGGATTCCTGGGATTGTTGTTGTTTCCTACTGAAAAAACTCACGTGAGATCTCAGGTGAGATCTCACGACAAAATCTCATCTAAAATTGTGGACCGCGAGCTGCTAAAATTCCTTCAATGATAAAAAATCAGTTTCTGGGATTTAGGAGTCGTCTATTAGGTTACGCCACCCCCCAGATAAGTTCAAAAATCTATGTTTTGAAGCGATTTAGCCATTTTTTACATTTTTAGAAATTTTACACATGAGATCTCACGTGAGATCTCATCAAGTTTTTGACGAGAGCTCAGCAACATTTATTTTCGTTCTAAATCAAAAGTCTAATATTTTATCGTCTTAAAAGTGAAAATTTATTTAGGAGAACGCTCGTCTTCCGCGGGACAGCAACAATTTGTCCTCAACAGTTTTTAGGAGAACGCTCATCTTTTGAGTGCGACGGCAACTCTTACTCAACAATTTCTCTCAACGGGTCTCTTTTTTTCACACAACCTTGTCCAAATAAAAGAAAATCCAGAATAATAACAAAAGTGATTTGATAAACAACACTATGCTAATATCAGAGCTCTCGTCAAAATTGGGACATCCAAATTACATTTCAACGGTAAACTAACGACCATCCATTTTGGTGCGACATCTCACGTGTGATTTCATGTGTAAAATTTCTAAAAATGTAAAAAATGGCTAAATCGCTTCAAAACATAGATTTTTGAACTTATCTGGGGGGTGGCATGACCTAATAGGTGACTTCTAATTCCCAGAAACTGATTTTTTATCATTAAGGGATTTTAGCAGTTCGCGGACTAGAATTTCATATGAGATTTTGACGTGAGATCTCACGTGAGATCTCATGTGAGTTCTCACCTGAGATCTCACGTGAGATTTTTCAGTAGCGAATTATTAACTTCTTTATCGGAATTTTGCATCGGTAGGTACTCTGTTACATTGTAACACCTTTATGGTGCGCACGCATATGTGTAATGTGTGTGGATGAATATCCGGCCGGGTTCGCGTGAGCGCAGCGAGAGGTGGCAGCACTTTCCAAGGGCTTCTCCTTTGCGATCGACGGATACGAAGCTAGCGGCGAGAACGATTCGTTTTTCTCTTTTTATTATTATTCATTAATCATCGAAAAACGTTTGAAAGAGAGCTCTCTCGCGATCTGATTAGATTTTTTTCTCTTCACCGTCTGTATCGTTACTTATTAATTATTTAACAATAATTAGAATTACCGATTCTCCGTCATAGCGTGATATCAATAAGACTACAGTAACAAAAAAGACGCAAATCCACGTATTGCGCAAACTTTAAGATCCAACGATCTAACGCCTACCGGGCAACATGAACGAACGCCTTCCAGGCAACGACAACATTTAACACCATAATAAGTTAGTTATATGTCTGTGTGTACCACGAGCGATCGCCGGCTCCGCATAGACTAATTGATTATTTTGTTTAGATATATTTTGTCTATGCCATCTAGGGGATGATAGCCTTCAACTATAAAACATGCTCGGTAACCGACCAAGTACCGGAAGCCTGTACATTATTCTCTAACATTTTTATATGCTCGCTCGGGTTACTTAGCTCGAGTAATTCACTGTCTCGCAGATGCCCTTGGCAATTCGGGCTGGGGCTAGTGACTCGTGACAGGTGCTAGTGATTCGTGATCGATGCTGGTAACTGGCAAGCGTTGATGATACGTGACAGTTGTTGGTATTGGTGTCCAGAGTGGATCGTCCTCCAGTAAAAGATCATCAGTTTTGGACTTCCACTCGTTGCTGTTGTTTTCGTTTCTTCAGCCAGAAGTGTTGGCTCTCGAGATTGGTGGAATTCTGTTGGTATTGTCGATTGGATGGGGGTGGACCTCTATTTGCTGCCGTGGACCCAATTATCCAACCACACGTGTCGGCTATATAAAAATATTCGTTCGTGGAATTTGTATTTGGAAATAAATGATCGGACGCTTATGAACCAAATTAGTTTTTTTAACGTTTAATTTTGCCGACGTTTCGGGAGTTTCGTATTACTCCCTATATCATTTCCACACACGTGTCATCATTCGCCCGTGATGCAGGGGACACCACGGCTCAAAAACCCTGGATAGAACGCGGCACTTCCACTTTGTTTAGTCTTTTTCACTCGCGAACTCCTTTGAACAATCCCACCGCTGTCACCAAAATGTTACGACCCGAGTCGGGGTCTTGGAGTAGAAAGCTGTTTCTGCAATGATCACCTCGTTGACCAATTAAATTGTGAGTTCGTTGTCCGCAATCTTAATAATTTCTAATCTGTGGTCATTTTTCTGTATAATTTTCTATTGCCATAAACTATAAATGTATAAGAATTCGGACAACGATTTTTTTCGTGCTTGAGACATGAGACAAGAGACAAGGCACATGAGACGCTATGTGGACAGTCCCTAAGGGACAATGAACATAAGAGCCGTGTCGAGCTATGTCGCGCTGGGCCTTAGGGAAGGGCCACATATGTGAATACGCTTGCGCATCAATGCGTACGACGCAGCGGAATCACTAGACGGCCTAAGCGAAACTCGCTAGTGCCAACTGTACAGGAAAGTCAGTATGACTTCGTGAACCCTCTCAACAATAGAAGTTCCTCACAAAACCATAGTGACTTTCCTGCAAAGTTGGCATTACAAAGTTTTCCTAGTGACTCCACTGCGCTATGCGGATTCGTACGCAAGCGTATTCACATATGTGGCCCTTCCCTTATGCCCTAATCACATAACCGCGTACGATCGCGTACGTCTACGTACAACCGCGTCCGACGTTAAGGAAGAATCTAGTTTTTTTCGCTGTTGCCAACAGCGGCAATGTCAGTGCAATAACTAGTACTTTCGAGGAACAGACCTACTCACACGAAGTGCAGTAGATCGGAGTAACGCTTGCTTGTTTATGTCTGTTGTCGTTGGTGTAGTAGCCGACTTTCGTACACGTAGGTCTGTTCCTCGAAAGTACTAGTTATTGCACTGACATTGCCGCTGTTGGCAACAGCGAAAATCACTAGATTCTTCCTTAACGTCGGACGCGGTTGTACGCAGACGTACGCGATCGTACGCGGTTATGTGATTAGGGCATTAGGGACTCGCCACAAATGGACCGTGCCGTGCCGTGCCGTCGCCGCCCGGGCCGCCCCGGGCCCTTTCTACATATGTGTGTTCTGTCTATTCTAGGCAACTTTTCTCTATGTCTGTCTCTTACATAAACGGAACAGATCTATCTGTCTTTGTCGGGAACACATAGAACACACAGAACACACACATGTAGAACGGCCCCGACGACGGCACGGCATGGTACGGTACATTTGTGGCGAGTTCCTTACCGTGCCGTGCCTTGCTCTTGCCGTGCCTTGCCGTTTCGTTTCTATTTCTGTCGGTTTATAAACATGTATTCTATATCTCTGCAGGAACGAAACGGCAAGGCACGGCAAGAGCAAGACACGACACGGCAAGGGCAAGGCAAGGCACAGCACGACACAGCACGACACGGCTCTTATATTATGTACATTGTCCCTAATGGATTCCTGGTATTGTTGACTCCGACTATCTCGCCCTCTTCGTCCTTGAATGCCTGACCGTTGCAGCCACCTGTCACTTGGGGATTTCTTAGAATTTCCAAGTAATAAACAATTCCTAGAAGAGCTTTTCACCCTGAGCAAGCTTCAATTATTAATTACCATTATTAGGTTTGTCTCGCTACCAATTATCAATTGTCGATTACCTGATTATTGTTTATTTAATTACGTACAGAGTTAGTATTATCATGAGAATCATTTATTTCTATTCGGGTTATCGTAAATTCATTAAATTCATTTATTATTTATTTCTTATTTATTTAATGAACGGTTGATTTATTTAATATTTATTTTAAAGTTAATCTTTTAAAAACCAAGTTATCATTGTAGAACGATCCTAAATATTCTGCTACTCATCCATGCGAACGCAGTTCATAACAGTGTATAGTTTCCGTAGTGTCTGGAAGTGTTTGTTTGACACTAGTCTCAAAAATTAGATCTAAATACTAAATACTTATACTATTCATTTTATTGTTGTTTAGTACTCTAAAAGTTTAAACATAAAAACAATGTTTTTATCAGATCGTCATTTACCACAATGCTACTATATTGAAAATGTTACAGCTACAGTCTATTAGTTTATCTATGTATTAGTTTATTATTTTCTTAACAGTTATGCTACTGCTTGGATAGTGTTGTAGAAAAAAAGATTGAGAAAGTAAAAAAATTTTTCTGTTGTGTATATGTACTTCCGATTTTTCAAATCATTACAGGGGTTATAACCTATTTGTATAAAATAAACAATTATAATTAATTTATCGTCATACATTGAAGAATTTTTAATCTACAAACATTCAGGTAAACAAAGTACATATGTTACTGAACAAATTTTTGATTTCGATTCATTATTTATAATTTTTTCACAGCTATGTTAGTTTATAAAATTATTTTTTTAAACTTCATATCTTGAAAATGTTACTTACAATGTTATGTTATTTACAAATGATCTAGAAAAATCAAATATCATATAATTGTTTATTGTTTAAAACTTTATTAAAAACTAAATAAGTATTTTCTATAATACTTAATTGCAACAATTACCAAATTTGTTTTTATGTTAATATATTATCTTTAGTTTAAATCCTTAATACATGCTAATTTGTCTTCTTTAATTTGTCATTTATAATAGTTATTGCTACTAACAACTAAAATTTACAAGTATGGCTTCGGAAGATTGGAGAACTCCAACTTTTCGTCAAAGTATGATACACAAAATGTAAGACAATAATTTTTACATTATTTATTTTTAACTTATAACAATAATTATCAGAATAGTATATGCACTAATTATTTACTCATAACATAGAGATGAACATATGCAACAGTTTCAAGTACCCATGGTCAAAAATGCTACTGATATGGAAAATCATGTATTTAGTAAAGCCAAATCTAAGGTAAACATATAATTTCATTGAATTCTATATGTATAATGTTAAAGATTTTTATATGGGATTTTCATACATATATCTTTGTTATATATGCCAGTTAAGGGAATGTCAAAGCTACTCACGAATGCATTTACCAACATTTTACTATTATTTTTTCATATCTTCTTCATTTTCAAATTTTTATCAATTATCATTGTCATTTATTGTTCTCTAAGATATTTGGAGTAAAATGTAACTAAAATCGTTTTGAAAAATTAAAATGTCAGTAAGAATAACATGAAATACAATGCTGGTATCTGAAATGAATTCGACATTTCCTTAAAGAATTAATACAAGATCAAAATAAAATACCACAAAAAATTTTTCTCTTTATTTTTCAGGATGAATATCTGGGTTACATAGCCAAACTTCTTATGTACATAAAAAGTAATTAATTACTACTTATGTCTTATATAATAATCATATTTTGAGAAACAATAAACATTTCTTAAAATTTATATTATAGATAGCAAGAAGCCTGCAGGAATTGTACCAGGGCCAAACAATGTTAATGCAGTACAAAAAGGTATGCAAGGTCTAATTAAAGCATTACAATTACTTATATATCAACAGACTAATAATAATATTAATATAGGAATACAAGGTCCAGGTCAAAATCAGCAGAACATGGGTCAACAAGTGGGACCAGGTGGAAATGTTGCTACAAATTGTAAGTCTATTTTTCTATTGTATATATGATTTAATTCGGTTATATATTAATTATTTTAATTAACAAGTCAAAAACAGTGTGTTACTTAAAATAAATTTAAATAGCAAATCACACTAATCTTATTAATTTGTGAGTTCATTAAAAAAAAATTTTACTATTTGTTATAACATTAGCTCAATTGTTATTTACAGTTTTGCTAGAGAAAGCTATATTTAAAAGTCCATCAATGTAACTGCATTTTATATAATATCTAGTTTATCTTTTATACTATATAATTGTATAGTATATAATATAATATAAATAGTATAATTCAATAGTCAATATATGACAAATTTTTATAATTATCAATATTAAATTTAAGTATTTTCAAAATAATATATATTCTTAAAACTATTGAAGAACGTATAACAAAGAATTAATAACTTTAACTAGGATTCAGAGATAAAAATATTTCAATTATGATTTTTGTTTCATTATAAACAAATATGAAAAAAGTGATTGATTATTTGTGGTTAAATAAGAAGTTATGAAAATAATTTAAAATTAACTAATTTTCACCTAATTATATGATAGTGCTACAAACGTTAAATCAACGTCCTGCACAGCCAATGAACATTCAGCAAGCAATACAAAACAAAATGCCTGCAATGAACATGCTACAAGGTCAACAAATGGGTATGAATCAAATGCAAAATATGCAAGGCAGCCCAATGATGGGTCAAATGAACCAGATGAACCAAGGGAATATATCTCAACAAATGGGTTCTCAACCTGGTCAACATCAGCAAATTGGAGGACCACAGATAGGTCCCAATCAAATGCAGCAAGCTATGCAGGTTTTTCATTAAAAATTTAATCTAACTTAGATTTTTTTGTGAAAGAACAACATTTTTTTAAGTATATATTTATTAAAATTAGTAAAAAATAAAATTAATTAAAATATTTTCAGAGTCAAATCCAAAATCAAATAAGTGGACATCAATTAGGGGGACCTATGAATCCTGGAATACCATCTACTTTGCAACCTCAACAATCTCCATCACAACAACAGCAGCAACATATGAGCCAAATGAATGCAGCACAAATGAATATTAACCAAATGTCACAACAACAACATGGTCACATGCAACGTAAGGTAAACAAGATTTCTTTGAATTTGTAAAATATTATACATAATAGAAAATCTTATCAAACATTAAAAAAAAGTTTTTCTTGTTTTTCTTAATCAGTTTTTACTTTACTGCCAATACTTCATAACACTAATTTTTGTACAATTTTTTAAACATTTGATATACAGAATTATTATTTGCGTTTGAGAAAACGAAGATAATTAACATTTAGAGAGTGGGAAAGCCAGTATACTGGCTCAACCCATGATAATCCATGATATGATACCTTTCTTATGCATTTTCTTAGAACGAATACCCCAAATGCTGGTCCTCTAAAGGTTAATAAGAAAATATGGCATATTTTTATTAATAAAATTCCTGTATAAATATAATTTATTAAAGTTATGAAATACTGTGAGTAGGTGGTATGTTAATCGAAAAATAATGAAAAAAGGTTTTATAATTATTAATATTATTTATTATTTTGTAACTTCAAATTATGTAAACAGCCAGTTGAGATGATGAATGCAGGATACCCAGGACAAAGAAACTTGACACCAAATCAATTTTTAAGTCAGAGTCCATCACCATCTGTTCCTAGTCCAAGTGGACTGGGAGCACCAGGAAGGTAAATTTTTTTTTTATGTTTGTAATAAAATATAAAATATATTATAATACTTATAAAAAATTATGTACTCTGAAGCAATCAAATGGTACCATCACCTGCATTAGCACCATCCCCTGGTAATCCTCAACATGCCATGCTTGGAAGTCAACGGTCAATGGGTAAATAAATTTTTACTCATATATTGATAATTTCTTGATATAATTCACTAAGTTTTTAACATTTTCAAACTCAAATAAATATTTCATATATTGTTCCAAATAATAATTCTCTGAAGAATTTACAAGAAACTAGAAAGTAGAATTCTAAAAATTAGTCACGATAATAATTAAATATATAATTTTCATTCGTTGGTATAATAATTAATAATCTACTATTTCTAGCAATGGCACCTTCCCCTAGTAGTTCTTTAAATACTCCTGCTGGAATCATCGGCGGTGCTGTTCCAAGTCCACTTCAAGATGATCAAATTTCACAAGCTTGTAAAGAAAAAATTCAAAAACTTCGAAAATATATAGATCCTTTAAACAAAATGATAATAAAAATGACGAATGAAGGATGTAAGTAATTGAATTTCAAAATTATTTTTTTAAAAGATTTGTAATTTTAATTTATATTTTTAATTGTTAATATAGATACTGAAAAGATGAGTAAAATGAAAAAACTTCTAGAACTTTTAACAAATCCAAGTTCAGTGACTAAATTAGATGTGTTGCAGAAGTGTGAAATAGTATTAGAAAAAATGGACTTTAAAAAATTGGAAGCTAGTGCAGGACCTACCATACCTTCTAGTTTAAAAGAACATCAATTTTTAACTCCCTTGTTAGAAGTAGTTAGTAATCTTCTTCAAAGTCCAGTAGCTAATCATACTCTACATAGAACGTTTGGCCCTAGTGTGGAAGCCTTGTTTGGGCCACCAATAAAGTGAGAATTTGAAAAAAAAAATATTTTTAGTGTAATATGGCAATGATAAATTAAATAAATTTTGTTATTTTTATAGAAATCAACCTCCCCCATTGAAGAGACTAAAGACTGAAGAATCCCCTAGTGAAATACCGGATATTTTACAAGGAGAAATAGCTCGTCTTGATCAAAGATTTAAGGTAGCTATTTATTAAAATCTTAAATTATTTAAGGAGGTTTAGTGTATATAAATTATTGAAAATGCTCTTATATTAAAATAATTATTTTGTAATTATAGTGATTTTCATTTTTATTTTTGATATGTAGATTTTAAAACATGTTACAATTTTTTCACAATTGGTATATAACTATTAATTTATTTTTTAAAATAATTAAAATATTTTAAAATTCTTTAATACACATACTCCTAAAATTCTTATTATCGTATATTTATTTATTCTTATTTATATTAAAAAAAATTTTTTACTCATAGCAAAATATATGGAAATTTTTATATAAATTTTTTTCGTCTTTTGGAACAGCTAAGTCTTGATCCTGCACAACAAAGTGGTTCAAAATGTATACAGTTAATATGTTGGTTAGATGACAAACACTTACCATGTGTGCCTCCTGTATTGGTTATAGTGCCTACAGATTATCCAGCAGTTCCTCCAAGATGTGTTCTCATGAGTCATGAATATGCTACTCCATATCTTGGTGCAGTACAAAATGCTTTAGATGCTCGTCTTGCTAAATTACCAAAGAGGTATTCTCTATCACAGGTTTTAGATACTTGGGAAATGAGTGTTCGTCAAGCATGTGCTCCAAAAACTCAACAAGCTGAAAAGGCAACTACAACATTAAACACAACAACCGGATCTAATGGAGTACAAACTACAACAGTTACTTCATCAAACACTGTTACTACTGGAATTTCTAATAGTTTGATAAGTTCTGCAGCATCTTAAAGAATTTTACATCATAAATTTATGAAATCATATTTTCTTTGTACAAAAGATCTTACATTACTAATTCTTTCAAATTCAATTCTTGTTAAAATTTTAAACAATTAGGAATTGATATGAATGAACTTTTTCAACCATTAAGAATTTGCTGTTATTGAATTTTATTTATAAATTGACAAAAAGAAAATTTATAATGCAATATTGCATTTAATTGTATATGTGAATATCCTTTTAGTAAATAAATATAATATTAATATTAAATGTCTAACAATACTAAGTCTCAACAATTTGTTTTGAATACAAAAGATTTATAAAATTGATACAGTGAGCATAATGTTATGTATTTAAGTGTATACAATGCTTATTTACTTTAAATAGTTAATTCGTATTATTTATTACGAAATGCTGAAAGAAATGTTTCGTAAGCTAAATAATTAAAATTTAATTGCAATAAGTACAATGACTAAAAGGGTTAATGTAATTAAATTATTAGCGTATATAATTGACAATACCATTACTATTATTCAATAATTTTTTATAAAGTACTATTTTTGTGTATAAAAAAATATAAATAAATTTATTTTAACATAGTGTTCGTTTTTAATTTTACATCAACACAAAAATGAAAAAAATGAAATAAAATTTTGAAAAAAGTTATAAAGATTCTTATAGAATAAATCTTATAAACGATTTTTATTTTAAAATATTTAAATTTAGGAATCATTTTTTTTATTTACATTAAGAACAATGTTATAGGTTCAAATAAATTTCTAAAAATATTTAAATGGATTATACCAAAAAATAACATGTATTTTATAGAATTACGTGTGTGTGTGTGTGTGTATATATATATATATACACACACACACACACGTAATTCTATAAAAATATATATATATATATATATATACACAAACACACACTATAAGTTAGCGCTGTCGGTTTTCTTTATTTTACGTTTGTTCCTTGTTTACGTTTAATTCTTACAAGTTACAACTTAAAAATGTAAACAAAAGAAGCCATCCGGACCAGTGCCAACCGCAAAAGGACAGAAGAATTAGAAAAAGGTATTCCGGTGACGTGATGTATATATGCTCCTACTTATTTGTTGGAAGTCCAGTTGTAAACAATGTCTACCTTCTGGACTGGTGTCGTAAAAAATAATTTGAATGTTGAAACATGTATTTTAGAATTGGTAAATTTTTTTACCATTTTTTTTCACTTCTTTGTTTTAAAAACGAAATTTGTTTAAAGGTTAAGATTTCGTTGAAAAGAAAAGCTTCATCAATCGCAGTTCGTTTTAATCCTCAAAAACATAAAATACAAGTTGTAGATAATGGAATTGGTTTTACTAAATACGAACTTTCAAATCTCTTTTACAATGAAGAAAAAAATTACGTTAATCAAGAGACGATTTTTGATCAAATAAATTCTTCTTCAAATGTTTTAATTGTAACTTCAAGAAGTGAATATTCTCCTTATACTTTTGTTAAGGTAATTTATATGGCTATTAAATTTATTGATTTTCCAGAAATTTAATTTTTATGTAAATTAGGTTGCAAGTGAGAATAACAAATACAAATTATTCGAGGGCTATCATAGACCTTCAAAAGGTACAACAGTGACAATCTATGATTTTAACTCTTCTCAATGGAATAATGAAGATGATAAAAATTGCTCTATATCTTATATGATTGCTGCATTAGCCTTTATGGAATCAAAGGTAATATGTCTAATGAATTAAATATACTGGGTTAAGATTAATCTGCAAATTTAAAATTGGTTGCTTTTGTAAGGTTTCATTTTCATTGCGAAATGATAAGGAAAATAAAGTAATATTGCACATAAGTAAACCACATAATCCATGGGAAGTATTAAAATATTTAAAAAGCACTCAATCTAAAAAAATATTGTATGAGTTTAGAAGTCCTCTAATGCCAAAAAACATTGTAAATCTCGATATAGAAGAATTTAAGCAAAATGAAGAAATATCAACTGTTAGTCCATTCTCTGAGTGGTCCAATTGGTCATATAAACCTTCAAATCTAGATATTAATGAAAGTGTTAATGAACATAATGATAACATTTGTTTCAGTTCAAGCCAAATTAATGCTTTTGATGACAGTTTTATTAACTTAAGCCAAATGTCAGTTTGGTCAGATTGGTCATATCATCCTGAAAATTCAAAAAGTAATAATGAGAGAGGTTCACATTTTAGCTTTCTTCCAATTGCTCTTTATAAGTTACTTCCTTACAAGTGTCATCAACTAATCAACAGTCAATTAAAACTTCAACCAACTCAATGCCAGTCACCTAATAATTCTATTATAGGTGATATTTTTAATAAAACATTAAAATATTTGAACAATGTAGTAAATATTAGAAATTGTAATATGAAACATAAATTGGATGAATGCAGAATATCTGGGAACACAATTAATTCTCTTCAGGTAATTTTTATAAAAAGATAAAATTTAATAAAAAGAATATAAAATTAAATAATACTCTTTATGCTGTTATATAAAAGATATTGAAACAAGTTAATAAAGAGTTCATAGTAGCAATAGCAAATGAGAATGGAAAGAAGTTGTTATTAATGATTGATCAACATGCAGTTCATGAAAGAATACGCTATGAATGGCTCATTGAAAGTATATATCACATTATATACAAAAGAATTTTATTTTATATCAGTAATGAAATATATACATAATTACACACATATATTTCTTAGATTATAGGGAAAAAGAAAGTTACAAGTATTTTTCAGTAAAATTAGATCAAGATTTAATGATATCAGACATTGACAAAAATCTACTTAAACTTATTGCACTGCACAAAAAAGCAGTCACTAGAGTTGGTATTCATCTAAAAAGTATTGTTGATGCAACTACTTGTATTGTAGATGCTGTACCTAAATGTTTTATAAGAAAAGTAAAAAGTTATAACCAAGATTGTAACATGTATAGATTGATGAAGAATGTTAGGCAACTTTTGATGGAAGTAGCTAATGGATTAGCAGTATCTCATAGTGTTTTACCACCTGCTCTTCCAATTACCATTAACAATGTCATTGCTAGTGAAGCATGTCGTGGTATGCAAATTAATTAAACTATCAAAAAGCAAAAGTTAGAATGATGTTACTTATAAATTATTATTATTATTATTATTATATTCTAGAAGCGATAAAATTTGGTGATCCACTGAGTGTCAAGGATTGCACATTGCTTATCAAAGCATTGCAAGACACTAAGGCTCCCACTAGGTGTGCTCATGGAAGACCATCAGTGATACCTATATTAGATTTGACAAATGTAGATGCAAGAAAATCTTCTGATGGTGTAAGTATTATTATTACTGTTCTTATCAGTTTACTCCTTTTTCTGCAGTATCTTTAGTTTGAATATCATATTATGCTGAGCGGAACAAGGTCTTAACTCGGCGCACTCTTGAAGAAGCTCCTATATCTCGACGCGTGCTCGAATAAGGTCCCATCTCTCCGGGCGCTTGAAGAAAGTCCTATATCAGCGCGTTTTTTCTTTCTTCAAATTTTGTAGTGACGTAGATCTGCGTGCTTCTCGACTACAATAAATAAGCGTCAATTCCAACCACACCATAAACATAATCTGACGCGATTCTTTGACACTGATTTAAAAATAAACTATATACAATCATTATATTTTATTGTTATTTCTCCATATTAGACATCTTATTTACTCATTTTTTATTATTATGTATTAGTATCAGCTAATTATTAATATTTACTAAACACGTTATGCATATTTTTTCATTTTTTCAAACTTGTAAACGAAATTCCGTGCGCAGGCTTGAGTCGCTGTCTTGAGTTAGGAAAATTTTTAGGAAATAAAGAAATGGTAAGTTAGTAGTACAAACATTTTTCTCTTTCCAGCTGTACGACGGGGATATTGACATATTATATTTAAAATAATATATGCTTTGTAAAAATACTAATTTTATTGCAAATATTCTTAAGTCAATGTCAAATATTGACGTTTCATCAGAATAATATTTCCTATACACGAGGTTTTTGAAATTCGTTTAAAGGTCTATTTTTCAAGTATTATAATAGATTTGTATCAAATAATCGTATCAGATTTTACTTATGGTGTTTTCGGAAATGCTCATTTTGTTAACATTTTATTGTAGTCGAGAAACGCGCAGAGCTGCTACTACAAAATTTGGAGAAGAAAAAAACGCTCCGAGTTAGGCGACCTTTTTCAAGCACGCTGAGATCAAGGAATCCGGGAGCGCTCCGAAGGCAAGTATAGAAGAAGCCTGAAGGAGCGAGATAGGACTTTCTTCAAGCGCTCGCCGAGTAAGGGAGAGTGTACATAAACGCTACGCGACGCAACGCGACGCTACTGTTACTTGTAGAATTTGTTGCTGATTGGCTAATAAGCTTTGTGGTGTACGAGTTAACTATATATAACCGTAGGGAGTAGGGTTACTCGGCTTATTAGCCAATCAGCAACAAATTCCACAAGTACAGTAGCGTCGCGTCGCGTCGCGTAGCGTTTATGTACACTCTCCCTATAGATCTTGTTCCGCTCAGCCATTGATATACATAATTATCATACGTTCAGATAAACTTAACAAGTTAAATGTAGCCAAAGCACGAAATATATATTTTTTTAATATGTTGCATTTCTTTGTCATATGTTATATAAAATATTAAAAAAAAAAAAAAAAAAAAAAAAGTCCCAATGGCCATACAGGACATCTACCCTAAGGGGTAGACGTATATATGAAACCATTATCTACTATACCATTGTATAGTAGATAAAAAACAAAGCTATTGAAAAAAAATTTTTTAACCAGCTACGATGTTGAAAACATGTAAAAATGTAAAAATATTAGTTTAAAGTTTTCACCGTGAGCTTTCGATCAAAAAATTGCCACTACTTTTCGATAACAAATTTTTACCTTCTAAAAAAATAATAAAATTATCTTTGAATTGAAACCATTTCTAAATTAGTAGCGCAATATTTATTTAGTTAATTTCAATTCACTGATTTTTTTTTATTTTTCTAATTAAATACAAAAAAAAACTGATGACACTGATTCAAACCGACTATTAATCGAAAGTGTTATACTAGCATATCTTTATGTAGCCCGAATACAAATGAATTCAAGCTTGTTTTAGTTTTTTTATAATTTCTCATCATTTTCATACTTCCGCACTTTGCGTATACGGGACTGCTAAATCTGGATCATACTTTGAAAAGTAGGGCATATGCGTCTTGATTTCGATAAATATTTAACGAGCAGTAAAAATTGTAAGGCAACCTGTTAAGGGCCTGTTCTGTAGCTCGTCGCGTGCTTGGATACGGCTAGCCTGACCGTACCCTATACAGGGTCTAAATGATTTATACTCCGACAGACCTGGATGCTGTAAATTTCGGGTCTGAAGGGGTGAAAACTTTCAAGTCTATTTTTTTACATGTTCCCGACATCGTACGTAATTTTTTTCTTTTTCAATAGCTTCGATCTTTCATCTACTATACCATGTAGGGTAGATTTCCCTTGTGCCCGTTGGGATTCTCCTTTATCAATGCCAAAAAGTGTACTGTTTGTTTTGTAAAAAATAATTTTTAATCTTGAAAATAGAAGAGTATGTTTGACACATTTGGACGTTAATATAACATAATCAAAGAGTAGAAAATTTGTTTTGTCAAATTCAATGGTATAATTATACAGAAATATATTTATCATCGCCTATATATACATGCACAATCACGTATCCAGCAAAAACTTTTGAGAAAACGAAATTTATTTACATGCACATAAATCCGTATACGTATACAATAACATATCGAGAGTATCAGTACAATAACGTTAAAAAAAAACTAACAACAAGAATCTATGACAATCTTCTTAGGTCTACGCTTTAAAGCGAGTCGGAAATTCAGCGTCGCAAGTATATCTTTACGCGCGTCAATCGAGAGTATTAGGAAAATGTATATAATATGTATCGTCATCGTAAATCGTTGTAGACGCATTGCGGAGCGTCGTGCACGAGATAAGGGACGCGCACTTGTTAGATGTCGGGGAAGGCCGAGACGAGGATGTCCTTGCCGAAGTAGTTGACGCGGTTGACGACGATAATTGCGGTAGCGCCGCCCAGGGTGATCGGGCAGGCTCCGTTCGGTCGCGTGTAGAAGCACAGTGTGTAGAGGGCCATCTCGAGCTCGGGCGACGTGCCGATGAAGATCGTCGTGATCGGCTGCACAAGGTCGTTCAGCTTCGTGCGGCCCTTCACAATCGCACCGTTCTAAGAAAAAACAAACGTTGTTAGTTTAGCATTGTTTTGTGGTATACATATATTCTTATATTTAGCTTCGCGTGGATTCTTTGCGAAACGTATGAAACGGCTTCTCTGTAGGATGTTTGAAAAGCTGTATGTGCGTGCGTGCATGCGTGCGTGTGTGTGTAGTGCGCTTCTGATTCTGGTGAACGAAAAAATAATCGATTTTGCAGCGCTTTGATGCGATGAGAGTTGATTAAATTGTTCTTTTAATTATTATGAAATTGAACCAAAAGAGTTACAAAGAATTTGAATATTTACGTTTTACACAAAAGATTGTTATAAACAAATTTTAAATCTTCAAATTAGTTTTGTCAATAAACATTTTGATATTTTATCTTTACCTACTTAGATATACATGTGAATTTGCGCTCTTTTCTCGTGTATTATATGATATAACGAGTAGAAAAATCCAGGCCGCGAAGGTGTATCTTGAAAAAAAAATTTTAACCACTTTCGAGAAGGCATAAAAAGATTTTTTTTTTCGTCGGTCCTATAACGGTCTGATTCTTAATTTCAATTACCGGTTTAAAACTTTGAATAAAATCATACTATTGCTTGGAAGAAAACGAAGTACACGTCGCAGTTATTGGATGAAAAAATAAAAAAAAAATATTATCAAATGTATATATGAGGAAATTTATAAAAAATTTCAAGTTTAGGTGGGCTCAAAACTATAAATTAACGAAATTTTTTTTTAAGGCACACCAACTACCGGACAGTTTTTTCTTTTTTGTTTTGTCACAAAGTATACGGGAAAAATCTTATTATACAACTAAAAACGTCTTTGCCTCACATTTTTTTGAAAGATTGAAATTTTTGAAGAAAATGGCAAAGAAGCCCTTTTTTAAACTACAGTTATTTAGCCCAGAAACGTTCGACTCAACGTTTTAAAAAAGAAATTGAAACTAGAAAGAAAGATCTCTCATTTCCTTTTTTGAAAATGAAAAAATGTTGATTCCTTCAAAAGTTATAAGTAAAAGTTTAAAGTTGAACGTCAAAAAGGCATACAAATGCACAAATCGCAGGTATTGGCAGCCCCGACTTCGAGAGCATTTTTATGCGTTTTCGACGTTCAACGTGAAACTCATAACTTTTGAAGGAATCAACATTTTTTAATTTTCAAAAAAGGAAATGAAAGCTCTTTCTTTCTATAGTTTCAATATCTTTTTTGAAACTTTGTCTAAGTAAGACTTTTCTTGGCTAAATGGCTGAGGTTTAAAGAAAAAGGCTTTTTTGCCATTTTCTTCAAAAATTTCCAATTTAAAAAAAAGTGAGACAAAGACGTTTTTAATTGTACATGATTTTTCCCGTATACTTTGTGACGTAAGAAAAAAGAAAAAAACGCGTTCGGAGGGCGTCCCTTAAAAAAAAATTTTAGACCAGTTTTTGTGCCGCCTATAAAGTTGAAATTTTTTATGAGTTTCCTAACATATATAATCTGCGCTGCTAATACTCACAGATCCAAGATCGAGCTTCTTGATGTAGCCCAGATAGTCGAGCTTTTTGGCCTCCTCCTGCTTGGCAAAGTAGATCCAGTCGTGGAGGCCGATGATCTCGGTGTCGAATTTCTCGGCGAGGAAGACCGTCTCGAAGCCGGAGCTCGAGGCGTCGCCGTCGATACGCTTGAACTGGGAGAACCAGACGCGCTTGAGGGTGTCCTTGAACTCGTATTCGTCGTCGGGCACGTAGCCTTTGTCCGCAAGGAACTTCATCGTCGCCTTCATCACGTCAGTGGCGATGAAAGCGTCGAGCAGCTCGTTCTCCTCCTTGCGCTCCTCGGACGTCACCGTTTCCTTCGTCTTCACGTCGAGCTCGTAATTGTCGTGCAGCGCGAGAACGGCTTTCACCGTCGGTATTTCGTAGGCCTCGGGCTTCACTTCCAACAGGCTGTCAAAAGGAATGGGAGCTCTGTTATTTTGCCGTGTATAGTTGCAAGAGGCGCGCGTATTACGTGAGCAGTAAATGTTGCAGTCTAATTTAAAAACGTGTATATATCGCTCTGGAATTCCCCGCGACATCTAATTCGCACCGCATATTCCTACCATGATATAATTGCGTTGCAATTATCCTATATTGTACGTTTGTATTCGAACAAATTGACTCATAACACTATGTTCTTTTAGTTTTTAAACATTTGTGTTGGTCAGAATGAGAGTGGCGTAAGTCACATTTGCAAAAAAAAATGAGGTATAGTCGTATAGATATATTTGGATTCCTCACAAACTATTACTGACGCCCTAAAACAGGACCTCCATTGCTCTTTCTTTTTAAATTATGAATAATTCCAAAAATAGCTCGTAACAGTAATGTATTGACTATTGAATTTTTGACATTGAATATTTCAAAACGACAAATATGTGACTTAAGTACACCACTCTCATTCTGATCCATCCCTACTGAAAAATCTCACGTGAGATCTCACGTGAGATTTTTTAGTAGGGATCCCACAGTTATCCTTATATCTTTACACATCATAGTTTGTAACACACTACACTGTTTTTACGTGTTACAGGTATACAATAATTATGACCAAATTCACCGATATACTTAACATCTCCCGCAATATATATATGCATATCACTTACTTTTCCGGGGCGTCGTCGGTCGTGCTGTCATCCGTCTTCTGTCCCTGCAGCTTGATGGTAATGTACTTCATGGCGTTGTTGGTGTCCTTGCCGTAGAGCTCTTCCGACACCTTTTGCAGCTCGGCGTCGGTGACGATGAAGCCCAGTGGATTGGGATTGTTCTGCTGCTGGTTCGGCTCGGCGTTGTTGGGAGGTGGCGCAGGCGCGGCTGGTGCAGCCTCGGGCACTGCGGCTGGAGGTGGGGCTGGCGCACCAGCAACAGCGGCTGCAGGCGCCGGGGCAGCTGGGGCTACAGCACCGGGCTGAGCCTCCGCGGTACCATTGTTGTAGTAGTTGTTGTAGGTTATCTGAGTGTGCGAAACCGGGGGTACGACGCCATTGCTGCTACTCATGCCCGACGAGCTGTGCCCGTAAATTCCACCTGGAAAGGTAGACGATGATGATGAGCCTCGCCGTCGACATTCTCAAAGTCAGGTAATATATATATGCGGTAGGCTTTGAAACGATTGCAAACGAGAATGATTCTGTCGTCGAGGATAACGTATAAACGACGATTTCAGTATATCTGGTTACTTGGATAAGGCAAATTAAAAAATTCAAACTGAGGCAGAAAAGGGGTCACATATTGTACCCTCCTCTATACAGAGGGCCGGAAAAATATTTGTGTTATTTTTTTTTTGTTCCGTGCAACCGATTATAGAAAAAACAATTGGTTGAGTCAGATTATATGACGCTATACTCCACATCTTTTAAAAGCATTCCAGAGAGTTTCTTACTCCAAAACTCACTTTGGTAACTTTTAGATAGAACGAAGAAAATTTCGTGAGTTAATTTCATTTTTTAAAAAACCTTACACCTATACCTAAAAAGAAAAAAAACACGCCTGTCTCGACATATATCAAATTTCAATACGACAAACTCAAGCAAAGCGGAAGACGATTAATTATATAACTCACCGGGCAGAATCCTGCTGACAGCAGCGTTAACACCGGCGCTCACGCCAGCAAAGACGAAGGCCTCCTTGGCGAGCTGGCCGATACCGGGCCTCGACGACGAGCCTTGCGACAGGATGACCGTCTGGGGCTGGCTCCCGTAGCCGCCCGCGCCCATCGGCGAGTGTCCGTACGACGGATTGTAACCCTGACCCGGGCTCGTGCTGAAGCTGTGCCCGTAGTTGGTGGGCCCGTAGCCGTGTCCGGGATTCGAGTATGGATTGTAGGCCGGCGGTGCGCCGTGGTAGCCGCCGCCGCCGCCCTGGTGGGAGTTGTATGCCGGTGGTGCCCCATGGTAACCGCCCGAGGACGAGCCCGGGTATCCACCCGAAGACGAGCCTGGGTAGCCGCCCGACGGACTGTATGGCGGTGGGTTGCCGTGGTAACCTGCGTGGTTAATGCAGATAATTTCGTTATGTTTTTAGTGGCGGTTTGTTTTTTTTTTATCAGCTTTTTATTGGGAAAAATAACGGTACAGTGCAGGTGCTTTTTCGATCGAGTCGAAGCAAACTTGCGAGGTTTGGATTTTTCAAATCTTTATTTTATTTTCTTTTGATTAATGAGGAAAAGTGAAGAACAAAAAAAGATAAATTTATGCTGGCATTCATTGTTGATGGAGACAGCGAAAATGTACTATAGGGCGTTGGTAAATACTTTGAGCATTGTTTTGTTCTACTTTGAATTAGCATCCCTTTAGAAATGATTTATGAAGGTTTCCCTACTGAAAAAGCCCATATGGGACCCACGTGGGAACACATGGGAACCATATGGGATCCTTATGATGGGGCCTCGCGGGAATCATGTAGGACCCACATGGGACCCATGTGAGATTTTGCTGCAAGATCTCATTGGGATCCACATGATTCCCACGTTTTCCACATGGGTCCTATGTGGGTCCCACATGACTAACTTTTTATATGATTTTCAAACAATCTTTTTATTTATTTATAGTTTCTTACAAAGTTTAAATAAAAAGTTTAAATGAGAATACCTATTTTTACACTCTCATACCCATGTGTTTATAGTATTCTATAAAATTAGAATAAACTCATCCATTAAACCGTTTACTACTAAAATTTATTAGACAATCATAAATAAAAGATATAGTTTATTTAACAATTGTTATTAAATTATTCATGTGGGATCCACGTGCGACCCATATGGGAGACATGTGGGAACTATGTAACAACCAGGTGGATCCCAATGGGATCTCGCAGCAATTTTTCTGATGGATTCCACATGCTTCTCACAAGGTCCCACAAGGATCCCACAATGTCCTACAAGAATCCCACAAGGTCCCACAAGGATCCCACATGGGACGCACATGGATCCCATGAGTTTCCGACATGGGTCCCAAATTGGCTTTTTTAGTGCGGTGCTTTCGACAAATTGGCTATCAGTAAGCATTCGATTGTATACAACGTAGTTCAAAGTTTGAATCACATACTCTGAGTTAGAGTTTAGACATAACATAACAGGTTCAGTGATAAACTCATTATGATCATGTTTCATGCAATTTCATATATTTAGTTAAAATTGAAATTCTAAACATTTCATAAAAATTTGGTTTCTTTCCATTTTACGTTAAATCATAAGGTTTTCAAAAATATTCGTATTGAATTAGTCTAGTTTAATTTAAATTTTACAAAAAATCTCAATGTCAATGGACGCGTAAAACCTTATGGTACAAATATTTACCATGTAATACTGAACCTGTTAATATTTCAATAACTTCTTAAATGCTTTCACAGTTATTTATTATCAGATATAAAAAATAGATTATTATTACTTTACTAAACGAACTTCAATCGGACTAGAAAAATTAGCGAGTTTCCATAAATATATGTACCTTATATTCTCTCATCAGTGTGAGCTGTTATCTAACGCTGCTTCTTCGATTTTTTAACTTCATACTCTAATATCATTTCAGATTTATAAAATTTGACATCCTTAACAATTCTGTCTGTACACCTACTTCTAAAATTAATTCTTTGCGAACAAGTCACAAACATCATGCGCTGAACTTAGACATCCTGATACGATATTATACATACCTTGTCCACTGGACGGATAGCCCGACTGTACGTTGGTCGCACTGGTCCTGGACACCTGCTCATTGGGCGCGGACGGCTTGGCGGGCATGGAACCACCGCTGGCCGGCTTCTGATTCGTTGGCACGTTCCATCCTGCTGGTGCCGGCTGCGAGCCACCTAATGACGCAAACAAATGGATTTTTATTTTAAATTATAAGTCCCGTCTCCAACCCCACTCCACTAAACTGAGTTAGCTTAAGGGGATGCCTTACTCGTACTATTACCGACCGAGCAATTCACACAGTTTCAAGCTGATTAAAAATAAAATACGTCGAATCACAAAAAATCAAGAGAACACTCTTCTGTGTTTTTTAACGTTCTATCATTCAGTCAAAGTTTGGAGTCGAAATATCAAGTCATTTCTGCAAAAACTTTGAACAAACGAAATTTAATTTCGTTCAAAGTTTTTGAAAAAACGGCTTGATATTTCGACTCCAAACTTTGACTGGATGATAGAACGTTAAAAAACACAGAAGAGTGTTCTCTTGATTTTTTGTGATTCGACGTATTTTATTTTTAATCAGCTTGAAACTGTGTGAATTGCTCGGTCGGTAATAGTACGAGTAAGGCATCCCCTTAAGGGGATGTCGCACTATACTAACACTGTTTTATCGGTGGAACATGTAAAAGTAATTAATATAAATAAAAGGATAATGATTTACGCCTTGAACAAATTCAGTTGCCCTGCGTAATGGTGTAATACATCATTCTACAAAGTTTCGAGGCAAAAAAACGACGACACCTTTGTTTATTTTTGGAACGAAATTTGGTTAATTTTCGTTCCAAAAATAAACAAAGGTGTCGTCGTTCTTTTTGTCTCAAAACTTCATAGAACGATGTATTAGAGGATTACGCAGGGCAACTGAATTTGTTCAAGGCGTAAATCATTATCCTTTTATTTATATTAATTATTTTGACATATTCCGCCGATAAAACAGGGTTAGTGGTAAAGTAGGACTATTACACCACCTTAACGAGATATTATAAAAAAATTATAAAAATATTATAAAAAAGCCCGGTTTTGCACGAGCAGCATTACCCGTTCTTAGTTTATTTAAAAGTTAAGCTTGAATTCATCGACACTCGTAAATTGAGCGCTTCTATATTTAAGTATATTTATATAGCTAAATTATTTTCAATGATCTAAACGCGTTATATTTATTTTTAATACGTATACGCTTTTAATTTGAAAATTTATTTATAGATAAATTCTGGGGTAATTTGTTTATTTAATCTTTTAAAAAGAGCGATTATTTTTATCAAGAAAAATTCATACATACTTATAGGTATTTGTTGTAATTTAATTATATTGAGATGAAAAATAGACACGGAGCTGTATATCTTTTAGAAATAGACCTTTCTTGCGCTTGTTTTAACATTGACAGCAATAAAGCTCAATTCATTTTTGTGTTACGAAGAGTACTAAGGGGAGACGATTTTCTCACCGTTAGATTGAAAATAAGCATTTATTATTTGATCTAGCATTTATTATTGGAGCTATCGTACGTTAAATATAGCTCCGGCGTCGGGTGCATCGCAATCAAATAATAAACGGAAGATGAAACGGTAATACAATCCATTAAGTCGACTTCTAACAACCAGATTGAATAATACGATGTACCCAACATTAAATTATACATTGTTTTAATATGAATATGTTTTAAGTTTCATTTGATTAAGTAAATAAACAATAAGTTTTGTTAAAAACATCTTAGGAATGCGTTGAGTAATTTGGAGTCGAAATACAATCAAATGAGATATAAATGTGCAACATATTGTTAAAAAAACCAAATATCTCATATTTATTTTTGCTAAAATTAGAAATAAAATGAATACCAAACCCCTTCTCATGGTTTACTATATGCTTTCTATCATAGTCTCATAAACTATAGGATAATTGCTTGGGGTGCAGCAGGTAAAACCCTTCTACGCCTAGTACAAAGAATACAGGATAAAATTATTAAATTAATAAACAGAAATTTTCTAGGCGATAACAATCCTTTAAGTATTAACCAGCCTGTAAGTATACTTGTTTATTATATCATTACGAAACTCTAAAGGAAATATTTATAAAAACAGCGAGAAACACTAGGCATGTATAAAACAATTCAGTTACCGTCAATGAACAAAGCTGTCAGTGATAAGAGAAGTTATGTGGCAGCTATTCATGTTTTCAATGATCTTCCAAATGAGTATAAAACTCTATATAGTAATAAAAGTAGTATTAAAATTAAATTGAAAAATTTCATGAGATCTAATTACGATGTTACAAATTATTAAAATGTTTATCAAATTGTTATTTGCGAGTACGCATTTTATACGATTTTTTTTTTTTTAATACTGCGAAATTAGATGTATTTATTTTTTTTAGTTTTAAGTATCTAGTTTAAGTATTGTGCCAACCTATGTACAAGTATCTCGTATACTTCTATAGGATTTACCTATGTAAATTTAATTTGGTGAAATAAATAAATAAAAATAAATAAAAAAGTATTTTTGTTTTCAAAAATTGTGCACGCGCGTGTATTCTCATAAATTGGTTTAAAGTAAAATTTGTTATATATTATGACGCAAAAGAGATATAAAAGAACATTTATATATATATTATAACACGATAGTCGAAAGAAATAGAAGGCACCTTGGTAGAAACTAAACCAACTTTGTTGGTTAGCACGTTACCCCATTAACGCTCAAAATCACGGAATTTTTAACTCATTTTCGAGCTTAGCTGACAATTCTAAAATGATAAATATCCTAACTAATCCTGCTTATTCTTATAGTTTGAGGTAAAATAGTTGTAGTTTACGAAAAAAATTTTTTTATCCAGCTCCTTTTAGTTTAACCATTTCAAAATGGCGAAAAGCCGTATAAATTTTTGAAAAATTTTCCCTTCAGTGAGTCGAATTTCAATTGATCAAACATTTTCCATTATTTGTCAGTACATGTTACGATCTCAGCAATGGTGGATTCTATATGGTGGTCGACAAACTACAACTATTTTATCCACTTTTATCCACGCTTTGAATGAATCATTATCCTTTTTCAACTCGAAAAAAATCAACAAAAAAAATTTTTAATTATTCGGTTTTTTTTTATAAAATCCACCATATTTTTTTTTCTAAAATATGGAAATAGAATTTTGACCCTGGAAATCTAAAGAGCATACTCCAAACTATAAAGATAAGCAAGTTTAGTTAGAATATTTATCATTTTCGAATTGTCAGCTAAGCTCGAAAATAAGTTAAAAATTCCGTGATTTTGGGCGGGGGTTTATCAAAGGAAGGCATTTCCACTTAAGATTAACATCGAAATTCAATTAATAGTACATATAGTACTTTTATACCACTCTAACTTCAAAATCACAACTTTGGTATCATTTTTGGCATGGTGTGGTTTGTGCACATAAGAATTATGCACATATTTATTGTGCACACTTTAGCATTGGAGTATACACATAGATATAGATATACACCAATGCTAAAGTGTGCACAATAAATATGTGCATAATTCTTATGTGCACAAACCACACCATGCCTCATTTTTCGGCACTCGTGGTATAAAATACCGTTCGAAACGTCACATAAAGTAAATCATCACCTTCCGAACCAGTGTCGAAATGTACTATATTCCCATCGAAAAGTTATTTCGTATTTATGTGTTATAATTTTGTTAGTTTTAACCCAATTACCATAAACGTAAAAAATTAGACTATGTTACTTTATTCCCGCATTATGCGGGAATAAAGTAAAAGAGGGAATCAGACGCCACTTTTGCTTCGCTTTTCAGGCTATAAAATGGCCATTATAGTAGAAATGGGAATAAAACTAATTAAAACTATAATCATTGTTTAAAATATCTATATAATATAATACTTTCACATGTATAAATTATTCTTCGTCAACAATAGCAACATAATCATGGTTCGTGTTGTTTTCAATTTAAAAATTAACAACCAGTTTTCCAATCGCTGTTTAACATTTCTACCAGGGAATCTTACCATACGTCTGGCCCTGCTGCTGCGACTTACTCCTGGGCGTCGATCTTGACTTGAAACCCAATCCGCTTCCGCTACTTCCGCTCTTCCGGCCTCCTCCGCTGGTCTTCCTCGCGTCGCTGTCTCCCGCTGCAACGAAACCCAAAAAGAATCTCGTCAATTCAATAACCATACACGATAATTTATATTTGTAGATACTCCCTATTTCAGATCACGGATTTTAGACAACTAGTGCCGTGTATATAATCAAATCTAACGCGGCGCTCATTACACCCGTCGCAATTAATGACTCATCGCACGGATTCACGAGCGTTACTCTGTTTATGGACGCGCTCGCGATTGCGCAACGCACAGATCAAAATCGGACGAGCGTTTCGCGAGTGGACGTTGTGTGTATGTGTGTGTGTGTATGTGTGTAGATATATGGGAACTTTACACATTCATTGTTCGCATTATACCGCCGCGAGATTCGCATTGATTCTGCTTCGTTTTTGTTCGAACTGGGTGCGGATGCCGGAAGATAAATGAAATAGTATAGGTATGTACGTCGATATTCTTATAGAAATACTTTACTTTGAAAAACTGCTACTTGAATCATTACATTAATACATTTTATTTTTGGTTTTATACAGTGTGTGGGTGTGTGTGTGCGTATGTGTATGTGTGTGTGTGTGTGCGTGTGTGCGTGCGTGTGTGTATCAGTATGTATATATAGAGAGTGATGACAAATTTTTGGATTTTATTTCTTCACGCTCAAAAAATAATCCGTAAAAGTTTAGCGGGCACACGCGTTCGTGTACTTATTAAACGTACAGAATCTTTATATGTATACGATAAACGAATCGCAGGTCCAAATACCGAATTAACTATTTTAGTTGAAAAATCTTGATAAACCAACATGAAAAAAAAAACAGATTGATATTTTCGCATTGACATATAATATGTTGAATTATCTAAATTAATTAATGAAATTCTGGAAACTAAAAGATTATACGTAAAAAATGTTATTAGAAAACTACTATATTTCGAACATTAAAACTAACGACTTACTAGAATCACAGAAAAAGGACATTTTAAATGACTAACTGAGCACGCTTCGTTTCATTTTTTAATGGTACGAGAATTATACAAAGCATGAACATCCGCGCTACCTACTGCCTCGATCGTTGTGTGAAAGAATGATTATTTCGCGAATTTCAATTATTATTTCAAATTTTATTATATTCACACGATTATACATAATAAATGTTAAAGCTTTGAATCCACATCCTTTGCTTATAATATGAACTGATTCTTAGATAACTATAATTGTGTTGAACTTGCGTATACTGAGTGGATATATGCTTATATAGGCAGTTGTAATTCGAAACAGACTTCCGAGTACGTATATTTAACTCACATTTCACACAACGAAAAGTTGCATTTTCTTTGTTGAATTTTCAACCTATTTGCTAGAAATTAAACTAGTTATTGTCATTATTATAGTATTAAATACTCTTCCTTATTGCACGAAATTTTCGTGACCCCACACCGCAGTAACCTCTGAACTAATCTCTAATCTAACCGGCCTACAGCAATCATCAGACTAATTTTTTTCGCTCTCCACTCTAATTCACGAAACCTAAAGCAAATGGTTCTTTAAAAAGCTCAAGAGTGGTCATCGTCATTATTAGGTATACTCCCGCGTCATATCCCAATGTTCAACGGACGTTTAGTCCCATACATTATTTTCACATCTGCCTTGATACGCACTAAGTATGACTGCTTGAATTTTATGGGATTTTTTTTTTTGTCAAACACGTCACCTATTATATTTTATTTTTACTATATATATAAATAATTGTATTTTTTCTCCTCACTTAAGCTATCATTTTTCAAAGTACTCGCAAAAATTGTAGATATAAAATCATCTCAATGGCCCACAACAAATTGGTATAATAATTTTTTCAAAACCTTCGCCCGCGCCGCATTCAATACCAACTTCATGTGAAACCGCTTAGAGGTCACTCCTATAACCAGAGCTCTATTTCCCCTATACAAAACTCTCAAATCGCACACGAAATCCCCATACTCCGCGTGTCTTTATTAGCGCCGATCAAAATCCCCTATATATATATGTATGTGTGTTTTTATAGCCGCGCGCATCGACGCAGAGGCAGCGGGGGGGGGGGGGGCATAATCATCGTACAACTCGTCTCGCGTGCGACGAAATCCTGTCGAACGACGTCGTCGACGACGAATTGTTCCAGATAACGACAAGTGAATAATACGCTCTCGTCTTCGCGCATATATATATGCTTACATGTATAGGGGGAACAGAGGGCCGCCTCCGTCGTTATTTTAAACTTCTGCGCGCGCGCGCGTATTTGCGTGTACTTTATACACGCGCGCTGTAGACGCTATATTATACCGACTTGGAGTTATCTCCGCGCAAAACACTTGCAGGACTTTCGCTTCGCGTTCCTATAGATATGTAGCGAGCGTGGTACTTAGTAGATTATTTCATGGCCTAAGTGTAATAGACGTACGCGCGGTGATTGCTGGTAGAACACGCCGTTGTTTGTGAACGTATGTACGTTGTACTGGGATTTTCGTGGACCTTTAGTCCGACCGTTTTGTTATTTACAGATGTTTTTATTGGCGCGCGTTTTGAATAATTGATATGTTTATAAGCTTGTTTTTGTTCAAAGTTGTTATTAAGGAGATGTGATACCTTACACTATTACTCAATTCTGGGTTCCCGTTTTTCTCCTTCAATTTTAAACTTTTTGAAAAAAACTCTTTGACACCTTTTAAGTTTAATGAAGAACTATAACGTATCAAAGAGTTTTTTCCTTAAAATTAAAAATTGAATGAGAAAAACGGCAACCCAATTTTGAGTAATAGCGTATATAGGTATCGCATCACCTTAATAACGTATATAAGGTACGCGCATTGAGTTGTTTCATCACTTGTTACTTCCACATAATATTTGGCTTGATGAAGATAATCGATGCGTGTAATATATACACACACACACACACACACACACACACACACACACACACACACACACACACACACACCTTATTTCAATATAAAAACGTATTATTAAAATACAAATATCAATTAATTCTCAAGTATTTCTCTGTTCTTGTACCACGTGCATGTGTCGACGTTTTTGCATTCGTACGGCATTTCTAAGGTCAACCACAATATATTCTGCTAATAATTAGCAGTGCACGCCGTTAAGAAAATGTTCTGGATGCATAATACGTACATGAATTATGAGTTTGCTAACAAAAATTTCTGGTTGGTTTCTATATCATTTTTGTTGCTCAAATCGTTGTTTTGTAAATATTATCCAAGTTTTAGATTATTATTATAAACTCAGTTTATAATATATAAAAAATGCGTATTACAGTTAATGTAACATGAATTTTTTTTTGTATATAATACAAAGTGATTATACTTTTTATACGGTTTTTAAATTCAAACTAATATTTTCCTTCGTGATAATCATTTACGATTTCACTTTAACGTTAAAGAAAAGTGTTGCGACCATTAATTCCGCACGATATCTGCTGCCCAGAAGTTTCTCTTATTTCTTTCACGAATTTCACTCACGTGTTACAAGCCGAATTAAAGCTGGAATGAAGCCGTTCTTATACGGCATTAAATTAGTTCTGAAAAACCGATGGTGAAACCAATGGTAACAGATTTACAGAAAAATTCACCTAATATATACATATAACATATAAAATCGCGAATCAATCATTGCAAAATTAATATAACTAGTAAATACAACAATATATTAGAAGAAAATAAACTACCAAAAACGTCCGTATAATTTCTTTTTTTTTTTTACATCTAACAATACCATTTATTAAAAACCGTTATATACCTATATACGTGTGCTTTCTAAAGCGATGAAAAACACGAGCACTCCGCGCATTTACTTACTTTCAAATCCAGGAACAACAAGCGTTGTGATCCTCGCGCTCGTAACAACGCAAGCAACAGCATGACGCGAACAAATCGATATAATCCTACCCGATATACATACAGGCAAAAAAGAAAAAATCGTGCGTCCCCGCGGCCACCGGATACCGCGAAAAACTTAAAATTAACACAATAACTCACCGGATATCAGGAGCAGTAGCGCGACCAGGAGAACGCCTACCAGAATCGTCGTCCGGCGAGTCATGATCCTCACCTTCGCCTATCTCTCTCTCTCTCTCTCAACGTGCAATTTTATACGTTCTGTATCGATAGCACTCGACTGATCAATCGCAAGGTAACTCTGCGTATACGCGCTCGCGGTCGTGTTTGCTAGCTAGCCGCACGGCTACCGAAACGTCACTGGCGAGCCGCCGCCGCGAGGGCCGCGAGATATACTACGTATTCAAGTCGCGCGCGCCCGAAGCGAGTGAGTGTGTATGTGAGAGGAGGAAGAACATGTATATATAACACTGCACGTCTGCACCTCGCTCGTTGTACTTGTGTGCGCGTATGTATATATGCGTTATAAGGTTGCTCTTCCGTTCGACGCCCCTGACCGTACACGTATAGGTACTTTATTGTACATACGCGTGTATATGTGCGCTTTTTTCTTTCCTCACCTCCCACGGCACACGAAGCGCAAGGGGGCGACCGGTTGCATAGTATATAGTTGCAAATACATCTTCTCGTTTCGAGCCTTGAAGTGTTTTTTTTTTCTGTTCGAGTTCCGTGATCGATGGGATGTGAATTATATAGCTTTGGGAAAACTACTTTTTTCACTCGCGCGCCGCAGGGATACGATGGCTTGTGTTGCATTCCTCGGTGCGCATTAATCCTACTGTGGAGTGGCGAACGTGTGTTTTTCATATCGTGAGAATTTTTACAGAGATTCTACGCGATGTTTTGTTTCTTCGCCGATGCGTTGAAATTTGTAAATGTGGTTTGGGTATTAAAAAACACATTTTTATGAAAGGAAATTGAGACACAAAAGGCAGGGTGACATTATTTTATAGGAAAAAGAAAATTAATGTAAAAATTGGCTCGATTTTTAGGGAAAATTTTCTTTATGTAAGATTGGTGTGCTGCTATCCCTACCAAAAAAAGCTGATAAATCAACTGATTTGTCAGATGATTTATCAGCTGATTTCTCATGCCAAAATGTCACCTGAAATTCTGCTCAGATGCTGCCAAAAGCTTACGTAAATTGAAGATCAGCTTCTTCAGTATTGGAAAATGTACGTTTGGAAGCATTTTAATTTAAATTATAATAGATTATAATAGATATAATTTTTAAACATTTTAATTCATTTTGTTACACATTATTTGAGTTATGAGTTTTTAAAAAAAAGCACGTTTTTGTTTTTGATGATAACTAAAGAACCGTGATAGATAGAAAATTAATTTTTTTAAGAAAATATAGGTACTTTAATTCTCTTTCGAATGCCACCCACCCCATTCAGATACATAGAGCCGTTCTCGAGAAATTACGATTTAAAAAAAATGTCAAAAAATTTTTAACCTCAAATATCTCTGAAATTTATTGACCAATCATTTTGCCCAAAGAACTCGACCGAGAACTATAAAAAATCTACCTCTAAAAGGAATTTTGAAGCCATTAAGTCAATTTTACTTTTTTTCATTTTTCAATTTTTTACTCAAAATCTAGCCTACATAATGTATTCAAATTTTAACAGATTATAGCTATTTGTATTCTGTATTATCATGATTTTTCTCAAAAAAATTGACTGTTAAGTTTAGGAGTTATAAGCTTCTAAAAAAAACACGTTTTTGTTAATAACAAAAGAACCGTGATAGCTAGAAACTTTTTTTTTTAGAAAATATAGGTATTTTAATTCTCTTTCGAATGCTACCCATCAGATTCGAATAACTCGATCCTATCATTAAAAAAAATCAAAAAGAGTTTTGAGAAAATCGAAAATTTGAAAAAAAAAACAAAAACGCATCGCCCCAATCAAAAAACGGATTTTTGACCCGCCATCACGCAAACAAACAAAAAAAATGAAACCTGTCCGGTCAAAATCGACCGAGTAGAAGCTGAGATCCAGGCGTACACACACACACACACACACACACACACACACACACACACACACACACACACGCGCGCGCACACACACACACACACACACACACACGCGCGCGCGCACACACACACACACACACACACACACACACACACACACATCCATACAGACATTTTTCAAAAACCATGTATTTTGATTCCTAACACCTCGGAACACAATTATAACATGTTTTTACAACAACTCAAAAATTTACTATCACAAAGCTTCCTCTAGGAGGGAGCAAAATAAAACTAGAGAAAACGATCATTCATTTGCTTTTTTCGGGATTGAAAAATATTGATTTGTTCCAAAGTTATGAAAGTTTAAATTTGAACAATAAAAATGTACTGTTAAATGCCTACAAATCCGCTGTTTGAATTCATGCATATTTTAATGCATCTTCGTTGCTCAACTTTAATCTTTCATAACTTTGGAAGGAATTAATATTTTTTAATTCCGAAAAAAGCAAATAAAAGATCGTTTTCTCTATCAACTGATGAGAATTTTTTCATCGGTCTTACAGTCTTATAAATTAAATTAAAATAATTAATATTTATGGCAGTCAGATTGCCCTTGTTTATAATCACCCCCGCAGAATCTGAAATAAAAACTTAATTAAAACCTGGAAAAAAAAACTTTATTGGCAAAGGACTATCTGACTACCCCCCACTACCAAATTGCCCAATTGCCCAACGTTTCTCTATCGTTTTCTCTCTAGTTTTATTTTCTCTATACTTAAAATGGTATTAAGACTTAGTAAAATTAAATGATTAAGTACGGTTTTAAGAAAAGGCTTTTTTAATGATTTTTTCAAAATAAAGCAAATAATCTCCATTGCTTGAGTTTTTTGTAGCTTTCTTCATGTTTCTACATCCAAAAACATATCCTAAAGTGTGAGCCGAATTCGTGATATCTGGATCCCTGACACTCTCCCACTTAGATGTACTCTTCTACTTATAAGTAATACGTAAAAGATATACTTATTCAAGTCTACGCATATAAAAAGTTTCTTATTAAGTATTCGATTGCCGTTTAATTTCTGCGAATCCCAAATAAAGAATATCGATCAGACACTCATTATACTTTAGCAAGTTAAAATATGATGCTAATTTAATTTCCGGATATATCGGTATTGCATTTTAAAAAAATTTGTTCCCAGTTCTATAAAAGGCTATACGTGTACTTTTGATGTCAACAAGTTATACGTGAGATCCAGCAGCAAGAAATACAACGACAGCGACGTGAATTGCTTTTAAAACTGTCAAACGACCGACAGACTACTCTCAAAGTACTTATACCTGGAAGGTAAAAGATTGTGCGAGTTTTGCCATTTCCAAAAACAAAGAATCGCAACGCATATAAATTTTGATTAAAAAAAACAAAAATTCGTTATATATTCTTTGATATTAAGTTTTCTTTTAAATATTACAAAGCATAACGATAAACGTGTAGCATTTCGAGTAAAAAATGTTGCTTATAGCTGTTGAACTTTCATGGTTTGTGCCACTTAAACAAATGAACTTGAACTAAAAATAATGAGAAAGCAAAAAAAAAGATATATTAACGTTTCCTATTATTTTTGTACTATACACATCGGTTGCAAAGTGTTTCGCGTTTTGTACACTTTACTGGTCACCGTACAACAATTTGCAAAGTGCTGAGTCGCCTTAACGATCTCGTTTACTTTGGGCCTTCGCGTTACAGCATTTTTATCTCTTGTATGCGCTGAGCTGAAAAAGAATTCGTATATTTATACCAATCGCAAGCTCCACTTTCAGATCTGTATATTTTCGCAAAAACAAAAAGCCCGCACGTTACCGCTATAATATCTATCCGCGCCTTAATAATCATATACAAAGGCTATACAGAGTGACAAAAAAAATTCTGCGAAAACGACAAAACAAACAATATAATGGTATACCTAATAGCGTGTTATACACGTTTCACAAGTCATACGCCGCATTGACTCATGCGCCGCGGCGACCCGCTTGCTCGTTCTCCAAATCGCATTACGCGACGTGCGTCGCGCACTCGTGGCTCTATATATCCTGCTCCCTTCGGAACTGGTCATTATATACCTCTCTTTGTCATTCGAGAGCGAGATTATACGTATCATCTATATAGTACGACCGCACCATATATCTTCGCTTCATCGCTGCAACTGATGTATATACCCAATTCCAAGCATGCCAAGTGTTACACATGATACAAACACAACACCTGCGCCCCACCGCTACTGCAGTTTACGCAGCGATTGCTTCGCTTTCACTTTTTTTCCCCTCACTGAGCTAGCGACGACTACGGCGAGCAGCGGTGCTATTCGACTCGAGGAAAAAGGATATAGGAGAGCCCCGCGCTCCATTCGTTTTTCCATTGCGATCGGGGCTTCTTTGCGCGCGTTTCGGTCTGCGTGGGCGTGTAATACGGATAAGTCGCGGTTTTTCCCGCGGACGTGCTGCTTGGTTGGAGTATATTATATAGGTATAAGTATTAGTTGTCGCGACACTTCCCGGCTTCGATCGGACGCTTTTGCTTCTGGAACACGGTATATTTTTTACGGATTGTAACGAGAGTTATTTTACAATGATATACCTAAGTTTGAATAAGTTTGTTGTGACTTCAACTTTTATTGCAATATAGGTTTAAAGAAATTAACAGATATAAATTGCATTCATCAATATGTCAATATCTAGAAATTTTTATTATATTGTAAAATCATAGTTCTATATAACAACTAATTTAATTTTCATTTCAGGAAAAATTGAACTTTGAATCTTTGAAGAATTGGATTAAAATGAGGAAATAAAAATAGATGCCATAGGAAAATCTTCGTCACTATATGAAAATTTGTTTCAAAAGAAAGCTTAAAATCAAAATGACAACACTATAATTTTAAAAGAATTACAGATGAAAAGTTTCTCTTTATACTTTTAATCAATTATTAAGGTTTATTTTCACAATTAATTTCCGTGAAACGAAAGTTAATTAAAACACATTATATAGAAATACATATTTATTTTTGTAATACGAAAGTATAATAGATTAACAAATAAATTATTAGCAAGCAATGCTAAAAAACTTTGAATATGTATATCCGCCTTGAATTTTAAAAATTATCTTTATAAAATGCATTTAAAAATTTTTGCATATAAGTAACCAACAAACAGTATCAAAATGATCATTTTCAACAACATTTATAAAGTTTTATTTTCTTCCTTTTCTATGTATCTGTCAAGAACTTTTTCACTTGGATAATCAGGCACAGATAATTGTTGAAAACCTTCTTCATCAACAAAGCAAATTTCGTGACCATCCTAAAAATTTAATGGATTCATATATTAGTAAAATAAAAATGTAGTCCTTATTGAAAAAACAGTGTATTTGTAAAACTTACAGGATCAGCCAAAATGATGACTCTTACAGTGGCTTTTCCAGGAGTGTCTAGGCTTATTAAATCCGTCAGGATTTTACTTTTGCTATCTACAATTTTCTGGCGAATATATTCTTGCTGAGCTTTTGGAACAGCAAATGCAATGCGTCCATAAGCTTTAGCATGGTTTACTTCAGTGCCTGCAAATATAAGGCATTATCATTAATTAAACAACATATAAAAAATTGATATTATAATTGTAAAAAAAAAAAAGATTAAATATTCAACTTTACCAATATCTTTGAATTCAAGTTTAGCTTGATTCTTAGCATATTCAAGAACTGCAGTCTTGTCCTTTTCTTCAACTAATGACATTTCTAAAACATCTTTCCAATATTGAATACTGTTTTTAAGATTCGAACTTGATAGAGAAACTTTCTGAACTGGATCTATTAACATAAAACAATTTTATGTAAGAATTCAATTACTGATCAAATATAGTAATATATAGATATTACACCTCTACATGCAATACATTGATTCTATAGCTGTGTATATAGAGACACACACCTTGATCAACAGGTTGTGGTTCATCTATGAGATAGTACTTATAGCCACCAGGAGCTTCCAGAACATACTTTCCATCTTCCTCCTTTACTGGCCATTTATGCTGTTTAGCCCTCTGGATAGCCTCCTTGGAACGAATTGTAACCCCTTGGAAATCATTGCCAGTTTCATAATTACTCACTCCGTAGTTGTAGGTTAGCTCGATAACAAAGTGGCTGTTTTCTGGACCATAGCCAATCATAGTTTTGCTCCAGCGATTGGCATAAGGTCTGAAAAAATAAGTTTGACATTAAAATAAATCTATATCAGAGTCACTAAAATAAACTCGCACACTTACCCATTGCAGGCAGCCTCGCAGCCCTCACTAAATTCCTCATGCCGGAGCACCTGCGCAGACAAACATACGTACATACATGATTTACCGAACAAAGCCGTCCATTGCTATCACGGCCAAAAGCAGCAATCTCCTCTAACGATTTTTACCTTCATTCCAAGGATCTCCCGGTAGAATTTTGCCGTGAGCTTGCGCTCGGCGATTTTAAAGACAAAGTGCAGGGCCCGTCCGTTAATCATCTTTGCGACAAATTCTTACTGTTCGCTAAACACAGATCTGTAAGTTTCCTCCTCTATAGTCCTCCTTATAGTCACGTGAAATTCCTTCGGTATACAAGTATCGCGCCGCGCGATTAGTGAGCGAGTGTGTCTAGACGAGAGACGTCGTGATGTTTTCCTCCTTATCGTTGCCGGCAATTAAGTACTTACATAGGTATAGACTGCGCGGCGCGACGGGCGCCGCCTAATTTGCTTTCTCTGTTGTCTGGTTCGTCCGGGGGCCCGATTCTGTTTTGATAAATTTCGTTTATCGTCATAACAACTTATGATAAACAATGAATTTATCACTTTCTTATATCGTTACAGAATGGCACCCCGGAGCGGCTCTGCTCGTCTCCGTTTCCGAGCCGTGCAAAACATGCGCCGCGAGTCCGCGACTCCGTGAGTCATGTCGTCAATCGTCATGTGATGTGATCGCGCGAGACAGCAAAGCGCCGCCTACCACCTTATTCGATCGATCTGTCAAATCAAACGCACCGCAGTGCGCTATGACAGGTGTGAGGTGCCGTAGATTTTAGTATTATCTCTCTGCTATTACGGTAGAATAATCGCGTGCTCTGAAATCTTTGTCGTTAAATTTACTGGTTTGATAAGGCTGATTGATGATTGTTTTATGACTTGTATAAAATATTTTCCGAGTAAATTAAGGAAAAAAGTTACAACGATTTGTTTTCGCATTTAAATGTGTGTTGTATCCAAAATGCCAATGGTTTTTGCTATAGAATTCATTTTAAAACATTTTTTGGTTCAAGTTTTGTTACAATTTCAAATGGAAATTATTCTCTTCATTTACTCCAATTAAATAAAAATAAATTTATGTGACTAGGTGTATGATTGAATGTGGGATACAGTAAATTTTGCAAATTATGGAGAAGATATAATTACATAATGAGAGATTTTAATATGCTCAAATGTTATCATATATAATTGTGTTTTTTTTAGTAAGCAAACATAAATGTAACTATAGAAAGTATTTACTTTTAAACATAATTATGTTATATAATATATTAAATATCTATTAATAAAACTAGAATTTTAAAAAATTGTCATTGTCTAAAAAGCGTCTAAAAATAAGAATAAAAATTTAAATTAATTCGCCTTGTTAATAGTTACAGGCAGCGCCCTACTGGTGTCCGATTTTGGAAGCTTAGGTAGTGTCTAGTCAGTCTAGTCTGTGTCTGTCTAGTGGTATAAAAAACAAAAACCTGAAACCATCAAAATTCACGACAAAAATAAGAAATCACAAAACAGAAAGCCCTTCAACAGTTTGTTAAAATATTATAATAAATATTTATTGAAAAGATTTTTTTTCATATAAAAATATTTTAAAACTGAAAATTTTTTCAAAAACTTTTTATGCGTTTTAAAATTTGGAAAAAATAATATAAATAACTTTTTACTATAATACCTTAGGTTTTGGTCTTTTGGTATTGGTTATTGGTACCCACTACCTAAGCTTCCAAAAATGGACACCAGAAGGGCGCTACCTGTACTCTTAACAAGGCAAATTTGTTTCCGCAGGGGCCTTTCTACATATGTGTGTTCTGTGTGTTCTGTGTGTTCTGTGTGTTCTGTGTGTTCTGTGTGTTCTGTGTGTTCTGTGTGTTCTGTGTGTTCTGTGTGTTCTGTGTGTTCTGTGTGTTCTGTGTGTTCTGTGTGTTCTGTGTGTTCTGTGTGTTCTGTGTGTTCTGTGTGTTCCCGACAAAGACAGATAGATCTGTTCCGTTTATGTAAGACAGAGACAGACATAGAGAGAAGTTGCCTAGAACAGACAGAACACACATGTAGAAAGGGCCCTGGGCGCAGGATTTCAATTCAATTGTAGTCGGTAAAGTAGATTTCTATTTGTTGGTAAAAACACCGGTTCCGAATCATCATACATTCATACCACACCGCATGTTGTTGTTATTGTTCTATTTTCAAAGTGTCGGGTTTTTTAGTGATTTTGCATACTACAAAAGTTATGAATTGTTATAAATATGTTTAAATTCAATTTTTCCCAAGAAAATTCAACCAAAGGTAAAGATATTTGAGGCTTTTTGCCAAACATTTTTTACATAAAATACTTTGAGGTTAATCAACAAATTCGTAAATCAACAAATGTCTTTGTACCTAGTTCAGTTTCGGCTTTTGAAATTTATATTGAATTTTATTTATTTTATTAATTTATATAATTAATTATTAATTGTTTCTTTAAATTATTTCATTAGAAAATGAAGAACAAAAACATGGTATGAAAGAAAAACTGAATTGGCTTCCTGCGAGAAAAATTAATATTCCAGAGAAGTATTTTAAGAAAAATTGTGAAGTTATTGACTATATAAACAACTTAAAATTATCCGACTTGCCAATAAAATTAGTCAATCATGAAAAGGTTGTAATAAAATTAACTGAAGAAAATTGTGAAAATATTATAGAAGCCGAGTCGCAACATTCTGATCTTCTTCCAGCTAAGTATGAAGGTAACTCTAATAAATATTTTCTTTAAAAATACTTTAAATGATTATATGTTTCTAAAAATTAATGTTTTCATTATTAGGTGGATTGAAAGTTTGGGAATGTACTTATGATTTAGGAAATTATCTATTGCTAGGAGGAGTTCCTTTGAATAATAAAAGAATTTTAGATCTTGGCTGTGGAGCTGGTGTGATTGGATTAATAGCTTTCCTTCGAGGATCTACAGTCCATTTCCAAGACTACGTAATATAAATTACTTTAATAAATTTAGTCAAACTTAAATTTCAGGATATAAAATAATTTTTAGAAAATTTGTATTATACATATTTATAAATTTGCATAGGTTATTAAAAAATTTTACTTTTTTTTATAGAATGCAGAAGTCATTGAATCCCTTACAATTCCAAATGTGATATTAAACTGTGATGATTATGCATTTGTAAGAGATAAATGTGAATTTTATTGTGGAGATTGGGAATCATTTACTAATATCACAATACACGATGAAAATAAAAAATATGACTTTATATTTACCTGTGAGACTATTTACAACCCTGATAATCATGAAAAGTTATATCAGGTATTTAAACAAAAGCTGAAAAAAGATGGGATTGGGTAAATATTACAATGAAAACGTTAGTTTTTTAATCTTTATAAACAATTTAATTATAACATTGTAATATTTCCAAATAGCTTCATAGCAGGGAAAACTTATTATTTTGGTGTGGGTGGAGGCATGAGACAATTTGAAGAATTAATCAAACAAGATGGTACATTTAGTATAAAGACAGTATGGAAAAGTGATGAAGGTAATTTTGTTAATTTTAATTATTGTCAGTTTGGATATGTTTTATTATTAATTGATAAAGTTAATAATTTTCTCTTTTAGGTTTGCAAAGAGAAATACTCAAAATGGAAAGAAATGCTTAGTAAAAAGCATGCTTAAACCAGGTATTGTTTAACATAATATGCAAAAATATCTGTACTTAGTAGCTAATTTATAAAATTAGGTAACTTTTGATATTTATGGTGAAAGTCTTTCATAAATCCAACCATCTGCTCCTTCATGAACCAAAATATTATCTGGCTTTTCATCAGATTTTAGTCGCCTAAACCGAATTCTATCGTGTAGTCTATCACTCTGTCCCTGCCAGAATTCAACAGTATGTGGAATAACAATATATCCTCCCCTAGACAAAAAAATAGTTGTATCAACAATTTTTATTTAGTTAATCATTAATCAAGACACAGAAAATTAAGTTTTACCACCACTCAGGTCTTGGTACTTTGTCTTCTGTATAGATTTTCTGTAATTCTTTTTCTTTTTCTATGAGACAGTCCCTACTGGGTATTATTGTACTTTGCCTACTGGACAAAGATCCAATTTGACCATAGTATGGACGGCTGCTAAAGTATTGATCTGAATCTTCTGCAGATGATTTTTTGACAGTTCCTTCGATTCGAACCTACATATTAATTTCATTTAACATGTTTTATTCATTTCTTCAAGTACCAGAACATATGATAAATCCTTTTGATAATACCGTGCGTCTAAGTGGCTCCCAAAAGAATGTCAAGGCTGCATTAGGATTCTCTTCTAGTTCTCGAGCTTTTCGACTTCCATAGTTTGTGTAAAACTTGAATCCATCAGTACCAAAACCTTTCATTAGTACAGGTCTCACAGATGGTATGCCCTCTCTAAGGAAAAAATTATTTATTTATAATAAGTTTTCTTCACGTAAAAACGTAAATTACATATTGATATTTAATTCTTACTTAGTCGCAGTACCTAAAAAGACTGCATTTGCTTCACCAATTCCAGGTGTATTACAGGCAATTTCAAACCAATGCTTGAATTGTCCAAATGGCTCTTTGCTAACTAAATGATCTTCTGTAAAAGTTTCACTTTTGTCTTTATATCTGATGCGCATACCTAATAACAAAGTAATTCATGAAATAAGTAGCAACTCATATGTATATTATTACCTATAAAGAAACTAATTTGAAATTCCTCCAGTGGCTTACAATTGTAAACAGTAAATACCAGTAACAATTTAAATATGATTAACACATTTTTAAATAATATAAAAATAAATGAAATAAAAATAGTACTTTTCGATACTAGTGAGATAAAAATGATTTTGTAATACAAGCATGATTTTCGCCTTTTTTGAACCTATAAAGCGGGACTAAAGTAACCGTTTTTAGACCGGCGGGCAAAAAGAGTCATCAGCGGGCGATAAAAGTTGAAAAATGCCCGCAGCAGGTGGCTTTGTTTCACTTATCGTCCGTTACCTGAGTAGCGGGCGCTTTTCAACTTTTATCGACCGCTAAAAAAGTTTTGGAAATTTTTACGATAATCATCGATAAGGTTACAAAATATGTTGAAATTAATTTATGAAAATAATTCGCGTAAAAATAATTTATGAGATCTCATACAATTTTCACGCGGGTTCTAACTCTTTCTCGTTTGTTGGTTCTGAGTTGGGAGCGCTGCACGTACCTTTTTTATATACATTACGCTAGAAATTAGTTAATTATTAGCAAGTAATGTCTAACATCGTTTCATTGAGCTTGAAGCATAATGAGTCATGATTGTGATCTGAATGCAAGTACTCGTTAAAAACAGTTCGTAAACGCAATTGCACCTTCAACAATGAATAACTTAAAAACCTGAGTTAGAGAAGTGGCTTTACTCGTGACATTGATACGCGAACTATGCTCATTGTTTAAAATTTAAGACCTCTATTAGTGTAATATGATGGTGTGGCTGTTATTACTAAGCACGCTGATGGAAATAATCATAAAAGACTGATGAAAGGACAGAAACTTTTAAATGCATTAACGATTTTTTTCTAAAAGTTCGAGATTTCAATTATACCCTTAAAAATCACGTGTTAACCTACTAGGGGATGGATGGTGTTTGTAAAAGGATAACTTTACATTCAAAATATACCAATTATTTTTAATTAAAAGTTGACCAATAATGGCTCGAATAAAAGCGTAATAAATACATTCAATCAAAGATTATCGTAGGGTGACTTCACCAGTGAAGGAACGAATAAGGAAATTGTAACTTTTGTTATTTAATTAAGTGGTTTAAAAATGGATTAAAAATAAAACCCTTTTGAAATTTATATTGTAAAATGTTCAAACTTTACATCGGTGAGCAAATTTTGAATAAAGAATCAAAGTAAAAATTTTATTTAATGAAAATCTATAAATATCTTCTAAAAACCAGTAAAGGAACACGCAATCTTAGTATCTAAATACGTTTCACCAGTGAAGAAATACATCGCCAGTGAAGAAACACTTAATAGCGGCGATTTTATGATTTTATTCTTAACAAGATAATTTCTTTTATGCAGAATCTTTATATAAAATGAAATAAAAATTTTCAAGGATTCGAAAATTATCGTCATGTTAGATAAGCAATACATAGAAAGCTTGATATTTTCATATATATAAAGAAAATATTCGTTAACTGCTGACTGTTCCAATACTGGTGTAGTCACCCTATTCGTTTTTTTTTTTTACAAATAGACTAGCGGATTTTACACGCGTAGACGCGCGTGTTCTTACCTTTGACCTTCAATAAATTGATAAACTAACTAATAAGTAAAGTAAATTGCATTTTTGCAAAATTGACAAGTCAGACCGCAAGTAAAAGCGTTACGATCAATTCGAGATTTACTGTGTTTTTTTTTTTGTAAATGCATTTAAACAAAAAATGTTGAAACAAAAATCAGATGGGATATATGTGTCCCAGAGTAATACAAATGTTACATTGAAAAACATTTTATTATACGAGAATATTTAAATACAAATATTTATCAAATATTTATAGGTGCCAAGTTTAATAAGCAAGTCTATTCCAATTCAAAAGTAGCTTCGAAAATTCAATTAGGGAAGACTAAAATGACACATGTAGTTGTGGATGTATTTTCTCCATATTCTGTTTAAAAAATCATAGAAAGTATAGTGAAGGGAAATTTACCTTTTTCAATTGCAAGTGATGCATACAAAGACAACAGAAAATTTTTTCCGTTAGCTGTCAGATATTTTACCCTAGAAGGTAACAGTGAGCCTTGATAAGTTTTTTGTTATTTATTTATAATTTTAAGGATAATTTTCAATAAGTAGGTGTAAATGATCGTGTACTTGATTTTTATGAAGAATCAGAGGAATCTTTAGAAAGTATTAAAAATACTACAGTTTCTGTAATAAAAAAAAATTGGAGCTTTATCCGAAGCAAATAAATAGTTATACGCGCGCGGCTATCAATGCTTTGATAAATACTGAAAAAATGCATGGTTTATAAAAAATTAAAAACTGAAATAAATTCGCATATAATAAAGGCTAATTGTAGTTGTCACAATACAGTAAAGAATGCATTAAAATTGATAAGTTTTGACGTTAAAGTTTTAATTTTAAAAGTCTTCGGAGAATTTTCTACAAATGCAAAGAGAGTATAGATGCTTTAAACTTAAAGGAATGCTTTGAATTTGTACAAGAGGAGTATCTAAAAGTTTTGAGGCACATCGCCGTTCGTTGGCTAAGCCAATTAAGTGCTCTTGAGCGTTTAATGAAACATTGGATTCCATAAAACATATACTTTCTTCAAGAAGGTATGAATAAATTATCTATTTAAGTAGTAACGATAAATAAGTTTTAAATTAGCCTCTTTTCCCTGGTAGAAATATCGGAATTAGTAAATAGATCAGAAAAATAGCTAATTATTCGGTAGTGCAGATGAAACGATTATTTCGGTCATATTCCTCATTTAAGGCGACCCTTCCGCGACTCCCTAGTCAAATGAGTGTTAAATGAAAAGGTTACCTAAAATTAAAAAAAACCATAGTTGTAATGTGATTTATTTATTTAAAATGATAGAGATAGTCAATGTATTATAAATAAAGTGTATTTAACATGACTGAGATAACTTTTTTCACAAAATGTCGATATTTTAAAAACTAAATATTGTCAGAAAAATTAGTACATTATGATACGAGTGCGCAAAGTATCGCTTCGCTCGGGCGACAAACTCCCCTCGTGCGGGAACCACCTACGCAGCGCATGAGTATCGTATACTAATTTTCCTATCGAGTTGTGCAAGCCTGCACACGCACCTGCGCGCGCAAACCACCACTCTTCCACACGCTGAGACGTACGTGTAAAGAAGTGGCTGGGCGTGTGGGAATTAATCATTCCCTGCGCACGCTCAGTTACTTTTCCACACGCACATCTCAGCGTGTGGAAAAGTGGTAGTTTGTGCACGCAAATGCGTGTGCAACCTCGAACTTTGCACACGATGATAGGAAAAATAATGTTCGATACACGTGATAAATATGATTTTCGCACGAGTGTGATTGGCACCCCCGCTTCGCTCGGCGTCAAACTCATACTCGAGCAAGCATCATTTTTATCGCACTAGTATTGAAATGTACTATATTCATTCTAAAATCGTGTGAATTCATTCTTTCGTTTACAAGATAAATGACGATGCCTTATTTGATGAACTTGCAATGTTGGAAGTAGTTTGGGATACACTAGTACCTCATAAAGAGTTGCCTATTTTTTTTAAAAATCGAGAAAATTTTTGAAAAATAACGAGTTACCAAATCTTAAACAGATTGTATAAGTTGCTTTTGCTATTCCATGTAATAATGCTTATGTGGAACGAATTTTTAATATAATGAACAACATGTAGTCAGATGAGAGAAATGCCTATCAATGGATACAGTAAAAGCAGAATTTTGTATTCGCTTGAATTTTGATTATAGCTGTTCAAAATTTTATAAACAAGTAAAAGGCAATATTACTTGAAAGTATAAAATCTAATGCCAAATATAACTTTAAGTTTAAATAATAGTACTTTTTGATACTAGAGCGATAAAAACGATTCTTGCACCGAAAATTATTTTTTGATACTCCGTACGCGTAAAGTGCTATTTTAGCTCACACTTGCACACGTAAGCGTGGATAAAAAGTAGTATTTTACGAACGGGGTGTCAAAAAGTAGTTTTATTATATTGACATTACTCATTTTACATAAACAGTTCGTTGTCATTGGATTTCAATTGGTTAGGTACAAAATAAAATACTTATGTATTAATCTTTTTCGGACTTAGCAAGTTCATACACTTCAGATGTAGTTAGGGCTACTTGGTCAGGTGAGTTTAGAACTTAAGTTTTTGTATTCAAATTGTTTTTAAACAATTGTTTATGAATTTATTATTTGAGTTTTCAATTTTTTTTCTGTAATTTCTTGATAGGTAGGCCTATATAGGGTACGCGATTTTACAATCAAAGTTTAATAGCAAGTAGCTGCGCGTGCAACGTGAGTTATTCAACCTACCTTTTATTGTTTAAAATTTGTATTAGTTTAGGGTTTAGGTTTTTAAAATTAAATTTTCTATTAACAAGTTGCTTTGCTTATAACGATGTTAAAATTAAATTTTTTATTAGCTATAATTACTATGCTTGGGGTATAGGTGGGTTTGGGGTCTTACGCCTTTGAACATTTAAAAAAGGCGCTCTGTACTCTTACCGCCCCCTCTACCTCACCTATTGGTGGGACGGAAAAATTAAATGTAAAAGGTGGCAGCCTTTTTACATAAAATGTAAATAAAATAATTCTTAATTTCTATGAATATTACCTAAATTAGTGTTTGCCATCGTTGATGTCAACAGTCAGCGAATAATTTAGAAATTTAAAAGAAACCAAAGTATTTTACCGCTGATGTCGACGTTGTAGGGATGACTGCTGCCACTGTTTTGATTGCTCGAGCTCTGCGTGGGCCTTGCCATTTTCCAGCAGCTACTCCGAGATTTCTTATCCCCGATAACGAAACAGCTGACCGAGAGTGTAGCAGTGGTGGTGCGGTACACACAGTAGCTCGTACGCACCGAGCGATGAATGCTGACTGCCATGCCGCGTGATAAGCGCGATCGACGATGTGTATGTAGCACTACTGTAGGTGTTGTCAGCACGGTTCGAGCGCCTATCGCCATCTACAGGCTGCTAACTCCCCTGAAATCGCCACATTTTGAGAGTATAATATATATTGCGCAGAATGGAGTGGGATGGTATTATTTAAATATTTAAACTAAACAAACTGCTAACTTACACACTTGAACAAAAATAAATATTTAAGTGAGTAAAACTACGTACCTCGGGTAAAATAAATAATAAAATAATATGAAATTTATTATCACGTAACAAAATTTTAAGCACCTTCAAATAATTAAATCCAATCTGATAAATGTAGATAGGCCAGAACAGATACTTCCATTAATTAATTATTATAGATAAATGCTCAAATATTCGATTTGAGAAATTTTATTAGAAATAAAAAGACGACAAATTTAAATATTATGCTTTCTTATAAATGGTTTAATACAAAATGAGATCATACGTATTAACGTATAGTACAGAATTTTTTTAGTACATCTTCAAATATAATATCCCAGTTTAATCATACTATCGCTTTACTGTACAAATTTATCCATATACTTCAGTTTTTCTCCAATAGAATATCTCACCAGAAAATATTCGAGATTCTCTTCTCCAATACTATATTGCATTAACAAATATTTAAGATCCAGGAATTCAACGATCTAAGGAGGATCTACTAATGGGTACATAGTTACTGGACAACAGTTATCCTATTAAGGAAAAAAAAGAGCTATGCGACCGCTAAGAATACATACTTATATGTTATCAATATTACGCTTGATGGGGAATTACAGCAGCGTTCGTTACCCGAGTTATCTGTTCGGTATGTTTTGGCAGAACGCGCGATCAAAAAAATCGGGCCCTTCGCCCCGGATCGGGTAGGCTTTGAATCTATTACTCGGGTTCAATTACCTACTACCTAACTTGCCGTTACTTAATTATACACCTTGTAAATATTTTAAAAATGTGTACAGTAATTGTATATATTTTCAAACGTTGGTCAGGGAAATGATCATATATACCCTTGTAGATGGTGAATTTCTTTTGAAAAGAGCACTTGTCGCAGATTATACAGTGGTATACTTGGCGTAATTCAGTAGGAAATGTCGAGCACTTTGATTTTGTGAAAGTTAGTTGTATAAGATTAGAAGAATCGTTCTGTGTTTTTTGGAATAATAAAAAAAAAAGAGAAATTAAATCCTTTTGGCAAGAATACCTGGCCACTGCCCACACGCTGCGCAGAGCGAACAATGCAGGGGGTCATTGCATGATGAGAATTTCATGGAATAAATCCGTCATTTTTCTCTCCACGTGAGTGTAAAATACATTAGTTTTTTAAAATACATTTAAAAATGGCCAAAACCAGAGTCTTTGCATTTTCACAGTATTTTATGTATTTTATACGCTCATCTTTGAACTCGTGTAACTTTTGAAGGAATCAACATTTTTTCATCCGGTAAAAAGCAAATAAAAGTTTGCATTCTCTAGTTCTATGTTGAAATGTATGTGCGATTCGCCCCGATAAAATGATTTATGTTTGAAAGAGGTCATTTTTAAGCATTTTTTAGAAATAAAGTTATTGTCCGCAAAGAAGCTTGCCGCCCAATTGACCATGTTATCGATTTTTTGTACATTCAAAATGGTTCAAAGAACCAAAAAAGTCTGGACCGGTAGGTGTGCCCTTCAAAAAAATTTTTTTTTATCTTTGTGCCTAATTGTTTAATTTTTTCCGTAAAATTATTGTTCACATACAGAAGCGAGTACAGTTTTTTACAAAAGATATTACGACTGACTCATAAGAGTTCTTGCTCGTAAGCGATCGATAAATTTCTTTTTCTAAACAATATTACTATAAGCGATATTATTATGTCTTAAAAAACATAACTTTTTTCATTGGCATTTTTTAAAGAAAGTTAAAAGGATCATTTATACTCAAAACGACCTACATATCTTTTTCTTTTTGAAGTCCAATTTTTTGACGAAGTAATACTATTTTCTGTCATAGTTAATATGGCGCTCATTTACTCATGTAAAAGTAACCATTTTCAATAATTTTTTTCTTGAAAATTATGTCAGCAACCTACATAAAAAAAAATGTAAAAAATTTTTTGTTTATTAAAGATTGTAATAGAAGTTTTTGGTGTCTCGGGCTACATGGCAGGTAAAATAATTAGAACACAAAATTCCAGCTTCAAATGACGTAAGTCAATTGACCCCCGGACTATCAGATAATGGCGTGCGATTGCGAGTATGTATGTATGTATACTGTTATCAAAACTCCAAGAACACGAGTAAAAAAGGAAATAAAAAAATTAAAAAATAAGCGAAAAGAGCAGAAGGATAGCCATCTCTTTGCGCTTTAAAATTTAAATTTCAAGCGGACTTTATGCTTACACACTATCAATTCTATCTTTAGTCGGTTTTAGTTTAATTTTTGTCGGAGTCCGATAATACCGGTAGGTGAGTACTAGTTTTCGCTGTCGCTTCGAGGTCATTGACAATTGGATAATCAAGTTTTTATCGTGCAAACGATCTTTTCCTTGATGATAACTATAAAATACAAATTGTATTTTTATAATAATTGTTCTTGCACTGCAAACATTTTTAGAAAACAATCTAGTTTGACTTTTTTCAAAATTGAACGTTTTTTGTTAAATTTCCACTAGTAAACTATGGTTACTATTTTCTACTCGTATTGTAATTGCAATAAAACGCAGAAAGAAAAATAATTGATGAACAATGTTCTTACGTAAGAACAATGTATTCTATCAAGAATTATTGAATCGCATTGTAAATGAGTGAGAAAAAGAATGCAAAAACCAATAAATTACATAAGATCCAAATATTAGTATACACACATATATATATACGCTTTTATTGGAAATTCTGACAAGCACCTCAATTCAGAAAATAGACGTAAAATTAAAAAAAAATTAAAAAATAAGGAAAATGAACCCACGAATAAAATAAAACAATGTAGAAAAGCGTATAAATAACGGATAAAAATGAAAAATAATATAAAATAATGGACAACAAGTGGAAAATGATGAAATGTATACCTATGTGAAAATAACGTATAAGCATGAGAAGAACCTAAAATAACGTAAAAATAACGTAAGAATAACGTAAAATAACAGAAAATCATCGCAAAATAACGTAAATATACGCGGGTGTAACCTGAAACCAGAGAATTCTTGGTGCAAGATAGCAACGAATCCGCCCGTGCAATTCGCAAGCTTCGATACCATCACACCCCTATTTTTCGGAATCGCTGCCGAGAGAGCTCAGCACACTGACAATTGAAAAAAAAAACTATAACTTGTCGGGGTGGCATAGTTCTACCATTACCGACAGAGCAATTGATACCGTTTAAAGCTTATTAAAAATAAAATACGTAGAATCACAAAAAATCAAGAGCACACTGCTCTGTGGTTTTGAACGTTGTATCATCCAGCAAAAGTTTGGAGTCGAAATATCAAATGGTTTTTACAATAACTTTGAATAAAACAAAATTCAGTTTCATTCAAATTTTTTGCAAAAACCACTTGATGTTTCGACTTCAAACTTTTACTGGACGATAGAACGTTTAAAACTACAGAGCAGTGTGCTCTTGATATTTGTGATTATTCGTATTTTAAGTTTGAAACTGTGTCAATTGCTCAGTCGGTAATGGTACGACTACGGCACCCCCTTATTATGAATTAGCGAAAGAGAAACTAGGTACCGAGCGAGCAATTTATTGTTGTTATCGATCCTCAGCACCGCGTGCAGTATACGTATTGTTTCCTCCGCACGCGCGCGCCACCTGAGGCATCCACGGCAATGTCGCGTCGCGCGTCCCAAGCCAAGCGCAGGCAGGAGCAGCTGATCGCCTCCACCGCCTCCGTGCCTACATGACAGACCAGAGCGTCGTCGGGGAGAAAAACGTGAGAGCTTATGTAACCTCGTGCGTGCGGCTCCGGGTGTAAAACTCCTCCGCGAAGCTGAGAGAGAAAGACAGCGTCGTCAAGGTAAATAACATCTAAGTAGGCGAATTTTTACTGCCAGTAAATGCTAGTTTTGTCTGTGAGTGCGTGCGCGTGTATGGACCTCAGCTGCGGAATTTTGCACTTGTGGAGTGTGTGCATGCGATGTCTGTGGTACCTCGTAGGTTTTATTCGCTTTTCAAAGACTTCACAGTGTGACGATCATTGAAGAACGATGGATGAGGTTTATGCGACGAATGGAAGAATGATTGCAAGCGCTGTATTATATTCGAGTAATATTTTAGAGCAGTCGGCCACCCATCGTTATATGTTAAGCTATATTTTGGTGGATGTTACGATTCATTTATAAATATTGATTCCCAATTTTGTTCATACTCTTAAAAGTAAAATTTTTCATGTACATAACATAGATACCTACTAATAGTACCTTTAAAAAATTTGTTTTATAAATTTATATTCAAGTATAAAATTGATATATACCCTGATCTTAAAAACAAAGGAGACCAAATGAGTTGTATTTTTTTTTTTTTTTATTTATTTAAAAAAAGTACCTTTGTACATTCACAATTAATCATCTTATACTCTAATATTGGATGAGTTGCTTTATAACAAAATGAGTAAAAAACATTCTCTCATAAATAAATTACAATGGAGATCACACATATAGTTACACCAACTTTGTTAGCCATGAAGTCAATTGTTCAAGATCAGCTGGTGTATCGCCATCTTTTATAAATGCGCTGCACTCAGCCAAATCAACTTTCCTGTCAAGGTGGGAAAATTCAAAGTCTTTACCAGCCTTTCCTAAATATACTGTTGATGAAGAAGCGTCAGTAGCCTCTAACTGACTAGTTTTAGTCACTCGCAACAGATTCATCTCTTTTTCCAGAAGAGTTTTTATGACTCCACTGCTCTTTGATAAAGTTTGATCTTGCTTGTTGCAAAGAATCAATAGAGGAATGTTTTTGTTCATTGCTGGAGCGGACATTATGTTGTACAAATATCTAGAAAACATTTCTTATTAGAATATAAAATTTAAATGGAGCAATATGAATAATTTCTGAAAATGCTTACTCTGCAACATCTCTTATATCTTTTTGAATAGTAGCAGAATCAATCACAAACACTAAACCTTTTGCAGAACTCTTGTACTTATCAAAATACTTATATCGGAGCCTTTCATGTCCAGGAATATCGACAATTTTGATGGAACTCTAAAAATGAGTAATTATTTGTAATCTAATTATAAAATTACATTATTACTTAAAAAAAGTTAACATTTCAACATTTATAAAAAGGGAGTAACAATTTTTAAGTTAAAAATACTTGGGAATCATACACATCATCAATATGTTTGAACTCAAAAAAGCTTTACATTGAAAATGTTCATATAAAAAGAAAAACAAAATATAATTAAAATAAAATATTTTTTAATGTATTGTAGCGTATGACTTACATTATATTCAAGTGCATCCCCAATATTTTCTTTTACAGAAGTATGAGTCTGCACATACTTGGTATGCATCAGACGGGCATAGATGAGTGTTTTTCCAGCATCGCAAAGGCCCGTAAGAAGGACATTGTGACCAACAGCTGTTCTACGTCTCCATAGAGCATAAAGGACTACCAAAGAAAGAAAATAATAAGTTAAACGGATGTACAAACCAAAAGTGATTTTGAGTACATTATCCTACTCTAGCAATAAAAGCTACAATTACATAAGAGAACGTGATACTAAAAGAGGTGCACGCACAAGTAATAAAGTACAAAAATTAATTTAATTCACATAGACTTTAAGTAGGACATGTATCTCTTCTGTTATTATGTATTCAATTACAATGTCATCATTGTTATTCTTCTGGCCTTAGTTTTGATATTTCTTAACTTTTTTAGTATCTTAAATATTTTATATTATCTCTAGAATACTACAATGTCGTTAAAAATTTGTATTCGCACACGATCTTCATTAAAAATCGAGGACAAAAGCAATGTTAAACAAAGAACGTGATAAAGTTCTAACCTTAAAGAGACGAGAGAATAAATAAGACTTTCACTTGATGACCGATGTTTTTCTTACCTAATGTTAGTATCACCGCGATGACCGCCGCAATGACTCCCATCAGCTGGGACTCCGGGCTGTTATTTACAAGCGGCTCCACGCGTTTTTCCATGATCCTTTTTATCAGTCGGAGAAATTTAAATGAAAAACCGGAGTCATATAAACAGCTGTCTTACCTACTTTTTCAACTCGCATGTGTGATGTCCGTGATGTGTCTGGTGATGTCAGTGCTGCCAATGTTTATTTATCACTACACAGCACATTTAGTAACATTTGTGTTTTAAATCTATAGTAACTTTATTCTCATTGATTTTTTCGCGGGAAAATTTACCTCATTTAAATTATTTTCATAATCTCATTAAATATAAATCTCATGATTTGCAAAGGAAACTGACAACATGATTTATATTTATCTATATTTTGCATTTAACATTTTTGTGTAAAATCAAATCCTGCTAAGTTATAACTGAAAATCGACCATTTTAGCTACATTTCGGCGTTGAAAATCGTTTTTATTATCTATAACTTTTGCATTTAAAGTTTGTATGTAAATCGATATCTCTACGAGTTAAGTGCGAAAAGCGTCTTTTTTTTACAAATTTTGAAGGACGCTATTGAACGGAAAAAGTTACAATAGAAACAATATGTATTTCAATTATATCTACCACTTTTGTTAACAACATTTTCGTGTGAAATCACATATGTGTAAGTTGTACTCAAAAAACGATTTTGTATGATTTTTAGTTGTGCATTTTTATTTTTGCATTTTACAATGGATTTGTCTCCAAATAGAACCAGACCCTTTTTATAATATAACATAAGTGATCTCTGTCAACCTGAACTCAATCATTCGAAATCTCTTTGAGTTATCAGTGGAACTTGATTACATACATACGTAACATACGTCCATCTATACGTATGTACATCGTCAAAAATGGTTTCCATATTTTAGCGCTATAAAATGCTGATTTTTGAGGTGATACATTTTTCACGATGGTGAAACTATAAGGTTCTCCCGAGTAGCGATCGTGCCTAAAAATGAAAAATATTTTATTGCTGACAATGCCGGAAAAAATTCTAAAACGCTCATTTGATTTCCAAATAACAAAATTGTACATATGTTACAGAAATAATGCTTTATACAGGTCACTATTTAATATTGACCTATAGTTCTTTCTTGTATTGATCATTCAAAATTGTAGTTCATATTTTTTTTTTAAATAATTTTTTAAAGTGTATACATATAGATAGATATATAGTCCAAAAATTATACGTAATAAATATGGTAATAAAAAAATTTAATAAATTAATCAACCCGTATAATGACGTTTTGAATATCTACTTTCTTTGGTAAAAAAAAATCATTTAAAATTTATTAAATCCACAAAAGTAATGGTAGTGCGGCCTAATTTTTTTCAAGCACCACTTGTAAAATTCAGCTGAAGTATGAAAAAAGAAGATGCCGGAAGCTGTAGGCACCTCGCGTTATTCGCGCGGTAAGAAATGTGCTAATTTTAAAAGCTACGTGGTATTTCGAGCGCTCATTCCGGATCTAATGTTATTTTAGATAATATTTGGAACGAGATTTAGCGTCAAGAATCGATCAGCGAGAAATGTAGGTAACGGATGTTCATTGAACTCACGAAAACCTTTTATGTCAATTCACGCTCAAGCGCTTTCAGTAAAGTAAAGCAATCGGATAGAACTGTTTTGTGTCATTGGCCGGCTCGCGTTTGTGTAATTAGATATATAATTTCGGAGTTTCCCGAGAGTTCAGAAAATAGTTGCTAGCCCTTGCTTAACTATAAAATTTTTTGTGACAGTGAGAAGCTGATTACTTTAAATTTGTTAATATCTGTATTAATTATTATATCTAGACAAATAATATTGGTAATGATATTTCATAATATACACTGAGAGAAATGTCATAGGAAAATTTGTTAAATATATAACAAAAATTGCTATATTATATAGGAACGGAAGGATATAGGGTAGATGTCCGTATTAGTGTGGGTTTAAGAAACTCTTCAGTTTTGTCGCATAATAATAGACTATTTAAGCTGTATCAGAGATTCCGGGTGGTTTATATAGATAATAAAAGTAATAATCTACACGAAACAATTTTTTTTTATAGAAAAATATTTATATTTACGAAAGTTACAAGCAATATAAAAAAAAAATTTTGTACGCATTTGTGTGCCCTAGCAGACATCAAAGTACATTTTTGTGTGCCCCGTATTAATGTGGATGTACACGTTTGTGTGCCCCACATTAGTGTTTCTTGATAATATTATCATTGCCAACAAAATTATTTTGTTAACTGTAGTGCATTTATAATCAATTTCTAACCCTTGTTTACATTGAATGTTAATTAATTCCAATACGGTAAAAACTGCTGAAGGTCGTCAATGCGATATGAAACAACGTTTGTGCGCAGACAACCTAACCTAACTTTTCTGTTCAAGCACCGATACGAGCATGCTCGTATTGTATTTGTGCACACACAAATCTGGACAAGTCGTTTTTCACTGACCCTATTAGTAGACACCATTAATTAAATATTAAAATCAATTGAAAACCTTTATATTAAGGTTTATTATATAACATAATATTATTTTATGATATAATCAATTGTATCCCACATTAAAATCCTTCCGAAACATTATTTAACGTTACTTTTAAAAATGTCATTTCTTAGCAAGTTTGGACAAGGAAACACCGTGACACACCGCAAACCGTGAAACATATTTTTGAAAGTTCTTTTTTAATGTTATAGTAAATGAAAACAAATTAAGTAATTAATTCTATTTAAACTTAATTAACTATACTTTATGAAAAAAAATATTTTAGTGTTACGTTTTTACTCGTTCACTTCTAGGATATGTTTTAATAATAGGGCACACAAATATGGACAGGCACACTAATACGGACCACTACCCTACTCGACATCTAATAATTTTTACTATATATGTAGCAATTTATGATAATAAGCTCAATTAAAAAAAAATCTTGGCTGTATTCGAACCCTCGACGATCGGCACGCTAGTCGAGCGCGCTGACCACTTACCCACGGAGACTCTTGAGTGTAAAATTTTGGAACTTATACATTAGTCATCTTCCCTATAACCTCACCGTGATCAGGTGGCGCTGGCGTCTGATAGCACTTTTTACTATATAAGTTAGTAAAACTTGGTATGTATATAATAAATATTATTAAAAAAGATTAAAAATTTTACTATATCTAAATTTTTACAATATAATATAATAATTTTCGCTCAAGTGTATTGGAAAATTTATTTTATAATATAATAATTATTTTTATAAATATAATAATTATTTCTTTATATATAATAAAATACGTCACAAGTCGAGTATATCCTTCCGTTCCTATATAAAATAGCAATTTTTGTTATATATTTAACAAATTTTCCTATGACATTTCTCTCAGTGTACCTACCTATACGCACGTAAACAAATGCAAATATTTCTTAAAATAATGTTGATGTATAAGTTGTTATAGGAGAGCAATAAAATGAAAATTAATCTTTTACTGAGTAAATTGTTAATATCTTGATAATATAACTCACACTAATTTTTGATAACATTCCCACGGCTTTTTCACATCATATACGTTTAATTTTACCTTCCTACTGCAATGTACAAGTTGCAGTATGCAGCGTAGATGTGTGTGTGTGTGTGTGTGTGTGTGTGAGTGTGTGTGTGTGTGTGTGTGTGTGAGTGTGTGTGTGTGTGTGTGTGTGTGTGTGTGTGTGTGTGTGTGTGTGTGTGTGTATTATTATTATGCACTAATCGTATATACGAGCTACCGTCTTAACGAGTCAATTGGCTGTGTACGTATAAGCATACCTATATCAAAATCGAAATTTCCGAATAATCAATCGGCACTCGCGATCTAATTAAGGTTCGCGCGCCGGCCCGCGTATCGATCGCGCTGTAAAGTGGCATTATAGCGCGATCAATTATAGCGCGCCGCGGCGCTGCCGCTTGATTAAATTTTTTAATTAACACGTCGCGGCAAATTTTCGCCCGCTCGCAGCGGAAAGAGGAAGAAAAAAGACAGGCACAATCGTCGCGCCTCGCCTTTATCCGCGAGCGCCTGCTGCTTTATAATACTTGAAAATTCACGGGCCGAACAATAAAGGTCGCGCATTTACTCTAATGGGAAGTCCGGGCCGTTGAAATAAAAGCGGCTCGTACAAAAGAAAAATTGCCCAACGAAACGTCCCCCCTCCAAGTGTGTCAACAGCTCTGGCACGGTCGGTTTACCCTCCTCGTGAATTTTTATCATAAACTCTCCACGGAGAACGTTGCTGATATAATAGCGTGCAAACACTCGCGCTGACGCCGGGGCAGAACTACTTGGCGTTTTGGCTTATTAATTGCATAGATAAGTTGCCTACGATGCCTCGCGCAAAAAGACCGAAATATGTAGGACGGAGTCCTCGGATTTTCCTCTGCGGTATATATAATGCATAATGTTCGTCCTTACTGTATTTATATAATGAAACCCTGATCGAAAAACGTATTAAATCCTATTTAATACCGATTCGGCCTATGTTGAAAGGATAGGAGGTTCGATTCCCAAATTGGATCAAAAAGGAGGTAATAAATTTTTACGGTCAGGGAATATAATGTCTTATATGTTCAACCAGTTAAAAAAATCTGCACACCAATAGTATATAACGTACTGTTATATACAATTATCAAATATTTATGTATAAGATTTAGCTATTATACAATATTCTTTTTCTCAACTACATCAGGTCGAATCATCGACTGCAACAGACTTCTGTTTTTTTTTTCAGAAATCCACTTCTGCACTCGACTGGGTATACAACGCAGAGAATAATTTCCCTCGCCAGGGTCAGTTCTCGCACGCGCGCGCGCGCGCGCAGGTGGCCCACTTCTCCTCGTCTCGGCACTTGGCTAAACTCTACCTCTACCTATTCCAAAATTCCATCAAAATTTCCGTGAAGAGCGCGCGCGCTCGCGCGAGGCTGCAGCGCACGGCTCAAAGAATACTCGACTCCCCTCTTGAACCCACTATACACTGCATCACTCTACTTAGCCGAAAAGCCAAGTTTACGGATGAAAGAGTTGTGAGCGCGTGTGTAAGTAGCAGGGAGAAAAGTAAGGCGCCGCGCTTTTGTTTCACTCGGACGAGAGGAGCGAAAAAAGGGCTTCAAAAAGGAATATATAGGAGAGCGTGGGCGGAGGAGGAGAGCCGTGGAGAATCGTGTCGCGTCGCGCACCGCTGGCCGCGAGTAAGGTGCTGGTTCCCGTTTCTTCGTCGTATCCCGTCCCGCGTATAGATCTTGATCGCGTTGTTCTAAGTATAGGTATATACTTATACGGCTGTATATACGCGCTCCGTTGTCCAGTTGCTCTTCTTTCGGCGCACAATGCAGAATTGAAAAATATCATAACAAAGCCTATTTGATTTCTATTAATAGCCGCCAATGTCGAGAGAAGTGAACGTCAGGTTGAATATTATACGCGATTGCAAAATTGGATCACGAAGGATTTAATGGATTTTTTCTTTCTATCTAGGTGGGCGATGTATATATAGTTATCACACTATACCCTAGTTGGGAGATTTTAGCGGAGGACGCGAGAGGACGGATGTGAGCGGAGCAAAAGGGAAACGAGAATACTGAAATTTTTAGCGGACGGTATAATGAGGACGTACGCGATGACGTAATGGCCAAAGGTATATAGTTGCGCAGTGGATGCGTTACACCAGGGAGCTTTTTTTTCCTTTTCATCGCTCGTTGAGAAAAGCTACTCCTTATTAAGTACCGAAGCGGCGATTTTCGCCAGCGAAGCTGCAATGTTTGACACGGAAGGTATATAGGCCAAGTCGCTCGAAATTCAATGTGAGAGCAGTTTTCTCAAATAAACGCGAGCATGCTATATATAAAGGAAATTATGGTAAGAATTGAAACGAAAAAGGGAAGGCAAAGTATGCCCGTTTAATTATAGTAATGAAGAGCACGTGCATTCATTCATTCAAAAGTCTCTCTTTCTGTCGCCTGCGGTGTGCGGTATACTTCGGCACGCGCGGATGAGCCAAACTTTTATCTCCGACGGTTACTTCACAACTTCTTTAAAGTTGAGAGGACGAAGAGTTACGCCGACAGGCGAGCTGCTTTGTTTCGTATAATGTCTTCTCTTTAAGATGCGGTAGTTATAATTTGCACATATCGTGGAAAGTTATATTTAAAAAAGCTGTTAAATCTTGTATGAATATACATTTATCCAGCTTTACAAGTTGAAAACTTGCTTGTTACGATTAATAATAAATAGAATTTTAAAATATATTGTATAGTACACGACTATGTCAATTAAATAATTAGGTTTTTTTTTTGTTAAAAATATATTTATTTCGATCCTAGACAAAACAGGCTACGTATTCTTTGTGGTAAATCATCGCTATAAATATACTGTTATTTTCACTCATTATTTTTATAGATGACTTATGAAAATAAATAATGAAAATAAATCGTTATTATCTTAACTATAGTAACTTTCTTTTCTCATGCCAGCACGAGATTTTCAGTACTGATTCAAGACGTATTTAGCTCACTATACGCTGCGTCGAAAGTGAAATTGGAATCAATGAAGTCGTTCGCGGTAGAAAAGTTTTGGCACTGACAAGATTTGGAACACTTTCATATTTATGAATGACCGAATATGATAGAAAATCAAATGACTCGGTAGCGCCCGAAGGCATCTGGTAATAAGTCACGAATACGTGATATATACGTTGTATTATCTGAGGGACGATTAATTTGTAATATACGAATAAATGGGTCATTTTCTAAGCTCTTCAATCTCTCAAGTAGATCTCATGTTAATCTTAATATATATTTATATACACTAATCGATCTTATCTAATGATGGCAATTTTATTTACATTGAGCGATTCTGAATATCCTCAATGTGAGAAAATATGACATTGTGAAGAATAAATACTCTGAGATACTATTAAAAGAAATAGATATTAGTTTATTTATTAACAAATAACATTTACAAATGAAAAAGTGAATTCAAAATATTTATATTACTTTGTAAGTTAATATATGTATGACTTAGGGGAAAACCTTATTTTGGAGAAAGTAATAATATTGCCAGCAAGCACAAAAGATGAGATAATAAATACACTAACATACTTGATTTTCTACCAGAAAATACTCTTATTCTTTTCTTATAATTTTCTTTATAAATAACGACACAAACTTTGACTTCCATCTGAATCGCATCCCACATAAAACGAAATATTTCAGTGAAATATTTCATGAAATATTTCATGAAATATTTCATGAAACATTGCAAAAACCTTGCTAAAATATAACTTAAAAGGTGTAAAAACCTTTTCACAAATATTTCAAGAAAACATTACCAAAAACTTTTAAAAACATTTCGTAAAAGTTTTAACTTACCACAAATAAAACATTTCAAAAAACCTTTTAAAAAGATTTTTAAAACCATTCCTGAAACCTTTCTAGTAATGATACAACTAAAAAACATGATATATTTCATGAAACATTTTGGAAACGTTTTTGAAAGGTTACTTGAAAAGTTTATTATTCCGACTCATTGACGTGTCAAGTAATGTTTTTAAAACCTTGCAGTAACATTTCGCGAAATGTTACGAGAAAGGTTTTGTAAATATTTCCAACATTATTTTTCGAAAAGTTTTTAAAAGGTTTCAACAACATTTCTCTCTTGGTATTAAATCTGTTTCTAACAATATTGCAGAAACCTTCCTAAAACATTCTCCGAAATCTTTCTAGTAATGATACAGCTAAAAAACATGATATATTTCATGAAACATTTTGGAAACGTTTTTGAAAGGTTACTTGAAAAGTTTGTTTTTAAAACCTTGCAGTAACATTTCGCGAAATGTTACGAGAAAGGTTTTGTAAATATTTCCAATATTATTTTTCGAAAAGTTTCTAAAAGGTTTCAACAACATTACTCTCTTGGTATTAAATCTGTTTGTAACAATATTGCAGAAACCTTCCTAAAACATTCTTCAAAACCTTTCTACTAATGATACAGCGAAAAAACATGATATATTTCATGAAATATTTTGGAAACGATTTTGGAAGGTTACTCGAACAGTTTATTATTCCGACTCATGGACGAGTCATGTAATGTTTTTAAAACCTTGCAGTAACATTTCGCGAAATGTTACGAGAAAGGTTTTGTAAATATTTCCAACATTATTTTTCGAAAAGTTTTTAAAAGGTTTCAACAACATTTCTCTCTTGCACTGAGAGAAATGTCATATGAAAATTTGTTAAATATATAACAAAAATTGCTATATTATATAGGAACGGAAGGATATACTCGACATCTAATAATTTTTACTATATATATAGCAATTTATGGTAATAAGCTCAATTAAAAAAAAAATCTTGGTTGTATTCGAACCCTCGACCCTCGGCACGCCAGTCGAGCGCGCTGACCACTTACCCACGGAGACTCTTGAGTGTAAAATTTTGGAACTTATACATTAGTCATCTTCTCTATAACCTCACCGCGATCAGGTGGCGCTGGCGTCTGATAGCACTTTTTACTATATAAGTTAGTAAAACTTGGGATGTATATAATAAATATTATTAAAAAAGATTAAAAATTTTACTATATCTAAATTTTTACAATATAATACAATAATTTCCGCTCAAGTGTATTGAAAAATTTATTTTATAATATAATAATTATTTTTATAAATATAATAATTATTTCTTTATATATAATAAAATACGTCACAAGTCGAGTATATCCTTCCGTTCCTATATAAAATAGCAATTTTTGTTATATATTTAACAAATTTTCCTATGACATTTCTCTCAGTGTGGTATTAAATCTGTTTCTAACAATATTACAGAAACCTTCCTAAAACATTCTCCGAAATCTTTCTAGTAATGATACAGCTAAAAAACATGATATATTTCATGAAACATTTTGGAAACGTTTTTGAAAGGTTACTTGAAAAGTTTATTATTCCGACTCATGGATGTGTTATGTAATGTTTTTAAAACCTTGCAGTAACATTTTCGCGAAAAGTTACGAGAAAGGTTTTGTAAATATTTCAACATTATTTTTCGAAAAGTTTTTAAAAGGTTTCAACAACATTTCTGTCTTGGTATTAAATCTGTTTCCAACAATATTGCAGAAACCTTCCTAAAACATTCTCCGAAACCTTTCTAGTAATGATACAGCTAAAAAACACGACATATTTCATGAAATATTTTGGAATCGTTTTTGAAAGGTTACTTGAAAAGTTTATTATTCCAACTCATGGACGTGTCATGTAATATTTTTAAAAGCATGCAGTAACATTTCGCGAAATGTTACGAGAAAGGTTTTGTATATGTTTCCAATATTATTTTTCGAAAAGTTTTTAAAAGGTTTCAACATCATTAGTCTCTCGGTATTAAATCTGTTTCTAACAATATTGCAGAAACCTTCCTAAAACATTCTCCGAAATCTTTCTACTAATGATACAGCGAAAAAACATGATATATTTCATGAAATATTTTGGAAACGTTTTTGAAAGGTTACTTGAAAAGTTTATTATTCCGACTCATTGACGTGTCAAGTAATGTTTTTAAAACCTCGCAGTAACATTTCAAGAAATGTTGCAAGAAAGGTTTTGTAAATATTTCCAATACTATTTTTCGAAAAGGTTTTAAAAGGTTTCAACAACATTTCTCTCTTGGTATTAAATGTATTTCTAACAATATTACAAAAACCTTCCGAAAATATTCTCCGAAACCTTTCTAGTAATATGTGCAGCTAAAAAACATGATATATTTCATGAAATTTTTGGAAACGTTTTTGAAAGGTTAATTGAGAAGTGCATTATTCCGATTCAAAACAAGTCAAGTAATGTTTTCGAAATCTTGCAGTAACATTTCAAGAAATGTTACGAGAAAGGTTTTGTGAATATTTCCGATATTATTTCTCGAAAATTTCCTAAAATTTTTGAATATTTGTATAGCCTTTTAAAAATATTTCTTTTTTAGATTAAGAAAGCTTTTGAAAACCTATCCCAATAATTTCTTATAAATTTACCATTAGGATACACGTATAAATATAACGTGATATATTTTTGGAAGATTTGTAAGTGCGTGTGAGTGTGTGTGTTTGTATGCCTGTCTGTATGTATGTACACGAGTACAAGGCAAACGAATAAGTGGAACGGTCCAACGGAATCAACGCCAACGAAGTATAGAGGTATAGAAGTATGGAGGTATGCGGACGATACCGCTTACACATCCACATAAAATGAAATATTTCAGTGAAATATTTGATGAAACATTGCAAAAACCTTGCTAAAATATATCTTAAAAGGTGTAAAAACATTTTCAAAAATATTTCAATAAAACATTACCAAAAACTTTTAAAAACATTTCGTAAAAGTTTTAACTTACGACAAATAAAACATTTCAAAAAATCTTTTAAAAGATTTTTAAAACCTTTCCCGAAACCTTTCTAGTAATGATACAGCGAAAAAACATGATATATTTCATGAAATATTTTGGAAACGTTTTTGAAAGGTTACTTGAAAAGTTTATTATTCCGACTCATGGACTTGTCATGTAATGTTTTTAAAACCTTGCAGTAACATTTTCGCGTAATGTTACGAGAAAGGTTTCATAAATATTTCAATATTATTTTTCGAAAGGTTTTGAAAAGGTTTCAAAAACATCTCTCTCTTGGTATTAAATGTATTTCTAACAATATTACAAAAACCTTCCGAAAACATTCTCCCAAACCTTTCTAGTAATATATGCAGCGAAAAAGCATGATATATTTCATGAAATTTTTGGAAACGTTTTTGAAAGGTTAATTGAGATGTGCATTATTCCGATTCAAAACTAGTCAAGTAATGTTTTCGAAACCTTGCAGTAACATTTCAAGAAATGTTACGAGAAAGTTTTTGTAAATATTTCCAATATTATTTCTCGAAAATTACCTAAAATTTTTGAATATTCGTATAGTCTTTTAAAAATATGTCTTTTTTAGATTAAGAAAGCTTTTAAAAACTTATCTCAATAATTTCTTATAAATTTACCATTAGGAGATACGTATAAATATAACGTGATATATTTTTGGAAGATTTGTAAGTGCGTGTGTGGATGTATGTATACGATTACAAGACAAACGAATGAGTGGAGCGGTCCAACGGAATCAACGCCATCGAAGTATAGAGGTAATAAGTAAGGGCGCCTCTACATGGAGTATGGCGTTCTCGAGAATGGCAGACTGGCATACCTAACTTTGTGAGAGCAACAAAGACAGACAATTTTCAAATGTGCTCTATCCTTCTCAATCTCATGGAGTTAGACTGTCATTCTCGAGATCGCCAGACTCCATGTAGAGGCGCCCTAACTATAGAGTAGAGGAGTCCGCTGAAAATATGTCCGCCGTTGTAGAAAGAGAATGAGAACGAAGAAGTCCTCTCTTTCTCTGTCAGACGCGCATGCATTAATAGAGACAAAGAGGGCCCTCTGATTTTCTCTCTTTCTATCGAGCGGACGATACCGCTTACACATGTGCCTATGTCTCCCCTCCTCTATACTTATTACCTCTATGCATTGAAGGCATAGAAAGCATGGCATATGGTGTTATTTGTGGACAATCCTTTCCCACATCGCATGAAAAGTTTTGGTGAAACCTTTTAAGAAATATTTCATGAAAAGCTTGCCACAACCTTGCTGTAATATTACAGAAACCTCTCAAAAATATTTTCAGTGAGATTTCAGGAAACCTTACAGAAACATTTTAGAAGCATTTCAATTAATGTTGAAAGTAGACAATGAAAGTACATTTCATAAAATAATACTGCAAGCTTTTTTAAAGCTTTTATGAAATCTTTCTTACAACGTCTCTGAAAAGAAACGTGTAATATTTCATGAAATATTATGGCAAGGTGTTGAAAAAATTTCTCAAAAAGATGTTTTTATTCCTACAGAACCATTCAAGAAACCTTCTTAAAACCTTGCAAAAATATTTTACGAAAGGTTATAAGGAAACCTTTCAAAAACATTTCCGGTATCATTGCCTGAAACGTTTTAGCAAAGTTTGAACAACGTTTTGGAAACGGTATTAATATCGTAAAAACACATTTCAAGAAATGTTACTGCAAGGTTCTACAAAGCTTTCCCAAAATTTTTCGCGCAAACTTTCTATAAAGAAACATTTCATAAATGTAACGAAAAGGTTTCAAAAAGACTTCTTGGAAGGATTATTTTATAAAACTGAAAATGTGAAAAATATTTACGAAACCTTCCAAAAATATTTCACGAAAAGTTATAAGGAAGCTTTCAAAAACATTTCCTGTATTATTTTCTGAAACGTTGTAGCAAAGTTTTCGGAACGTTTTGGATACTATATTGCCAGCGTGAAAACACATTTCAAGAAATGTTACTGCAAGGTTTAACAAAGCTCTCCCAAAATTTTTCTAGCAAACTTTCTATAAAGAAACATTTCATGAAATGTTACGAAAAGGATTCAAAAAGATTTCTTGGCAGGATTATTTTATGAAACTGAATATAAAAAAATATTTCCGAAATCTTGCAAAAATATTTCGTGAAATGTTATAACGAAATCTTTCAAAAACATTTCCGGTAACATTTTCTGAAACGTTTGACCAAGTTTTCGCAACGTATTGGATACGATATTGACATCGTGAAAACACATTTCAAGAAATGTTACTGTAAGGTTTTACAAAGCTTTCCTGAAATTTTTCTCGCAAACTTTCCATAAAGAAACCTTTCATGAGATGTTACGAAAAGGTTTTAAAAAGATTTCTTGAAAGGATTTTTTATGAAACTGAAAATGTAAAAAATATTTCCGAAACCTTGCAATAATATTTCGCGAAAAGTTATGAGGAAGCTTTCAAGAACATTTTCTGTATCATTTTCTGAAACGTTTTAGAAAACTTTTCGCAACGTTTTCGATACGATATTGATAACGTGAAAACCCAGTTACAAGGAATGTTACCGCAAGGTTTTGCAAAGCTTTCCCGAAGTTATACTCGCAAACTTTCCCTAAAAAAACATTTCATAAAATATTACGAAAAGGTTTCAAAAAGATTTCTTGGACGGATTTTTTTATAAAACTGAAAATGTAAAAAAATATTTTTGATACATTGCACAAATATTTCACTAAAAGTTATAAGGAAGCTTTCAAATAACATTTCCTGTATCATTTTCTGAACCGTTTGAGCAAAGTTTTCGCTACTTTTTGGATACGATATTGACATCGTGAAAACGCATTTCAAGAAATATTACTGCAAGGTTTTACAAAGCTTTCCCGTAATTCTTCTCGTGTACTTTCTCTAGAGAAACACTTCATGAAATATTACGAAAAGGTTTCAAAAGATTTCTAGGAAGGATTATTTTGTGATAATTAAAATGTGAAAAAATATTTCCGAAACCTTTCAAAAATATTTCACGAAAAGTTATAAGGAAGCTTTCAAAAACCTTTCCCGTATCATTTCCTGAAACGTTTTAGCAAAGTTATCGCATCCTTTTTGATTCGTTATTGACACCATGAAAAATATATTACAAGAGATATTAGTTCGAGGTTTTACAAAGCATTCCCGAAATTTTTCTTACAATATTAGGGGAACGTTTTGAAAAGTTTTTCTGCAAAATTTTTTTCACATAACAAAAACAACAAAAAATATTCCTAAAACCTTGTAAAAATATTTTATGAAAGATTATTAAGGTAACCTTTAAAAAAAAATTTCTAGTATCATTGCGTAAAATGTTTTTGAAATATTTTCGCATCAATTTAATTCGGTATTGTCGCCATTTCTCCAAAGAGACATAACATTTCATGAAATATTATGGGATCGTTTTGTAAAGATTTCTTGGAAAGTTTCTTTAGGTAAAGAAACTATAATAAAATATTCCCCAAAAGCTTGCAAGAACATTTTACGTCATGTTATGAGGAGACTAAAAAAAATTGAATGTATCATTGCGTTAATAGTTAACGAAATGTCTTAGCAACATTTATCATATGGTATTGACGCCATAAAAAATTTCAAGTCATATCAGGGCCAGGTTTTACAAAGCTTTCAAGAATAGTTTATTACAACCTTTCCACAAAGAAATATATAACATTTTATGAAATATTATGTGAAGGTTTTGAAAAGATTTTGTATCAGGTTTTCTTTTCTCACACGCCCTTCTCTCGTCAATCAAAGGTTTCCTCGATTTTACTAAACTAGAGATTTCAACAGCGCGCGTTGCGCGCCCTAACCGCTAGAAAACGGTTCGACTTCCTGATTTAGACGCATGCGCACTACATGAGCCAATCACATAACGTTTATTTTGGCTTCACAACATCCGGTCATGACTTTTTTATATAGGGATATTTCTTAGATTACAATAAATATTAATTTGATTTAACTAAATATTTAGTTGTGTTTTATTGGTTATCTTATTAGTTCTACTAATTATTTAATCAAATCCAATACTTATTTATTTGATCTTGCAAATATTTTGGCAAATCAAGTGAATGTTTAATTGACAAGAGTACGAATTTAAGGTCATACGAAGTACCGACACGATTCATACCTTACCGACACCTAAACTTGAATTTTTGTATCGTATTTAAACAAAAATTTGAGAAAAAAGCATTCTTTCACGCCCTCCGGTCTTAAAGCCATGTTTAACTCAACCGCAGATCCCTAACTTATCGGTACATAAATATTATGTTTTTTATCACATCTAAACAAAAATTTTAGGAAAAAGCGTTTTTCACACCCACCGAAATGGGATTAAGCATACCCTATTAAATTTCTAAATGATTCCATCCATTAGATTTTCCCAAAAACGTTTTTCAAATTAGTAATTAACTAGAACGAAGCATTAAACATTTCCAAATCCATTTTAGAAAAATCTAATTAATACAATGATTTAAAAATTTAATAGGGCATTTCACTTAATGTTATGTTGGAGAGCATGAAGAACTCTTTTTTTTTAATTCTTGTTTAAATACGATAAAAGAATTAAAGTTTAGGTGCCGGTAAGGTAGGGATTGTGTCGGTACTTCACATGGCCTTAAGGGGATGCCATACTCGTACCATTACCGACCGAGCAATTTACACAGTTTCAAGCTGATTAAAAATAAAATACGTCGAATCACAAAAAATCAAGAGAACACTCTTCTGTATTTTTTAACGTTCTATCATCCAGTCAAAGTTTGGAGTCGAAATATCAAGTCATTTTTGCAAAAACTTTGAACAAAGCGAAATTTAATTTCGTTCAAAGTTTTTGAAAAAACGGCTTGATATTTCAACTCCAAACTTTGACTGGATGATAGAACGTTAAAAAATACAGAAGAGTGTTCTCTTGATTTTTTGTGATTCGACGTATTTTATTTTTAATCAGCTTGAAACTGTGTGAATTGCTCGGTCGGTAATGGTACGAGTATGGCATCCCCTTAACAAAACAATTAGTTGAGTTTATTAAATATCATAGTCGAAAGTACTCAATATGTTGTCTTTTAATCAAATGTTTGCCATTTTTATTCAAGTCTACTCCATACTTAGCTAAAATTAAAATTTTGTACGGTAGAAGCGTTGCGTAGCGTAGTGGTTAGGGCATCAGCCTTGTAATCCGAGGGACTCGAGTTCGATCCCACCTTAGGTCAAATTTTTTTCTGCGTTTTTTCTGTAAGATAATTTGTAAATGCGAAATTGCGAACGATAATATTATAAATTAATGCAAATATACAATAATTTAATATTAAAAAACATAACTGATATAATAACTATTCAGATATATTAAGTTGCAGGAGTTCAGGAAGGATCATCAACTACAAGGAAAAAACTGGTTTTCAAAATTGTTAAAAAAAATTTGTTATAAAATATTATTAAAAAATTTCTAATTCCGATAACTTTTGAAAAATATTTTTTGAAATCTTTTAAAATGTTTCAAAAATCTTACTTGATGGTTTTGAGGCCTCTTAGAAACTTCCGTAAAACATTGTTGTATCCTTTCAAAAATATTTCACAGAACTTTTCAGGAAACCTTTCCAAAATCTTTCACAAAATATTTTTAGAAAGGTTTCTAGAAACATTCTAAGAGATAGTTCAAATAACTTTCAAAAAGTTGCAGAAATGTTTCAAAAATATTTCTTAAAATAATTTAAAAAACCTTTCTGAAATCTATCATAAAACCTTTTTGATGGCTTCTATCGCGGACATAAATAATTTCAGAAACCTTTCTGGAAATATTTCAGAAATATTTAAAAAATATTTTTAGAAAGGTTTCTAAAATGTTTTTGAAACATTTTAAGAGATAGTTCAAATAGTTTCAAAATGTTGCAGAAATGTTTCAAAAACATTTCTTAAAATAATTTTATAAAACCTTTCTGAAATATATCATGAAACCTTTTTGATGGCTTCTATCGCGGACATAAATTATTTCAGAAACCTTTCTGGAAATATTTCAGAAATATTTAGAAAAATATTTTTAGAAAGGTTTCTAAAATGTTTTTGAAACATTTTAAGAGATAGTTCAAATAGTTTCAAAATGTTGCAGAAATGTTTCAAAAACATTTCTTAAAATAATTTTATAAAACCTTTCTGAAATATATCATGAAACCTTTTTGATGGCTTCTATCGCGGACATAACTTATTTCAGAAACCTTTCTGGGAAATATTTTTAAAATGTTTTCATCCTTTCTACGAAACATTTCCGAAACCTTTCAGAAATATTTCGTTTTATGTGGGATGTAAACCCGTCGTTATTTGTTGTAACTCCAACGTATAGGGTCACGCAGATTATGACGTCACAAGTAAAAAAACAAATTCATTTTTGGTGTTTACTTTTCTTTTTTGCACTATTCAACCTCCGACTTCCGTTGGTATAATGGCGTTGGCAATGTTGGTGATGCATATATTATACGCAGGAAGTGACGAAAAAAGGCAGACGGTATATCGTTGCGCAGTACGAAGAAAAGCCAACTTCTAAACTCGAGCGAAGAAAATCCAGTTTCGCGCGAAAAAGGCCAAAATTGTGCCCATACTTTAGCTTTTTTCGCGCGAAACTGGCTCTTCTTCGCCCGAGTTTAGAAGTTGGCTTTTCTTCGTACCGATATATAAAAAGATTGAAGCTGAGCGTGCGTGTTTTAAAATAATATTTGAATTCAAGTATATAACATGTCTCTATCTTGGAAAAAGCTCTGATATCTCCTTAATAAACTTCATCAAAAAGTACAAAACTGGGAGGTATATAAGTCTCTCTCTCTCTCTCTCTCTATCTCTCTCACTCTCTCTCTCTCTCTCTCTCTCTCTCTCTCTCTCTTTCTCTGTCTCTCTCTCTCTCTCTATCTCTCTCTCTCTCTCTCTCTCTCTCTCTGTATATGTCTCTCTCTCCCACTCTGTCTTCATTTTGTAAAGAAAGATACCCACGGGTGCACAGTAAGTAGAAAAACGCAGAGTCAGATCAAAACCGATGCTATTGTTTAACACCTGCCAAAATATGAGATTTTAAATTAAAATTAATCTGGGGCTGAAGGGAAAGATGAGAAAAATAAATGTGAAGTTTGTTAAAATAAGTAGAAAAATAGAGACTTTATCCGACATTCAAAGTAAAAATTGGAAAACGTAACTTTTAAAATTTTTCCTTTTTTACAGGTCCCTATTGATATTTTTGTTAAAGACTCGTAAAGTCATTCTCCTTTTCTATTTTTTACCTTTCATGTAATTATAAATAGTGAAATATTAATTTTTTAAAAATCAATTACAAAGTTATTATGTAAAAATAACAATTTTTTTTATTTGTTGAATAGCTAAGACAGTATAATTTTCTAAAATATTTTTACTGAAATAATTAATTATCATCTCTCAATGCCTTTTCAAACTCTGTCTTATAGATATTGCAGAAATAAAAAAGGTATTATCTTGAAATAATGTTTAAAAATTAATACTTGACTATTTCTAATTAAAATTAATTATTTTTATTGATGTAAAGAAAGGTAACAAATAGGAAATTTACAGAGTGAAGAGACACAGAGAAACTTAATCTTGCCAGTTTTCTACCTTTTAAAATGTCTTCAAATAAATTTTGATTGTATTGCATGCTTCGTTTTTTCTTTCTGTATTCTTTTTTCAAGTATTTTTAAGTTTTTTTACTCTATTAAAGTATTTACATTGACTTACATTTCGACAATCTCATTGAAGTTTATGCGCACTGGAATAGAAACGTTCATTCCTTGTTTTAATTTGATCAACTCTAATTGCTCTGTGGCAATTAATACTTATATAGGTTATATGTGATACATATTTTTAGTCGTTACGTGCTATCAATATAGCGAAGTGATTCACGTAGTAAACTCCAGTGCTTCTAATTGAAGTTGCAGGTTAAGCAAACGTAGTACTAAAAATAACCTTTAGGGTATGATGTGAAACTTAATTAAAGTCTTTTTCCAGAATCGAAGCTTAATTTTAATTAGGTTTGTAAAAATCAAGCTTAAATTGAAAATTATTTTGGATATCTGATTAGTTTTCTAATGTCAGTGGAATTGTGACTTGTAAAATTTAATTACTGAATTGATTTTTTTCTGTCGAAGGCATTATTTAACGACCGAGATAAATTTCGCCAGGAAACTTTGCAAAACTTGCCAAGTAAAGCGTTCATGCTGTATCACTTATTATTATTTTGGTATAGAAAAACTTTTTACCATGCTGTAGAATATTTGACGATGTGCATATAAAACATATATAATATATAATATATAATAATATTATGACGTATTAATAATAATGATAATTTCTAAATTACGACGTTCATTACAAGTTTACCAAAATATAAAAATATTCAGTGTATATTAAAAGTTTATGCATTATTATAAGCAAAAATGTTAAATAACAAAAGTAACTATATCGAACTTCTCCTTATATGATGAAAGGTGACGTGCCTCAACTCCTACTAGGTCAAAAGCATTTTCGTTAGAGTGTTCGAACATTTTCAACTAAAAATAACATTTTATCCTTTCCCGTCTTTCTTGTATTTCCTTTACTACTAGGCAGCGGGGCCATTCGCTTCATTATTCAATTATATTATATATATTGGAGCTGCCATTAGAATCATTACATCTTTACTTAAAAATAACATTTTTTATTAATATTATTATGAAAAGCAAATAATTTAAAGATATATTTAATTATTCAATTTTCTATATGAAAAGATATAAAGGACTTTTATTATTTAAATAACGTATAGGGAAGAATTGCACATTACTGGCACCCATATAGCCAATTCATCAGCTACAACTTTTGTTTCGGTGGTTAAAATTAAATACCTCAAAAAAAGAAAACAGTACTTGATGGGTCTTCTCTATGAAGTAGCAAAATATTCTTAGTTAATTACAATAATAATAATCATAATTAATTATGAAATTTTTAAACATTTGTTTATTATTTTTAAAACATTTATAAACAATATATCAAAAACACATATTTCTTTATAGATAAAAACATCTTAGTAAGGTAAAATACAAAAAAAGCAATGTCTGTTAACTAATTTAAATAAATGAAAAATGCATTAGAATCAGGTGGTACGCTTAGCGTACCACATTGCTGCAAAGGGTTAATTGATTATTTGACAAAATCTAAAAGTTGATCTTTGTTTTTCTCACATTCACACGGTTTCCTTCAACTTCGTCCTTTTCTTTTCCGGTGTTTTCCTAGTGTACGTATATACGCATGTAATAGCCATAAACACGGAAGAGCAACTGTATAAAAAAGAGAGCAATTATAAAAATGGATCAGCGATCCCGAACACCAGAAGAGAAAGCGCATAATTAGCAGGCACAGCAAGCGCCCATTCTTTGTGGCTGCTCGGTCCTTCCAAATTTCGACTTGTTTCAATACTTTTTTTTTTTTTAATTATTGGGGAGCACTAAATAAGCGTTGTCGGATATGTTGATACAAACAGTCAGGAAAAGTGACCTGCGTGAGTGTACTCATTCTATGTGAATATGAGGAAATTCACAAAAAAATTACTTTTGGCGACCTCAAAACTGGTCAAAAATTTTTTTTTTTTAAGGCACAACTTTTGAACGCCTTTTCTTTTCTTTCTTGTATCACAAAGTATACTGGAAAAATCGTGTACAATTAAAAACGTCTGTGACACATTTTTTTTAAAGGTTGAAATTTGAAATATAATGTTGATTCTCTACTGAAAAATCTCACGCGATTTTTCACTTAATTTCTCACTTGAGTCTAATGTGAGATCTCACCTCAAAATCTCACGAGATTCTGCTCGACGATTGCTCCACAACAGAATTAACTAATAGGTAGTTTTACCCCGAAATAAATTGAAAAATACGCCTTTCAAAGCGTTACAGATAGAAATCAAGAGAAATCTCACGTGTGAAATTTTTAAAAATTGCAAAATTATCTGAAACGCTTTGAAAGCTGTATTTTTGAATTCATTTGGGGGGTAAAACTACCTATTAGTCAGTTCTCAGTTGTGAAATACTCGTTTTGAATTAATGCAAGGTTTTTCCGGCCACCTCTAGTAGAATCTCACGTGAGATATTAAGGTGAGATCTCACGTGATATTTTTCAGTAGGGTTCCTTCAAAACTTATGAGTTTAAAGTTGAGTGTCGAAAAGGCATAAAAATAGTCTCAAAGTCGGGATTCTGCTGATTCCTGCAATTTGAACTCTTATAACTTTTGAAGGAATACACATTTTTTAATTTTCAAAAAAGCAAATATATATGTGTTGCCCATGGGGACTTCTTTGTAAGAATTTGTGTTTCAGATTTAGACTGTTGATTAGTGCACTCAGCGCATCTAGCTCACCAACCTATCACAGGTTGTATCGAGAACCTCAAGTCTAATCCGGGAAAATAGTTTCGAATCTTCGCCGACGAAAAATGCGGGACACCTTTTTGATAAAAAAACAAATGACAGCTCTTTCTTTCTAGTTTCAATTTTTGAGTTGAAACTTTGTGAAGGACTTTTCTGGGTTAAATGGTTGAGGTTTAAAAAAAAACGAGCTTTTTTGCCATTTTCTTTAAAAATTTCAATCTTTAAAAAAAATCTTTCACAAAGATGTTTTTAATTGTACACGATTTTTTCCGTATACTTTGTGATATGAAAAAGAAAAAAAAACCACGCTCGGAAGGTGTGTCTTCAAAAACAATTTCGACCAGTTTTGAGGCCGCCAAAAGTGTAATGTTTTTGTGAATTTCCTCATATACCAAAGAAGTACTTAAATAAAAACATCGAAAATTTATTAATTGGAGCGCTCCCGCACTCCTTGATTATACGCTGTTTTCTTTCTATGCGCACTGACATATTCACGACTCCAAAATATCAAAATTACCCTCTTTAACCCACTAAGTTTTGTTTCTAAAAAACTCTTTAGCCATTTTGCGGGATTCTCCAATCAAAGAAAATTCCTTCGCTACGGGCTTCCTTCTTTCATCTACCCGTACAGATACGTATACCTCCACACCCACATTTCGACTATATATCACCGAATCCATTTACCTGGGCACCTGCGGCCTGTCCAATTTCAGCGCCCGGCGTAGGTACCTATCGTACCTTGACGGATATTCTTCAAAGACCGAATTCCAAATTATTAACACTCACTTCCCTCGTAGACTCTGTTTCGTTCCCTTCCATCGCGTGTTTTACCACGCGATCGGGCCATCGAACTCTCCGCCTGTGAATTTCATCACAAGCGCAGAACCTTAATTAATATTTCAGGGGGAAGAGTGCCGAATCCGTCAGATTCTACTTTATTATACAATAACGAAAAGCGCGTTTAAAAGTATTTCTTTTGCTATTAATTTTTTACTCATAAATATATATCTTTCGCTGCTTACATTAATTTAATTTTCTCTTTTATCAAAATATACTCTATATACTTTGAACGTAAAAACAGTGCGAAAATTATTCGTATTCTGCGTCACGACGCGTCCAAAGATAAAAAATGCAAAGGGTTTTCGCTGGAAAACGTCAGCGGACCCCCCGGTCAATACCATGGTGCCGTGCGCGACTATTTCCCTGTATGTACATATACACGCATATTCGCGAAAGTAAATACACCCAAGTATAGGTGTAGGTATATACGTGATGCGCGTGTAAAAACATCGCACATCACGCCCTATACCCGCGAAACTCACGGAAGGATACACACATTCCGACAGTTAAAAAAAGGCCAAAAAATTCGTTTCCTCGGTGACCGCGGCTCGTTGCACATCCGTCCGCTGCAGAAAGGAGTGTTTTTAAGTACTGCATTTCGTTTCGGCGTAAGTATCGCACGCGCTAGGCGCGTGCCGCTGTTGCTTCTCGCTCTGTCTTTCTCTCTCTCTTTTTTCACGCTGTTCGAGTCCTTGCGACTCGAAAAGCACATAAAAGGACGATGGCCTGAAAATAACTGGACTAGCGGCGGTCGCATATACCCGCGCTTAGTTGAGGCACACTACCTATATGCGCGCGCGTAGGAGGGGACGAGCGAGAGAGAGACAAGGAAAACGTTGCGTCGGGGGAATATTGTGAAACGCGGAGGAAGAGCGCGCGCAAGGAAGTGGGGGGGGGGGGCGAAGCGAGAATAGATTTTTGTGGCTTACGCTTGGAATTGTAATGATACGTACCTATGCGTATATCGAACTGAGTTCGATCGCGAATATAATACCTGTAGTGAGAGAAATATTACGCAATCGCGCACGAGGATCACTTTGCAACGCGCGCGCTCGCCCCGCTCGTGTTTATGTACACTCACACACATACACTCGCATTCAACCACGTCGGAAGCTTATGAGTCACTGCTTCTGAAAATTACGTACTTATACAGCCGCGCGTACATATAGCCGTGCTATTTACTGCCGCGCCTGCGTAGACAATATATCCAGACGAATGAGCCGCATTATAGATACGGTTCGATTGGCCGAATAATGTACTTAACAACGAGCGATCAGCGATCATTATGAGATAGCCCGCTTCATACTTACTTCTCTCTTGTAATCTCCACGAGATTGAGCGTATAGGCATATATATGTATACCTTTAGGATAGGTAAAACGAAAAAAAGATAGAAAGGAAGACGACGGCTCTCCGGTGGGTATATATACATATATATATGCGAGCGCGCTTCGAGCCGCAGCGGCGGCATGACGGCGAGCGAGAAAGAGAAAAAGAGGGAGAGAGAGGGAGAGCCTAGGTACAGCAACAGCACACTTTTTAAAGAGCCGTCGGGCTCTATGTCTAGGCTGCGCTGCGTCTCTTTCCAGCTCCCTGTACCTATATTATATAGCTATATAGCGCGCGCGCGCCTCCCCACTGTGCTCCGAACTACATAGCCGCCGCGCGGCGCTCTCGCTCGAATTCTGAAACAATATATATATTCGGCGCTGGGGTCTGCTTCGCCGCCGCTGTGGGTGTATACACAGGCACATATAGGTATGCGGTAGTGTGCGAGAGAGAAAGAGAGAGAGAGAGAGAGAGATAGAGCGGGAGCGCTCGCGCTCACCAGTGTATGTATAAAATAGTCGACAGACGGGAGACGACGTCGGTCGGCCATCTTGCACTGTGTATAACACGGGCAGCGCGCGTGAGAGTCCGTGTCTCTCTCTTCCACCCGAGAGACAGACGATATACGGGTGTGTTATTATCTACGCGCGCGACAGGAGTGCGGGCTTTGCCTCGCCGTCGTCGTCGTCTTCCTCGTTCGGACAGCATCGTCGAGAATAACGCAGCACACGCTCACGTCGAGACTATCGAGAGGGAGAGACAGGCTTGACTGAAGTAGTGTGCGTGGACGAAGAGAGAGAGAGAGAGGGAGAGAGAGACGTGTACGCACGCAGACGTTCACGCGCCCGTGACGGAGAAAGGCCAGGTCTCCTTCATGCGGCGGCGATTCCCCTCGAGTCCGCTCCTCGTCCGTTGACTCACGGCAAAGAGAACATTCGTTCGCAAGAGCCAGGCATCTCTCGGGCCCAGGTACAAACGGACCGACACGCTTTACGCCGCAGACCCGGTAGAGAGGTAGGTAACGTATAACCCCAGCCACGGAGCTACGCGTGCGGCGGGCACCAGGTGCCCAATCGATCGTCCGAGAGAGAGAGAGAGAGAGAGAGAGTGAGAGAGGGAACGAGGGAACGAGAGGGGAGAGAGAGTGGGAGAGAACAAACGAATGAGAGAGAGAGAGAGAGAGAGAGAGAGAGCAGACCGTTGCTGAGGATCCACGGTGTCGCTGTACTTTCCACTTCCTGGGGACGTTCGATAGGGCAAGGACAAGTCGCCCACGTCGGATGGCAGCACCGATTTCGATTTTGGAGCAGTCGTCTGGACGCGAGTGACAGTACACGCGCTTCAGTGTGTTCCGCTGTTCTCCTTTGCCTTCTTCGTCGTCGTCTTCCTCTTTCTTCCGTTCCGGCTGTGTGTGATTCAGTGCGAATTTGGGTGAGTCTTCGGGGTATTTTTAGGTGGGACCGCCGCGAAGCTCCACCCCAGGAGACCGGGTGGTTTTTTACGCTCATGTCTCTTCGAGTCAGTACAGTGACAATGTGTAGGGGCAAGAGAGAGGGTGGGGGGTGCAGTGGTTTTTTAGCAAATGTGTTGCCGAGGTTCCGGTAATTCAGTGGATAAAATTGTCCTGACTTGCGTTGTTTTAAAAGGTAAATTGGATTGCTTGAATATTCTAGAACTGTGCGGTTGAGTTGCACTGTTCTTTTTACACTTTGTTGCTAGGCCGTTAAAATTTGACAATCTGTTGTATAATTAAGTACTCCAGACCATCGTATGAAACTTTTTTTAATTCACCGCATAATTTTACTTGGAATTAGGTCAGACACATATCTTAACTTTTATCTTTCAATAGATAAACGTTTAATGAATAATTATCTAGATCTCACAATGATAATGAGAGGTACTCCATAACTGTTCGTGCTGAATTTTGCTGGGAGAATTTGTAACGACGTTTAGTTTTCAGTAAGACTGTAAAGCTAATACCTACCATTTAAAGTATTGCATCATTTGAACAATTGATTTAGTCAATTGTTCTATTTTGCAGCATTGCAAGAAAAGAAGTACTAACTGTTTCTTGTTTCATAATAGAAACATACTCTTATTTTTTTCTTTGTTATAGCTTGAAAACGTTTTGTGGACTCCACCACCAATGCAGTAATTATCTTTGACAGAGTTTGATTTGTTGATTTTGCAGGAGTGCTCCATTTGCTAGTTAATGAATCAGTGTGGTTTTAGGTGAGAGTTTGAAGTATTTTTAGGGTGCTGTGAGATGGTGTCTGCTTGACTCAGATGCTTTCTTTTATCACTACTGGTTGTCTAATCTTGAATGTGTGACTTTAGAGTAGTCATTGAAAATTGTGTACCACACATCATCAAAATTTTATTCTTATACGTAAGCATTAATGTATGTTAATATTTAAGAATGGTTTTTATATTATTAAATTTAAGTTATGCTACTCATTAAAGAGTAAAACCAATAATTTAACAAATGTAAATATTTCAATTACCAACAATTATTTATATAATCCAGTAAAGAATACTGTCTGAAAAGTTGATCTATATATGATTTCATCTAGTTGTTCAGAGAAGAAAAGGTTCTTGATGACTCACTTTGATATTAAGTGAGTGAGATTCCACTTGTTTCAGTGGGAAATAGTTCAAGTAAAATAATAGACCAATTAAACTAGACTTATTGAATATATGAAAATTACGATTTTCTATACTTGTTGATATTCTTTCATATAAATTGTTATTGTTAAGGTTTTCCATCAATAAAAGCTACATGGAGTATTCTCAAATAGAATTTTTTGTATGGGCATTTTTCAGCTACTTACAGGTATGTAGGCAAAGCGTAAAGGGTTTCCTCTCAATCCATGTATACGACTATGCGGTACTCGGATAGTCGGATGACTGTCATTATGTTTATTATATCTTGGGCTGTGTTTACGGCATTCATGCAACACTAGGTACTTGGCCAAACATTTTGACGCTCGGACATTTGCAAATACGGGTGTCCGCCAGACATCTGTTCACGTCGGAAGGATAGCGTCTTTAGGTATTCGGTTAGAATGTGTGTGAGGTATGAGTGAGTTGTGTTCCGCACGAGCGTATACGCGCATATTGTATTTCGACTATATTAATTCTGAAAATTTTACAATCTATACAATTTCGTTTATTTAATGTTTTAAATTTAACTTTTAGATTAAAAAATGGCCGCAGACGCACCAGCACCACGTGAGCGAGAAATCGCTGCTGAGGACAGCATCAAAGTCGTGTGTCGTTTTCGGCCACTAAACGACTCGGAGGAAAAGGCCGGATCCAAGTTTGTTGTTAAATTTCCTTCTGGTGGTGACGAAAATTGCATTTCTATAGGTGTAAGTATATTTTAAACAAAATTACGTTAAACTTAAAAGTATTTTCACATACAATAATAAAATTTTCGGTATTAACAATTTTTTTTTTTACATTTTTTACACTGTTTCAAATAAAATAAATAGAAAAAGATATTTTAAATTATCGTTACTTTAATGCTTAATTTAACGATTTCAGGGAAAAGTTTATCTTTTTGACAAAGTATTTAAACCAAATGCAACGCAAGATAAAGTTTACAATGAAGCCGCAAAATCTATTGTCACCGACGTCCTTGCCGGCTACAATGGAACCATATTTGCCTATGGACAGACCTCTTCAGGTAATTAAATACTGCAACTGTCATTATTTCAATTGTTTCACTGTCGAATATTCAAATCTACTTGTCATACTTGAAATTTGTGTTTTACGTCATAGAGTAAATGAAACGTATTGTTTTATTATAAAAAAAATGTTAAATTCATTTTTTTCTCGTTTAGGTAAAACTCACACAATGGAGGGAGTCATTGGCGATCCAAATAAACAGGGTATCATCCCTCGCATTGTTAACGATATCTTCAATCATATCTACGGGATGGAGGAAAATTTGGAGTTTCACATTAAAGTATCATATTTCGAAATTTATATGGATAAAATCCGAGATTTACTCGACGGTGAGTTATTTAGGAACTCGTCATGAAAATGGTATAACAAGCCAATTCGCAATTCCGTTAATCCTTGCATTTATTTGAAATTCAGTTTCCAAGGTCAATCTCAGTGTGCACGAGGACAAAAACCGTGTGCCCTTCGTCAAGGGAGCAACGGAACGCTTCGTCTCCAGTCCCGAGGAGGTATTCGAAGTCATCGAGGAGGGAAAATCGAATCGCCACATTGCCGTTACGAACATGAACGAGCACAGCTCGCGTTCGCACTCTGTCTTCCTCATCAACGTTAAGCAGGAGAACCTCGAGAATCAGAAGAAGCTTTCCGGAAAACTGTACCTCGTCGATTTGGCTGGTTCGGAGAAAGTCTCGAAGACCGGCGCGGAGGGCACGGTCCTCGATGAGGCGAAGAACATCAATAAATCTCTATCAGCCCTCGGTAACGTCATTTCGGCTCTGGCTGACGGAAACAAGACGCACATACCGTACAGAGATTCCAAGCTCACGCGTATCTTGCAGGAGTCGTTGGGTGGCAACGCAAGAACGACGATTATCATCTGTTGCTCACCAGCTAGTTTCAATGAGTCCGAGACTAAATCTACTTTGGACTTCGGTAAGAAAAACGACTTGCATAATGAAGAGTTGATCTTTTTAAAGTAATATTTATTCGTACTTGAATAATGTTTAAACCATGTTTGATAATAAGAATTATATAAAAAATAGCGATATCATTAAACGTTAGTAATAACTTCAATAAGATCACATTATTATTTACGTTAAAAAATTATAATCAACTTTTGATCCGCAGGTAAGCGTGCAAAGACGATCAAGAATGTTGTTTGCGTGAACGAAGAATTAACAGCTGAGGAATGGAAACGACGGTATGAGCGGGAGAAGGAAAAGGCTGCTAGGCTACGCGGAAAAGTCGAAAAATTGGAAGCAGAACTTTCTCGTTGGCGACAGGGTGAAACTGTCAAGCCAGAGGAGCAAGTCAGCTTACAAGAGGGTCCAGACGTTACAACGCCTGTTGCACCTCCTGTTGAAGGTAGGATTGTGTCTAATTATACGTTGCTAGTTATGCTTATTACTAGCAAATAAGAATTAAAAGGAACGCCTTATCTGCTATCTGATAGTAGCAAAGAATGAAATAAAATAACAAGCCGCGATTATTTAAGTAACATCGTGCATACAATAATTTTAACAAGGAGTAGCACAATAAAACGTTCACTTTTTTATATTTTCCCTAAATATTTTTTTTAAGCACCATACAGAATGATGTAAAATATCATTTAATGCGCACTGGAAAAGCATATATGAGAGTGGCAATTAGCTAGTCTGATCTTCTGCTTTCTTACTCCACGTGCACAGACTCGTGATAATCGATGCCTGTTTGCTTGATTCTTTTGATTACAAATACTGCAAAACATGGATATAATAAATAAAAAACGCTGCACAAGACTCGCAAGGTAGTAATGCCTAGAAATCGCTAATTTTTAAATTTATAATTAGTTAAAATTGAAGAGGGGCCAATGCCAGCGACGCCAAGCGGTGGTCTCATGGCCGGATCACTGTCGAACGAAGAGCGCCAGAAGCTGGAAGAGGAGCGCGAGCGCCTGTACCAGCAGCTCGACGACAAGGATGAGGAGATCAACCAACAGTCGCAGTTCGTGGAGAAACTGAAGGAACAGATGGATGAGCAGGAGGACCTAATTGCCAGTGCGCGACGCGACTACGAGCAACTCCAGCAGGAAATGAACAGAATCCAGCAGGAGAACGAAAGCGCCAAGGAGGAAGTGAAAGAAGTACTGCAGGCGCTTGAGGAGCTCGCGGTCAATTACGACCAGAAGTCGCAAGAGGTGAGGAGCTTTTTTGATCGTCGTAATGCTGCTATAATAGTTTATTATTTTTTTTTTAAGCACACGAGTAGGTTATCACCGCGAATTTCTTAAACAACATAGTTAAAAATACCAAGTTTTTAAATAAAAGTTCAAATATATCAAAAGTAATAGTGACACAGAGCGGTAATTGTTGAGCACGAAATATTTTTATGTTTTCGAGCAATCGCGTATCGCTTTTAAGATTTTACTGCTAAATTTCTCTAAAATTCCGGAAAAATTGTATTAGTATGTGATTATAGATAAATTAAAAGTAAAGATAAGAGTCTACCCTATGAAATTCTAACTACAAACACAAATCTATAAATAAAAAAATAAATACACGTATAACGCTTACACCATATACTTATTGGAAAAATTCAAACATTTCGTAAACTATGAAATCAAAAATATTCTTTAATAATTGTTTATTTTGCATGTTTCAAGTTATACATGCGAATAATTGTAGATATTTAGTTGCATAATTGTGTTACGTATTTTTGCTTGTAGTGAATTTCATAGGGTAAAGCGACCAGTGAATCAAAAAAAGTATTCTTCAGTATTCGAAAAAAAAAATAATTACAATACTATACTTATGTAAAGTTTTAAAAGATTCGGCATTTAAGCGTTAAGCTACTTAACTTTACTCGGCGAAAATATGCCAAGGAAACAATGGTACACTGCTCGATTGTCCCTAAAACCGTGTAATGAAAAACGACGTTCCATCAATGTAAAGGTGGAGGTCAAGAATAAGGAACACGAGGCGCTCACGGAGGAGCTGCTGGCGAAGCAGGCCACCCTCAACACGACGTCCGCGGAATTACTGCAGCTGCGCGACATGTCAGCACATCAGCGCAAACGTATTGCCGAGATGTTGACGAATCTCCTGAAGGACCTCGGCGAGATCGGTGTGGCCATCGGTGGCGACGAGAACCTGAAGGTAATACCTGACAGCAACGGCAAGCTCGAGGAGGAATTCACCGTCGCGCGGCTCTACATCAGCAAAATGAAGTCGGAAGTCAAGAATCTTGTACAGAGATGCCAGGGATTGGAATCGACGCAGACGGATTGCAACAAGAAGGTAAGCGCAGATACCTTTCTAAGTCTGTCTTTGGGGACGCTAGAAGTCTAATTTATCTCGTCATTTTGATTTTGTATGATCTGCGCAATTTTCAATATTTATACGTGTAATATGTTAAAATTCTTCTATTGAAAATCAATAGTAATTATTTTAAAACAAATTATTTTTCATTCGTTATAGTTAATAAACTCGCGTTGGAATTTTCAGGTATCCGAATACGAGAAGGATTTGGGCGAGTGCCGTTTGCTAATCTCGCAGCAGGAGGCTCGCATGCAGTCACTGTCAGAAGCAATGAAAGAGGCGGAGGCCCGCAAACGTGCCTTAGAAGAAGACGTAGATGCAATGCGCGAAGAGTGCGCCAAGCTCAAGGCCGCCGAGCAGGTTCAGGCCGTTAGCAACAAGGAGAAGGCTGAGGAGCATTTAGCCGCGACCAAGATGAGGCACGCTCTTGAGGAGCAGATGGATCACCTCAGGGATGCCCATCAGAAGCAGGTATGAAATATATGATTCACTTGTAATATCTTACATGACGTTTTTATGTTATGAAGCTTTTTATCTGTAAAGATTTTTAAATTATCGACGATTTCTATTTCAATAGTTCAATTATAATCATTAAAATGTAATATCTGTGCAAACAGTGATAAAAGTATTTGAAAATGAAATAATTACTAAAATTGATTGCAGGTCGGAACGTTGAGAGATGAAATCTCTCTGAAGCAAGATATAATCAGTGAATTGAAGGACGTGAACCAGAAGTTTACTCTAGCCCACCAGCAAATGCAAGTTGACTACGAACGACTAAAGCAAGAAGAGGCCGACAAATCTGCTAAATTGCAGGAATTGATTCTATTGAACGAACGTCGTGAGCAGGTAATTATTTAAAATTTTCAATTCGGACCCTTAATGCCTACCTTATGAATAGTAGAAAACTTTCAGCTTCCCTCGCATTTATCTGTTCACCTCTTGCATACTGAAGATACGAACTATATACAATACCTACGAAAAATACTTAAATTATCCACCACCTTAAATTATCTGAACGAGTACAACGGAACTAAATTGTACTTAATTTAAATTATAAGTCGATCGTGCATTCAAAATGTTTTATTTTTTATTGTAATTTGACTATACTTATAATTTAGGCAAGGAAAGACCTAAAAGGTTTGGAAGATACCGTATCCAAAGAATTGCAGACTCTTCACAATCTGCGAAAACTTTTTGTGCAAGATCTTCAGGCTAGGATCAAGAAATCAATTGTTGCCGATGATAATGAGGATGATGGAGGCTCGCTTGCACAGCGACAGAAAATTTCATTCCTGGAGAATAATCTTGATCAGTTGACAAAGGTAGTTCATCACTGTACTTTATCAACACATTATTTAAATAATTTATTTTTAATTTCTGAAATTAAAGAAATAAAAGATTATCTTTGTTTTCTTATAATCAATTTGGTTAATATAACGAACAGCAGACACACGTAATTAACATTTGCCATCAATAGGTACACAAACAACTAGTGCGAGACAATGCAGATTTGCGCTGTGAATTACCAAAATTGGAGAAGAGGCTGCGCGCGACAATGGAGCGAGTCAAGGCTCTGGAGACGGCGTTGCGCGACGCGAAGGAGGGTGCGATGCGAGACCGCAAACGTTACCAGTACGAGGTTGATAGGATCAAGGAGGCAGTCCGACAGAAGAATCTGGCTCGTCGTGGCCCCAGTGCACAGATCGCCAAACCTATCAGGGCCGGCCAACACCACGTTACCGGAGTCAACGCCATCAGGACTGGCAATCGAGGTGAGATAAAGGATCGTAGAAGCTTAGAGCTTTTTCTTATAAATTTCTTTTTCTTTTTATTTTATTAAAACACTTCATTCCGAGATGACAAGGATACGTTAAAATGAAAAAAGAATTAAAATTATATTTTGAATGTATTAATATTTTTAATATCATACTATTGTGAAACGTTTTATTATTAGTTTACAGTACTTTTAACACAATGTCTTAAAATATAATGATTTTGATCACAAAGAATTCCAAAGTAAAATTAGATTTATCTGTTGTGATATATCCGTGATACATCCATGTTCATTATGATTTGTGATGATTCGCACAGTTTTAATCTTGTGTATATATTTAAGGTGGCTATACAGTATTATAAGTAAATACTTGTTATGAATATAGCGAATATTTATATTAAATAATTGTTTGTTTGATTTTTTCTGTATGTATATTGGTATTTGAAGTGATGTCGTTTACTTTATAATTTATTTATTAAGTTGTAATAGTTTCATACTTCTCGTCTCCTAATTCTTAAATAAACAATATGATTATTTATTTATTTTTATTTCTGCCTTTTGGAAACCACCTTAACTATATTACACTTTTATATTCTAAACACATGCATACACGTTTTAGATAATAGTTACATACACTGATTCCCTATTGCAAATTATTACTTTTTTTCTCACGTATTTTGTTTTTTTTTTTTTTTTTTTTTTTTGTTGTTTTTTGCTTTCATGTATCCTTCCGCTGGCATAGACGTGGACATCCATCCGCGTTCGTGAACGTGCATGAACGCCGAAACATAGACAATGCCAAAACGAACTTGTCTTCACTCTTTTACAGAAAACGAGCGCAAGAGTGCTTTTGCAATGGACGATAAGAAAATAATTCCAGAAATGAATTTTATTTATAATTCGTACACATAAACAAAAGAAAAACCTGCTGCGATGCTATTGATATGAAGTTTAAGCAGAAGTACTATTTACGCAAACTATTATAAATATTAATTATTATTATTGATGATTACTATTATTAGTACTACTATTAATAATTAATTATTACTAGTACTATTATTATTAATTATTATTATTATAATTATGAATTATTTTTATCGCAATTATCATGTTAAGATAACACATTCACAACGAGCACCGTATACGGTTACGTTGATGTTAGTTGCATTACCGCCGGTCGCGTTATATTTCTGTACGGCTTCGAAATGAATGCGAATGAAAAAAAATCCTGCGCGTCGCACCGATAGTACCGGTGACGCGCAGTAAGTGTACTACTACTTCGTGTCCGGTCGATTTGTACATAGTTCGTTTTTTGATAAATTATTATTCTTAATTATTATTTAAAGTGTGTAACGAAGAAGAGGAGGATAAATTAAACCAATAATAACAATGAAAAATCACGCAATGTGCACGAAAAAAATTGGACTATAATGACGTTTGTGTGTGAGCTCGTCTCGTTGTATATCGAAAACTAAATAATGCCCAAACACAAAGTTTAATAGAAAAAAAATTAAAAATAATAGCTGAGCTATCGAAATTACATACAAAATTTTATCCGCAATTTCCGACACTTCTTCGGTCGCTTTGTTCATCTATATGCATACAACAGCACATAAAGGCTATTGTTCTTTCCTTAAAAGAAATTGCACAAGATGCTATGTTTTTGTCTCGTCGAGAGTGATGAAAAGCGTGGCAAAAGTGAGCGAAGTAATCGAAGTTGCGTCTTTTTGTGTGCAATCAGATGGCGATATACAGGCTCGAAAAAAGCAACTTTTTTCAAGACGCTAAAAAAATCGCTTCCGCGTACCTTAGCCGACCGTAGGCCCTGTCAACGAAAGCATCCCCGGTTCTGTGATTGGAGGGTTCGCTTGACACTGGGTCAAGTTCGGTTAACCCATCCATCGACTTTTTTTTCATGCAAACGGGGGTGTGTCAATTTTTTCGGAGATGGATGGCCGACAGTCGACTCCAGTAGGCGTCTGTGCGTCTGCATGTATATGTAATAGTCGAGAATCAGTCGCTTTCGTCCATAAAGTTTTGAAGCGCACACGTCGTCGTTTTTGCTACCGCACGAGCGCTTGACCCGCTTCAGTTCCTACACACGACTTTTTGCGCGGTTCGCCTGACGCGCTGTGTTTAAATGATACGTTCAAAAAAGAATATTTTTTAGAAAATCGATCGTTGATTATTTGTGATCGTACTTTCGAATCAATCGTAAACGACGCTGATCAGCTTTTGATCCGTATATTGAAGAATGCGCGTCGGACGCTTTTCTGTGCACTATATCGTAATATATCTATGTGATTAGCGCAATTCAACGTATTCGGTCTTGACATCAAATGAACGCTTGTTTTACACTACCAAGATATAACAATACATATTTATAATATTGTAAAAAGGCAATAATCGTGTATAATTATATGAAATTATGTCTTCTTCACAAAGTACCAGGCCCTTTTAACTCGTCAAAATAACTTGTTCGAATAGTAAAAATAAATCTATTTCTTGAATCTTTATAACAAGCCTACATTATAAACTAATCGCAATACAATGTTTCTTTTTCTATCTGTGATTTTATCACAATTAAAAAAAGGAATAAGCAACTCAACTTCTTGTAATACAATTGTTATTTAGATTTCGTCAGACACTTCGCATTAATGATCACATTTTTATAAACATTAAGTTGAAACAGCAAGTTCTGCTGCGTTCTCTATAGTAAAATATATGATTTATAATGAGATTTACAATATTATAAAACACAAATTAAAAATCACAATAAAATACTTAGATCGTGTACATTTAGTAATTTTTTTCTTTCTTTTTTTTTAAGTATTATCATAATATTGAAGTGCGTTGTGACGCGCTAATAAAGCTAATAGTATTTTTGCTATTTATCTGCTTAGTGCATAAGATCTCTCTATTCTTCTGTAATGCATGAAAAGAAATGAAAAACGATAAATAAAAACCATTTGAACACTTTGTATCCAAGTATTTTGGTAAATCTGAGATTACGCGAGAATGAAGATTTGATGTCAAGACTGAAAGCAGATGAGAAAACCCGCCTCCGCCGTCACCCCTCTTTCTCTTCGAGGACGATTAGCTTTCGTCGGCAAAAAGCTAGCCTTATTTATAATTTATTATCGTAGTTAAACTCTTGAGAGCCACGTACTTGAATGCTACGACGAGTATGTATAATGTTATAATTTGGAGTGGAGAGTGCAGAGGGAAAAGGTGTGCAGCGACTTAATCTTTATTTGTATTATGATGTAAGAGGGTGAAATTCACGGTAGAATCAACGTCCATTTCGAAATATTTATTTTTATTTCGTATTGTAATAATGCAATGTGCTTAATAAATATTTTGCATAAACACGAGAGTTGTTGATTTTTGAAGACGAGATTCTTCCTTTTTTACCTCTTATATATGTCTCGATGTCACGGCGCAAGATGGAAATTGCCTTTCTTACTATTTTGGATTTTTCATTTCTATTCCCCCGTAATAATCGATACCGATGAGTATAGACCAATTATTTAAAGCCGTGATCTTTATATTATGAATATTTAATAAAGCATATACATATATATCTAAAATTATATACAAGCGTAATTTTATTTCTTGCAGTATAATTGTTCAGATTTTGTGCATCACAACGATAAATTAAATTACTCTGGGAAAAGAAGTATAGAAACATAAATACCAATCTTTAAGCAAGATGATATCGCGATATCCTTTTCCCTCTTTGATAGAGTATATGTATATAGCGAACTAAGCTCGCGCGCACCACTCCACATTCTTCTTCTCGTATATATACACACACTCGTAGACACAATGGAATAGCGCCTCCTTTATCATCACGCCGGGCCTCGGCTTCGTTTTCTTTTTACCTTGGATCTCGAAGAAGGCTTCAGAAAGCGATGGGTCTTGAGTACTAAAAAAAGGAATTCCGAGCTCATTTAAAGAGACGCTTTCAATTTAGATTATAAGTATAGTCGAGAAACTTGATGTAATCGCCTGGGGATATGGCGTAACCGAAAAGGGACGAAGAGGAAAAGGCAAATCATCATCCATTCGTTTGAGAAAGGAGAAGGTGTTGCGCGACCACGTCATGCTTTAATGAATATTTTTCGTTACGCATACACACACACACAACACACACACACACACACACAACACACACACACACACACACACACACACACACACACACACACACACACACACACACACACACACACACACACACACACACACACATTATTGTTCTTTTTCTTCCTTCGGTCTCGACGACTCGTTTGCTATATACCTGTGAATGCGCGCGCAACACGACACTTCTCACACAGAGTTCTCCAGTTTGCGTGCAGTATATTATACCCGGCACGCGGTTTCTTGTGATAGCTATAAATATATGACAATTAAAGAGAGCGAGAAAGTGCAATTGTCTCTATATCGCTCCTCGCGTGAACTCGGGTGGAGTTGTTGCCGAAGCTCGCGCTTATATTTTTGCAGGATTTATCAAGTGCACGCTTGAGAGTGACACACACGTCACCCACCCACACATACACACACGCACATACACACAAATACGCACACACACACACACACACAGAATCGCCTAATCAATGTGATCTTGTATACAATTGTAATCGAACGCGCATGTTCGCTTCTCCTACGTGTGAAAATATTATATGAGATAGTAATTGAAATCTCCCACAATCTCACATGGATCTGATATGAAATCTCAATACGAATTTGAGAAATATGAAATCCATACGAGATCTCATACAAGATCTCATCTGCAATTTTAATTACAATAATAAATAATTTATTGTAAATTTTAAAGAATGAATAAATATTAAATTAACCATAAATTATTTATCATTGTTATTAAAATTGCAGACGAGATCTCATATGAGATCTTATATAATATTTTCACTCGGGATCATTATATATATATATATATATAATATATATACATATGGGTATGTGAATCGGGCGTTATATAGGTACCGAGAAGTCGCGCAAAGTGAGATAACGATGCGCATGAGAGAGGAAGAAAAAGTTGATCGTTAAATGTGTATAAAAAAAAAAAGAGTACCATGTGTGAAACGGCAGCTGCCTTATTGAATTTTCGCGTTCTCACTTGCTATGTAGTCCGATAGGCTTTTTACGGTGGCGACGGCGGCGTTTATTATCATCTAGATGACTGTCGGACATACATTATATACCCATTACCGCATATATATAAGTATTTCCTATGCTGCTACATTATTATTATTATTCCTATTATTATTTCGAACCCTCGAGCTCTATAATGTATAACAATGATCGCTATTGCGCGCGCCAACCGAGAAACTATTACATGACGAAGACGCACGTCGTGTATCGGCTTGTAACGACGAAACGGTGTGTGCCCCCCCCCCCCCGCATGCCAATTGGTGTCTATATTGTAACGCGTAAATAGAGATAAAGAGAGTTTGCGTACATAGCTCGTGATATTTATTACGGGCGCGGCTGTACGTCACCGCGAGCTCGAGTCTCTATATATCGGCGCTCCCCGGGCGTCTGGACGGGCAGCGGAGCTTCGCTTGAGCTTACACACGAGTCGAGGTGATATACCTATAACGTTCTCGAAGATGCACGCGCGCTCGTTTGCTCAATTTCCAAATGATTTTTTAATAACTATATATATATATTCCTATGTGTGTGCAATGAATCTGAAACTGCGAACTTGAAGTTTGAAAAAAGTGCAATTATGAGTTTAAGCGCGTGAAAGTTAAACTCAACATTTTTAGACAATTGATTATCTATATATACATATACACGAGCTTGAAATACCTATATATATATATATAAGTATATGGGTTCGATTGACGCGAGCATCTTTGAGAGCGATTGGCGCCCTGTGATGTATATTATACATACATATCATCGTCAGGGGAGGCGTGAAAGCGCACACTGCCATCACACATATATATATATATATTACACTTCGACGCAATCCGAAGAATCCGCTGCTCGTCCGCGCGAGACTCGCGGGATCGGGCGACGAGGGCGCGAGCTTTATAATTCGCCGCGGTGAGACGGAGCGAGAACGATGCAGAGTGAGAGTGAGAGAGAGAAAGATGAGTGTAAGAGACAGAGAAAAAAAGAGTGTTGCGATTATTTTTCATATACTTATAGGAGAAAATACACACCCGTAGACAACACGCGAAAAAAAACCACTCTCTATATTCTAAAAATCATATAAACTCATGCTGAACTCGTCGATTGAGCGCCGTGAAAGAAGGAGGTCGTTCGGAACGGCCGTTTTTTTTTTTAAATTTGTTATCTGTATAGAACTGTAATGCGAAAGTGCGTATTATATGTGCGAGTATCCGTGTGTGCGCGCGTGCAAGCAAGCAAGGAGCTTTTATAATACCGAAGGTGCATTTCTTTGTATTTACTCTGTATATTGAATGATAATTGACATTAACTTCGTGTTCGTTGAATGCGCACGAGAGGTCTTGCTGCACATCGAATCGTGTATTCGAAGCATTGATGTTATATGCTCTTAGCTGATCGATGAGGCGTGTCATTTGATTTGTCGATTTATTATTATTAATATCATAATCACTATTACAATTATTATTATTATTATTATTAATAAACTTTAGTCTGCGGAATTTCATCGCGACATTGGTTCGATGAAAATCTGATTTGGACATAGTCGAACCTACTTCGGAGCGCGAAAGTGGTGTGCAGAGTGAAAGAATGATGAGCCGATAGTTGAGCGAAGCTATGAATTCTCTAGAATAGATCTATTTAGATTGTACATGCAGGGTGTAGAGAGGCTGTAGCTATGGAATACTATCAATTGTATTACTTACTACCATTGAATTAAAATTAATTTATAACAAGGATGCACGACTCACTTTATTTTTTGTATATATCCATGACCAATGAATTTTACAATGAGCTAATCGGTGCGTTTTTGTAACTTTTTTTTGTCCTTTAATGCAAAAATCGCGGAAGTAATATTCTTTTTACAATCAATCAGATTGTTGGCTTGTTTTGTTGTTCGATTTTTATTTTCAGATTTCATTGTTATTAAGTATTTGTTTTTATCAAATGAGGTCGGAATGGGCGATGGGCATCGATATCCAAATGGCAAAGGTAAGGTTCGTTCAATTCCCCCTGTGGTCTTGGAAATCTACAAGAAATCGTCGAGTTTTAAAAGTTTAAAAGATCCGTTTTTAGATTAAGAGTCATACTACTCGCTGATTGAGTCGCTTGATATTTGCCTTTTTACTGAGGTAAGATCCGATAATTTTGGCCTTTTGAAATCGCTTTTTTGAGTCGGTTCTCGGGGACTCTGCATTGATTCCTCACGATTTTCGCATTTTATCGTTTCCGTTGATCCATATTGAGTTAAATTTCCGTAATTTTCAACCAAATCTACTTGTGGTAACCATAAGTCTTTCCTAATAAAAGAAGTATTATGCTTAATTTCCGTTTTACAATAATTTTTAGTTCTAACAATTCGCAATTAGGTATAACAGGTTTGATATATCTCAGTAATAATATATGCAAAGAAAGATTGGAATGTTTCACCTAGAGTGATTGCCGATAAAAAAAATGTACCCTCCTACAAAAGAACTTTTTTAATCGTATACATATTTATTTTACTGCTGTACCTTATAGAATAAAATGGCTTTTTACCGCATTTGTAAAAAATGTTAAAATTGCTATTTAAAAAAGTCTTCAATAATGTAAATTTATTAATTTTATCTAGATGTCTTACAGAATTTAAGGATAAATTAATTATAAGTTCTTAAAATCGCTGTAAGAAATGTGCGTACGATTAAATCAATTTTTCGTTCTGATAACAAATTTATAAATTTGAATAATAATGAACATTGAATTAGCATATTTACCTTGAGCTGTATTTTCGCTTTTGCGGACCACAAAGTCCGCGAGGCAAGACTCGAAAGAATAAATCATTAGTGGTCGTGTAGTTATCATGAAATGTTTTTCCGGGATATTCAATTAGGAGTTCTGAACCTAATCCCCGCTATTGATACAAAAAAATTGTTTAATTTTTTTTAATTATAAAAAATTTATCAAAAATATACATGATAAGATATAATTCAAAAAGTTGTATTCGTTTTCTGCATGCTAAAATCATTAATTTTTTTTTCTGAGCAGACCTTCTGAACTTAACTTATCTACTTCTTTCTGTACATCACAGATTAAAACAATAATCACATAATAGAAAACTCGACCGAAACATTATTATTATGTTGACCAGTGTTATGAAAACTCTCCACTTGAAGCGTAAATTAGTTGGTCAGGGAGGATCGTACATATAATCTTACGAAAATTGAAAAATAAAACTAAAGAAAAAACGAAAGCTTTTTGATTTGTTCTCATATTACGCTATCAAAAAAACAGTCAAAATCAGTAGACACATCTGAAAAGGCATTGTTTTATTTTTTTTCTTCTTTTTATGTTTATGTACGACTCGGTTTTGACCGAAAGTATTTCACGATAGTTGGATATTTTGTTGTATATTTTATCATATGTATAGGTAGAAAATTTGAGTTTGCAGGGTGTATTTAAAAAAAAATTATGGAAATTAAGTGTTAAAACTTTTGTAAATTGCAGACAGCTTCAACACCTTCAACAAATAAAATAAAAATGTTTATATTCATTGTAGCACTAATTATATGCGCTTACAAGATAAATGGACTATATAGATACATAAGTAAATGGAACCGCGTCCGGATTCCTCAATTGTTTATTTTTGTTATTGTTTTCAAAATTTACAATGCTAAAATGTAAATGAAGCGCTTAAACATTAAAAAAACACCTATACCGATAGTTTCTCCCCTTTCAAACCCAACAAAAATATCGAATATACGCTCGCTTACTTCACCCTGGGTCTTGTTATCCCGAAAGGCTTCGCGGATCCCGGGCAGGTCAGCGTTCCGCTTGCACGTGTACGTGCTGGCGTAGACGGTGATCCACTCGGGCGGCGGGGGTGTGTACTTCGCCCGGCGCTCGAACCAGTCGTTCACGAGGACGGCCGGCCGATAGCGATTTTTCCGCGTCTCCTCGTCTGCGCCGGACTCGTCTCCGCGACAGCGCAGCTGACGCCGCCGCCCTCTCGACGTCTGCTCCGGGAGGCGATGTGGCGAGGGCACGAGGTCGCAGTCGAAGTTCATCGAGGTCATTTTCCCAGGAAAATTTTAGGATCGCTGTGCGGTTGTCTTCGGGATCGAGGTTGTCAGAGGTTGGGATTGGGAACAGAAGAACGACGAGATGTTGCTATATTTGAAGCGGCTACCTATACTCGGATGTGCATTTTTAGCCGGTGGACTACGATAAATTTGGGTGCTCTCTTGGTGTACAATATCATTTTTTTGTTACTTAATGTTAAGGGAATTATGGGAAAATTCGAAATTAAAGGAGGCAGAATAATTTAAAAATGGAAAAACATTATATTTCATCAGTTTTGTACAATATTATCAAATTTTCACTTTCCAGTGAAATACGAATTCATTTTCGCAATAGTGTATAAAATAAACAACTATTATGTAAATGTAGGTTCTGACCTAGCTGTCACAAATGGCAGTGGCTATTGTTATAAAACATTACAGTAAAGACGAATTCTTGAGTGGTTTACAACGAAACGTGAAACAGTCTTGAGTCAGTATTCTTTTTTTTAGAAGTAACAAATCACCTATATACATAATCATAAGTACTTAAAATTAAATAGTCAACAAAAATTCGATTTTCGACTTCACTGATTGATGTATAATAGTAATATGGTATACATAGTTCAATCATTCATCAGACGTGTTTAAGAGGAAAATAAAAAGTTTCAAAAAGTATGATACACTTTTACTTTTCCTTATATATAAAATATGATATTTAAATTTATAACTGCCTAGTTAATTTTTAAAGTACATACGTGAGCTTATAATAAAAACAAACGCTCAGATTCGTCTAAATTGATTGGAGTTCAACTGATTTTGGGATCAGTATTGTGTTTACTCTATTTAAAATATTATTTACGTATATTACTAATGAACACGATTCCCTTTTCGTTTTATCACACAATTCGGACATCCGCCGACTCTTTTCTGTGAAATCAATTATAATATAATACCAATTATATTTAATCTGGTTAGCAATAAAAAAGTAAGTTTATAATTAAAGAGGTTTTTCAATTAGAAAATTTTAAATATAACAAACTTATAATACAAGTAAAAACTTATAAAAAAATAGATTTTACTTATAACGCTATCAACCAAAGACAAATCAACAAAAACAATTTAATAAAAAATGAAACAAAATACCGATTTCTATATATACACGTGAAAATCATATCAATTGAAAAACCTCACACGAAAATGGGTTCACATTTTCATCTTATACTAAGTTTTATTGAATTTAAGTAAATAAAATAGTGCAATAAGCCTTCGTAGGTATCAGTATTATCATTACATAAATAATTCAAAATAAAATATGATAACTCGATTGAAAAATAAAACATTGTTTCGTATTCAATCGTTTCAAATAAATACTATATACCTACGAAGCTTTTTATTTTACAAGCATTGAGGCTTTACTAGAACATTTGATATTATTTCAATAAAAGTAGATATTGAACACAAGAAATGAACTCTATTACGTTATCCACTTTGCAAACGATCAGGACATTACTTATATAAAAAAGTTACTTTAATATTTATTTAAAAATGTAAAAAAGAAGATGCATTATTGTTGTATAATAATTACTATAATAAAGTAAATGTACCTTTAAAATGTAGTACAAACTTTTTTTTTACAAAGTATGAATGGTATATCACAGACTGAGTATTTAAACAAAGTTTTAATTTAAAATGTAGTTAGTATAAAACTACAACTGATTGAAATAAAAAACGAGAAGCTTTGTGAAGTGTTTCAAAAATACATTTTGGTTTACCGAAAATCCAGTAAATTATAAAATAAATTATATTATAAATGAAAAAAATGAATACGTAAAAATGTTTAAATTAAAGTTTAAATTAAAATGTTAAAATTAGTAATATCTGGATTTCGTTTTCCCACAGATAAAAAAAAAATTGTACACCTTCCTCAACTTTTTAAAAAAAATAATATCAAATGTTAAACTAAATTAGAAAAGACTTTTATAAGTACCATTCGGTTAGGAAAGAAAATTTGTTCAGCCATCAACGCAGAAGGATAGTACATAGTACCACCATATTGAAGAGCAGTGAGCCACAGAGCAAAGCGGGAAGCCACACGGGATTCGTGATGATTGTCGTGTGACCGTTGCACTGTGTCTGGCTTCTGATAATGTGCTGCAACGACTCGGTGTCGCTGCCTATGTCGGTCGTTTGTGTGCTGCGCAGCGAACAATTGTTACTCCTTCTCTTCAGGACCGTGGAGTTCCTTCCGGAGAGAGGCGTCTCAGGCCGAGCGAAGTAGCACCCGTCGGACAAGACGGAACACTGATCGAACTCGTGGACTGAGGGTTCGCGCGACGGTCCGCAGTTCGAGCCTGACGAGCCGAAGCCCGAGCTCTGGCTCGAAGAGCGCGAGAGCGTCGGCACTTCCATGCCCGACTGCCAGTAGCCACCGGCCACCCACGATGTTTGCGTTATCGAACGCAATTTTGGCGGGGCAAGAATCGAGCGCTTTGGATTGTAGCGTAGCTGCCTCGTGAAGATGTCTGGTGAGGTTGTACCGTACACCTTCATCTTGAAAACCGTAGGAGAGTGCGGTGTCGAGAACTTCTGACTATTGCCCAGAGAAAGAGAGTTCAGGCTGGTGAGACTATCGTTTAGTGAGTAGGATTGACTAGTGTAGCTTGTGTGATATGAATTTTCCATGTCGGGTGAAAAAGCTGATGTCCTGGAAGAGAAAAGATTTGGAGGCGAGCTTCTGTTTTCTTCAAATGACCTGTAAAGAACACAAATAAATGATAATGTATAATGAAACAATTGTATTTTGAACATACCATTGCGGCACATTTGTTGGTTTCAGTGGAATAGGAGTTTCTACTGCTGAAGGGGTCATTAGTGTATCTGTTATATTTACAGGTGAATATAAATTCCTTTTTGGTTTCTTATTATAACTTGTCTCTTTGATTGGCATTGTTGCAGGTTCAGGGGAGGAAGAGCGAGATAAAGAGACATTTCTATTTGGAGATTCTAATTTTTTAAAAGTCAAGTTTCCATTGGAAATTGTTTTATGCGAGTGAAATCTTAAATTTGCCAAACCTACTGCTGTCCCAAGCGTTACAATCTAAAATAAAAAATTCATTAATTAGAGAGCTTTGGCTTAAAAATAAAGTTTTGTGTAAAGTGATAATATAGGCTTTGATCGCATGCACTGGTTAATGATTCTTAAAAGAAATTATGTACTCACAAAATACTGGTATGTATTATTATCGTTAACGAATGTCCAATCATTCATGGAAGATATATTAAGAATTTCTAAAATTGATATAGTTGAAAATGAGTTAACCCAAAGAAGGCATGCCCAGCCAAGGATTGGAATAATATCAGATTGTCGTTTGTCTGTTGGACTTGCCAAGCAAGCAGCTAATTGAAAAAAGATTCCACACAGTGGAAGGTACCAAGCTTCAGTAAAATAAATAGTCACTGAAGCGAGTATTGATAAAACTATGCGTAATATTCTCTCAATTTTTTCTTTATTCTGAAAAATACGTAGATTAATTGTGCTATTGACCATCTTTGATATATTAAAAAGATTTTTTGTATTTTTCCAATTGAAATTCTATTTCAAATTTAACTTACTTGAATTATTCTTTTGATAGGTTTCTGTTTAAACAGAAGCATTTTGTATTGAGTCAGCCATAGTGCTTGTTTGTGCAAAACTCTTTGAACAACATTTTGACATTTCATACATAATGGATATTTTTTCTCAAAACTTTTTTCAAATTGTGTAAATTGCTTAGTATTATATACATCTGTAGAATCTTCAAGTTCTCTTAATTTTAACAATTTAAGTTCTTCTCTTTTATTACAATCTTTACATAAACTATTTTGATTTGCAGAAAAATCCTTTCTTTCACAGTACGAGTCTTGGTTGATATTACTTTTATTGATTATCTTATACTGCTCCGGTATTTCATAATTATAATCTCCATTCTATGACAAAGAATTTGGTTATCACGGTTCGATAAGAAATCAATATTAATAGCTTTTTTTTAAAGTATATTTACCTTAGAAAATCCATTATATTGTTCACAATGTGAACAGAACCACCAGCTGACTGATTGTCTTGGAACTTTTGAGTTTTCATTGCAAAACCAGCAGTTAACTTTTACAGGTCGACGATTCCTTTTTGTTTTAAACAATAAAAATTAATATTATTATTGCCTTCACTGTGAAAATCATAGTAATCTATAGCAAACACACTGTAAAAAACCTCTTGTAGTTTTACAGTGGATTAGTAAAATTTTTCTACTAGACAACGGTAAATTTACTACTTTGAAAGTTGTAAAATTACAAATTTCATGAATATTTTACTACGTTTTTTGTAAAATCTGAACTACATTACAACCACATTGTAAAAATACTACATTGAAAGTAGGTAATTAAAGTGACCATCGTTGAACGTAGTAAAATTCATTTACTACTTTCAATATAGTAAAAATAATAACTTCAAAGTAGTGAATTAGCTGAATTTGTATTAATTTTACCACTTTCAACGTAGGTCACTTTGATTACCTACTTCCAACTTAGTATTTTTAGGCTTTTTTACAGTGCAGTAAACAATAAAAATATACTTGCCTTAATATGATAAATACAGTAACGCAGGCGACAACGGTTAGAGTAATGGCAGAGATTACGGGAATATAATTCAAGAAGAGATTGGCGTCGAAATTCATTTTTTTATATAAAAGTAACTTAGGCCAAATACACTCTCCCGCCAAGTGCGATAATTCTAACCTCAAAATTTGATGCTTCTCATTATTCCTTCCTTCACCGTAGGCTTGACGTAAAATTCATCGATCAAAATCACAATGACACCGTGAAATTCTACGGTAGTACTAAATAATTTCCGGCGTTGCTTGTTACGTGTTTATCACAAATTTCATTGATTTTGCCCGGCTTTACGGCATATCGACTCACACGTGCCTCTGGATGGCGCCGGAATTCCATGATTCCAGTAATATAAGTTTAGTTTTATTATTTTGAGAGGGGGATTTCAACGTAAAATTCCCTAGAATAAATCGATATTAGAAATTTGTCTAATATAAAATATATAATTAAGATTAATTTTAAGTAAAAATGCGTTTTTAATTTTGCATATATAATGTAAATTTTTAAATATTTCATTTCTATACAGATAATACACATATAAGTATAAATATTATAAATCATTGTACGCATATAGTTATTTTTGTAAGCCGAATACACGTTGAAATTACGCGGGAAGTATAAAATCATGGGGTATTTAACTTAGACATAACTTTATTTCTTTAAATTTATATCTTTGACAAAAAAAACGAGACACGTGTACAAAAAGTATCATTTGCAAGTATCAATGAATTACTAATAATCACGTATCACATTTGCATGCGTGTCGGCTATTTCGAATAGTTGTGGAGACATGTATTATAGCAATAAATAGTCGTACGAAGCGGCGTTTGGCTCAGTTGGTAATGCGCTTGCCCGCGGAAATTATAACGTCGTTTATTGGGGCGTGAGTTCGAATCCCGACCGTTAATTCAAATTTTTCGGGAGCACTTTCAAAAAGTACGTATATAGGTGTCCCCCGGATTTTCTGGCGACGAAGATCCGAAACCATTCTCCCGGATTGTTCTTTTCAGGCAATCGATACGATCTGTGATAGACTGGGGCCCAATTTCGTTTTGATAAATTTCGTTTATCGTCATAAGAACTTGTGATAAACAATGAATTTATCACTTTTTTTATCGTTACAGAATCACACCCCTGATGTAAGTTAGTTGCGCTGAGTCGTGCACTAAAATCAACATATCACATCTGATCAGTACAAGAATTTCGCACGAATGCAAGAAATTCTGTCGAAATATCTGTAAGATATTTCTAAAGGAAGTTTTCAGTTTTCAGTTTTCGTACAAAAGTTTTCGCCGATAATAGGAAAATTCTGCAAGAATTTCTGCAGAATTTTCCTGTGGGCGAAAACTTTGTAGAAATTTCTTACAGGTATTTCTAGGATTTCTTGCAGAAATTTCCTGCAGTTTCTTTTTCCTTCGGGAACCTATAAACCACAAAAAATTCACATATATATCAAGCATGCATTGTGTGGCACACCGAAGTCAAAAGGTACCTACAGCCATTAAACAAAAACTAACAACAGACAAATAATATGATAAGATATTGATTCGCGATGGATGAGCATAATAAATTATATTAAAGTTGATTGGACACGCAAAGTTGTCCATGAGCCTTAAATTGTTCTATGATCGTTACATTATACCGAATTTTTACATTAATGCGTTAGTATAAGTGTAGTTGTAAATATTTTAAAATCATTAGAATCATTTTATTTTAAAATGTTAATTTATAATTTATAGTTTTCATTATTTTACAGTAGTTAAGAATACTTTATCGTTTGTATTCGGTATATAAATCACGCGCTTATAAAGAATCCTACTTTTTAATGATTATTATGGTAACATTTCTAAAACTATCAGCCAACTATATATACAAATGTAAAAATATAAAAATTTATATCTATTATTATTACGACACAATTAAATTAGATAAGCAGCTGTTCAACAGTCTTCATAAAAGAATTTTGTTTATACATAGTTCTAAACTTGAACGCATTCTGATGTATTTCTCTGGCGCAGTATTGGTGATTTACAGCCGATGACAGCAGTCAGCAGGTCTCAAATTGTTCAACATCGACGAAAGAATGAAAGCTAAACAAATAAAGTATAACATTATTATTCAAGACTTATTTTTATGTACAATTGTATTGTATATTGTAATTGATAGTATAACAACGAAAATAGTAAAGAAGGTATTTACAAAGTTTCTGATAACACAAAGTAACTAGATTGTTTTGATTTAATGATAAAGCTTTCCGCCGAATTTTCCAGCTCCAGTAATTATAGCCGAACTTTTAGTGTGAATTAGTTATCCAACGAACTTTCTAGAACTTTACTCGAATTTTGCCTTGAGGAAAAATCCAACTAAGCTACGCAGTTGAGCGGGGATTTTCCGATGTGAAAAAATATCTCCGTCGTTTTTCAAGTCGCAGTTTGCGTCAATGCATAAAACTTCAAAGCAACCATTGAAATATTCAATAATCAATAATGCAACTTTTAAAGTTGTATGACCTACTAAAATGACATTTTTTATTCCAACGATACTAAACTGAAACTACTATAACTGATGTTTTGAGTTAAGATGAATTAATGGATGATGTAAAATTTTTTTTTCAAGATAAAAATATTCTCAAACTAATAATTTTATTTCATAACTATGGATAAGTAACTAGAATTAAATCTTATATTGAACAGCATAAATTGTCTTTTTACATTTTGTTAGTAATCGATCTCAATTTTTTAAATATAGAACAAGTAATTATGTAAGTACAGTATTTTAAGTGGAATGTTTGACCTTAATATTTTAAGTTTCTTTTTTCTTTTTTTTTACTGTTTGCTCTTTGTTGGAGCTTTGTATATAGCTATGTACTCATCAAAATAGCTCTTTGGGTATATTATATAAAAAATATTTTTTCGAGTGAACTAAATAGCTGAACGCAAACTTAACAAATAGTCTAGAACAATAAAATAAATTATAATAAGTTATTAATTAACTGATATAAAACATTAAATGATAATAAATTTATTATTTTTACTGTATCAATTTAGTTTAAAGTATCTAAGCGTCAATACGAAGCAACTTGGTAACCATCGCCGTTGGAAATGTTTGATCACTTTTATATAGCTGACATTATATTTAATCGAATATTGGTAGTTGATTAAATGGCGATTGGCTTTTAGAAAACGACTATCAGTATCTAAAAGTGTAATGCAGTACCCGCAATTCACTTCAATCGGCTCTTTACCGACGTACGATAACGATTGAAAATGATTCTTCATGCGTGAAGCATACGGGGTTTTTTTTTTATTCGAGCTGCACAAACGTTAATTAATATCGATAGGTTAACCCTTTTCGATCATGATTTATGGTTTTCCAATAAAAAATTAAGAAAATTAGTCAGATATGTTTAGTGATAATTTGTAAAACAATTTTGTAAAGAAAAAATTTTTTTTTTTTATTTTTAGGATATTTTAGTATGACTTTTAGATTTTTAGAATATTTTTGTATCAAACAGTTTATATTAAAAATAAAAAGTTAAAGTTTACATTAAAAATTGTGAAATAGTATGGCCGCTATTGACCTATTTGCTTTTTTCTATAGTTTTTCCAATTGGTTTTGAGAAATCAGTAAAAACGTATTCTCTATAGAGGACGCGGTGACCGAAAGGGTCAAGATAGTATAAGTCCTCAAAATTATTACTAACAAATGACCCAAAAAATATAAACCTTTTCATTTTTTAAATAACGTTCTTATGTTATTTCCTAGGCCATTTGAATTGTATTAATTTAATTTAATTAAATTAGATAAGAATTCAAATTTTAATGAAATTTTTTAATTTAATAACTAAATTATCTTTTTTTTTTTCTTTTTTAATACTGGGATTAGTCTCGACTTTTTCCCAGTAAACCTCGAGGGGCGACGCACCTTGCGAGCTTCCCGGAAGCTCGGCGTCGCTGCTCGCTCGACGGGCCGCACCCTCGGACTTGCGAGGAAGGGAGCGAGCAGTTGCTGCAGCCTCACCTGCTAATTTTGCCGCTGCCCTTACGGCGGCCAATCAGCGGACGCGAAAAGCTCGCCCTTCCTTCCACCCTCCGAGGTATTCTCTAGCGCTCCGGAATTTCGAACTATCCGCGTTCCGCCGGAGACAGACCTCCTGGACACCGTGACAGATTCTCTCGGAGAGGACCTCGCCTGACTCCCGCCACAGCGACTTTGTCGCATTTGGCATAAGGAGTCCCCCGCTCCCTCGCTTAGTGCGGACATGTCCGCTCAATGCAAAAAGGGACGACTCCGAATCCTTTCGGAGTCGATGGGGACAGGGCGAGGAACTCTCGACATGAGAATCTCCCACGCATTCCACTACCGAAAAACCTCGTCTGAAATAATGTAAGTAATTTTGTAATTATTCTATTCATTTCGAATTTCTTTGAGCGCGTAATAATTAGTCAACTGTTCGCTTCATTTTTACGTCATAATTATTTTGCTCTCCCGTGTTTTTAAAAGAAGTGTTTTTTTTTAATTTAATTTCTATCGTTATACGTTTTATTAATTTACCTTTACCTAAACCTTTTTCCCACGCATGCTCTCCGACGCTGAGCTTACATCAATTTTTTATATTGCTACGGTTCAAAAGAAACCTCTTTTCATTTAGAAAAATATGCGTAGACATTACTGCTATATCGTTTAGTTGTCGAATTGTAGTGATAGTTTCTGTTTTTTAGTAAAATATACTATATTATAGTAGTTTGAACTATAATTATCGTAACTATAATGTAGTAATTTTACTACAAAATAAGGTAGTGTCAATTTTGCACTATACATTGTTGTAACAGTAACTATATTTTTAGCTCGATGTTAGTCTTTATTCGTTAAATGATCAATGTAAAAACATCCAAAGAAGTCAAGAAGAGATGGAATTTCCATCAAAATAATATAATTTCAAAATTTTGGCGTCTCGGAAAAAGTAGAGGACACATTAGAATGGATGATGTACTCTGAGCCTCATCTGTATCCAGCAAAATTCATTTCAGCTAATTTCATATCTTTTCTTAGAAAATCTCTTTTTAACATACGCTATGATGTAAGTTATAATGGTTTGTCTTTGTAGCAACTATAAAAATAATTACTTCTTTCACAGTTTTTTCCACACATGAGGATTATACTTGCTTATACCGACCTAAATATAAATTCTCGGTTAATCTTTTCAAAGTATTCTGACTGTATATACTTCGCGTAAAAACCAAATGATAAACATCGAAAATTTGATTGATGTTGATTAACTAAATTGATCTATGGGTACGGTACCTAATTTTAAATTTTTCAAGAGACAATAATATTCTTTTATTTATTTATCTTTTTTTTTATCAAAACACACTCACCATGCCACTTTAATTAAGGCAATTAGGCGATAGCTTTAATTTGAAGATACACATATTTTCTTGTCTCCCCTTTACGGAGGGAACCCTGATTAGATATAACAGCTTTCTTTAAATGCTTTAGAATTGTTCTATGAATAAGAGCGTATAAATCTACAATTATTCTTCGGAAATTCAAAGACCTTTGATGACCAACATCGAAGAGTATATACATACTTATGCGGTTACCAACCTATAACAACGAACCTTCCACCTCCTTTCCCGCCGGGCCCAAACTATATATACACACACGACACAGACGCAGCCTCAGCGAGGAGGGGGGAGGGGGGGGGGGTGCCGACTGACCCAGTGGTAAGTGTATCGGCCCCGTTGCCCCGAGCGCGCGCCGTCGCGGCTATAAATAGCACCACACATAACAAGTATACCGGCGGCGGCGCTGGATCTCACCTTGATTTCCAGTTCCAGTGCGGTCGCAGTCTCTCTCTCTCTTTCACTTGGCTGCAGCGGCCGGCTTATTGCCGGGCCTGGGTCGTTGGCCCGCCTTGACGAGCTTGGCTATCCGGGCCCCGCGGCGCGGCGCGCCGTTAAGGTCGTTACGCCGTTGCTGCTGCTGCTGCTCCTCCTGGGAGTCGAGAGAGTTACAAGATGAGGACGAGCTGAAGAAAAAAGAGAAGGGAGAGGGTCTGTCCAGCTGCAACGTCTGTTCCGGACAGTCCGGATTCTGTTCCGGAACTACTCTGACGCGTAGCCGCTCGTTCTCACGGTTCAGTCGCTCGTTCTCCTGAAACGATAATATACATTATACGAATGATATTTCAGTTCTCCTTTGGAAGCTTTATAAAATCAGTCCGTATATATATTGATCTGCCGGAAGGACCTTATGATTACAGGCATTCAAAAAGTGTAAATCTCGATGAGAAGCGGCAGAGTGTAATAATTTTGGGATCGAATAAAAGTCGAGCAGCGTGGGCGCGTGAGAGGATTGGGAAACGAACCAAGGATTCGGGTCGACAGACGTTATTAAAGGTATTTCCTGGTGGCGAGCGAGTATGGCATGTTCACCTTCGGCGCTTCGTTCTAATTGGCCCCTTACTTACATGCGTGCGCAAAAAGAAGCTGCGCGCCGCCTTTTCGAGTCGCACTTCTCTCTCTGCGACTGTGCGATCGATCCCTCTCCGACCTGAAAACCTTGAGTGTTTTCAAAAATTGAAAGGTCGCGTCGCACGTTTACTTATATCATTGCTTCCGCGTGCTCAAAACGCGGCACGCGGTTGGTAACGAGACATTTACTCGTATTTTTACGACTTTGAATAGCTTTGAAATTTAAGGCCCTTTTTAAACTGTTGAAAGCTTTTAATTATAATTGCATTTTCGAGTTCTGGTGAAAGATATTGCCTCTGAATGATTGCAATAAGCGTGAAGCACTTATGCATAAGCTTTTAGGATAATTAATTGCCACTTTGCCACATCAGTTTCCCAGGATTCTGTAATTGACCTTATTGCGCTGATTATATCCCAATAACTGTACATTAAAATTTGATCCAATAAATTCATCTGTCATACAATTATCTACAGAATTTTATTCACTAATAAGGTATCGTGCAACAGGTTGAAAGAAAGTAGTATAGGATTTTAATTTTTGCTATTATATCTATAATATCGATATAGTAAATTCTAAAATGTTACCTCTTTATAATGTTCGAGCTCCTTATTTAATTTAGAAATTTCGTGCTGCAATGCGGATGTACGCTCAAAAGCATCGCTTTCTTCATTGATAATGGACATTTCACCTCCCCTTTTAAAATCTTGATTCAACAAATGTTTCAAAATTTGAATTCTTTCTACGTCTTTTGTGAGGTCATTTTCCAATTCGGTTACATTTTCTAAAACCTATTTAAATAACATACTTTCACTAATATTTTTGTTAAGAGGAAAACAGTAAGTATATAACAACAAAATACGTTGTCATGGAAATTCATCTTTCGAGTCAAATAAAAAAAAAACTTCTATACCTAAATAAAAAGGTATTCTAGAGTTAAATATTTGATTTATAACACTAACTTTCCCATTTGATTGCTATTCTAATAAGTGTATTAATTTAAATTCTTCTATTAACTTGTATGTGTACACTATAAAAATTCATTCTTTTTATAATTTTTCTTGGACGTTAACAAGTGTACTGAAAATAAAGCAACCTTTTGTTTCTGTTAACTTATATTCAGTATAAAATACAATATATAAAAGCAAAAGTTTTAACCTGTTTATGACGTCGTTTCATTAAATAAAGTTCCTGCATTTGGTCGCTTAAAGTATTTGATTCGTCTCGTTGTAGCTGTACATTCTGTTGTATTTGTTGATGCAGTTGCATAATATTTGCATTCAGTTCTTCTAATTTTAGAATAGCTTCCTTTTTTTCATTCATCTTCTCCGCCAATGATGCAATCTTGTATAAATGATAAAAACAATAAAAGCATTATTAGACTATTAAAAGAATTTAATTAGTTTTAAAACTGCAAAATCCACATTTAATTAATTGCGTGCTGAATTTCAACAACATTATATATTTGCTGACACTTCAATCAACAACTAACCAATTAAATCCGTTTCGCAAATACATAAATTCAGCGGTTGACGCGTAAATACGATCCGGCACGCGCCAGAATGATTATTTTTACGTTATTGCTTTGATACAGTTCTACATTGGCAGAATAAAAAAGCTCTACGATATCAAGAGAATAAGTTGAGGTCACTTTAAAGGCAACTTTGGCGTAAAGTAGCAGATGTGTGTCGATTTAATAAAAATAAATAAAAATAAAAAATAATTAGTACTAATGTGCTCCCAATGTCAAGATATATAACGCTACAATGGTGGCGTACCTTATTTTATATAGCTATAGTGTGTGTAACATATGTTTAATATATTAAAACATTTAATCAAATTTAATATGTATACATATATAATAAAGTAGCAATACTAATAAAATAACATTAAAATCTAACTTCAAGCCGCTATATCAACATTAGTGTCTTAACTTCCCTTAATCAATTTTTTGTATTACGTTTATGTATTATCTTTTTTTAATGAAAGGAAACTTTTCGAAAATTTATAGAAATGTCTCTTTTGCTAAATACCCGAATTTTGAGTGTCGAAGTGGTATTATAATACATTTCGACACTGGTGCGGAAAGTGATGATTTACTTCGTGTGACGTTTTTTGCACGAAGTCACACGAAGTAAATAATCAACTTCCGCACTCGTTTCGAACGGTATTTTATACCACGAGAGCCGAAAAATCATACCAAAGTTGTGATTTTGAAGTTAGAGTAGTATAAAAATTATAACTACACTTAAAGTTCAAAAAATTTCGATGTACGGGAAACACCTTAAATTCATCCTATATATATTTCACGACAAAATTAACCTTTTCGAGATTAAACTTACGACAATTTTGCAAATATTGACGATTGATGGATTTATTGTACCGTTTTAGTTCTTAAACTTAATCTGTCACTTTAATAAACTGACCTACATTAATTGAACATATAAGAAAACAATGAAAGAAGAGTTTTGCAAAACGTCCTCTCTAACACTGCAGGTCATTTCATTTTTATAAAGAATTCTACAATACATTTACTTATCTAATCTTAACATTTTTTCCTCGAAGTCTTTCTTTGTGATTCATTTTCATTATTGAAACCGTTTGATATCAACAATGTTCTCTTTGGTAAGAGTCATTATCTTTTTCCACGTATATCAAAATTCAATATGTAATAATGTACTATAAAAAGTATTGTTTTGTGTAAACTTAACTATATAAATAAAAAAAACTATAATGAAAATCAAATGAATCGGAGAAAAACTGCGTGAAAACTACAATTACTTATTCTCTTTCTTTTTTATTTCACCTTTGTAAAACTCGAAAAACAATTAAAATATGAGGCTCTGATTTCGTTTTACAAGATTTAAGCACGTAATATTAAATGATAGACATTTTCTATTAATTTTGATGCAATTCCATTATAAACGAACAGACTAATAGGTTCACTATAGAATTTAGCTTAATTACCTCCTTAAAATGTAGCTTTTTCAATGCGCTAAATTGCTCTTCTAAACTAGCAACCTGCGTCTTCATTAAATCTGCTTCGCTGCGTTTTTTCTTGTGTAACGGGTTCAAATCCTATTTTAATTACAAAAACATGCTCACGTTAAATTTCTATATTTTGTATACTTAATGACATTTGTGAAATAAAAATTCAATATTAAAAAGTGGAGGACGAATTGTCATGAATTACAAAAAATTATACCTTGAACGAGTTACTAAGGTTGAAAGTGCTCGAAAAGAATGAACTTCTCCTACGAATCGCGACGAAACTTTTATTGAGAATGCTACTTCGGGAGCCGCTACGGTGACGCGTTGCGTTTTCCGTGACGTCGCGCAATGGGTCCTCCAATTTAAGCGATTGCGTTGTTTGCGAGCAAAGCTTCTTTTCAGAATCCAATGGCTCCAGGTGCATTTTTAAGTCGTTTCGAATGAAGTTTTTCTGTAAAATCTATAATTATATTTCTAACACGTAGGGGACACGAGAGATTTACGCAGCAGCTGATTAACAATATTGTTAATGCACTCATGGCTTAATACACTTTCATTATTGTCAATTATCTTATTTGAACTATATAGTAACAGTACATTTTAATTATTTGATGGAGCTAATCTATTTGTACGACGCAACCATTTCTCCAGCATTAATCAAATATAAGCATACAGTTTCGAACAATTTAGTAAAAAGATATGAATTTCATACTTGCCTTCGACAAGTGACCTACATTATCAGACGATTTATGTAAATTATTCTTCACATAATATATACAATTATCCGGTGCATATCGAAGAAGCGATATCTCCTCGTTCGTAGTTTTCTCCAATTTGTTTAAAATTGTATTACCCGAACAGTTTACATCCTGCGTATTCTAAATTAAGATTAAAAAAGTAACATGAGACGTTTTCCTTGCTTGAGTTATTTACAATCAAAAATATTGATACCACATTCTATATACTTCACCTCATTGCTTTTTTCAATCCACGAAATCCATTCATTTTTAGCTGATGGTTTCTACAAAAGCAATATATATATTTTTTCTTTAATTCGAACGTGAAATTCCAATCAGAATCGACAACAATTGGATCAATAATTTTGCATGAAGTGTAAGCGCGAGAGATTCATGACCAACCTTCGGATATCCATTGATTCGTTTGCAGTGATTGCAAAACCACCAGTCTAGTCCCCCTCTCCAGAGCCTGGCTATGCCGCTGCAGAACAAGCACTTCACATTTACGAGCCAGCGATGCCTGCGAGATTTATTCAAAAGAGGCATTTTACGATTACGGCTGATAGCGGCAAAATATATGGAAAAACAACAGCGAACAACGCAAGAACTTTGCGATCAATACCTATACCTATAATAACTTTCATATTTGTGCTGGGTGCAAACGTATTAAGTGAGTTTCGAAAATCAAGTTGAATTTTAATCGTTCAAGTTGAAGAAACCTGTACTAGTATAATAGTATAGTCTACATTTATATTGCATTGTTCTCTGTTTGCGGTATTGGAAAAAGTTTCAAGTTCATTGCTAAAGTCTGCAAACTAGTTGAACGTATATATTGTGACGGCATATTTCCAATCTAAATTCAATTGAATTGACATTAAGCGCGTCGTCATCCGTTAACATTGTTTTTCGACTTTTCGCAAATCTAAAATCGCAGGCGATGTATATATACTTACTTAAACTTGCAAAACAGGAGAAAACAAGAAAATGCAATTATTGAAGCCACGACGGCCGTGCAATCCGAAGTCAAGCCAGAAGCAGCGGCGGGATTAACAATCCCTGGCACGTGAAAGTTAATGATTTCAGCCAACTCCATTGCTATAAAGCGGGTGTGTCGAGAAGATCGTCGAGCAAAATTAAAATACAATCGAGGAGCCGGTGGTGTAAGAAGGGAGAGAAGATGAAAGAATATCCACTGCGGCTTCGAATTACACTGGCCAGCGCTCATCCGTTTATCGGAGCTTCATTGTTTTTGTTTTGGCCGAGAGCGTATATATACCTACCTAATATGTAATACGTGCGGCGCTGATAACCGCAAACTCGTGTTACACCTGCAGAACGAGACAGTCTCGCGCTCCGCGCCTGGACGTGTGCTGGTGGGTTTCAGTTTTATTTTCATTTAAAGCTTGCTGGAAATTCGATGATCTCAGGCATCTTGTAAGGCTTGAAATAAATTAATGATCGTTTATCAAAGCAAAGTTACGGTAAATCAAGAATTAATGAAATTTAGCTTGTACTTTTGTAATTATAAGGATAAGGGAAGACAAGTGAGGTATAATTAACGTCCCATGCTGTTAATCATAATTTATTACAGTTGAGGTCTACCTCGCGCAATAATTTTACACATCTCATATATTCGTAGTAATGAAATAAGTCCGCTTTTCCGCAAGAAAGTTATAGCCAACGAATTAGAAAAGGAGATTCATGATGAAGTAGTTCATTATGTATCGGTGGGTAAATTTTTGTGACATTAAAACTCGCTATGTTAGTAAATATTATCTCTTCCATGCGAGCAAGTATGCAATATTACATAACAAAAGTAGCGTATGAAATATCTAAAAATTACAAATCATATTTTATATCTTAAGCCTTCAATTTATATAATTGTAAAAATTGTTTGAGAAGTAAGTAGGTATATTTTACCCTTGGACAGTTTTATTTTACAAACTATTTTCTAACACGAATAACTTTCTTTACGGACAATAAATTTCGTTTAAAAAATACTGTTATTTCAGAAAACCAGAAATCTATAAATATTTATAAATATATGCGCATAACACTGTCTACTTGCGTCTGACTAGTCTCCTTCATTTTCTACTTAGCTATAGACTGGTACTCTTTCTTATTTTCAAGTTACTTATCTTAACCTTACACAAATTTATTAAAATTTTTTTTTTATCCAAACAATTCGATTAACAAAATGCGTAATGAACGAATATACTATAATTTAAAATGTTACTTAAAACGTAAAAGGTGGTTGAATGAAAAACTTTGTTTTTAAGTTACAATTATAACATTAAAATTCTATATCTTATTATTCTTATAGTAAATATACCTTATTAATATAATTTTATTTATTGTTGATGGTTGAGTTCGAAATAACGTTTTTCATGATCATCAGTGCATTGTACTTATTTACATTCACTGCCGAATTAATTCTAATTTTAGGTGGCGTATCTATAAACACGCAGATACTATTGTAGGCATGATTACGAAAGAAGTTTGTTAAAACACGAAGCTTCTGCTTATATCAAGTGGTATCGAATAGTAATAAAATCGTGCACTTTATAATTCGTCATGTAATTAATAAAGTCGATGCTGATTAAATTAATGAGTTAATGTATACATGCGCACTCTTCTGACGTTGATGTAATGACGAATTGGTGACCTTTTTGAGGTATTTACGTAAGTTCAGACTTTCTTACGTCATTTCTCCAAACAATAATGTTTAAATAACTTTGGTTGTATAATAAGATGAAAAGTATCGTATTCTCAACGTAGATACATTTATTTACCATGCATAATATTTTAAAGTATCTATTTAGTGGAATATAGGTGTAGCGTTTATAATCTATGCAATGATACTAATTATACATTAAAAATTATCATTATTTTTTATAAGGATTAAATCATTGAATATTTAGACGTTATTTTTATAGTAATTCCGAAACTACCACTTTTTCCTTCGAATTCACAATACCTACAATTTCCTAATCAAATTCAATATTAAGAACATATGACGTTATTATTTATCAAATATTATGTCATACCTGTTGAAATTGTGACGCATTATTTTTTCTAAATTTTATTACTCACAAAAGCAATACATACGACATTACATTGTCTTGATTATTTCAGGTAATTATCGCTTTTATGAGACCCTCCATAAAAGGAGCAATAAAGATATATATATATATATATATATATATATATATATATATATATATATATATATATATATATATATATATATATATATATATATATATATATATATATATATATATATATATATATATATATATATATAATAAGCTCAATTAAAAAAAAAAGACACGTCTTTATACATTCTCTTTAATTTATATAAAACATTTAACTCTATACTGACTAAATAAATTATCAAGCTTATATATAACTTAATCGATGACTTAATTGTCAGATACTTTATTACACACATATACATATATATAAGTTGTCCCAATGTTCGATTCCAACTCAATGGCTTTAATAGCAGCCATGCCGAGTCCTTCGTGCTTCCGAGACCGTCAAAAGAAAAGGCACATCACCTGCGCAAAAAAAGGCCACATTTGCGCATTAAACTGCGCAGAAAATTCATCGACGGTAAAGCATACGTAGCCGTCGACAAAGAGACGCACACATGACGGCGCAGCAGCACGCGCCGCGCGAAATTCCTCGGCGCGCCGGGGTTGACTCATATATGCCAGGCGGAGAGAGAGAGAGAGAGGCGTGCATCATGCGGATGTATATGTACATAGCACAGTATGTGGCGAAGCATATATATATAGCCGAAACGTGTGTATGTGTGCCTTCTTTCATTATACATTGAGGGTACTCATGTGGCCGCGTTATACAGAGGAGTTGGCCGCGCTCGTCGCACATCGCAGGGGCGATATAACAAAGGAGGGAGATAGTCACTTTTCTCTCGCTCCCTCTTACTCCCCCACCTCCATTTCGGAGGTAATATCGGCCTGTATATTATGTATATGTATGCGCATACGTGTATACTTACATATGTGCAACACTTTGCGAATCGGGGAAATTGCCGGGCGACCTTGTAAGGCCTCGCGGTGGCTTTTGCACCTCTCGATATATGTACACATATGTATATACATGCGCGTGGTATGCAATATATACGTGTATATCGGTTATATATACATGGGAAAATCCATATTTAGTGGCTCTTTTAGACAGTTTTGTACATCCCCAGGCTGCGACCTGCGTGGCACACTAATATGGATTACAGGACTTGTTTTCTACGTTATACATTGAAGATTTTACACCCAGTCTCGTTTATGTGCTTCGCAGGCCAAGGTAATAGCAGCAATAAATAATATAAAACAAATATTACACAATAGTTTGAAGTATTATGGATTTGCCTATATAACGTACGTGTAATTAATTTGAAATTCCGTTGATTGATCAGCGAAATTACGGCTGGCGACGACGGCAGCTCCAATTTTTTCGTCATATATGTACATATATACGTATGTATGTAGATAAGAGGGGGAGTATAACACGCGTGTATGCACACGAGAGCCAGAGAGCTGTTGGGTTGGAAGGCTGCTATCGTCGAAAAACGAACGGATAGGTAATGTGTATATAGAGGCGGCCTTGAACTCCGACGGACGATAAATTTTTAGCGGCGGATTTAATTCTAGCTGTGGTTGTTGACCTTTTGGCTTTTACTCGGGCTTTTAAGTAAGTATAGCTTGTGTAATATGTAGATAATTTGTTCAATGTGAATTACGATTTTTTTTTTTAAATTATTTACAAGTTTTTCATTTAATTTCAAATGCAGCTTCCTTAATTGTTACATAAAAATATTCGTATTTTTATTTAGCAAAATCGTTAAATATTGTAGGAAAAAATTGAAGTAATCTATAACTTAATCGAAATTAGCGTTCATTCTCATTAATGACAATACAGAAAATGTTCGACAAGTAATTTGCAAACATTTTAATAGAATTAGTGGTACCAAGAACATAATTTTTTTCATACAGAATATACATATAAAGATAAATAGAGAATTTTTATTGATGCACTTCATAATGAATGACGTACTATTATATGAAATTCGCGTGTTATCTGTTATCAAAAGAAGTCTATTAGAATCGATTAAAAGATATAGGATAAAGTCTCCCAATGTGGCCCAATGCTAAATTGACCGAATTAACTGGTATACGTGATCAAGTGTTATAGTCAAAACGCTATTTTTGCATTTTAGCTTTGTGTAAAGTCAATATCACTTATTGTATTTAAATTATCTCATATTTCTGACATTTACACACTAAAACAGATTATGTATAAGATTACAATCTAATCGTAATATAATAAAAATCCTAATTGAAAGTACAAAAATTGATGATAATACATAGTTTTAGCCAAAATTACTATTATAAGCATATAATCAATTTTTTTTTTAACGTACCATCAATCATTCGACTTATATCAATATATTTATATATTTACTAATCGTGCGAACTGCACATATAAACCTTTAATATAAGCTTATATAACATATAAGCTTGTCAAGTTGAATTCCCAAACTAACTCTAAATTGAATTATAAACCCCATTATGATTTTATACCTACCTACTACCTATCTAATTATGTGAACTTATTACAGGTGTTAGCTGCTACTTGGAGTTAGTTTTTTCGGACTTTGATCAATAGTCATTTACAAGACTATACTTTATAAAGGTCAGCGTGACTCAGCACATGCGTTTACATATTTCATGAAGTGATTTTTCAAATGTAATGATATAGTAAGATTATTGTTTTACAAAAATAAAATAGCAGGTATAATTCTGTGATAAAATGAATCTTTGCTAAAGTAACTGGAAGAAACTATATGCATATTATATATGCTCAGAGCAGTATGAATCACAACGATGAGTCATGCATATTTTACATTCAAAATGTACAGTTACGCTCGTTCTTAATAAATATATTTAATCGGAATTATGTGTGTAAAATTAAAATGCTAGAAAGATATAGATAAAAAATAAAAAATTAAACGTAATATCAGTAGATAAGTTGAATAAATCTGCATTATAAAATTATTATAGGGTGTTATTAAAACTGTATGCAATAACTAATTATTAATTTAGGCGTTTAAACAATCAATGTGATTTGAATTTGCATTTTAATGATTTTGTCACGGTAATTTTGTCTGAAATTTCTTAATCGAAAAATAATTTCTTATATTTAATGCATCAATAAATATAAGTATAGACAAAACATTCAAAAGGAAAACTTTACTTTAGCAGACCCGGGAAAGCATTTTTATATCTGATTATATATTGAATTTGACCTTATATATATAGTCATATACCATCACATATGTGAAAAATTTTCGATGCTACAACAGCGCATTTGAATATGGTTTTATCTGACTATATATGATAATATATATACTCATGTATAAGTATATATGGTCATACGTGATCATATATGAATTATATATTAATACTTATATATAATCATATATAACTTTTTTTACCCGGGGAGGCTCATTCTAATTATAATTAGAAGAGCATTTTTTTTTTCATAAATTAATTATTTTATGAGTAGTAACCATTTTATTAGCAACGAATATTTATTAGTGTATGGTTGGTAAAGGCGCTTATGGTAGAGTGTGAATCATAATTTTGTATCTTGAGTCTCATTGCCAATTGTCTACCAGGAAAGGTTTAAATAAATGGACACCATTTATTTTTAACCGACGTTTCGGACACTTTTTTCGTGTCCCTCTTCAGGTGCTATTACGTCTATTACGAAAAAAGTGTCCGAAACGTCGGTTAAAAATAAATGGTGTCCATTTATTTAAACCTTTCCTGGTAGACAATTGGCCATTAGACTCAAGATACAAAATTTATTAGTGTACTTGAAAGATATATCATTTTTTCAGTTTGTAATTCTACTATCTTCAATTCTCTATATAATTGCCTCAAAACTTATAAAAAATGTTCAATTTCAATATTTTCACAAATTGAATGCCTGTACACATTCATTTTAGTAATATGCTCGACTTTATAAAATAAGAACGCTTATACGCGAACAATTTAAGTATGCGAGAATATAGCTAAAAGAAGAAAGAGCGAATAAGGGATGGTGCAGTACGTCTAATGTAAGAGCAAACTAAAAATAAAAAAAGTTAAGAAGATATCGACCTGCAATACATCTATCTGCGAAACAATGGAGAAGCGCGTGAAAGTAGATGAGGAAAACGCGAGAACGATCTCTCATATGTACCTATATAAGAAAATCCACAATTTGTCCACACTTAGAGGGTCCAAAAAATAACAAAAAAAAATTGAAGGCACACCTTCGCGACAAGTTTCTTCTCATTCTATAGGTCATAAAATATACGGAAAAACTCGTGAACATTAGAAAACGGTCTTGTGATACTGTTTTAGATAAAAATCCATTTTTCTTATGGAAATTTAACATGGGAAAATGGACGAAAAGTAGTCACTGATGATGAGCCAATAGTAAACTTTTAAATGTACCAAGAAATATTCCACAAAAAAGTGATTAAAGTAGAACAGAGCTTTAAGTTAAGAAAAGATCGTTAAAATCGGTCGATTCTATGCAAAGTTACATGCATTTGAAAATCGCGAGAAATGCCCAAAAATGATTGAATTACATGGATTCAAGAAAAATCGCTCATTTTTTGTCATTTTTCGCGATTTTCAAATGCACGTAACTTTGCGTAGAACCGACCGAGTTTAACAATCTTTATCTTAAATTGAAGCTCTTTTCTTCTACTTTAACAGCTTTTTTGTGGAATATTTGCTGGGACTTTTAATAGCTTGCTATTGGTTAATAATCAGTGACTACTTATCGTCCATTTTTCCCATGTTAAATTTTCACAAGAAAAATGGATTTTTTTCCAAAACGGTGTAACAAGACCGTTGTCTAATGTTCACAAATTTTTTTCATATATTTTATGACCTAGAGAATGAGAAGAAACTTGTCGCGAAGGTGTGCCTTCAAGTTTCTTTTTTTTTATTTTTTGAACCCTCTAAGTGTGGACAAATTATGGATTTTCTCATATATATGCACGAAACCGGAACTATATATGCATTTATATATCGCGATAAATACACAAGTATTAAGGTAACGCGCATAATCGTGCGGTAAAAGTGTACCTAATTTTATTCTGGGAGGGGAACATTTTGTAGCACTGCCCGAAACAATTTTTCCTTCAATCTAACAGGAAAAAGTCATTGAGATCTATTAATTATAAGTGGAAATATTAAGGTTCGAAAAAGAAAATACAAAAGAGCTACGTACTGCAGCGGTGGCGGCTTCATCAAGATCCCAAAAATCACGTCGTATAATCCCACGCTGACGCGCACGCGAGGTACACTCGCACTCCTCGTCGCAGGGGTAGGATATATATAGCGCGCGCGACGAGATTGCGATAAGAAAGAAAGAACGGACGTGCTTGCGTATTTGGCAATGTTGATTTATCGATTAGGATCATTTAAACACGCGTACAGATACCCCCACACACACACACACGCACACACACACACACATACACGCCCACATACGCACAGCTATTTCACTTTTATATGTTAATTATGTTCCATATTGTACCTATACAAAAGCCTGAAGCAAATCATGCAGTTACCCAATTAGCTTATAATACGGAAAATAAGGTAAGTAGTAGAATAATAGAATTCTTTTAAGTTTATGTTATACTGCATTATTACTAGTTTTATTTTTGCAAAGAGAAGGGTTTGTAGCGATAAAAATTTTCAAATTAAAATTTGTGTTAATTTTCACGTTTGACTTCCAGCTTATAAAATTTAAAATAAGATGCGTATAATTAGTACTATTTTTTTTTACTGATTTACGCGCATTAATTAATATAATTGAAAACTCTGGAAAAGAATCGTGGAAAATAAGTTCTTATTTTAAAATTTTCATTACTTACCTTTTAACTTTATTGACATGGCCTTTTAGAATATTGCCGATTATTTCTACAACAGTAAAACATTTTTGTGAATTAGTTACTTTGTAAATAGCGTTATAACGGAAAAAGAGTCGTGCTATACTCGTTCGAAAGCTTTTTGTCAAGTGTTTTTAGTTTCGAATGTTTTATACAAGCACGTCACCCGTTGTTTGACTTTTCTTTTGTATAATCTGTACGAATGTTCAAACTTCGAAATAAAAATAGCGGAAGTTTTTTTATTGCTGTGTAAACACGATTTCTCGCATTTACGCAACCACAAATAAACGTAGTTGGACGAAGATAAGTTTGAGAAATTACGTATGTACATATAATATGGAGTTGTTATAAATATAGTCCAAAACATCATAAAGCGTTTACTTGAATACTTTCATAAGCCAAGCATTAAAGCATAATACTTTTCAGTTTACGTGCTCATTTAGCGCAAATATTCACTATGGAAGTTTACGTGAAATGAAGATTAATCAAAGATATTTTAACGAACGACGACGTCGGCTATTTTAATTCAATTCAAAATTCACGGCGATTCGATCTCACGCACGTAACCAGCTTGGTAGTTATTAATAAATATTAAGAAATCTGATTAAATTTGAGATATCATACTTGCTTTGGCATAATTCGGAAGGGTTAAAATTATCTTCATATTATAATTGCCATCTCTATACTGCAAAAATAATAAAATAATTATTACATCCATTTCTTGTTTCTTTCATTAGTGTTAATCTTTTAAAATAAAATATTTATTTACATATTTCCGAGAATTATTTCAACCTTGTAAATGGAATGCTGATCAAATTCACAGGTGTTTTATGAACTCAATGCGCTTGATTGTTTGTACAGTAAAAATAATCATCACAATTTTCAAACAATTAGCTATATTAATTGCGCAGATGAGCACAAAAATAAAAGTGTTTAAGTATTTAGTGAACTGATAATAACGTAACTTGAGGTAATTTCTTTCCAAGCGGATATTTTGATATCGATTTTTCAAACCGAATATTTAACAGAATTGAATTTTCAGCTACGTTCAAGATCCAATCTTGAATTATTTCACTGGCAAATTTTAAATTCTGACGTTAGATTCGGAAAAAGCAGACATTTTTACATGGGAATAGTGACTGTATTTTCCTAGGCAAGAAATAAATCGATATGAAAATGTCCTCTTGGGAAGAAATGGGTTTAACGGAAATTTTTTGATATGGTACTGCAAGCATGTTTTGAAAAAACTCTTAAAAAGACATCGAATTAGAGTACATCTTCTACGAAGAAAAAAAATTGAGGATGCCTTAGAAGTAATATTAACTTCACACGAAATCAAAATCTGAATAGAACGTTTTGACTGTGCTTAATTGTTATGTGTAGTTAATTCGGACAATTTAATTCAAAAGTTTTTTATGTGTCAGGCAGAATCGACAAATTAAAATACAGTCTGCCTTCTACTAAAAAGAAAATTTCGGACAGTTCAGAAATAAAATTAATCTTGCTATAAGAACTAAATAAAAAAAACTGGCTAACTGTGCCCTTAGCATGTGACGCTAGTACAGCCAATTTTTAAGTTAAAACTCTTGTAAACGAGTGAAAAAGTTTCGGAAAATTTTGAAATAATTTAAATATAAGTCACATTTTTCAAATGTTTTAGTTATATATGTCTGATTAAGCTTTCCCCTAAAGCTATGCTGAAAAAAATGTGTGTGTGGTCGAATTAGGTGTATGGGCAAATCAGGCCGAATTATCTCGAGTTACTTTATTATATATTTTAAACTGCGAAACCTTAGTATATTTTCATTTTACTTCATTATTTTGATATTTTATCCTCTTACTGGACCAAAGACTAAGAAAATGAATCATAAAAATGCATTCATACATTTTATTGTACATCTGAGCTTAGTATAATCAGACGGTTCAAGATACTGGAACAAAATACTTTGAAAATACGGGGTGTGATGAATAAATCCATATTGGATCCCAAGGCTGATCTGCATCAATCGAATTACGTTGTGGGTTTCGCGGGATTATAAGAAAATATTATGTTGTAACATAGTACAAAGAAACGGTTACTTAGAGGAGCAGTACATGCAATTCAAGATCGATGGAGAATTGGATATCATAAAGTACGAGGGTGTAATGTTTTGTGGATTGATAGTAAGATTTCATGCTTCTTCGGTCGTTGCAAAATATTTGTTTAACATTTAATTCTTTAATTTTTTTTTACCCTCCGTGCTCAAATAAAAAAGTATGCGCTAAATCAAGCTTTGTACAAGTCGTGTCAAAAAATACTGTTCGATACACGAGCGAGAAGAGGATTTTTACCACGTGTGACCTTTTCACCCTCGCTTCGGTCGGGCGCAAACGCCCACGCGAGGATGAAATTACTTTCACGCACCAGTATCGAAATGTACTATTATCGCACTAGTATCGAAATAGTACATTGCGATACGAGTGCGCAAAGTAGGTGATTCCTGCACGAGTGGAGATTATCGTCCGAGCGAAGCGAGGGGGACAAAAAAGTGAGTGCGTAGGATCATCTACGCAGCGCATGAGTATCGTATACTATTTTTCCTATCGAGTTGTGGAATGTTCGAGGCTGCACGAAGAAAAATTCGGCACGTGTGCTTGCTCCATCTACAACCTCACGTAAAAACTGTGCGAGCACGCAAATCTCACTAGATTTTGCTACAGCTAGTTGTGCAACCAACCTTGACTAAAAATTGCCACACTTTGTCTCCAGAAAACCATCCAAGAATTGTTTGTTTGAGGTTAGAAAACAGTTTTGATTTTTAATCAAGGTTGGTTGCACTCCTTATTCTAGCGAAATCTAGTGAAATTTGCGTGCACGCACAGTTTTTGCGTTAGGTTGTAGAAGACTGTCTATGGTCAGCGCGACAGCAGCGCTCATCGTTCGGCGCAGTCCACGCCGTGGCGCAGTCGGCGAGCTAAGCGGAAATGGCGCTGCTTTTGCGCATTTTACGCGCGCAGCATCTACTCCCCATTTTTCGGCGCAAAGGCTGTACTTTTTCGGCGCAGTGCAGTCTAGTATATAATACCGAAACGGTGTAACAGGCGCGCCCTTCGGGGTAGCTGCTGCTGCCCCGATTGAATGTATATTCGCTACTATAAGGACGTGGCCTGGTACTGATACCTTCGGGAAGGAAAAAAATATTCGCTACTACCACAAATCGACACTCCCCGTAAACCTCGAGAGGCGCCGAATTTTTCTCCGTGTGCACCCTACCTACCCTGAAAAATGTTTAGCACATCGTCTGCCCTCTGTAATACACAGCATTCCCGTTTCAGAGGGCATCTGACCTGACCTAATATTTACGTATATCTTTTGTCCCGCGTGGTGCGTCTGTTGTGCTATAAGGGAGCGCTCTCGTTCCTTTTCAGGGCGTCTGCTGCGCTATCGCACTTGTGCCGTTGTGCGGCTCCTGTCCCACAAAAAAAGGACGAAATAGCTCCTAATTTAGCGCAACAGACGCACCGCGCGGACAAGAGATGCACCACGCGGGACAAGAGACGCGTGAAATCGAAGGGCGCCCTCTGTCTTCGTGTGGGGACGTTTCGTATGCTAACCTTTTTTCAGTGTACCTGGTACCTGCGCGCGCACACCACCACTCTTTACACGCTCCTTAGGGAGGAAATACAATAGGCGCCGTGCTCTGCTCCGTGCTCTGCGCCATCTGCGCCGTGGTATAAGCGTTCAGCTGATTGGTTGATTCCACCCATCCCGACATTAGATATATACATATGCTCTATGATCCTAATAGAATTAACCAATCAGCTGAATGCTTATACCACGGCGCAGACGACGCAGAGCACGGAGCAGGGCACGGAGCAGAGCACGGCGCCTATTGTATTTCCTCCCTATCAGCGTGTGGAAAAGTGGCAGTTTGCACACGATGATAGGAAAAGTACTAAAAATTGATTTTTAGAAAATTATGAATACGAATTTTTATATTTAAAACACTAAAAATATATTATTAAATTATATGATGAACTTTACCTTATAAAAAATATCCAGCTGAATCCAACCTGATTTTACCTTGATTCCGTCTGAAATCATCTTCCCCAGTTTCAGAAAGTGTATGTATATAAAAATTTGTAGTAAGTGTATGCATAATTTTACAAATTGATCAGTCAGTAGAGTATAGAACAACTATGTTGACCTTAACTACTTCAACTAGAAAAAAAAAAGAAAAATAATAAACAAGAAAAAAAATGCTACTGGGGGTGCGTAAAGAAACGACACTGAAGTTAGCAACTCAGACCTGGCAGCCGCCAGGGACAAATATGGGACCGGTAGGCGCCCCAAATAAAATTGTTTCAATTATTGTAATTCTTGACATATTAATAAACCAAACTAATCTAAAAAGTAAGAAAAATTTGATTCGGGAGCCTCTAAAGCATGTTTATTCCTAGTAGCTGCCATGTCTGAGCTGCTAACTTCAGCGTCGTCGTAAAGAATACGAGGCCCAGTCAAAGGCGGCCTGTGATGCCATCGCGCTCTCCTATATGTCCTCGGTCGGTAAGGGTAAGTCCAGAGTAGAACGCAAACGTTAGCGTAAATGCGCGCGCTTTAGTAATTTCTAGTGGAAATCAAGTAATATCTAGTAATTTTGAACCTATATTACCAGATATTACTTTATTTCCACTAGAAATTACTAAAGCGCGCACATTTACGCTAGAGTTTGCGTCCTATTCTGGACTCACCCTAACTGACCGCCGACACCCTGTGTGTGCACCCCTCCGTCTACACGCCTATTATCATATCAATTCCTTCATTATAACGGCGGCAGTCCGTTCTCGCGCGCTCTTTGCGAGAAATTGGCATTTCCTTGTGTCCGCGTGCGGGCGAACGGTAAATTTTCAATTTGGCATTGCCGTCGCTGACTTTTCTCTCTCTCCTTCGAGCCGACGCCGACGACGATAACTGACGTCACATTATAAATTTATATATACATGTATACGTCGACCAGCACGCGGAGGGGGGGGGGGGGCGAGCAAGACAGCGACGTGACGACGTCGGCGACTTTTGCGCGCGCGCACGCACGTGAATACGTGCACGTATACGTATACTATACGCGAGACAGCGTGGGTATATGGGTAAGAGTATAGCTATATGTATATAGAGACGCGTGGGCTCGTGTGCGCCGGGCAGCATTTTATGTACGTAATGCGTGTTTGCTCGACAATATTGCCCACGTGCGCGCGCGTGGTCGCACTGATACGCCGCGTATTGTTTTATTGAGGAGCCGTCGATAACGGGATCGCCTTTTTTTTCATTTTCATTATGTTAGGTTCCCGTTTCCTTTTGTTTTGTAATTCAAGACGAATTTGCGAAGAAATGTTGAAATACTTATAACGCGAGAGTTACAGAGATAAGGTGGATTTATTATACGTCTATATAATAAAATGTCTATATATATGGAGTATATATTTACAGAAGCGCGCCATCGTGTATGTATATAGGCTGCGCCTGCCGCAACGCACACGCTCCTATATTACGATATACCTACGCTACCCCCCGAATTTATATATCTATATACATGGACATTTATATAGATAGATATACTTATCATATATAAATATTTTTTTTTCTTCCTTATGAGGTATCAGCTCCAGGCAAAGTCCTCAATTAATCATAAATGTGATGTGCACTCTGGACTCTGCGCGCCTGCTATACCTATACCTGCGTTTCACACAGTCGCAGACGCGCGCGTGGACGACCCCACTGAGGTCGCGGCTACAATGCCGTCGCAATTCCGCAGGCGCCAGTCGGCCGCTCATCTCTGTGACGCAACACGCGGCGCCTGTTTCGGAATAAAAACAAATCCGTTTTTCCGCGGGCGGGAGATAAGCGCGGAATCTCAAGCACGTCGAGCTAATCTCGCGGCTAAAAAATTCCGCTTGCCCCGCCATTGCACGCGCGGCTTAACCTTCTCGTTCTCGGCGACCAAGCAGCACATATACATGTTTACTATAAGGCACAAATACGCACGCGAGGAACAGTGCAGCCGCTGCGCCGCAGACAGCAGCAACGGCAGCACGAGGAGGGGCGAGAGGGAAAGAGAGAGAGGGATAGAGACAGTTGCTACCGAGAACTGGCAACTGGCGGTGCGTATAGTCTCGTATATATATATATATGTATACTGCCCGGCGGAGTGGGGACACGCAGGCGTGTGCGCGCGGAAGAGCGAACGAGGCAGCGACATTCGAGTATTCGACATAGGTACATGCATGATGCATATACATATATACATACATTGATACACACACACACACACACACACACACACACACACACACACACACACCACACACACACACACACACACACACACACACACACATATGCACACACACGCACACAGCTCCTCTGTTGGTTCACCCATCCGGCGACGGCGGCGCGACCGCCGAGGAAGACGAGCGGGTGCAGGCAACACCGCAGCCGCAGGCGCAGCAGCAGAGTAGCAGCGGCAGCAGAGTGTGCGACGCGCGCGCGCGAGATGCAGCAGCAGCAGCAGCACACCCTCGTGTCGGCCCCCGGGAGAGCAGCAGCAACCTGCAATAGCAGCAGTACTATATCCTGACTCCGACAGCGAGGACGAGGTCGAGGCTCCAGTGCAGGAGCAGAAGAAGCTGCCCGGCGGCAGTCGACACACCACTCGGCGCAGTCTATCCCCCGCATCATCGTCCGAGCTTGTACACACGGACGACGACCGGACGACGTCGTCTGTATCTGTGACCGCGCACACCTACAGGTCGCACACAGTTAACGAACGTGCGCGCGCGCGCGCGTGTAGCAGGCGAAAACGTGTGGAGGCGGCAGGCAGGCAGCAGAGAGACAGTCTTATGCGGTCCCCGTGCGCTGCTGCTGCTACCGACTTGTCCTCCCCGATGCCCGACACACGAGCCAAAGATCAGCAGCGGCACTCGCACTCTCGTAGGTAGAGAGGGAGAGAGAGGCTAGACGGCTGTGTTGATATATATCTACCTGCGGGAGAGAGAAAGAGAGACTGCTTTAGTCGGCGTGCAGGCACGGCTCTCCTGGTCATCGTCGTCCTCGTCGTCGTTGGTTGCAGTGCACAGACGAGAGGAGAACGGAGAGACTACCATATCGGAGTGGCACTGCGGCGAGGAGATACTACCTCTATACCTTTTCTTTTTTCCCTTGTACTCCTCTCTTCCTTCGGCTCTTTTTCTCTCTCAGTCCCCGTTGCGCGCGTTCTCTCTCTCGCTCTTGCGCGTGCTACCTACTCCTTCCTCGACTCTCTCCGTCTCGCTCCTTCGCCGATCGCTCGGCTCTCTCCTCTCTCACACTCTTTCTCTGTCCCTCCTTTTTCCTTCTTTCTTTCGTTTTTCCTTCTGTGTGCTCTCCTTGCGCCGCGACTCCGGTTCTGAATTATCTCGCACACGTACTGCAGTAGCAGTTTTAGTGGACAGATCAGTAAAACCACAGCAGTACCCAAATATCTCTCTCTCTTTTTCTAACAGTTGCTGCTTCTTTCTCTCCTGTGAGGTCTAGTCTTTGCTGATTTGGTACATTTGATGCAAGCAGCAGGCTCACTAGGAGCAACGTGTTGCTAGGGAGGTTCGTACTAGGCTCTTCGTCGCTGTCACAGCTAGTGTCAGTAGCTGTGAATGGGGCTTATCTACTGATATCCCCATTGTGGTGCTCACCGTAGTGTGTGCAATAAAGCGAGCATCAAACGCATGTGTCATCAGTGTCATTATCACCATTCGGAGTGCCCAGTGTGTGCAGCAGGACTGATGCACCTGGTCATCACGCCGCTGCCTCCCACTGGCTTGTAATAACAACTCTCACTGATCAAGAGCAGAGTGTGTAATGCCCGGGAGTCGCTCCAGCACGGATCCCGAGCACAAGTCCCCTAGGGAAAGCGGTGAGGACTCTGAGGATGAGAGCGAAATATTGGAGGAAAGCCCCTGCGGGCGGTGGCTTAAGCGGAGGGAAGAGGTATGTTAGCTTTTGCTAAGCTTTGATTTTTAAGTGACTTGTGAAGGATTGAATTTAGTTTGAAATGGAAAAAGTATCAATGATTTCTACTTGATTATTTGTTAAGAATTTAGGAAATGTAATGTTACAATTATAATAATTGTAAAAATGAAGGACAAAGAATTAATTAGAATTAATATCTTCGGATAAACATTTTAAAATTATATTGATACTTTTACTATAATTTATTAAATACTTTTTATTGTTGAGTTACTCTGTCATCTTGACAGAACTCCAACCTCACTTTTATGCTACATTACTGTACCTTGATATAAAAGTTTTGCCTGAACATTTACAATAATAAAAGAATTGACATTTATTTCAAATGTAGATAGAAATAGAAGCAATGAAATAGATTCTTTTTCAATTTCTGCATTGCACTGATGCAGGAACATCTTTTGAAAATTATTAAATAAATTTTTGTTTTTTATTTACAAGTTAAAAATCTATATATTTTTTAAAAAATAATTCAAAAATTTTAAATACATATGATATTCTTATGAAATAATGTTGTATGTATTCATTATACATACATGTGTATTTTGAATATATTATTAATCATATTTATAATTTTATGAAATATTACCTACCATTAGTACAAACAAAATTTTAATGAAATTAGAACTTATTCCTGTTTTATCAATTTCTTTATGACCTTATAATCATTTTTAGTATTTTTCAAATTATACTTTTATGGTACTTAACAACTTTCACGTTGTCTATATTTGCCATATTTTGTATAGTTTTGAAATTTAAAAAAATATTTGATGATTATTATTTTAAATTATATTAAAGTTGAATAAGCAATAATGACTACTTATATGCAAATGAGACAATGTTTTAGCAATTTTTAAATTAAGAAACAAACCTGTTTATTAGTTACAAATGTAAAACAAATCATCAGAATATTATGATGATTATCAATCTTTTCTTGCTAAAGTAATTCGATATATGAAAATAGTGAAACTAAGACTACTCTGATATTATGATCATCTACGCATAATCAATTACAACTAGAATTTAGAATCAAATTTAATATTTTTAAAATTAATTTTAAATTAAATCTGAGTGAGAAGCTTATAAATATCTTGTAAGTATTTGATGCTGTCATAAAACTTTAATATGAATTGACTAAACTATTTTAAATTACTCCTGTTATATTTCAATTTTTAAATTACTTTGAAAATTGTTTTTGCATAACGCTCCTCTTAATAGGCTAATACCAATTTTCATCCATTACAAGTCATTTATTTGTTGCGACTCTGAGCATGTACATATAAATAGGGGAAAAAAAGTATAACGTCTTAAATAATCTTTGAATTCTTGATTTCAATTAGCATTCTAGAAATTTAATGTGCAAATGAGTCATCATGATTCACAAGCTCTCAAAGATTATCCTTCAAATATTATCTCGTACTAAAAACATAATAAGTCAATTGAAGTTGTATTTATCTATTGAAAAGATTTTCTAAATTCATAGTTACGAGACAGTAGGAGAAAATACACAGACAATGAGCGAAAAATCTTTTTTACAAGTGACTGTTGATACAAGTGCGCTGAGCGTCGGTTTAGCCACTGTATAGGGGCACAAAAACTTCCTTACATGAAAACAGGTGTTTACGGACGATTTAGATGGCGCCAAGTTCCTAAATAATCTTCCTATCCTCGGAGCCGTCATTCTGCATTAAAATCTTGGCAGCCTGAATTCCGTCTGCTTTCGCATTTTCTACGCTAAAAATATATGCAGTGTGCGGCGCGCGCGGGCGCGCATTTCGCGTTTGGCTATTGAAAGCGATCTATGCCTGTCCATCGAGAATAGAGAGAGAGAGAGAGAGAGAAAGACAGACATATCTCTGAACACCTTCCAAACGCACAACTCCGAAGGTATTAAGACTCGCGTATATTGTTATTTATAGAGGTAGAGAGCGACGCTTTCCTGTTTACCTACCGGCGAAATTTAAATTTTGAACAATACCTATATACATAACATATTGGCTCTCCATCTCTCTCGCTCTTTCTATGTCGATTTTCAGGGGGGGGGGGGGCGGTATCTGTACACCTATACCTATATACATATGTCAACTAAGCGAAGAGGTATATCTGCTGCTGCTGTTGCTGCTGCTGCTGCCGCCGCCGTCGTCTAGTCCGGCAGTGACGCATCTCTACCTATCTGTCTCTGTCTCTCTGCATAGGTGTACGTAGGCTCCAAGTCGGTGACGAGCGACGGGACGAGCCTCAGCAGCACGGCAGCGGCCACGAGGGCCGGCGAGAACGAGCTAACCGAGATGGAGGTACGTTAAGCAGCGGGCCGGTTATACTACACATACGTATATATATATGTGCATATAGAGGTGTGAATGTGATGGCTCATATACGCACGCAGTAGGCCTATATAGTTATGTTGTTGGGCGACTTGTGTACGCGCGCTTAAACGCTGTGGATCAAGATGTATATGCTTATATATCGGCAATTCTATAGAAATCATCAGAAAACGAATCAAAATTTTTTCTGGGGCACAGCTATTGGACTAGGCTTTTTTGGTTCTCTGGACCGTTGTTTCTGAATATATAAAAACAAAACTTGGTGAACGCGGTAAATCTGGTAGCAAGCTTCTCTTGACGACAGTAAATTTTTATCTTTAAAAAGAAAATAAAACGAGAGAATGCGAGCTTTAATTTGCTTTTAACCGGATGGAAAAATGTTGATTCCTTTGAAAGTTGGATAAGTTCAACGATGAATGCAAAATACACTAGTTATTGTAAATCCATTAGAAAATGGCAAAACCCCGCTCCATTGCATTTTCACAATATTTTGTCGTGTAACTTTTGAAAGAACAAACATTTTTTCATCTGACAAAAAGCAAATAAAAGCTTGCATTCTCTAGTTTTATTTTCATTTTTTTGAAATGTGTGTGCGACTCTCCCTGATAAAATGATTTATGTTTGAAGTAGGTTATTTTTGAGCATTTCCTAGAAGTAAAGTTTTGTCCGCGAAAGGGCTTGACATCCAATCGACCATGTTCCCGATTTTGTGTACATTCAAAATGGTATGTGTACACTCAAAGACCAAAACAAAATTGGTCTGGTAGGCTGATAGGTGTGTCCCTCACAAAATTATTTTAAATTTTCGTACCCATTTATTTGATGATTGCCGTAGAATTGCTTATGTATATATGGGGGAGGTGTAAAAACACTCGCGCACGTTCGCAAATACACCGGCATTATTGTCAATTGGCAGCGCTTGTAAATGGAGCAGTTTATGGGGGAGGCAGAGAATGAGGGGAAGAGAAAGAGAGAGAGAGAGAGAGAGAGAGAGAGAGAGAGAGAGAGAGAGAATCGTTGGGAAAAATATTTTTAGACCTGCTTGTCTTTGTCGAGAGTGGATGGTTGGTTCCATTTTCAAATGGGCAATTTTATTAAACTCTCCATTACTGCTTATGTTGTTGTATGTATGTGACTCATGACGCTTTTCGCCATTGATAACGTTTTCTTTTGTCAGTCTTAGATAACTTCCAACTGCCTCAGATGATTTATGTATTTTTAAAATTATATTTTTTACGCTCTTTTAAAAACAAAATACGATATACCTACCTATTCGCTTTGCAGAATAGTCGCACGTTACCATTTACATTTCTATCGCATTTCATTCGAAACTTGATAAATACAATGATAGAAAGAAATATTTGAGCCAAATCCCTGTGATTAAAATTATTAAAAATACGTTGATGTTACAAATAAATAAACATGAATTAATAGTAACCTCGAAGTTTTCATAATCATACAAACATTATGAGTATTTATAATACTTTTTTGGTGTTTTTAATTGTTCAATACGAAATAATAACTATTGACTAGACAAGCAAATTAAACGTTAAATAAAATATTGACAAACGATGAAAAGTTCATAAAATGTTTTATAAACATTTGAACTTTTAATACTTAATTAAATTTGACTTACTTATTAATAACATTATCATATTTTTAATAATTTTAATTTCATGTCTTAACTGTTCAGGAATTTGGCTCAAATTTTTTTTCTATCAGTGCACAACAAAAACTATCAAGTGTTTCGAAAACGCGTAAACAATAGTGAAAAAATCCAGTCATTGATTAATTACATCGTTTGAAGACGTATTTGAAATTCCGAACGTTCATAATGAACGAAATATCAACTTATATAGTTTCTAATTTTAGTTAGAATTCGTCGGAGTGGTTTTAGTGGTGACTGCAAGAGTGAGAAGTGAAGAGATACAGATATTATCATTTTTTAAATAATTTCGGCTAAATCTGAAAATGGCAAAAATCTTTCGTATGAACGTTCGAAATTTCAAGCACCTATTTGAAGTACCATATTTTTTAATCATTTGAGGAATTTTTATCTACAGCGAATGAATCTTTTATTGCCAAATAAAGTATTGAAATGTGTAACCTATATTTATTTGTATCGCTTAATTCCGGAAATTCCATACGTGCAATAAATACACACACACACACACACACACACACACACACACACACACACACACACACACACACACACACACACACACACACACACACACACACACACACACACACACACACACACACACACACACACACACACACACACACACACACACACACACACACACACACACACACACACACACACACACACACACACACACACACACACACCATCGCACATGCGGCAGAAACGGAATTTCTGCGCGTGAAGCGAACCATTTATGCCGCATTTGTGGTTATCAATATATTAAGCGGTAACAACATTATCAGTGAAATGGTAACCAGATTATGTACTATTTTTAAATTTGAATTAACAACAAATGAGACGAGAACTTTATTTAAGGTAGTTCACCCGGTCGAAACCGCAGTTTTAGTTTTTGTATTTTTTAAATAATGTTTTATTAAGTTAATAATCCAAGAGAAAGTACATGTAACAAATATATATTAGAAGGAACATAAGACAAATTTTTTCAGACAAATTCAGGCAATGATCACTATGCTACTGTTACAATTAAAGACAAAAACTTCAATAAGTTCTCTAATTTTTTTATTTTTTATCCGATCTTAACGAAATAAAGCTTATTTTGTTCGTTAAGAAATTTCAGAGGGAGCATCGGTCGGAAAATTTCTGATACGAGTTACCAGTACGGCGCAATATCAATTTGTTTAAGAAAAGCAAGTCAAGTTTTAGAGTGTTTAAGATGAACAAATTGATGTTGCGCCGTACTGATAACTCGTATCATAAATTTTCCTACCGATACTCCCCCTGAAATTTCTTAACGAACAAAATAAGCTTTTTTTCGTTAAGATCGGATAAAAAATTAAAAAATTAGAGAAACTTATTGAAGTTTTTGTCTTAATTAATTGTAACAATAGCATAGTGACTATTGCCTGAATTTGTCTGAAAAAAATTGTCTTATGTTCCTTCTAGTATATATTTGTTACATGTGCTTACTCTTGGATTATCAACTTAATAAAACATTATTTAAAAAATACAAAAACTAAAACTGCTGTTTCGACCGGGTGAACTACCTTAACAGCTGCCAGGGTCAACCAAGGTATATACAGGGATCCACTTAAAAGGCTTTTTTCGCATTTTTTGGTGGTCCCTATCGCTCATTTGTCCCTGACAGCTGTCAAAGTCTGGGTCGCCAACTTTGGCGTCGTAAAAATATAAAAATTTGGCTCGCAACCAAATCGATACTTCAACATCGATTTTCACGAAAGGGCTACATATATTATTGCGCCGTTGAGAAAAAATACAATTTCCGGATTACTCTTGCTCTTTACTCTCTAAAGTTGAATTAGTGAAAAACCCATTAATTATCAGCGAAAATTGCTCCATCGCCGAATCAGTGAATATTCACTAATTCGGCAGTGGTGCAATTTCCACTAATAATTAAGTAGCGGTTTTTCCCCTAATTCAACTTTATAGAGAGTAGCTTTTATCATATAGCTGTGCTTGTATACGCATCCTATTATATATACACATCATATATTGATTGGATATGCCTGGAACCTCGATATAGCTATATAACAGCGACGAGAAACATTTTTATCATTGTTCATGTTCAGGCAAAACGATTGCGGATGTGTTTTCGCTGTCGACGTATCTATACACGTACCTGTGCAAAGCTGTAAAATTTTTGCTTCCCGACCTCCCAACCCAAACCCCACCAACATTTTTGAAATTGCCTCTAAATCGATAACTCTAAATAAGCATGTGTGTATAACATACCTACCACGTTGAAGTCATGAACACGATAGCGCGCGAAAGGGCCGCAAAAGTCTCTCTCTCACTCCCTTCGTAAAATTCTCGGCGAATCGATAACTACGCGCGGTACCGGCTCTCTTGAGCAGACACGTATACACCGGCCACCCACACACGTACGCGGCAACCAATTTTCGCCTCGCGAAAAAAATTCCGCGCGCTCCGCTCGTTATCCTCTTAGCTACATACGTAGCGGGGGCCCTGGCGTGACACACATAAGTGAGGAAGGGAGAGAGAGACGGACTAATCGCGCCTCCGCCGCGGTCAGCCCTCCGCGAGCGCGGGTTATTACCGAATCTCCTCCTCCTCCTACTCGTTCCGCCCATTCTCTCTCTCTGTCGGCTTCATTCTCTATTCTGCTATTATATATATACCGGTGCCCCGGCGGCGACCGTCGGCCGGCTCTCTCTCTCTAGCGCGAGCGCGGCGCTGAAATACTTGGCAAGGTCACATCCATGTAATGGCAAACGAGCATGAAAGCGCTCCAACTGCGCGTTTCGCACGCGCTCTCTGTACGCCTATATGTATCTATAATGTATATGTATATAGAGACACGTATATGTATATTAAACGCGGTGTGCCTCATTATACAATGCGTTTTCGAGGAACGGCCGAAAGCCGTCGATTGGAGCGCGCTGATTAGCGGGCTAATTTAAAGAAGCGCGCGGTATATACACCTTATACTGTTGCATATATGAGCGCGCGATCGGTTTTCCTGGAATATTAGCACGCGTCGCCGCGGTGATGTATGTTGTTGGAGCGATCGGTCGTTGCGGAAGTCTAAAAAGTTGACGAGTGGTTGTTTGTACGGTGGCTTTTCTCGAAACCGCGAGCTCGGCTTTTGTAGCAGCCGCGTTGTATATATATATACATGATGAAAGTGTGGTGGGAAGCATCTATTTTAATGGAAAAATATAACTGCGAAAACAATGATAAAAATGTCTTGAAGATATATACGCACATTAACAACGCCGCTTTTTTTTCTTTACTTTTTGAATGAAACGTCATACAATAAGTTTTCTCGCTTTTTTTTTTAGATATAATAATAAAGACGTCCTATATAAGTACGCTCGTAACTCCCATCGCACCCGCTTCACGCAAACACAATAATCTATATAATCTGCGGCGATGTGTTGCGCCGTGACGTTGCATTATTTGTAATAACATGGCTTTCGCTCGGTTTGGTGCGCAGGTGGAGCAACAAGATTTGCCGGGGATAGACTGCGCTTATCTAGCCATGGACACGGAGGAGGGTGTCGAGGTCGTTTGGAACGAGGTGCAGTTCTCCGAGCGGAAAAACTTCAAGGCCCAGGAGGAAAAGATTCAGCTGGTCTTCGAGAACCTCACGCAGCTCGAGCATCCAAATATCGTCAAGTTTCATCGATATTGGACGGACACCCACAATGACAAGCCTCGGGTGAGTTGGCCATCTAATACTTTATATATATATATATCGAATCGTCCCGATGGAAAGCCGTTGATGAGAAAAACCCGCGTACATATCAGGTGTATCCTATATGTACAGCTATATTTATTATAAAGCGACGCGAGCGCAATGGGGCTAAATTTAAGTTTCGCAGTACTTGTACACAATGCCTATAATATTGTGCGTCGCGAAATTACATTCAGATGCGCGTCGGTCGGGTTTCTATAAGGCGCGCTGATATATAGAAGGGTGGAGGATTCTCAACGGCTTTCCATCGCGAGGGGCTCGAAATTTGACTTTGAAAGAGGCGAAACTTATACGCGCCGCCGCGCCGCGCGGCGTTTGCATTCTTGCAGGTTATTTTTATAACGGAGTACATGTCGTCTGGGTCCTTAAAACAGTTCCTAAAGCGAACAAAACGCAACGTCAAGAAACTACCGTTACAGGCGTGGAAGCGGTGGTGTACTCAAATTCTTTCTGCACTTAGGTGACTACAAATAGAACCACACATTTATATATATAAAAAATTGACTTTACGTTCTTAAGTATAGCGAGAGATATCAGGCGGAAAAAATGCATTAACATACACAGAGAGAGAGAGAGAGAGAGAGAGAGAGAGAGAGAGAGAGAGAGAGAGAGAGAGAGAGAGAGAGAGAGAGAGAGAGAGAGAGAGAGAGAGAGAGAGAGAGAGAGAGAGAGAGAGAGAGAGAGAGAGAGAGAGAGAGAGAGAGAGAGAGAGAGAGAGAGAGAGAGAGAGAGAGAGAGAGAGAGAGCGCTGACGATTTCATCGAATGCTATATTTGGAACTTACCGAATTCTTTAACTAATCCGATATTATCGTTATTGCTAATGTTTTTCTATCAAACCAACTGTTAAAAATAATGTTAGTTATTTTTAAATGTTGATAAGGGTAAAAGCAAATTTTCAATTGAGAAACAAATTAGGAAGTCATATACAAAATTCGATTATAAAATAGCAATATGTGAAACATTATGAAATAATAAAAAATTTGTATTTATATAGATATTTTATAAGAGTTTCACTTTAAGTCTAATGAATCTCATTTACGCGTATATTATATAAAGATTATATTAAATTTCATTACTTTAGCCATTAAAAAATTATCTTTTTTCGACAATTCGAAATTAATGTGAAATATTTCTTTCAGTTATTTGCATTCCTGCTCACCTTCCATTATTCACGGAAATTTAACTTGCGACACAATATTCATACAGCACAACGGTCTAGTCAAGATTGGCTCCGGTAAGTTATCACGTCCGTTCCAAAGTCCGAGTTTTCCAAATAAACGACAAACGTAGTAAAGAGAACGAGAGAAAATGACGGAATTGTCCCGCAGAGCACTGTGGCGCATAAATTAACGTCTGTGCATTAATCAGCGGCATAAGAATATTTTAATCAGCTTTTACACTTATCTTTTGTGCGAATGCAATTCGAGCGGAAGCGTCAATGAGGAGTGAAATGCTCATAGTATAGTTATAATCGAGTATTCGTTAATAATGAATGACCTTAAATTCCTTGCATCTCGTCTTGCCATGTCGCTAAAGCGATCTTATTAATATATGCATGTGCAGCAAGAATTTGTAGGAGTAACTTGAGTCCCCATTCATCCTTTACCACATAGGCTAATCTTAATGTGTAATGAACGATAATACAGCAAAGCTTTCTAAGAAGTGGAAGACGATATCGTCGGGGGACGAAACGGACAGTAATCATCTTCACGGAAGATCAACACGGAAGATCGAAATGACTTAAGAGAAAACGAATAATGGACGACGTACCGCAGCTAAGTAAATGAACCAGCGAGGTACATGTAATTTATAAGTTTAAAATATTTTATGTTCGCTAGATTTTTAAAAAAAAGTTGTCCAAGTATTTTTTCTTTTTTTTTTTTTTTTTTTATTTTCATTAAAATATAACGCACTAATTTATTTACTTTATTTTTAATTTAGGAATTAATAACACGTAAGGGCTCAAGTTACTCGTAGGAAAAGTTTTCTCATTAACACATTTTTTTTAACGACATAGCTTGAGAGATGGCAAAATTTATATTCCAGAAATAAGTTCAAATTTGGCTAATTTTGTCTTTAATTCTAGTGGCGCCCGATGCAATTCATCACCATATAAAGACTCATAGAGAGAATATGAAGAATATGCATTTTGTTGCTCCTGAATATGGAAGTGAGTAGTGGTTCCATATTTAATGAAAGATGATATTAATTTTTTAGAAATTTCAAAACCTTTGTTTTCACATCGTTTTGCAAGTAAACTACATTTTTCAATAATGAAATATAGTTTGAGAAAATTTTTTATATTTTCAAGTATGTATTTGTTATGAATGGTCTAGAATTTTCTTTTACTTTCTAGATTCAGCAACACCTGCCATTGATATCTATTCGTTTGGTATGTGTGCACTGGAAATGGCTGCTTTAGAGATTCAAGGAAATGGAGATAGTGGTACAGTTGTCACGGATGAAAACATCAACAAAACAATAGAGTCGCTAGATGATGCACAGCAAAAAGACTTTATTAGAAAATGTCTGCAAACGGATCCTCTTAAGAGACCAAGTGCTCGGGAATTGCTTTTTCATCCTGTCCTTTTTGAAGTCCATTCGTTAAAATTACTTGCTGCACATGCTTTAGTTAATTCAGCCAGTAAGTACAGCTCCTATTCGCAATAACTACTTGTGAATTTGTCCGAATTGAACGCATAATGATATAATTATTTCTAGCAAATATCTCGGAAACTATAACAGATGAAGTTTTGCAAAGGCTATACGGTCCAGAAACAGTTGTTGCAGAAATTAAGTATCGAAGCATGCCTCCTCATCAAATTCGTATTAGCGATATACCTGCAGCAGAGAAATTAGAAAAATTCGTCGAAGATGTAAAGTTAGTATAACTTTAATTAAACGAACAATAACATTTTAGAATAGAAATAATATGGCATGAATTTCATAGATATGGAATTTATCCGTTGACCGCATTTATGGCCAAACTTCCACCGCCCGTACGGCCTCGGGCGATATCTCCTGAAGTCACTGAATCAGTCAAGTCTGTAACTCCGGAACCAGTCGACGTCGAGTCTCGTAGAGTAGTCAACATGATGTGTAATGTTAAGCCTAGGGAGGAAAGCGGCGAGTTGCTTGTAAGTTTAAGGAAAATAATTAATTTTTTTGTTTTTCTGTAATATTTTATTCTGTATAAAATATAATTTTATAGATGACAATATTGTTGAGAATGGACGATAAAATGAATCGACAGTTAACGTGTCCAGTTACGCAAGCTGATAATTCGATGCTACTCGCACAGGAACTTGTACATTTTGGCTTCATCAACGAAGTGAGCATATCTTTTGAAATTGAATAAATGAATAGAATTATAATGATGCACGGTTGTGCGGTGTTTATAAATTATAAGTGAATAACAACAATACTTTATGTTTAAAAAGAATCAAAATTTATATTTATTTTTCTCACATTATTTACGGACGGATTAAACGTTAAAATCTAGACTTCAAGTTTGTCTCAATTTATAAGATATACTTTAAAAATAAATTAAATAATAATGTATTTAAAATAGAAAATGGATTGTTTCGTTATGTAACTTATTTTCTTTTACAAAGGGCAGTACACGTTATCGGTTACTAACGATTCACGTATAGTATCTATTACATGTATTGTGAGCTTAATTGATTTTTCAAGACCCGACTAGTGCTGCAATAGTAAACTCGAAAAGGAACTAAAAAATACATGTCACATTATCACTAAAATATTTGCAAAAATAAAATGTGCAAATGGAATCGTGTTCCTAACAATTCTTACCTTAATTAATTTCTTGAAGACAAATATTATTTTTATGTGTATTAATCTTTTGTGAAATGTAAATATAAATTTCTTCATATTGTACTCTTAAAATATTAAATTTTATTTTGTAGCTTACATAAAACATAAAGAGTTGGCTTCTTTTTATAGGATGACCGTGATAAGATAGCGAATCTGATCGAGGAAGCGCTGCGCAGCAGCTTTTCCAAGCAGCAAATGTTGAGTCCGAATCTGGTCTCATTGTCAAATTTGCCAAACCAGACTACGTTGCTGTTGCCTGGAACGGAGTTTCCGCGTCTTCAGCGTCTTGAAGATGTAATGCAATCGATGACTCTGAAGCAGCAGCAACAGCAGCGGCATCACGAGCCCGACGCGACGGAGCCTCAGACAGTTGTGAACGAGGCGGCCGCCAGTTAACCGGCGGTTGTTCATCGTTTCGCTTATATATCGACTTCACTACTGTGCCACTTCGCACGCTCCATGTATAGACTGGCTATGTATTTTTATATTTTAAGTAAGCTGATGGTAACGAGGAGAAAATGAGAAAAGAAAAAATGAAAAACAAAGCGTTAACTCAGAATGTAGGGAATATGCGAATTTTTTCACTTTATTCGATAGATAATTGTTGAGAAGCAATGTTTACTGGGTATTTTTTATTAAATTTTTTCAATCACAGTATTGATATATTTGTGTAAAATTTAACGCCGGTTTAGTATAATTGACAAATGCTGTGACGAGATAATTTTTTATTCGGAAATACATTACTAAATAAATAAAATTTTATTTTAGCGACTATCTATCGATTAAGAATTTGCAAAGTTTGATACAGAAAGTTGTAAGTTCCCTGTTGTAAAGAAAGCTATGTGTAATGTGAGGAAGAGGAGGGGGAGGCAAAGAAGAGCCCCGTGGCTTGCTTCGATGTGTAAATTAAGGCATCTTTTTAACGAAAAATTTATACACGTATATTTTTCTTTTTTTTTTTTTTTTCGTTTCTTTGAAAGTGAAAGCCACAATAGTACTGCGTATATCGATTCGAATGTTCTACAATTTTATCAGTTTTTAGATAAATTTTTGACATAAGGAAAGTAAGTTTTATTGAAAATGAATTAATGGAAGTTCCGTTAGAACAAATGTATGCAAACAAAATGTATGTAATTATTTACGAATTATTCACAATATCATTTATTTATTATTAATTATGACGTCAGTTATATGAATTCTTTTGAAATGTCATGCTGCATTGTTTGTTCTATTGATTAGTTTCTAAAAAATTATTTGAGTTTTCAGAAAATACTCAGAATTATTTTAAATACCTTTTTTTTATGCGAGCAATAACAAATGTGAATGACGAAATGTGTTGTATAAAATAAAATCTGACATGATAAGAATTTCGAAAGACGCAAAAATACGAGACTCAATGTTCGAATCGATACGTAGCTCTGAACCAGAGTAAAACAGCAATAGGAACGGACTGAGAATATCTTGATGAAATTCTTTCGCAAGTTAATTTTATGCAAGTTTTAATTATTTATTTCAATTCAAGAAGCTTCAAACTATAAAACTTGAATTTATCATATCGTAATTATCTTGTGAATATTTTTACGCACTAAAAAGCTATTTATTAGACATCGTAAATCTATAAAAGATAGTATCATTTTGCAGCTTTTACAAGAATTCTAATAACTCTAATAGAATGCTATGCTCATCTTAAAACCAAAATTAAGATGTTTGCATTTTTCCGTTCCAGTACATTACTTGTAAAGGGTATCTTGTAAATGTACGGCGCTTCGTGCCGTCCTCATTTTTCATAGGGAACTTAAAAATAATATTAATAATATTAATAATGATATATAATAATAATAATAATAATAATAAAAGAAGAAGAAATAAACAAAACAATCTGACGGATCGTAAAAATCCATGTCTCGCACAAAGTAAATAGAAAAAAGAAATCCTCTTTGGCCAGCGGTGCGAATCGTACTAACGAAACGCTAAAAAATCGATAGACTAGAATAATAAAAAATCTATTTACCACGAGTCTCCCGAGAGATAATTTTAAGGCAATAATAATTGCTGAAGAGAGTAGCCACGGGAGCGGCGCAAACTTGGGTATTATTGATGTGATGCAACCAAGGTTATTAAAAGAATTCCTCGTTTTCACTTTGTCTCTTCCTCTTTCTCCCTCCGCCTGTCACCGATGCACCTCTTCGAGGAAAAGAACGGTGGTTGCCCCTGTTTATCCGCTTTATCATTCAATCAAAGCTTGTGATATAGATAAATACTGCTTTTACTAACAAATATTATGCATGGCGCTTTGGATTACATCATAAAATTATCAATGGACTGACTGTCATGTAGCCAAAGGCAACATTGTAATTGAGCTTTTTTCATTATTTATCGACGGCTGAAATATTAAAGTGAATTTCAAAAGAATTTAATTGTAAAATTATTCGTGGGAAAATAAAAATCCGTAAATTTAGAGATAAACTCGAATTATAAGAAACAAAAAGTTGATCAATGTCAGTAACGGATCTGCATATAATAAAATTAGACAAAATATATGTTGCATTAAATTTGGAGGAAACCGATGCTTTCGAAAGATAAAGAGGAGAGGAAAAAATGAGGTAGAGACAACGAAAAAAGGAGATCCTTGTAAATAATTATATTTTTAAGAGAATCTGTCGACACAGAAAACTAGTCATATATAGTTATATTCGAGTGCTAAACGGACTAACATACCGACCTCGTTATGTCTCTTTTGCATTTACAATAACACGCGCTTGGCCAAGATGGGAAAGATGTTTGTAAAAAAAGAGGAAGATGGAATGTGGAACGAAAACTGCGATTAAGCGAACAAGAGAATTGATCAGCGAGTGCGCGCATGTGTGTGAGAGTGCGTGTGTGAGAAAAGAGAGAGAAATACTGCTCCATTTTCATACCTCTGTCGTAAGAAAATAAAATAAATTGTCACGTTTTCATACAAAAATTATAAAATAAAACATAAAACGGCTGAAAAACTCTTTGGCGATGACTTGTGTTTGATGAAAATATGCTCATTCTTGCTCGAACTGATATCGAGTATTGAAGAGATTGTCGATGTATAGCTTTGTAATAAACGACGATTTGTTATAGTAAAATATAAAATTGCGTGGGATTGAGCAAGGAGATACATTGAAATGTGCGGAAGAGAATGTCTTTTTTTTATTGAAATTATGTTTAGAGTGCGCTGTAGAATTGTGGAGGAGCAAGGATAACAAAAAGCAACAACGGTGATAACACAAATAAAATAACGTAAGTCAGTGGCGCGTTTGCTTTCAATATGCAGTCTATTTTTTTCATTCTTAATTTATACAGTGGAGCGTTGGATGTTTCACACCCAAGAGATTATAAAATTCTTATAAAAACTTTATTTTTTTTTATACATGGAGATAAATGTTCGCGCTAACGATCGGACAACGAAGGAATTTTCGAAAGATTATTGAAATCGATGTCGAATGTTTTTTTTTTCACTTTCTTCACATTGACGGATACATACCCGCTAACAATTGAAGTAACGTTACAATATAGTTTTGTACATAGCTACTATATTTTAACCAAGTATTGTTTAAAATATCATATTCCAGACGATTTGATATAGAAAATGAATATTTTATACTTAACTATATGGAGAGAAAAGATGGCGAAGAAGCGTATAGTTGGAGATGCTTAAAGTCCTTTTGATTATTGCAATATTGTACATTTACAAATTCGGTTACATTAATGATTTATGTACATCTAATTTTATTTTCACACTGATTTCAATAATTTTATTGAAAGTGATTTTCTGAATTTTCGTCACTCCAACGCAAAAAGTGACTTGCGTGTCAAGTAGCAAAATTTAATTTGCAATGCATGATCTCGAAGGAAATTATGCTTCTTGTTATCGCATCCTTACTTTCGCGTCGAAGACACAAGTTTTGAAAATAACTTCGCAGAAAGTCGTTGTCCAATAATTATTTACATAATTATACGTAGAAGCCTCGCAAAGCTTCTCCTTCCGTACACAGTAAAACGAAATTAGTTCTAGTGTGATTTTTTTTAATATGTTGAAATATATGTTAAAATTTACCAAATTTATTCAAATGTGAATTTTAATAAAAGCCGATGCGTTGAAAGACAATTTTGTTTATTTTTTTAATTAATAATGACATTTAACATCCATATCAGTTCCGGAAATTTCAGAACATTCTAAAAAATATGCCCATACTTCCAAGCTTTTTTATATCCATTATATTATACAATTATTCATTTAACAAAAACTTTTTGGTAATTGTTTTTAGTATTAACTTTGCTACTTACTTTTAAGTATTATGAAAGACTTATATACAATTTGCTTTTACCTTATAGGCACCCTACGTGGAGGTATCATATATATATATACACACACACACACACACACACACACACACACACACACACACACACACACACACACACACACACACACACACACACACACACACACACACACACACACACACACACACACACACACACACACACACACACTACCCGGGGCGCGTTGGTCCTTTACGAGGGTGCCTATACGGAGCTATGTTTTACATGAAATATTGGCAGATTAACTTAACGTACATCAAAATTAGGTGAGAAATATTATTTATAAGTTGTAACTCAAAATATTAATGACTTTCATCTTTTGACTGTTACTTTTATTGTATATAAACGATTTCTAATTACGATTTCATTGTCTAGCACGTTTAGCATGTAATTTTAAAACAAATCACACAGTAAACTCGAAAATTTCCCATTAGGTGCTATTTGCTTACTGTAATTGAAAATTTTATATTATACGTATTAAAACGTGATGAGCGATGGCGTAGCCTACGACAAAATACTGAAAATCGGAATGACGTTTTCCAATACCTAAATTTAGATTTATAATTTATGCATTTATATTAACATATAGATAAAAGTCTCGCATAACTTATGTTTCTGTTATTTATATTTTGCATCATACATGTACACATACTAACTTCCGATTTATGATTTGAATATTATCTGAAATCTTTACATTATCTTGTAGTGTACGTTAATTATTTACAGATCGCTGTACTTAAGGGAGAGTCCCACAATAATGGCTAGCGCCTAGTATCGGTACCAAGCGTTTTTCGTCACTGTTATTTTATCGAACATATTTCGCGTATAATATTTGAAATTATGGATTGATCTTCCCTCGCTCTCCTAACATTTTTAACATACTTTTTAAATATTGAACAATAAAAATGTTGTACCGTCGAGGTCATAGCGTAATAAAAAAAATATACATTTTTCCTCAATTAAAATAAAATAAATACATATTTCATTATAATCATCACCTGCAACAAATAAATACTGTAAATAAAGTAGTATTATGTAATTTTTGTTTTTCTTAATTATAATAGAAAATATTATGATAATTTTCAATCCATAAAACATTTGAATATTTTAACATATTTTCAAGTGTCTTTACACTATTCTTTGTCTATTAAATGTGGGGAAAAATCGTGATGTTTGGAACATAAATATTATAAATAGTAAAAAATGACTACCTATTCTTTTTTGCGAAGTAATTGTCATTAATTTAGTTTAAAAAAACTCTTGTGACTATGTAAAAAAATCATTTTCTTTGTTTGAACATTAATTGTTATGCAAATAAAAAGTTATAAACAAAAAAACTATGGGGGCTGATACCAGGCGATTCTCCTCTACATCTTATAACTACAAATTATTAATCGTTTGATCGGTAAAATTAAATTGGCACTCAGGCCCAGGCCACATTGGCGCGTACGGTCGTCTACGGCTTATAACGTACCGCGTTCAACCTTATAATCCTCGTTATAACAATCTGCATCTACATAAAATATGACCAGCTATCAAAGTGACCATTGGTATCGGATTCAAGAATAAACGAAGTTTAGAGAAGTTTAAAAGTTATATAACAGAATATAAGAAAATAAAGTACTAAAATCCCACTAAAATTAAAATATTTTTGAAAGTTTAGTTATAGTTGTAATAACTTATTAGTAAATGCAATCAACTGAGCTGTAGCCACTTAAATTTGATGTCACACGAAATTTCTACAATTGCATCTCAATAATATTTAGAAGCAGGTGAGTGATTATATATTTGAGAAACGTTGTGCTACAGATAATTCTTATTTTCACAACGTAATTAAAACTACGACAATTAGGAAAATTAAACAATCTTGAGAGAATATTTCCTAAAAATTATTTGTGAAATTCGCTGTGAATATTACGGTACAGATTCTTTGGCGAAAGGCACCAAAAAATATGAAAATCAATAAGAGAGACAAAGAGAGACGGACATAATAAAGAATACAGTGACACAAGACCCGCTATATACATCGTCATGAAATACCGAAAATTGTAAGTATATTTCTCAAGCTGTGTTCTGCAGAGATTCTTTTTGTTTTGTAGCTGTTAAGAATGATGCTCACACAGCGGCATTAATATACTGTTCTTTAATTGTTTCCGTGCGATTAATGTCGACAATTACCGTAACCGCCCGGTAAAAAGCATCTTTTAATCTACACAATTTTCCCAGTAATCATCACAGAGATTATCAAGCGAGAACATTTATAGAACTCTGTGGCAAACATATATGTAATGTATCTTAAATTTTCTTAAAATAAAAGTAATTATGATTTAATCGAAAATGCGTATAATGCGTACATTCTACGGTAATTTTTTTACTGGAAAATTCTCTCAGTGTACCAAATAACATATCATAAATTTAGTATAATGTAACATGAAATATGATGTATAAAGAAACTGTCGATCTTCACCTCGATCATAATATATGATATGCATATTCTAATATCGGATACATAGTTTAAAACTTGTTTTGTTAGCACCATATTTATTATTATTGTAGATTGGAATGATTTCTTTTAATTTTTAAAAGATTGTAGTGCACATTTATTTAAATTCGTTTTTACTGCAGCGCTTTTAATACTTTACGTCCATATAAAATTATAATATAATCGAGACTGAGACGATCATTTTGTACAAATATTACAAAATACTAATATTATCCAGATACAGTTACGTAAATAATGACTTTAACCTTAACTCATTTACGTGTAAATGTATATATACATCGTTTGACATTAGTGATCTGTTATACTCTAATTATTTTTTAATTTTAGTAAAACTTCTTGTACAGAGGATTTTGATAGCGCTCTTTGATAAAATTATACTTTTTATGACAACCTTCATGTGTCTGAGAAAAAGTTAAAAATTTTGAAAAAAATAAAATAAAAAATATATGAAATATAAAATATTTCTATGGCTTCCAAAACCGGTGAGTTTTGCTTCCATTTACATAGCCAAAACGCAAAAAAATAATCAACATTTTAATTTTAAAAGTTTAATTCAGATGCTCGAAGGGCGTGTATCGATCTCTGTGAGTGAAGGAAGGAAAATGAAAAAAAAACAAAAAATATTTTTTTTCAATGGAAATGAAAAACAAATAATTCTATTCAATAGAAATGAAAAACCAATACTTTTTTTTTTATTTTCTTTCCTATACTCAGAGAGATTGATCGAAGCCCTCTTTGCAAATCTAAACATTTCAATTATTCGCGCAGGTTTAATTCTAGACCCATTTGGAAATCCTAAAACATATGCTGACGTTTATTTATCACATGCATAGTATAATGTAAAAAAGAAAATTCGAATTTTTTACTATACCAAGTCATAAATAGCAAATCACATGTATGCGTATATAAGCTTTATTGATACCTTACATATGCATACACATTGTAGGGTATTTTCAGATGGGTGTAAGAAACTCTGCAAGCAATAAATTTATTCAGAATTTTTCAGTAAGCAAGCAAAGATAGCGTAAAAAAACAAACTTTTTTTTCTAATTTATGTTATGATTAATTAATATTTAACTTGAATTACTATCTATAACAATTATATACTGTAAATAATGTAATTTTATTATTTTTCAATTTTTCGTTATAAGAATAATTGAAAGACATTGTAATAATTGATACGGATGTTCTAGCACAATTTTAAAACATTTTGACATTTATTGCTGTGTATTAGAAATTGTTACAACTCAAAATTATGTGAAAAGTTAAGGTGGTCAGCACAGGGAAACATTTTTTGTGGATCGTGAAAAACCAACTTTTTATTTTTCCAAGTAACTTATTATTATAATAATTAAAAAGACTAATTCACTCCTTTGTAGGGCGCCTTTCAGGGATTTTTCTTTTTTTGTATTTTAATTTTGACTCATAACATAAGAAGCTATGACCAAAAATGCTATGGGTACCATCACTAGGCAACTCTCTCTTACATAAAATTATTATTATTTTATTTATATTATTTATTTTTATATTTATATTTATTATTATTTGTAACATAAATACTTGCAGAGTGACAGTCAATAAAAGCGATATAAAAAGAAAAAACCTATAAGATGGAATTTTGAGAACTGAGCTTTTTTTTATGTACCAGAAATCGACTCTACCAGTGTCATGCAAAATCCGTTCTTCAGAACATAGTCTCCTTGTTGATACTTTATGAGCTATTATGTTTCAAATAAGCGATTTTCTAATGAAAAATGTCTGTAATTTTATTTTTGCTGTCATTCGATTTTACGTGGTTATAAAGGTAAACAAAATATTATTGCAGTGCATCTGTAATAACATCCGACAAAAATACAATATATCATGGTTTTAAAGTGATCACATTAGTCATAAAAAATATGCAACAAATTTGAAGGAATTGAAATTTTTCGATTTTGAAAAAATGTCTCGTAATCGATACCACTTCAATGACAAGTTTTACAAAAGATGGTGCTACTTAAGTTAATGAAATATCGCGATGATCGTTATTATAATCGCTGGACCGTATTAGAAATATCAACCCTAATATACGTGCATTTTTTCTCTATCAAATTTTTCAAATAATATTCTTTATCATCGAAATCGAAAAAGGACTAAATTTTCAGTTAAACCTTAAAGTCACTGCACCGCACCTTGTACATACATTTGCGCGCAAATGTTTAATAATATTTATTCAGAAATCAACTTTAAAAATAACTAAATGTAAATAAACGGCTATTAAATTTTACCCTGCATGAAATTTCCTTTGACCAGACTCACTGGCTGAACCTTTTGCAGAAGTCACCGTATTTTGGTAGAGTGAAAATTTATACACGAATGGGTTAAAGAGTGGAAATGAAACGAGAAGGCATTGAAGCCTAGAGTACGTTGACGCAGTTATGACTTTCCGCGCAGTCATGGTCAAGCGCCTGTGCGTACTAACATACATACACGCAAGCATACATCACAGAAAAAGTGGGAAACGAAATGTTGGAGGGCTATCAGCGATCAACCAGAGCTCAATAGAGTTTAACTAACAAGCACACGTCCACTCGTCTGAACTGTTTATAATTCTCACTATTATAAAGATAATATAGAGTAACGATGGCACTTTTTGAATCTTTTAAGAAGATACTATAGGTTCAAAAAAAAAAAAAAAAATTGGACGATTTAATTTCGAAGTTTGAACTGCTTACCTCATAATTAGATTTGTTTGAAGCTTTTAAAAATTAGCTTTTTCTCAGAAAAAAAAGTGATACGTACTTTATTTAGAAAATTATTATTAGTTATTTTCAGAGATAAATATACGGTAGAAGAATTTTTTACTTTCCTTTGTGAGGATCACCAGCATTCATATTCCGAGTCATACTCTCTAGGGGAGTATAGGGTAGAGTGCACTTGATAAGATCGATAAACAAAAAGAAAAATGTCTTCTTTAAATCCGCGTATCTGCAGATGACATATTTTCCGAACCGTGATCGAAAGGGTATTTTGCAGATAACAGTCTTATTCGAACTACTTTTCTTGTTTAGTTTACTTTATTTGTTTGTTGGTATATGCTTATAGATTCTGTTTATCTTTGTCATTGAAAATTGAATTAATTTAACCGAACTATAGTATGTGCAATGAGCTCACTTTGAAATTCAATCGTGCAATGTTTATATATTACAATTTTGACATTTGCTTGCTATAAAATTAAGTCTTACATAATTTTCTTTCTACTTTTAAATTTATTGGAGGTACACCTGTCTCGAGCGAAAATAATCTATACTCGCCGAGTTCAAATTTGATTTTTATTCGTCTGTGTTTGATTTCTATATATGTACATGCTTATCCCGTATTTTTTCTTACCTAAAGCAATTATAATTTTTTTATTTATTTATTTAAAAACGTAAAAGATCGCGTTGTCGGTTATCGGCAATGTTCCGCAATTTCAGCGCAGCAATTGATAATACGCTCATTTACTATAGTTAAAAGTTACATATCAACAAGAAATGTTAAAAATTACTTACTTTCATGTTCAACAATAAACAGTTTGTGGTATGTATTGTTATACAATCACACAATTGTGTATAATTATTACATAAATATACACAACTAATCGATAATTTAAGAAAAAACAAGCTTCAGCAGCGATCCGCAATGATTCGCAGAGACCTCCCCAATATGTATAACGAGTCGGAGGGCCATGTGTATTCGTCGCGTTAAGGCCGTCCTTTTCAAGCAAATACAATATAACGCAAGCGCTGTTCTTTTGTTCTTTCATCGCGTATATACTTACGCGTTTAAAAATAAATTGCCTGCCGATTGTCGGAGCTACCAGCGAAAATGTATACATTGCAAAAGATTTCGTTTTACACCAGCGTACCTGCTCTGTTGAACATTGCAAATTTATTTAAACTTTATTGCGGCCGATATTTTCAGACTGCACAAATCGACGCATTAGGACAAGCGGCCCCAAGTGAATTAAGGTGGTTCAAACGCTAAAATTGACGTTAAATATAAACATTTTCTTAACAAACTTTTTCGAATATTGTAATAGGAGTGATGATGTTATTGGAAAGCAGTGTACTGTACTCGAGTAAAGAAAAACATTGTTAAACAAGATATCGCCATCCAAAAAGAAAACAAAAATTTAACAAAATATTGGAATCTTTTTTATCTTTTATCTGACTTCAATTTTGAACGGCTCATTTTGTTCTATTTGCAATTTCAGGGGAAGGTATACCGATATGAAAATAAAAAAAATTATCAATACTTGCAAAGCTACATATCAGATTGTTCAAACAAAGATTCCAGTGATATGTTAAATTTTTTTTTTTCGATGGCGATATCTTGTTCAACAATAATTAAATTTGGTTTAAAAAAATGTTTTTCTTTACTCGAAGTACACTTCTTTCTAATCACATCATCACTCGTATTACAATATTCGAAAAAGTAGTAGAAAAAAATGTTTATATTAAACGTCAATTTTGACGTTCGAACTGCACCTTAAATGCACGCGAGAAAGTAAGTATAAGAATCGAAGGGGGGGGGGGGGGATCATTGCAAATGAGTCTTCGAGATCCCGAGAATACACATTGCGCGACATAACGGGTCGCTTACACGCAACTACGCGTCCTCCTTGGTGCGGTTGAGCAGATAGTCGAGGTCGTGGGATATCCTGTCGAGCATCCCGTTGCTCGTGAGCGTCTGCTCAGGTGCTTCCTCAGCAACGACGGCGATCTGCTGCTGCTGCTGCTGCTTTGCGTCAGTAGGCTTGACGTCTTCGCCGTCGGGCTGCTTGCGCTCCATCGTGTTGGCGATGTCCGGCATCGTCGGCTGCTCCTGCTGCTGCTGCTGCTTGGTGGCCGCCTCGGCGAAGAGCGAGGGCTCGGTGACCGTAGCGGCGCTCGCGACCTGGACCTTATTGGGCATCTTGCAGACGATGTCGGAGCCAGCGGCGCCGTTTACGGCGAGCGTCACGTCGGGCATCGTCAGCGCGGGCCCAAGGCACGTCTCCACTTGCGCGTCGCAGAGGATCGTCGTAGGCTGTTGTTCGTTGTGGCAGACTCGAGCGTGACGCTGCTGCTGCTGCTGTTGCTGATGATGGAGCTCCACTGCAGGCCGCAGGCTCGAGAGAGTCACCAGCTCCTTGTACGGTTGCTGGAACAGGCGGATAATGATTATTAGGTTGGGAGGGTGGGTTCGTCGAAGGTTTATTTGCGGGCGATATGTAAGTGGTAATCGTTGTACAAGGAATTCTACAGATTATACACACTTGGAGGGTTCAAAATATTAAAAAATAATTTGAAGGCATCACACCTCTGTAATATATTTTCTCGTTCTTTAGGTCATACAATAGACGGGAAAATTTTTCAACGCTCGTTAATGGTTTTGTGACGCGGTTTTAAACACAAATCCATTTTTTAAGCTATATAATCGTTCAAATCGCATTTGAAAATAGCAAAAAATTACCAAAAATGAGCGATTTTTTCCGAATCCGTATACCTAATTCTCAAGATTTTGATTATTTTTAGTAATTTTTCGCAATTTTCAATTGCACATAACTTTGTACAAAATTGGCCGATTTTAACGATTCTTATAGCTTAAATTAAAGCTCTTTTCTTCTACTTACATTTTTTTGTCGAAAATTTGGTTTCGCCTGTGGGAGCTTACTATTGGTTGGTCATCAGTGACCGTTTTTCGTCCATTTTTCTCATGTTAAATATCCATAAGAAAAATGGATTTGTGTTTAAAACCGTGTCACAAGACCATTTTCTTTCGAGTGTTGGAAAAATTTCTCGTCTACGGTATGACCTAAAGAACAAGAAAAAATTTATTACAGAGGCGTGCCTCCAAATCTTTTTTTTTTTTAATTTTCGGATCTTCTAAATGTGGATAATCTGTAGAATTCTCCATATACTCGTGGGAAAATTTATCGATTTTAACTGTTTTTTGCGACAGTAAAGAAGTATTTCTTGCAAATCATGTTTAAATTAATTTGTTAAAATTAATTCTAATTTGTTCATGTTTAAATCATTGATAAATTATGATTAATCGTGATGGGATTAAGAGACTTGTCAGCTCATTATTTTGAGCAAAATTATGGCAAAGATAGTTTAAAAATTACAAACAACAATCTCAGTTTGCTCGTAACATCATTTGCTATGGAGCTCTAAGATAATATTTCCTTTTAAGCGCAGTAAGTCATTTACAATTTTTATTTTTACTACCTTTTGAATTTTATCGGCAACATGTAATTTTTATGACGCCATTAAGTTCTCCGCGCAAATCTCTCATTTTATATTCTGTTTGTTAAGAAATAGTATTTTATAACTTATTAGGAAATGGTAAATTATTCATCTTCTATAGAATAGTCAAAAATATACCTATAATATTCAAAAAATAAAAGAAAAAATCGCTGTCATCTTAAATGTTAATAATATTTTTTAAGAATAATATAATATTATTAAAGTACGATAGTATTAAAATATTGTTATAATATAACCGAATCTTTATAATTAACAAAAGCTTGAAGTGTAATAATAGAAGCCATTATCCCTAAGTAAGTAGAGTATTATATACACTGTTAAAATTTTTCTGAAATTTAAGATAAATTTTGAATATAACTTCAAAATTTTTATTAAATTTCAGTTAAATTTAACTGAATGAAACTTCATAATTTTTAACAGTGTAGTAATAGGAACACATGCTATAGATGTATGGATAGTTCGGTAAGAGAATATCTGTGTTTTTTTGTACGTATAGTTTCTCGGGATACACAAATAACTCATATTCGAACAGTATCGAGCTTGCTGTTTTCTCAAACTCGTATTATTTTGAATCGTTCGAAATTCCTAGTATTCGAATATTTTGAATCTTTCGAAATTCCTAGTATTCCAATTAAAAAAAAAAATATTAATATGGCGAAGAACGAGGACAATGTTTTCCATTGTCAGTTCGCGTTCTATTTTTGTAGGGATTTCTAACAAGTTTTTTTCATGTGTAATATTTTTCTATTTTCAACTATTTTCATTCATTCGCAAAAACACCATTCGGTTTATTTACATCTGAAAATGTTTGAAAAGTAATTCTTTCCAATTTTGATTTCAGAATCTCATATATGAAAACTTAACTGTTCTACTTAATATTTACAAGGACAGTGCACACCCTCCGGGACATGGATTTCAGCGGGCATTTGTGAGTCGATTCGTGATATCTAAATGAAGGTCAGTGTCCTTAATTCCATCTCATAGGTGCTTTTTCTTGAGATATGGGCAATTTAAGCTCAAATATCCTCTATTTCGTTAAAAAATTATGTCTCTTCTATTGACTGTCACATTGCAAGTATTTAAGATACGAAAATAAGCAAAAAAGATTATAAAAGTAGGCCGCAAAAGCTAAAATGTATAACCTCTGATCCCGTGAAAAATATTGTTTTTTCAGGAAATTTTAAGCAATCAAAGATAGCGCAAGAAAATGGTTAAAAATTTGTCATTATTTTAGCGATTTAATGGATCGTATTTTTAACCATTTTCTTACGCTATATCTTTGATTGCTTATAATTTCCTGAAAAATTAATATTTATCAACGAATCAGAGCTTAAATTTTAGATTTTGCGATCTACTTTTATAATCTTTTTTACTCGGTTTCGTATCATAAATACTTGCAATATGAAGCAGTCAATAGAAAAAACATAATTTTTTAACGAAATAGAGGATATTTGAGTTTAGATTGCCCATATCTAAAAAAGGGCCTATGAGATGGAATTGAGGACACTGAGTTGCATTTCTAGATATCAGAAATCGACTCTCAAATGCCCGCTGAAATTTGTTTCCCGGAGGGTGTGCACTCTCCTTGTTAGTATTAGATTATATTTACACATATTGTTCTCTTTTTATGTTCATATTTTCATAATCTGTAAACCATGGCCATTGGTTTATATTTTGTCAAAATATGTGCTACGGGTGAAGACTCGCAAATAATAAAACTTCAATTTAAATAAAAATTTAAATAGTAACTTGGCCATTTATAAAGATGGAAATAGCTAAACAGTTATTTGTTCTACTGGATGTCGCATGAAATCTTGACTTTTCTACTTACTGTAGAAATTTTCACCCTTATTATTCTCAATCTTTCCCTTACTCCCATCGATTGATTTTTGTTTTAAATTTCATTTGTCGACAAGCTCTAGATATAATGCATTAGTTTTATACAACCAATTGCGTTCCCGTACTAAGTACCAGAAAATTTCTGCAGACAATTCTACAAGAAATCCTGCAGCAGTACCTGCAAGAATTTTTTACGATGTTTTCCCCCACAGAAATTAATTATATTTTCTTAAACATTAAAAAGTCCAATCAGGTGACTAAATACCGCGTGTAGGTATTACTGTTAAATTCTCTGCAGATTTTTTTCCTACAGGTCTTTTATAATGTTCCGATCACATCATAATTTTGTCGACTTTTTTTAAATATCAATTTGCAAAATGTGCAACTAATATTCAATTACATATAGAGGTTTCTCATGAACAAGTTGCGTATTCGGCAGGGATGAAAGAATAGCGAAACTGCCATGTGTAATTTAGGCACAATAGTTAAGGTCGGATGGATGTGCCGAAAGCGCAGACTCGGCATCTACGGGAAAGACGAGTTCTAACCTGCAGCTTACAAGGGTTCGGGGGAGCGAGAAATATCAAAAATTGCAAAAACGAACGCGCCCTATGATACAGAGGTTGTACTAATGAGGTAGTTTGAGGTCAGAGGACTAGCTAAAAAAGAGAGATTCATGAACGAGGCTAAAACGGCTGACCACACATTGACCAACCACCTGCCAGCCGGCGAGATGTATCAATCGATCCCCGGCCCTCTCACGTATACTTAGCGGGTAATAAAGTACCACTATATCTACTTTAAACTGTATATTTTACTCAAATTAAACCTCGCTGGGTGCATAATGTGTAAAGATATTCGGGAATAAACACAGCCATCTATACACGTGACAATTCAAGCTTTCGCAATTTTGATAAAGTTAAAAAATTTACAATTTGAAATTTTTATTTTTTTGATATAAATATATTTCCCTCACTTTAGAGAAATGTTTTTCAACGCTATGGATAATGCGTAGCCTTTATGAAAATGCAATTTGTGTCTATAGTGTATGGTAAAAATTGATAGAAGTTTTATAAATTTATAACTTTTTCTGACTTTACATTTACGTACTGCTCTGCTATTAATCAAATTGCGTTAAAGTAATTTTATATTTATTTTAAATTCAAGTCCACGAATTGCCCATACATTATTTCTGGTGAGGTAATTTTGACTCTACTAAAGAATTTATGATGCGAAAGTAATTGAATTTAAGAGCAAAATAGATACACGAACATTCGATTCCCGTGTTTCGAGGAAACATTGAAATATGTGACCCAAGGGCGTGAAATAATATCAGAAAGTACGGCCATGTATCTCTCCGCGTGAATCATTCGATCATTACATCCCGTACCTTATCACCTAGAAAACGAGGTAATATTCTGTATGACCAATGCGTTCGGCAACAACTAAGCTATTAAAACGGGGATTATTTATTATTTTCAAAGAAATAAACACATAAATATTTCAGTCTACTGCCTGCGCTGGACCTGAAAAAATACTGTGATATATTGACCCGCATTTTATTCGTAAAATGAAAAGTTAAAAAAGACGCTTTCGGGTTTTTAAAGAAAAATAAATCGTGCTTTTAAGAAACAAACACATCATTTAAAATCCAAACCCTATTATTCTCAAGCTATGTGCCTGATAAAATACTATTCAATTCAGAATATTTTATTGTAGTGTCGTTGCTTCGCGAACGTTTTGGAGATAAATTTTTTTTTAACGTGACAAACTCCACTGCGTATATCACTGCCGCCGCACTGCCGGATGCAGTTTATTGTAACGAGTATCTCTTGTCCCCTTTTTTTACGAGTTACGAAGTGGCAAAGTTTTTGGTGAGGCAAAAGCTTGGCTTTATTTGAGGTAGGATCGATATTTTTTTCCATGTAGAGCTGTCAAGCATTAAACAAATAAACTGTACATTCGAATTAACATTTTAAAGATTAAGCCGTCCAATATTGTCTATTCTTTTACATACACTAGCTACATTCAACGCGTTTTGCGCGTATTACTATTATTTTATTTTTTTTTTTTTAGATTATGTTGAAATTATACGATAATAGCGTAATTTTGACAAATAAAGTAATGAAATTTTTCTTATACTATTTTAATTATTCAGTTTTAAATACTCAAACTTAAGAATTCAATCTTGAAAATTTAAACATATTACGTTTTGGCGCCTATTCTATAAAGACCAATCAATCAAATGAATCAACAACAACCAATCAAAACAGTCTTATTGTGATGACAGATTTCGTGCATTTTTAAGAGAGGATATGGAGTGCTAATAGTCTATAAAAAATTCTTTCTAGTACATTAAAGCATTCGAATTACAAAAGGAATACGAGTGCCCTCGAGTGGAAGAAAAACTGAGAAAAATGCGGTTAGAGGTTACGGTTTAAAGTGTATGATATAACTATACGTATATCCGGATGTAGGTGAGGCTTGACACCTAAGCCCATATCTTCTGGCATACCGCACTTATCTACTTATGTTACATTTTAAATCACGCACCTTTCACTTTTTTTTTGCTCTGGATTAAACACATTTATATATATAACTGTAAAATTAACGGAATAGGGAAATTATATGAATTTTGAATATTTGCTCGTTTACGTTACTGTTTTATTTGAGTTCATATTTGATGCATGGTTAAATATTTATTTTCACTTGTTTATTCAGTGTCCCGTGTGAAAATTAACATCGTTTTATGTTTTAAAAAAATACTGTAATAAATTTTGGTTTGAAATGAGATGGAAATATGAATGATTGGAGTTAAATTTATTTTCAGTTATACGTTTTTATAAAGTACTTCAAACTGATAATTTGTTTTCAATAATCTTCTTAATATTAAAATGAAGTATGCAATATATAAAAAACGACGTTTTTAATGAAAGCAGTAATATGCTAATTTTCATAAAGACCGTCGCATTCATGCACTTATCATTATTCACGTTTTATGTCTGCTTATGCAATGCTATGCGAAGACATTTTCGTCGCGAATGACGGTTGTAAAACATATTTTATTATATTTTCAATCTTTTTAAATTTCATGAATTCTCCATTAAGTAATAAATTTTCTGCGCGTAACGCCCTACTTTTAGTTCGTTACAATTAATTTACTTTATAGTTTGCCAGACTTTGTTAAAGTATCGTAAAAAGCATAAAACCCATTACGACTATAAGCGAGATTGAAAATTTTTATGATCATCTGACCTACGTTTCGTCTTTAAAACAACCCTTTGTAAAGTTTTCTTTGTGAAAACGAACCTGGAATTCATAAGGAAACATAGAAGTTGAAAATTTTTTTAACTTTCTTATAAAAGTTAACTCCAAATATTAACTGATTTTCCAAGAATAAAAGTTCGTAAAATATATAGCTGTAATTATTTGGTATACTCTTTTACAATCTCGCGGCCATTAAAAAATGCTCTTATTATTGCAGACCTATTTCGCGTATAACAAAAGCTTCTTTAACCTCCGAACCACCTAAGACTGCGCGTTTCAACACAACCAAAAAATCGCATTCCTTTCCCTATAACTACTACACACGCGAGTCCTCACCTCTACCGCGACTCGACAGTCAAGGTATCACAAGCAAAACTCCTCCCCGCTATATATATGTCCGCTCCTCCATGTCGGCACCCCGCAGTATTTTGCAAAACAGCCATCGCCATAAATACAGCGTCTTTGAAAGTTTTTCAATCTCCTTCGCGGCGAAAAGAAACGCGACGCGTGCGAGCGCGCGCCCCTTGCAGCTTTCGTCGAGTATAAGGGAGAGAAAAAGCGCGCGAGGAAGAGTGATACGCTGCTCGCTTTGTCGCGTCCGTCCTAATACACTCCCTCTCGCTTTTTCGCGCGCGCGCGCATATTGCCGTCGGCTGCGGAATAAGCGTACAAACACGGCGGTGGTGTGGCGGGCAAGGAGAGTAATACGCGTGGATTTTCGAGACGAAAATATTTCCCACGAGTTAATCTCTCGTTCGAGAGTGTTCTTGAATTTTTGCATATACTTTTCAAGACGGTGGGAAGGGATGCGCTTTTCTGCGGGACCGAGAGAGTGAGTTCACGAAGTAAATATATTTTAGCGGAATTTGTCGAGTTTAATAAGGTACCTGTATACATACATCGTTATAAATTTTTTTAAGCGTTGTTGCATGTGAATTGTTTCACAAGCTATATTCAAACAGTCTGCGTGTACATTGTAATTGGCGCAAACACGTAACGGATTTTGGCTCCCGGCAAACTGTGTACCTACGAATATCTGTTATTATTGCAGTGCGCTGCTACGATCTGTATTCGCGTGTAGTTGGGAGTATTGCCTGCGAGATGATAGAAGGGTCGGGGTGAGGAGAGATTCCTGCTATATAGCCCCTTCCGCTCGAGCAGTGAAAAAACCCAAATATACGTAAAATAACTGCGCGGAACGTTGGTACGAGGAGGCGTTGTAGGCGAGCCGTCCGCGCCTCTCTGTTACACGTATATCCGGAAAAACGGACGCTGCGAGACGAGGCAGCAACGAAGAGTTTAATATATGCGCTTCAAATAAACCGACATGCACTACTTAGGTCGACCGACACCACGCGGGTAGGAGGTAAGTACGCAGTGAAAGCTCCATTTTCCGGGCCACGCGGCAAGACAGGTCGCGTGTATTATATACACAAGTATTACTACTCGAAATCGTGTAGTGGTATTAAGTTTTAGCGTAGGATTTTTAGACGCATCGTTACTTTACGATCGGAGAGAGTCGAATGATGATACAATTTAAAAAAAAAATGGATATTGTATTTGCAAGTTTCACGAACCATCCTGTGTTTATTAATTGAAACTATTCACCCCTAAATCTATTTTCTTTTACAAGCTCTAAATGATATTCGATGATTTATGACATGTTGTAAGTTATATAAGGCTGTTTATATTTGTTAGGAAACAGTTTTAATTCTAAAAAAGATGGTCGTTGAATTTTAAAACCCCATAAATAACAAAAAAGAAAAGTACCCAATGAAAGTATCAATGTTAAGTTTTTTGTTGGTATTTTTTGGCCAGGGTCACCGGATAAACTATATAGAGCTTCGCTTCCGAATAGAAAGGCGTTATCTGGAAATCTACCTAAAAAGCCGTTATCTCGGGTGCCGGCTGAAAAAGGTGTTATCTAGGAATCATCCAGAAAAAGGCGTTATTTCGGATTCCGGCTAAAAAAGGCGTCATCTCGCGCGCTAATCTTTTTAGCCCTGATAAAAAGATTATTATTGTATTATAATTATATTGTAGTACAATATTTTTCGATGGAAAAACCAATAGAAAAAAAAACAACTTGAACAAAATAGTATATTGTGTACCTAGGGCGTAAAGTGGGCCTTTTCAGTGCGGAGCAAACGCACCATATTTTTTCTGACACTTTTATTGATTTTCGGGGGTTTTGAGCCTAAATTAATTTTTGCGATTTTACGCAGTTTTAGAGCAGCGGGTGCAAAAGTATCTACTAAAAGATACTTTTGCGCCTCCGGACAAAATAGTACATTACGCACCAAGGGCGCTAAGTGAATCACCCACTTCGGGATTTATAATTTGAACGCACCATTTGGGACTTAGTTTTTTCTAGAATAAGTTGTTTTCTAGAATTAAAATTAAATCATTATTTCTGATATTAGTAAAAATATGATGAGTAAAAAATTTCTAAATCACCAAAAATCACCTGAGATTTTGGCGTGAGAAATCACCTGATTTTTTTCAATAGGGATACGCAGCCCTAAACACCCCTACTTTCTGTACATAAATCTGACATTACTTCGAGAAGCGTGCCTTGTCGCTTGATTTATTGGGCTGCATAGGAAGTCTCGTTCCTAGATGTTTCAGGTCAAAAACGCAAATTGCCGCGTTCCCCCTCCATCGTCGATTGATTTCGGGAATTCTTTTTTTTGATTGCGCGAAAAGATGTATGGATCCAAAAAACCCTTACTTTCTCTGTTACTGTCAATCTTTCGAATGCTATTTTGTGACAGACCTACGCCGACGTAGAGTCGTCTTTTGGCCGAGTTTTGTCTATGTGTTAGTGTTTATTTCAATTGAATAGAAATAAGAACCTAAACCAAGATAGAAAGGACAAGTTAGTGAAACATTAGCTATACAACTAATACTTAAGTGACAGAACAATGTGCCAATCGATAACAGCCATCATTGAAACGTCTCCCGCCAAGAATGCGATCAATAATAAATACATGGTAGTCCATTTAGAGTGGACAGTGAAAAATGTGAACAGCTCATCACCCAGACGCAAAAGTATCCATCGTTCGCTCGCCACGTGTTACACTCCGAATGATATTTAAAATTAAATGTACCATATTAGAAGCCTGTACTCGAATACATATATAATTTTATTGCTTTTTGTACTAGCACTAGCTAATGCGTACTTACCGACAAATTTTAGAATGTATATTTCTTTTGCAAATAATAATAGAATTACTAACAAAAAAACCGCTACCAATTCATTGGCACGTAGCTTCTTCAACCGTAATTTGTTGATTCCTTTAATTAATTTTTATAACAAAATTTATAATTTTTTTAAAAATTTATTGCATAATTATAATTAAAATTCATATATGAATATTAAAAGTTGTTAATTTTTAAATTTATTTATTTATTTATTATTTATTTATATCTAATTTATATAAATTTTGAGCTGATAAATAAAGTTATCATTTGAAATAGAAGTAAAATATCTATATTTTATAATAAAACAAATAGCTATCACGGTTGTTTTGTTATTAACAAAAACGTGTTTTTTTAAAAAAGTTCAAAACTCACAAATAAATTATAATAATGCAGAATATAATGCATTCATAATGCATAATTCATAATTATAATAGATTATAATAGATATAATTTTTAAACATTTTAATTCATTTTGTTGGTTGGTTTTTAAAAATTTTTAAAAATCATCGAATGCCTACTCAATGACGTTTCCTCATTCCACACGACCTAGCGGTAGATATCACTGCGCGTTTTTTAAAAATAAAATATAAATCTTTTTTAATTTAGAGATTAAATTATTTTTTGTAACACATGAATGATTTTCTGCGTTTTCCTACATAAAAATATGTTCTAAAAAGTGACTTTTTTTACCTATCGTGTAAAGAAATTCATTCTCTACCTCTGCTCTAAAATTATGTAAAATCGGGAAAATGAATTTAGCCTTGCTTTTTAGGTTCAAAAACGCATAAAATGGAGTTACGAGTTAAAAAAAAAACACGTTTTTGTTTTTCATGATAACTAAAGAACCGTGATAGATAGAAAATTAATTTTTTTTAGAAAATATAGGTATTTTAATTCTCTTTCGAATGCTACCCACCCCATTCAGATACATAGAGCCGTTCTCGAGAAATTACGATTTTTAAAAAATGTCAAAAAATTTTTAACCTCAAATATCTCTGAAATTTATGGACCAATCATTTTGCCCAAAGAACTCGACCGAGAACTATAAAAAATCTACCTCTAAAAGGAATTTTGAAGCCATTAAGTCAATTTTACTCTTGTAATCGTTGGACATACAAAACTGATTTTTTTCATTTTTCAATTTTTTACTCAAAATCTAGCCTACAGAATGTATTCAAATATATTCTGTATTATCACGATTTTTCTCAAAAAAATTGACCGTTAAGTTTAGGAGTTATAAGCTTCTAAATAAAAAACACGTTTTTGTTAATAACAAAAGAACCGTGATAGCTAGAAACTTTCTTTTTTTTTTTAAATATAGGTATTTTAATTCTCTTTCGAACGCTACCCATCAGATTCGAATAACTCGATCTTATCATTAAAAAAAATCAAAGAACAGTTTTGAAAAAGTCGAAAATTTGAAAAAAAACAAAAACGGATCGCCCCAATCAAAAAACGGATTTTTGACCCGCCATCACGCAAAAAAAAAAAACAAAAAAAATGAGACCTGTCCGGTCAAAATCGACCTAATAGAAGCTGAGATCCAGGCGTACACACACACACACACACACACACACACACACACACACACACTTACAGACATTTTTCAAAAACCATGTATTTTGATTCCTAACACCTCGGAACACAATTATAACATGTTTTTACAACAACTCAAAAATTTACTATCACAAAGCTTCCTCTAGGAGGAAGCAAAAATTGAGTATAGAATTTACATATACGGAGCGCCTGAAAGAGCTGTTTTTCCAAAAATTTACTCAGAATTTATTTAATTAAATAAAAGCCGCAATGCCGATAAGTAGGGATCTGTATACTTCGAATTTTGCCAGTTTTAAAAAGTGTTTATCTCATGGAAATGCTGATAGAATCGCACAAAAAAAATCTGAGCATAGTATTTATGGCATGTTCTTGTTTGTGCACATAAGGATTGTGCACATATTTATTGTGCACAGATAGCATTGGTACAGACCTATATATATATAGATATATACCAATGTTAAAGTGTGCACAATTAATATGTGCACAATCAGTATGTGCATAAACAAGAACACGTCTTTACATACACGGAGCGCCTGAAAGAATTGCTTTTCCAAATAAACGTTCGAATGTTTATTCATTAAATAATGAAATTGGGTTGATTTTGAGGTTCACATCGCCTTAATAGAACTACTAGACTTATTAATAATTTCTTAAATATTTATATATAGCTGGGCTCATCAGTGAGAAACAGACAATTCTTTCTCGGATGCACTTTTGTATGGAGACTAGTGATATTGAGCACATTTAGTGTCTACACAAAGCCCCTACACAGGACTTTTATAGCACTGCTAAGTTCTACACAAATAATATCAAGAAAAAATGTACACATATATAATCTACACTGAGATAGTTTACACGATTAAAATCTACATCATATGTAGATTATATTGATGTAGATTTTAACTGTGCACAATTTATCTCGATAAATAGTTTGTGTTCCGAAATTATCTGTGTAGACTTTATTTGTGTAGAATTTTATTATATTTTAAAGACTTGTACACTATTATCGTGTACAAAATACTTGTGTACGATATCGCCGTAAGTCGTCGATTAAATTCACATACTTAATTATAGGTAGTTTTTAATGAATTACATACAATTTGATCTCAATTAAGGGCTTGGAAATGAAAAGGGATAGTCCGCGATTTTGCAGAAAAAGTATTCTCTAACGATCCGAATTTGAAATGCGCATTCTTCTGTGAAGAAATCAAATTTTCATCTTTATTAGTTTTATTAAAAATTCCAATAAACTTTTTTTTGTGATAAATACTACTGAAGGCCGCGCGCCATGGTACATCACGAAAAATTGTACAACAATACATAGACTACTGAAATTTTCGTGTCGTGCGCACGCCGTAACATGTGTACCGTGGCGCGCGGCCTTCAACAGCATTTATCGTAACAATCACCAAATAATCAAGCTAATGATAGCACGAAAAAAGCAGTTGACTCCAACACTCGTGTTTATTTTCATTTTAATTTATAGTTCTATTAATGATCATTTGATAAGATCTGTGTATAAAAGGAAGATTTTTTTTCATTTTCACTTATTGCAGTCATGAAGGTTTTGTATATTTTGTTGTGCGTCGCTTTTGCGAATGGCTTCTATATAGGTAAAAGAGATTTTAAATAGTATTTTTGTTGATTAAAATAAATTTTTCAATTACATATTATATTTTAATTTTTAATAGATAACAATGGAACGCATGAAAATAAAATTGTTGGAGGACGTTCCGTTAATGTAGAAGATCTACCATATCAGGTAAATAAATGTCAACTAAATTTTGTAACATTCATTCCTTTGCAGCAATTTCTTTAATGTAACTGGTTAAAAAATTAATAGATTATTTAATAGATTTATTAATAAATTTATCTATTAATAGATTGTTGAATAGAATAATCCATGAACGATATTAATAGACCTACTTGCTTTATCGCATTATGTATTAAATAAATTTCATACAAACAGTATATAGAAATTTAAATAGTACATTATGCACCAAGGGAGTAAAGTGGGCAAAGTACGCACTGTGTGAAGTTGCCGCCCGAGCGAAGCGAGGGCGGCAAACACAGTGCCTACCTTGCCGACTGTGCACTCCCGAGGTGCATATACTACTTTTCCCCACATCAGGCGTAAAGTGCGTTACAATTGCATTTATTTTAAAATCATTATATATTTATTGACTTAGTATAAAAGTTGATACATTTCAGTTTATAAAAAACTTTATTTTTATTGTAAGATGGTACAAAAAGTTGGTACATTTTAGTTTGTATAAGTATTTCAATTATTTACATAGATATTTCAATTCACAACTTATTGCTATCTTCATAACTTTGGACGAATGCTTCACTTTTCATTTTAAATTTTCTATCTATATTTATATAAATAATAAAGTAATAAACTTTTAATTTCTTATTGCATCAACAATGACATTGTAAACTTCTTGGCTACCTTTACATGAACATAAACTATAAACTTTTCACTTCTCTTTACATAAACAATAGTATCTGCTATAATTTATAGTAATACATTTCAGTTTGTAAAAAAGTATTTCAATTTTTAAATTATCATCATCTACCCTTTCATAACATTGTAACAATGCTTACATTTATTTCAATTTTCAACTTATTATTTAAATAGATATTTAAATTTTCAGCTTATTGCAACCTTTCATAACTTTGAAACAATGCTTCACTTTTCATTTTAAATTTTCTGTTTATCTTTACATAAATAATCAACTATTAAACTTGTAATTTATCATTGCATAAACAATGAAATTGTAAACTTCTTGGCTACCTTTACATGAACAGTAAACGAATAAACTTTTCACTTATCTTTACATGAACAATTGCATTTGTTATAATTTATAGTAATAGACTGTATTTCACAACCTTGGAACAAAGTTTTTGGGTCAACTACATTTACGGTATCTTTCATTGAACCAAATTTTACTCTTTTTGAATCAGGTTCACAAAGGTTAGTTCTGAAATCATTTTCCTTGCCAGGAGATTCAGTTTTATTCAATGAATCTTTTGTACTGTAGTTATCGGTCTGGAAATCATCATGTGCAATATGTGATGGCATAATATTACTGGATCTTGATTCCTTCAAATAAGGCTTAGCAACTTTATTCGATAACATTTCTGTTTTTTGTGAATTTTCATCATTCGAATGAACATAATTAGCTATACTATGAGGATGCGTTGAGGTTGATGGCTGCGCTAACACTTGTACACTTTGATTATTCGAATGAACATAATTAGCTATACTATTAGGATGCTTTGAGGTTGATGGCTGCGCTAACACTTGTGTACTTTGATCATTCGAATGAACATAATTAGCTGTACTATTAGGATATTTTGAGGTTAATGGCTCATCAACAGTTGATATTTCTATAGTACTATTATTAATTGCACCATTTGTTGCAATTGTCTTTTCTGTTGTTGTACTATTTTTCTGTACAGTAGAAAATACACTGTTGATAGGTGGATGATTCAAAAAATGACTTTTTTGTGTCTTATCTGAGTTAGCTATCAAATTAAATATCTTTTTCTTATTTGCTGTAGAAAAATCTATGTATCCTTGAGCCACTGCATCTGACTTCCAGCCTCCATGATTTTTGACAAGAACTAAGTTTGCACCTGCATTTGATAAAGCAGTTGCTGAGCTTCGCCTGAAGCAGTGGCCTGTATATTTTTCTGGCTCGGGTAATTGCAAAAATGTTGCAATAATACTAGCTACTTCGCTGATCTTATTCTTGCCAATAAACTGTCGTGTACATTTTCCTTTTTGATAAGTAACAAAAAATCTATCATCATGTAAGTTAGTAGGCCTCAGTAATTGATACTTTTTAACAATATCGTAGTAGTCATTTGAAATAATGAAGTTACGTGAAATATACGTCTTTGTTTCATTAACTGTAACTATAAAGTGATTATTGTAGTCTTCAACATCACTTATCTTCAAGTTGTGAATTTCTTGGCATCGTAAGCAACCAAACAATCCAATAGTGAGAATTAGCTGAAATGATATATCATTTTAGCAAATATTTCAATTTATGTATTAACATATTCAATGCGAGTGAAAAATAATTTAGACAAACCTTTATAGACAAGTAGATGGTATCTTCAGCAAGATTCAGAAACTTATTTACATCAACTATGGTAAAAGTTTTTGACTTCTTTGGTTGGTAACCTTTGTTTTTATTTGACAAGTATGTTTTCAAATTTTCATAATTTTCAATATTTACTCTCTCTTTTAAACTCAAAGTAGTTCTCAATTTGGACCAAATACTCCATAGCGTTGGAGGTTTTAATTTTTTTGGATAACTCTTGAAAATATACAAGAAATACACTTTCATCAAAGGATGCTGAGTTTTCTTTTTTCCATTGCATGAAGTCCTCATATGTTTTGAGATAAAGTTGCTTAGATTTTAAAGGCAACAAATAATTCACAACCAATTCTGCTTCTTTTTCAAAATTTCGCATAAGTAATTCTGTATCAAAATACTCATCATCAGATGAATCTTCTGAAGTCATCTTGTCTATTCTAATAAATATTAACTGATTTTATTGTAAAAATCAATATCTCTCTCAATTTTGAACTTCAATAACTCAAGTGCTTTCTCTTTTGTGTTTTTTTGAGGTTATTTATAGCATTTTCTGCTGAAGGAATAAACATATTAAAATTTATGTTTTGAACGATTACTGTGTATAAATACATATTTGTTAATTATAAGTTATCTATTTACAAGTTTGACAGCGAATGTAAACAAAAAGTAGTTTTTTTACTGTATATAACTGTATTGGTGTTCTTGTGAAACAACGAACTTCCTTCTACTAATTCTGATTAATTGATTGTATTTGAATGCGAGAATACTTCTGATACAACGTAGATCTTTAGGTAGAATACCAATTGACTATAAATATTGCACTCGATATTGCAAAACAATCACTTTGCAGAATGATTTACAACCGGTAGCCGATATATCTTTAGTCTATGAACATTGCATAGATAGGCTTGCGCTTGGAAATAACCTCGCTGTAAAGTTTTGCCTAGAGCGTACTCGGCCTACTTTAGCGCCCGCTAGGAGGGGCTAAAGTACGCACTTTACGCGTGGTGTGGGGAAAAGTTTTTTAAATTAATTCAAGAAGACGTTGAATCTGATTAAGGGGGTTATCGTGATTTTAAAGTGGGTTCCCTACTTAATTTTTATGTCATAAATTATTAAAATATAATCATGTAAGTACACACGGATATGAGAGGCAAATATTTTCTGAACTGAAAAAAATCATTCTGATAAAAAATTGTTTATCGAACACGTAGATATTGTTCAATAAGTAAAAAAGTTACTTTCGCAATTTTCCAACTTTTTGTTTTTCATTTGATTTTAATGTTTAACGCCTCATTTTACTCCTTAAATATTTGTCTACGACCCATCCAGGCTTATATTATGGAATAATTAATATATACAAATCAGCATGTAATTGTTTACAGTACAATACAGCATAAACTTGAAGTTTATTGTGCTTAAACTGTAAACAATTACATGTTTGTATATATTAATTATTCCATAATATAAGCCTGGATGGGTTATAGATAAATGCTTAAGGAGTAAAATGAGACGTTAAACATTAAAATCGAATGAAATATAAAAAGTTGGCAAATAGCGAAAGTAACCTTTTTACTTATTGAACAATATCTACGTGTTCGATTAACAATTTTTTATCGCAATAGTTTTTTTCGATTCAGAAAGTATTTTCCTTTCATATCCGTGTGTAATTACATTATAATATTTCAATAATTTATGACATCAAAATTAAATAGTGAACCCATTTTAAAATCACGATAACCCCCTTAAAGCTCCTTATATTTATTGATCAAACGAACTTACCTAAGTGAAGTGCGATCGTAATTATACGAGAACTTCGCTCTCAAGATTATAATATGTGTAGTATTTCCTCAGCTGCTCGCCAGATGCCGACAACGGTTACTTTCAGAGAGTAAGAAAAGAAAGGAGAGGAGGTAGTCCTGCCTCGTCCGCGCGCTCGTTCTCTCTCTGATCCTCATATCTTTTGAGAAAGAAATTGTTAATGTTGTACAACGGATGGGAGTGTCTCTATATATATTGAGTATACAAATAAGTTTCCGCCGTTTTCAAGAGATGGCTCCAACGACAAGATTACTTTGAAATCGTCAGATGTAAAATGTCACATAGAAAGTTTGGACACCTGGCAACAACATAACCTTAAAATACTATTGACTTTGTATTGGCAGTATACATTTTTTTTTGTTCGAAAATGTCGAGTTTTGTACCGAATAAGCGTCATTTGCCGGAAGTTTTGATTAATTTATTTCATTTAAAGAAATCTGCTGCTGAGGCGCATCGGTCGCTTGTAGAAGTTTACGGTGATGCTGCTTTAAGTGAGAGAAGTTGTCGTGAGTGGTTTCAAAAGTTTAAAAACGGCGAGTTTGACGTGGAAGATAAAGAACGCGAAGTTTGAAGACGCTGAGTTAGAGGCATTATTGGACCAAGACTCATGTCAACTGAAGAGCAGCTCGCAGAAAGCTTGGGAGTGACTCAACAAGCGATTTCACACCGTCTCAAGACCATTGGTATGGTACAAAAGCAAGGAAATTGGGTTCCGCATGAAACCCAGAGACGTCGAGCGCCCTCTTTTCACGTGCGAACAACTTCTTCAAAGACAAAGTCGAAAGGGTTTTTTTGCATCGAATAGTGACGGGGGATGAAAAGTGGATCTACTACGACAACCCAAAGCGTAGGAAATCATGGGGTAAGCCCGGCCATGTACCAACTTCAACGGCCAAACCGAATATTTATGGCAAAAAGTTAATGTTGTGCATTTAGTGGGATCAGCTCGGAGTAATCTATTACGAGCTACTCCAGCCTAACGAAATTATCACTGGAGAACGTTATCAACAGCAACTGTTGTAATTGAGCAGAGAATTGAAACTTAAACGCCCCCAATATGCCAAAAGACATGACAAAGTGATTTTTCAGCACGACAACGCTCGGCCACATGTTGCAAAAGTCGTCAAGGATACTTTGGAGGCTTTACAATGGGATGTCTTACCCCACCCGCCGTATTCACCAGACATTGCTCCTTCGGACTACCACTTGTTCCGATCGATGGCTGACGCCCTGGACAAGCAGCACTTCACTTCTTTTGAAGAAGCCCAAAATTGGGTCAATTCATGGGTAGCCTCAAAATATGAAGAGTTTTTTCGACGTGGCATCCGAATGCTGCCAGAAAGATGGCAAAAAGTAGTAGCCAATGACGGACAATATTTTGAATAAAATGTAACGTATATTTTTTTTACAATAAATGGATAATTTTTATAAAAAACGGCGGAAACTTATTTGTATTTACAATAAATGCACTTTTTTTTGGGTAGGGTTATAATCTCTTCGAGCGAAGTTCTCGTATAATTACGATCGAACTTCACTTAGATAAGTTCGTTTGATCAATTATTATACTTCGAACTTCGCTCTCAAGATTATAATATGTGTAGTTCTTTAGCGTACTTAACAATTTGAAGAATAAATCTAGAAAAAAAAATATCTGTAAGTACAAAAGAACTTTATTTCGTTTTGATTTACAGAAAGAAATCTTTGAACATGTTGAAGAACTAAAACGAAAAGTCTTACTTGTAAAACAAAGAATATGCGTCTTATCATATTAATCCTTACGCAATAAAATTGAAACAAACGATTCATTATCATTTACAATCTCTTTATGATAATGTTTTGCAAAAACTAAAGAGTTTTCAGATCAACCTGAGGTTTTCTTAATCGTCTGGATATCAACCCCTCTAGCAAAAGCTGCTGAAGTTGAAGCGTGTTTTGTGGAATGACAAGTAAACACGCTCGTGTCTATTCCTGCACTAGCCAAAACCTGCTTTATCCACTTACTTATGGTCTGAGAAGTGACTGATACAAATGGTCTCTTTAAGGTGATGTTAAATACCGACATAATTTTCAAACGAGTACATCTCATGAAAATACCAATAGAATCATCCAAAAAAAAATCTGAGTATATTATTAACATATACGGAGCGCTTGACAAACGTGTTTAAAAAAAAAAATAGGAGAATTTATTTAATTAAATAAAAACCGTACTGTCGGTAAGTAGGAATCTGCAATTGACCTACTTTTCAAACGAGCATATCTAACGAAAATGCTAATAGAATCACTCAAAAAAATTCGTGGATATAGTGTTTATGTGTACGGAGCGCTTGACAAAATTTGTTTTCCAAATAAACGCTTAAATGTTGATTTAAAAAATATTGAAATTCACGGTTTCACATGGCCTTAATGAGATAAATAAGTAATAAGACTCGCCTCTAAACACTTCAGTACGCTTTAAGTAACAATTAACACTAGAATAAACGCATAGTAAAGGATTAGTTTCAAACTTAGGTAACAGTAATACTGGGTTAGTTACTCCTGGTCTCGAATTCGTAATCATATCTGTAATCAGAATCTCGATCTTCGAATCATTAATGCTCATATTTTCTAATCTAATGCTGATATTTTCTTTGACAGCGTCTGCACTCTTTGCGTTGAACTCAAGGTTAATAATATAGCAGTTTTAAACGTTAATTCTTTCAAGGAAAGGCCAGAATTTGGACCTAAATTCTCTAAATAATGAAAAACGATATTACGTCCCAAGTTACACAATATTTAGGTTTTGATGGTCTAGAACGGAAACAACCCTTTAATAATCTTTTAATCAATGCGCTCTCACCTATCTTATTAACTGATAACAAAGATATTGCGCTCCTGTCCGCATTTAGTGTCCCATAAGAGTTTCCTTGCTCAAAACGCTGTGTTAAATAATATCGATCTTTTCAATATCATAAAATTTTAACTATTCTACTAATAAGGCACTTTTGTACTGCTTCACGGTTGCGGTACTAATAGATGACAGCAGGTTCCTCACGGACTTCTTTGGGTAGGCCATTTTCGGTATAAAATTTCCAATGGCTCATAAGATCAGCGTGCACCTTGATCTTCAGGGCTTTAGGCGTATTCGGATCAACGCCAATGATCGATTGTACAGTAGCTGAAAGAGGTTTTGATGCTTCTACGCCATTTTCCTTTGCCTCGTCCAAAGCCTTTGTTCCCAAATCAGACAGGCCTTGTTTGTTCTCAGAAACTAGAAACGTCAAAACAAGTTTCTATCAGAACAAGCGTGTCTAATACAGCGCTATAATTTATGATTCTAAAGGAAAACAGGGCCTTTCAAGCACAAAAATCAATCATGAAAAGAGAGATTATAAGTAGCTGTTTTTTTAGAAAATTTGATGTGTTTTGCGCGGGAAAGCAAAGCTACGCGCCCAAAAAAAAAACTCTCCGACCACGCGCTCGTCGTGGTTTTGGTGTTACGGCGTATGCCGCACGCTCGAGAGAAAAAACTACTCTTTCCTAAGTCGTAAGCAATATGACATTAGCAAAATATTTACTTAAGTCGAATGTTAGGGTGACTCGCCCAGTAGATGGACACCTACCAGTAGATGGACGATGTTGAATAAAATTAGTCGTCATTATTTATTACAGCAGTAAAAACAAAAATTTGTTTTTGTATTGGGAAGAGCAGTTCTTTATACAAATATTGCACGTTGTACAATCTTTAGGAAAAGGTTATTTATTTAAAAAAAAAAATCATTGAATGGCAATCTCACTGCGCCGCGTGGTGACGCTCGAGATTCAGGCGAGTTCTTGTATCAAAGCGAAGCACATGGGTCTCAAAAAATACAGAAATAAAAGACTTCTAAATTACATTCTTCAGATATATAATGCATATGAGGCGTTTCACGTCAACTCTCCCAGCGCGGCGCGCGAGCTCGAAATCTTGTTATTTCCAACTCATGTTTATGATACTTAAATGTACTTTAAAAAATTGTTTGATAAGCGTTTCCAACGTATTTTTTCCTCAGCTTTCTAATGATGTAGGCAGTTTTTCCGAAATTTTCCATTTTCACCTTCAAAAACTACAAAACATCTTATATCTCAAAAAGTATATTTTTAATATTTTTTTTACCACTTAAATCGAAAACTGAGCATTTTTTACATAGGAAATGATTTTTTTCAAAATTTGCTCAAGATGTTTTCTTCGAGAAATTGAGCCCAAAAGAGTAGATGCAACGTCTTCCCTGCGCTCTGTACCGCGCGGCACGTCGCGTGGACTAGGTCTTCCGCGTAAAAAAAGTTGAGATCACAAAAAGATCGCTTTAAGATATGTCTCGATTATGGCACTATTTAATACTTTTTAAGATGAAAAGTCTCAACGAATAATCAAGATGATTTTAATATTTTTTTAATTATCGCTAGATTCGGCCTTCTAAAGCATTTTCAAGATGGTTTTCAGACATACGAAATTCATTATTTAATATTATTTTAAGATAAATTTGAAATGCTTTTGAAATGAATTTAAGACGAATTCGAGGAATTTAAGATGATTTTTAGATTTTTTAAGATGATGATAAGATTAACTTGAGACAAACTTTTATGACAACTTTAAGATGTCTGATAAATGAATTGATTCAAAAATTTTTAAATTTATGAAATAATATTTTTAATCAATTCTTTAAACCCGATTAAGGGGTTTATATGAAAAGCAAGGCAAGCCTTTAAATCACTCTTTAAACTTTAATTTTTCTTTGTTTTTTCTAACAGTTATTCTAAGGAAGATTTGATATTCAGAACTTAAAAATGGTTTTTTGAACTTTAATGTACACTCAAAAAAAATATAGTATATTTTCACATAAAAGTACTATCAAATATAGTGGTATTTAGCTACATATATATTTTATAGCCATATCAGGCACGTTACAATACAATGCTATTATTCTAATAGATGAAAGTACACTGAGGAAAAAGGCGTTTGTACTCTGAACTGTATTGCATAGTAAAACTGAATATTATTGTCTTTACTATATATTTTTTTAAATCAACTACAATATGTTAATAATAAATATATTCATATAATTCAAACAACTAAACAGTTATAATAACTCAATTATTGTCATATCCATATAATTCAAACAACTATACAGTTATAGTAACTCAATTACTGTTATTTAACTAAATTTCCATTAAAGTTTACTATATTTATTTAGTATAATATAATATTTTCATTCGAAATCTTTAGGTATTTTAAATTTTACTATATAATATAATACCCAATAACGAATTTTTAGATATCTTTACCATAATTTTGTTGTTTTTATCACTATAAAATGTATATGTAGCCAAATACCACTATACTTTATAGTACTTTTATATGAAAATATACTATATTTTGTTCTCAGTGTACATTAAAATTCAAAAAACCGTTTTTAAGTTCTGAATATCATATCTTCCCGAGAATAACTGTTAGAAAAAACAAAAATTATCTGCACTGAGAAAGAAGCGTTGGTATAATTACTATATTGCTGTTAGTTGTGAAACTCTATTTTGTTTATAAAATAACCAATAAAATATTATTAATGCATTATAAAGAATTCGAAAGAATAGGTAAAGATTATGATTAAAGGTTATTAAGTAGCGAGACAGGCCTAGTCCACGCGACGTACCGCGCAGTACTGAGCGCAGGAAAGACTTTGCGTCTACTTTTTTGGGTTTTATTTCTCGAAGAAAACATTTTGAGCAAGAAAGCATCTTTTTGAGATATAAGATGTTTTGTAGTTTTTGAAGGTGAAAATGGAAAATTTCGGAAAAACTGCCTATATCATTAGAAAGCTGAGGAAAAAATACGTTGGAAACGCTTATCAAACAATTTTTTAAAGTACATTTAAGTATCATAAACATGAATTGGAAATAACAAGATTTCGAGCTCGCGCGCCACGCTGGGAGAGTTGACATGAAACGCCTCATATACATATATAAAAGATATTTAATTTTAAGTAAATGTCTCCAAAATTAAAATATTTTAAAGAAAAATAAAAAGAATTGAGGTTCATCTACTGGAAGAAATCTTGCCAATAGATGAACACATTAAAAGTACATTGGAATCACTATTTTTAAGTAAAATATAAGAATTATTAACATAATTACATGAAATATATTAAATAGCAACACTTTTATATAAGTAACTGTATGTTTTGAAGTGTAAACAAACAGTTTAGTAGTTTCATTCATAACCCCTATTTTTGGTTATGTTACACGGTAAACTTGATACATCAATATTTTTGTTTTTTTATAGAAAAAACTTTGTAACGATGATTGTTGTATGGATTTGTTTGCTATTATATTATCCAGTTTTCATATTTATTTGATTTACAATTGAAATTGTTATAATTTAATCGTTCATCTACTGGCGGAGGGTCGTACATCTATTAGAAGAACTGTTCATCTACTGGTATTTTGAGATATTCTATAATTTAGTATTTTATTAATAAAATCAAATTATTTTCAAACTTTTTCGTACATTTATGAGTATTTCACATGCTTGGAATTATCAAAATCGCTTTTGATATTAGATTTAAGAAATAATAATTTTAATAATTTGTGATTAAACACACAGTTGTGCCTGAGTGTCCATCTACTGGGCAAGTCACCCTACATCCTGCTCACTACCTGAGTCAGAGAAAAAATCATTTTCAGATTCGACTCTCTCCTTAGCACCATCTAAATTGGCTAATTTTTCGTCCAACTCCCTCTTCTTACGTAACAGTAAGTCAATTTCCAAGTGCACCACTTTCCTCTTTGAAATTTTGGAAAAAGAAAAGCAATGAAATTTATGTCGACACTCTCCGCGATCTGCACCCGGCGACAACGGAAAGGAATATGAGGATCAGACAGTGCGAGCGCGTGAACGAGGCGGGAATACCCCCTCTTCTTTCTTTTCTTACTCTCTGAAAGTAACCGTTGTCGGCATCTGGCGAGCAACTGAGGAAATACTACACATATTATAATCTTGAGAGCGAAGTTCGAAGTATAACTTTTATACCAACATAATAATTTCAATATAAATCTTTAAGCCAATAACTCTCAGGATGAAAGTATTTAAATTTGTTTTTAGGCTCTCTTGCTTTGGTTCAGAGCAGATGACATTTGCGGTGCAACTATTATACATGCATCTTGGGTTATAACTGCTGCACACTGTGTCATGTAAGATTTCATGTAATTTTTATAATTGCATTAAGTATTTCTATATAATAGAACTTCTTACAAAAAATTGAATTAATCTCTTCATTGCAAAATAGAAATAAAACGCATGTATCAGTACGAATTGATAGTCGATACAGAAAAACTTTAGGTAAAATACACAGAATTCGGAAAGTTATAATGCATGAGGATTATGATAGACACAGCAAAAACAACGACATTGCTTTAATCAAGGTACTTAAATATGTTTATTTTACCTGTGAATTACTTAGAAAAGATTTAGTATAGATATAATATCACTATTCATGACAATGTTAGTATTTCAATGTGTGTAATAATATTTTTATATAACTTTGAAACTTATTAAATAAATTTCAGTACAAATTTGAATTTTTAATTAAGAACTAAGAAGTTGTGACTAACACGAATATTTTCATTATATTTTTCATCTAGCTTCAACAGCCTATTGAATTTAATAATAGACAACAACTTATAGAAATTGCAAAGCCATACGATATTCCTAGACAAGGTGAATTGATGCGGATTTCTGGTTTTGGAACGACAGGGGTAAGTCTTATCTCTCACAGAGAATAGTTTTCTTTTTTTCTAGAATTTCTTTAATGAATTTAATTAACTATCTTTAGGAAAATCAGAGCAAATCTAATGTTTTGAGGGCTGCATACGTACCTGTAATGAATCAAGAAAATTGTGAGAGAGCATACAGATCGTCACAACCCCTAACCGATAGTATGTTTTGTGCGGGCGATGGAAACGCTGATTCGTGCTATGGTGATTCTGGTGGACCTGGTGTTAGTCATGGTAAACTCTATGGAATCATTTCCACTGGTCACGAGTGTGCATCGACAATATTTCCTGGAGTGTACACTAGGGTGTACAAATATCATGATTGGATTGTAGAAAAAACTGGACTCAGATTATAAAATTTATAAACCTAACTTATTGTAAAAAATATGTTTTACATGATAAAAATACAATTTTGAACATAACGAAACAATTAAGCTTGATTCTTCCTGCTAATAACCGCCATGCGATTAGATACTGAACGATTACTCCCAAAATAAGTATGTGGAAAATACACCAAAATTTTACGGTTTACGGTAAGTTCAATTAATAAAAAAAAATTCTTTTCGAGACACCAAATCTACCTTCTGTATTTGATTTTTCTACTACTATATATCATATCCAACAATTCTCACTTAGGGCGTAAAGTTATACGTTATGCTCTTGATATGAAAATTACTAATTTAATAATCATCTTTTTACATAAAAAACCTGTGTTAATTTTTTTTATGGTTGAAGATTGTTCTAAGATGTACGAAACCAATACCTAACTCAAACTGAACAAATTATGAATGATATTTAAATTTCTCATTTAGAATACTATTTACTACCAAGGGGAATGATTGTAACTTTCTCACAGAAAAGTCTTGACTATTTTAAAATAGATACGCTTTACGATTACTTTGTATGTTCAATATTATGTATAATCTTAAAATAAAAAAATCCGCAGAGGAGAGGGTCGAAGGAACAAACCGTTTCTTATTTACGTACTGAAACGTGCCGTCCATATTTTTACTCATATAGTGAGGGCCTGTGGAACTCGTTTCTAAGGCACTTATCAAGCAACAATAGATTTAGATCCGTAGTGCAGGAATATAATGTATATATAACACGGACTTGTCCACACTATTTTATCAAGTAATCACTTTAATGGGTCATTTATTGTATTCTACCATTATTGTTTATTTATTTCCTTTATTTGGTCTTATCTACCGGATTGTAATAGAAGGATTCTAAATTATTGTATGAATGAATGCATGGATATATGAGTAAGTGTGGATATTTTCTTTTACGTAAGTATTTCTCCATCATTTATCATTTAATCAACATATTTTTCGGAATATTTTATGTGCGATTTCGGCAGCGATACACATGTATGTGTATCGAAAATGCATATTACCATGATTGTAATAGTTTTGTAAATACTAAATAAAAAGCTATACTATTTAGCTTATCGTAATTTTTTCCTTATACTAATCCTGCCTTGATATAAACCGATTTCAATAACTCTTAACAACACTTGTGTTCACCTTATATTATTTGACTTTAATCGACTGCGCACGTCGTAACACGTGTACCGTGGTGCGCGGCCTTTAATAGCATTTATCGTAACAATCACGAAAAATTATATTTAGCAACAATGCATAGAGTACTGGAATTTTCCAAAAAACTTCTGTAGGCGCTTAAGAATATAGTAGTTCGAATCAAATCCCAAAATTCGAAAATTCTTTACACAACTTTTGCATTCAAAAATACAGGTTTAAAATAGCTGGTCGAAATGAAATTACTTAAGGAACAAAATGAGACCTTGAAAATTAAAATCGGTTAAGAAACAAAAAAGATTAAGATGTTTTATCAATAATTGTTTGTGCTGTTTCTAAAATATCGGCATTTTGTTAAAAAAGTTATCTTAGTTATGTAAAATACACTTTATTTACAATACATTGACTATTTCTATCATTTTAAATAAATAACCTTTCAACTATGGTTTTTTTAATTTTAGATACCCTCTTCATTTAGCACTGCTTTGACCAGGGATTCATAAAAGAACCACCTTAAGTAGTCCATTTTTGCACCGTGTTTATCACCCTCGCTGCGCTCGGGCGCTAATTTCACGTCGTGCAATAATGGGTCACTTAAGGCACTAGTATCGTAATATACTTTAATACTTAGGGTTGATTAGTACTTTGGCTGGCTACATATGAATAAAAAATGAATAAAATGATGATGTCAGTACATAAGCGATCGGTGCTATTGCTTTAACATCCCCTCGATGTGATATTATTTCTATTAAAATAAATGCTATTTTATATAAATTTAAAAGCATGTAAATTTTCAATCCAATTCGGATTATTTTAACTTTATAATCACTATTAATTATAGTGAATTTATAATGCCCCTTGATTATTCAAATACTGATTTCTCTGATCGAAATTGTCAGATAGCATCACAAGAAAGACTTATTGTCAAGGCGAATTAATATCGTAGCGTGATTATTAATTCCGCGGGACAATACCTTAGCTCTGTTTATGAATAGCCTATAAGAAACTTCTAACTCAACAGCACCCGAATGCAATTTCGGCGCGCGTCATTGTCCACGGCCATTTGCGCTGGTTCTAAAAACCACCGGGTCTCGTTCGCAAGCGGGTTTACTTCGAGACAATGAAATTCGCAAACGAATGCGCGCATAATGACAACTGTGACTCGCTATATGAGACTAGACCCCTTATTTTACGCGAAAGGACTCGGTTGTGCGAACAAAATGTTTATAGTGTCTTCTGGGATTGCAGAACCGACGTCTTTGAATGCTTTTTGATACTTTATTGACAATGACATTGTACTTACTACTTTCAGGTCAGAGATTCTGCTGAAATTAAACAGTAGTAAATTCGATCGCTTTGAAAAACTACGGAGGGTGTGAAATACAAATGTAGATCCCTTATACCTCGTTGGTTCCTAAATTTTATTATTTTCTTGAATTTAAATAACATGTTGAGAAAAAAAAAACGCCTTGTCAGGTGTTCCACAATTGTATAAAAAATATTCCATTTAAATTTTCAGACACTTTTCCAAACTAACTCTGATTTATTACTATTTTCAAAAGTGTCTCTGAAAAAGTCTAATGGATGGATCATTCGAAATTAGAATAAGACATTCTTTACAGGATTATGAAGTGCCTGGCATGAGTGCGTTTTCTTTTCTTAAATTGTTTCTGAATATCAAACAATAATAAAATTTAAAAACCGGTAAGGTAGATTTCTATAAGCATTGTTTAACATCTTGTTAAAACAACTTGAAAAAAGACGCTTTCAAAATGTTATCATGCAGTGTCGAAAAGTCTTGTATAGAATTTGAAAAGAAAAAATGCCACTAAAAAAATGAGTTTCAATTTGCTTTGATATGATTACGTAAATTACTATTGTTAAAAAATAATGATTTATGTCAAAGTAATGGTCGTTTAAAGTTGAGTAAAGAAAATGCACTGATAAATTGAGGGGCTATTACTTGAAAAAATGGCATGTGCACGTAATAGCAAAAGCGAATCGATTTTATGACGATTTCAAGTGATTTCAAGATGTTGAAATCAATTTAAATTGATTCTATATAAAATTATTAAGCCTTTAAATTAAAGTTTAAATTCATTTAACGTCGTATTTGAAAGCTTTATAGTGAATAAATAATATGCACAATACTTAGATTTTTAATAATTGTTTGCAGAAATCTTTAGAATCTTTTTGTAAAGCATTATTCTGACTAAAAATATTTTTATTATTTACTTCAGGTAGCGATATGAATATTACATACTGTAATAGAATACACAAAATAAAAGTAGAAAAATCGAGCTTTAGTTTCCTTTTTTTAGAATTGAGTAATATAAATTACAAAGAGTTATTAAAATATCAAACACACAACAGAATAAAAGTAGAAAACCCGAGCTTTCATTCGCTTTTCTCGGATTTAAATAATATCAATTTCCAATAAAGTTATTATAAATTTTGAGAATTTATCAGTACATTTTTTTAACTCAAATGAAAATTGGAAATTTATACTATTTAATTTTAAGAAGTGCAAAGGGAAATTCGCTTTTTTTCTACCTTTATTCTCTATATTTGATATGCTACAGAGGATCTGTCAAGACTGATTGATTTATATTTTGAGATTCTAAAACATATCCCAAAGTTTGACTACATCCGTTACCTGCAGATAGTACGCAATCATATAGTAAGTATTTATCGTATTGAACATTTGTACTTTTTTTTTACTATTTTAATCAAATAGCAGTCTCCTATTGGGACTTCAAAACACTTTTTGGGAAAATTAATATTTTTATGTTTTTTATATTACTTTGAAATAAAGAAAATGACTTTAACCCCATTTCATTACACGAATACAAAAAGGCGAAAGTATTAATTTTGCGACAAATATGTAACTAGAAGGAAATAATTATAGTTTATGTAAGATAACAGAAGAAAAGTAAAACTTTTATGTATTATTATATAAGTTTGTCTTTACGTATCTTTAGGGTGGAAATTGGAAGGATGCAAAATTTTCTGTTACTCTGCAAAAATTATAAATACATAAGTATATCCACCTAATGTAAATGATAAAAAAAAATTGTAAAACTAGTTTGCATTATATTTATTCTTTATAACAGCTTAAAATTTGATGTCTAATACATCTATTTTCAAATTTCAAAAGTTACTTTTTCTTTTACTTTTGCTTTTACGAAAAACAGAAACTAACACGTGCCATACTGCTATTTTGCCCCTTTTGCAAGCAACTTTTATACAACATCCAGACTATCGGGCGTGAGAATGAATTTACGATTCAAAGGTCACAGGTTTCAGTAAAGAAAGTTTCGTCTTCTGCACATAACGTTATATATTATTATATCATACATGAAATCGATTTCAACACATTCCCGCAAGAAACATTGAAGCAAGGGCATAATGTTGTTCTACCTTCCTTACAGTTTTGTATACTTTCAGAATGAATATTTAAAACATCTATATAAATAGCACAACAGACGCTTGTATGTCAAAACTTAGCTTTATTCCAACGCGTTCGTTGTTTGCGTAATACATTCCACAAGCTTGAAGTATGCCTGCGACTTGAAGCATTGCATAATCAAAGGCAGCATACCAGTAACATCATATCATCGTGCATTCCCAAATGGCAACCCCATCTCATCAAAATTAGCGTGTTCTTAAGCCACGCGCCTCTATATGATTTCCCGTGGAAATTCTCGGAATATGACCTCGCAGATATAATCCTGCGACAGACTTACCCTATGCTCCAGCGTCGCGCAAGCCTCGAGGCCCATAGGCGCGTATTTAGCCGCGCGCGGCAGCGTCGTCGTCGTCGTCTCCGTCTCGAACCTCCTCGGCTGCTGAGGCCGGGCGCGCGCTGCACTGATCCCGTAATTATCGAGATGGGTGTCGTCGACGTGGTGTATCTGTATCTCGGGGGCAGGCCTGCAGCCGGCGCGCGTCGCTGCGGCGTAAGCACCGGCGGCCGCCTCGTTCACGTACTCCCGCACGTCGATGCTGCCTACGGCGACGCCGCGCGCCTCCGGGTAGATGCTACCGGCCGAGGGCTCGCACACACCCGTGAGCAGTAGGGTAGCCGGTAGCGTCGTCACACCTATGGCTGACGACGACGAGGATAGCTCCTTTTCCAGCTCGCGCTCCTTCGAGCTCAATACCACTGAAACACGATGAAAGTGCGTGTTATAAATATATATAGGGTTTACTACGTGCTCCGCTCGAAATGGCAACAGCACTTGGAGCCTTTTTACGGCTATCGAATGTGTGTGTGTGTGTGTGTGTGTATATATATATAAGGACTTAGTTGAGGGGAGCTTTTGAATCGAATGCTCCTTTTGACTTGGGTCATATAAGACGTGCCGGAGTGCTATTGGCTGGGTTAGTTTTATTGACTGTAAATAAGGGAAAGACATTGTCGGCGACTTGTGGGGATTCGGAAACGATGAAAATTAGACAGAATTGGCATTGTACTTGTTATTCGAATCCAGCAAATAGCTGTTAAACTGAGATCTTCATCGTTTGAGAAAAGTACTTGTAAGAGCATGAGTTTAAGAAGCAAAATATAAAAAAGGATGTTTTTATTAATATGTACTTTTATAGTAGTATTTAATTTAGAATAGTGTTTGTCACGCAGAGAAAACGCTTTTGTAAAACAATATTTAACACGTTTGCTGAGCAAAAATTCACAGCTTTGGAACAGTTATTTATTATATAAATCTCTTGAATGGCAGCTTATTTCGTTTATTTTTAAAAATTGGTTCAAATAGAAATTGTTTGGATTTTTTAATTATTCTATAGTAGGCACATATTATTTGAAGTTAATAGTCAATAAAGTGAGAAAATAAACTATGATTCACAGGGCGTTAAAGTAGGTCTGTAATAATGACAAATATGGGGACAAAAAAATATATCATACTCCCTGAGCTATAAAGAAAATCACGAAATGTTTCTAAGCTCAGATTATGGAATTAATTTAACTGCCGAACATTTTCAAAACCTATTTAATAACATATGCAAGAAAGAAAAGGTATAATATGTGTATAAAATGTACTCTACTTTTGAAATCTGCACAAAACATAGTGCCCCATGGGGCACTCAATCAACCATCGTTTCTGAATTAACTAGATTTCTTAGATATCAATAAGCTACCCTGTTAACTACCTAAGAACTAGCTAATTTCGTTTAACCTTTGAAAAGCGATATTCGATAGCTCATGTAAATTAATTCATTTTTATAGCTAAGAATTGGTGAAGTTTTGAAGATATTGATTTTTTTTGAGAAATTAATTTTTCAATGTGTTTTCACGAATTTCATATTTTTAGAAGAAAAGTGAGAAAAATTTGATTGTTAGGTTAGGTAGGTACATCTCCGCAATAAGAACAGGTTTCCTTTTTTATCCTTTTCAGCCTTTTCCGTTTGATTTCACTTAACCAACAATTAATTATTAATATGTAATTCATAATCTAACGCTAAGATACAATTGATTGATGCCTACTATGCATACCTACTACACATGTTAGTATACGATACATAGTTTTTTTTATATTTTGTCCTTAGCCATAAAGTTAGCTAGGAAATAAGTAATTTGTGGTTAAAATTTCTACCAAGGCTTAAGCATATTTTAGCCAGATTGAATACTCAAAGAGTGGCGTTATTACCGGGGTTCAGCTAATTTTTAGCTATAAAAATTAACCATATTTTGAAAATCTAGCTAATTTATAGTTAGAATATGCAGTTCTGCAAAATGAATTTTTCAATTCCACAAAAATAAAATTCTGATATATTGGTAAAAATATATGTTTTTCGAAATGTAAAATTACAAACTGTTCAAATTTGTATTTAATTAATCTGTGTCTATTTCTTTTTTATTCTCTCAAGAATCTTTTGAATTAGCGTTCATTCTATTATTATTAATATAACATTTAACATAGACGCAAAACAGACATGGAAAGTTGTGACATTAATACTGTAATAAACTAAAAGGCTCGAGTTCGGAGAAATGTCGGAGGTTGGCGATGAAAACTATCATGAAAATAAAGACTCACCTTTAGCCGGCTCGGAAATGCACTCGTCGTCGGATTCCGTCTGACGTTTTAATTTGTGAAGAACCGGGGCGACGACCAGCACCTCGCCGCTCATCACATACATCGCCAGAATTATAAATCCCTGAAAGAGAGCAAACATTCTGGTTATCAACGCTTCAGTCACATTCATGCAAAGTGTACGCACAAGCTGCGACTCCATAAAAATAAAGAATTTTTTAATCGGAAAGTCCTCTTTGAGATCCGCACCTTTTTTAAATCCAGTTCCTAGCCCATGGAACCGGCACACAACGATATTCGCTCCTCCGAGATAATCATATTTCTACTCCTGCCAACCTGACTCTATTAAAGTGAGAGAGCTCACGGCGAGGAGTATAAAGTTCAAAAGTCCGTCGCGATCTGCGCTACAAGTGGCAGCGAGTTTATTTAATCTCGAAATCTCGCTTTTGTGCTTATGTTAAATTTGCTCGGCGCGCGCTATTTTTGCGCTTGGAAGAGCGCTATGAGTAAAACAACTAAAACGCGCGCCTGCCTCGCCCCGACACTATCTAAATTCAGCGCGATACTTGAAAATACTTTCGAATGTACTTAATTCTCCGGCGAAATTCTTCTCCAAGAATTTTTAGAATTTTTTTTTTGTTTCGCGTGCTGTAAAGTTTTGTCTTCATATTCCTTTTTTTGCGCGTATCAAGTCACGAAATAACGCCATCAATCCTTTTAGAAAAATATTTGTCCGCACGAGGAAGCACTCGGCACGCACGCCGCCGAAAAGATTATCTATGGCCGTTGAAGATAACAATGAATCTTCCCTGTTCTTCGCACATGCCCGTATATAAAAATTCTTTTCATTTTAATTTATGAAAACAAACTATACCCAGTAGAATTATATTTGTCGTCAGATTTTACTTGTATCTTTATATTATAGTACTATTTTTTGTTATTCTTTTTAGAAAGAATATTGAAATATTGTAGGTATTTCGTTTATGAGTATTACTCCTGTATAATTGCCTTTGCCATCGAAATATAAAGGGAAAATCGGAATTTCGTGTAAAATTGAAATGCACTTGTGCACACAAGTTTTGAATGGAACATGAACAATTTCAAATCGTTCATGGAACTACTTCAATAATATAGAAGGGTGCGAACTATAGATATTCATATTTCTTCGTCAATAAATTTGCAGAAAATAATGTAAATATAATAAAGTAATGTGTTTAAATCATCTACATTTTCTAATCAACACATTGGTGATCAAAAGGTTGGGACGCTCAAAAAATACTTATAAGTTTACGATATTCAAGCAAAAATATCGCACTTTTTCGTGCTTTTTTGATAGAAAATACTCGGGATGAAAGGAATTGTTAATAATTTTTAAGTAAAATAAAAACTGTCATCTTAGTTTACTATCTGCATTTTACAATGAAAATAAGAAATGTTCGAATCTATCGCGTGCACCTCTGGTATAAAAACTTTAAAGTTAAATATATAAATTAAAGTCCAAAACAATTAATGTCAAAATAGGTCATTACGAAATAGGGAACAGAATCAATGTAAATAGATTGATTCAGAGGAATTTGAATTCTCATTTTGGAAGGGAATAATAGTGCATCAAGAATACCAATATTTGGATAAAGCGTTGTTAATTAAATTTATTATAATCGAATATCGAATTTTCCGAAGCGTTTTGTAACTTTTCCAATGTACAGTTTTCAGTTATCCCAGATATATAAATCAATAAGGCAGCTATTTTTTCATTATTTTCTGAATGTTAATAAAGATATATCACGTTCAAAAAATTTCGAATAGCTAACTTATTTAGTTTATATACCAGTAGCTGTTTATACCAGCTTTCTTCTAGTCGTTACTCAGAAGATTCGTAATGATATAGTACATTTCGACACGGGTGGGGAAGTCGATTATTTAGCTGGTGTGACTTTTTGCACGAGCGAAGTGAGTGCGAAAAAGTCACACCATCTAAATAATCGACTTACGCACTAGTTTCGAACGGTATTTTATACCACGAGCGCCGAAAAATCATATCAAAGTTGTGATTTTGAGGTTAGAGTGGTATAAAATTATTTTTTGTAACACAAGCTCGATTTTTTCGCATTTTAAACCTATTAAGGAGGTTCAGTCGTTACATCAAAATGCAGCCAACAATTTAGAATTTTTATATATTGTTCTTTAATTTGAAAAAAGATTACATGAATTTTTTCAGTATTTTTTATAGTTCATTTTTTCGAGAAAAAATTCTTGAAAATCGAGTTTTTAAGGCTCTTATGGAAGAGTGAGATTACGTGACCTTTGAACATAAAAATCTCTTATAAAAAAAGCAGAAATAAAGTTAAAAGACCTTCATTTTAATAGAAAAATAATCAAAGAATAAAAACGTAGGGGGATCTTGGTCACTTATAAGACATTTGGCAAAGAAGTATAGGTGAAAACGTAAACAAAACGCCGAGTTCGTTGGCTGCACGAGGAGGTGCGCGGTGAGCGGGGAGCTCCCGTGAGGGGAGAGAGGACGTCCCTAGCCTCGCCCCGCAGCATGACACGAGCCTAAAGCGACCGTTTATATCCTGCGGGTGAGAAAAATTGAAAAACGCCCACTACTCGCTGTAGCGGGCAATAAAAATTGCCAACCGCCCGCTGCTCCCTGTAGCGGGCAATGAAAGTTGAAAAGTGCCCGCTATCCACTTTTAATGAAATTTTTATGAATTTTTAACTTCGCTTTATATTAAAGAAATCGCGAAAAAGAGTACTTGTGTTACACAAAATATGGTGTGCACCAAGGGCACCTCGTATGGTTGTAGTACTTGCCCTCGGCTCATATGGTAAACTCCACACTCGGTCTAAACAAGCCCACTTTACGCCCTTGGCACATATACTATTATTCTCATCTATGCTATAATGGCCACATATGCGGGAATAAAGTAACATAGCTAAGCGGGAAATAGTAAATTAACGGGAATAAGGTAACATAGTCTAATTTTTTCAAAATCATAACACATAAATACAAAATAACTTTTCAAGTCTATAAAGTGGTCACAGTTGAGTCGAGAATAAAGTTCTATATGCAACACGGGAGTAAATTCGATTATTCCCTCGATGACTTTACTTCCTTGTTGCCCAATGTACTATTTTTGTACATGGCGTAAAGTATTGTGTTTATTCCCTGACTTATGGGAACAAAACTCCACATGCGCTCCTGTCTAGCAACTGGTACGCGCAAACGTAGTTTTGTTAATTCACTTATAGTTATTTGATCGATTTGTCCATAAAAAGTTCTTTTGTGTAACATAAAACAATAATACTCATTAACTGAGTTGTGAAGAGAACAAAAAAAGAGAACATCACTCACGCTCTCCTACGATTCAATTAATAAGCTGCAAAAAGAACTTAAAATAAACTGATATGAATCATATAAGTTGAAGATTTTTTCACCCTCCATTTCTGTCAATGTAAATAGGCTGTCTTTTCTCGATCTCTTTTCTCGATCAGGCGGGGATTATTTTTGAAATAAAATAGTATATTACGCACCTTGGGAGGAAAAAACTTGGACAGTCGTCAGCTCGTGTAAATTGCCACCCGAGCCGAAGGCGAGTTTTTCCCTCCCTAGGTGCGTAATATACTATTTATTTCTAAATTGATTAGCGACGTTTCGTTGGTGGGTCTGCCAACCTCTTCACATTTACTTAGTAAGTAGAACATATTTACGCAGTCATTAGCACATCTAATTCTTATCACAAAAATTTACAGTTTACGCATGAAATTAGAAGATAATAATAGTATAAATTTATTAGACTTAACTATCATAAAAAAAAAAAAATAAATTGATCGTCACCAATTAGTTTCAAAAACCGACCTCATCCCGTAGAGTTATAAACTTTTTTCAAATCATCCAATACAGCAAAAGAAAAATATCATTTATAATCTTTTCGACCAAGCAATACTTTTGTCACAAAAAAGATTCCACAAGGATAATCTACGGAAAGTTAAGGTTATGCTATTTAACGATGATTATGCGTTAAATATTATTAACAAAAACATACATGACCCTAAAATTACTCTCAAACATAAACAAAATAAAAATAGTGATAGGTTCAAAAATCATCCAAGAATTCAGCTACCATATATATAAAAAATAATTACAAAAAATTGTCTTCAATTCTCAAACAAAACAAAAAAAAACAATATGACTTCGACTCCGTTAGAAAAAAGACCATCAACACGATTCTAAAATTAGGTAAAGATATGACGAAAAAATGGGATCGAACCAATATTGTATATAAATTCACGTGTGAAAATTGCCCCACGGCTTATACAGGAGAAACAAAAAGAGCCTTAAAAAACGCATCAATGAACGTAAAAACAATAAAAATACAGATTTGATAGTTGTTATACGATAGGACACATTTAAGCATCAATTTGATTTGGAAGGTGCTGAAATCTTGGATAAAAGAGTAATTATAAAAACAGATTAAGAGGGTTATCACCCTATATTCAGGTGGTTCACTATTTAATTTTGATGTCATAAATTATTAAAATATAATATAAGTACACACAGGTATGAAAGGCGAATATACATTTTGAACCGAAAAAAGTATTGTGATAAAAAATTGTTAATCGAACATGTAGATATTGTTCAATAAGCAAAAAGTTACTTTCGCTATTTACTAACTTTTGACTTTTTATTCGATTTTAATGATCAGCGTTTCATTTTTCTCCTTAAACATTTCTCTATAACCCACCCAGGCTTATATTATGGAATAATTAATATATATATATATATATATATATCCGTTTTTTGCTTTTTACTATTTTGTAATTTTGCTTTTTCAAAGAGAAAGCTTTTTTTCTTTTGCGTCGATGTATCCTTGTCATCCTTGGTCCATGTATTCTGCGCCTGCGTGTCGTCTTTTCCTTGATTCTATTATTTGCAAGTTCTTTCTCGAATTTCCTTTACTTCTTCTTCCCTTCCATCACCACGTACGTCTTTTATTTTTCACTCGGTTTATTTTCTACTGCCAATTCTCTCCAACAACTTTCCAATTTTTCTTCGTAACCATTCCCCCATTTTCTTTCCTATTACCTCAATTCTTTCCGCGCGCGCATATACTTACGAAGAATTCTACAGGAATCCATACTTAAAGGGTTCAAGAAATTAAAAAAGAATTTTGGAGACACACCTCTGTAATAAGTTGTAAAGAGCGTTTTCATGTGTTGGAACATTTTCTCGTCTATTGCATAACCTATACAACAATAAAAAATTAATTGTAGAGGTGTGCAGCTTTGTATAGTTTTCAATTCGGCATTTCAATCAATTATTTAGTATTTTATTTAAAAAAAATCTTCACGTCAAAAATTAGGTTATCTAAAAATGAATTATTTTTAGCATTTCATTTCTCGTCACCGATTTTTTTTGCTCGATTATATTAAATAATTTCAACATAATCAGATTCTGTATAAGGTTAATTTAAAAAATAATAAATAAATAAAAAAAATTAGAATAGTTTTCTAATTTTTTACTATATCGTACTCTGTTAGTACTTTTCTAGAATTAGGATGATACACTTTAAAAATGTTACTATATTTCAATAGTATAAAACTAACGATTTCAAAATATTATATGATAAGATATTCTAAAGTAATTTACTTTAGTATCTAAAATTTCTGCATTAAGTCTTGCTCATAGAATAAAATAATTTACTACTTTAATAGATTATTTCATATTTACTAATGACTACGTTTTCAGTTGATATAGTTAGAGCTACAATAGACAATGTGTACGGTTATGAATTTATGTATAACACATATTAATTAGGTATATTAATAATTCCTAGCAATTAACAAATTATTTTCTTCAACGATCGTATGGCATTGTTAACGAGAAAACACTGTATGAATTATGATTAGTTTAAGTCAATTAGTAATCAGCATACGGCCTCGTTACATTTTCAAATTTTGATGAGGCGAATGTACTGGTAGAGATATTTTTCATATTTTATCATTCATTTTTACCAAATCTGTCTTTTATGATACACACACACACACAAACACACACACACACACACACACACACACACACACACACACACACACACACACACACACACACACACACACACACACACACACACACACACACACACACATATATATATATATACACACACACGCACACACACACACACACACACACACACACACACACACACACACACACACACACACACACACACACACACATATATGTATATATAAAATTGTTTGCAGTAAACTTGTGCTTAAACTGTAAACAATTACAAGTTGCTTCGCATATATTAATTTATCCCAGTATTAAGGAAATTTAAATGCTAACTTATGTTTGTTATTGTTTTGGTTCCGTATTCATACTCGGCTCAGTTGGGTATATATAAACGTGAGTGTTTATAAATTGACGAGATGATCCGACCACTGACTTGTTAACGTGTGTTAACATTAATAATTTCAAAGGTATTGTTTTGTTGTGTTGATCTGTATTGTGTATATCTTTATATTACTGAAAAAATTAACAATCATTCTTTTCAATAAAACTAGCCAGAAGAGGTTGGCAGACCAACCAACGAAACGTCGCTAATCAATTTAAAAATAAAAGGTTATTTCAAAAATAACCACTGCCTGATCGACAAAAGACAACCTATTACAATCATAAAAGTACATTTTATTGCAATTTAATAATTTAATTTCTAAGAAATATTTGATTATTTTTTCGAGCATTTAAGAGCTTTCAATTATCTTCTTAAGTTTTGGACACGTGACTATCTACGACTTTTTTAACGGACAAAATAGATACTTTTTAGCTTCATGCGTACACTTTTAATGGACTTAATACTGCTACTTACTAAAAGAGCCGCTTGAAACGCAAAAACGTAATGATAAATGATCAACGCGGAGTTGATGTAGAAAACTGAAGCTACCTCCATTGCTACAATACCAAAAAAAACGATCGCCGAGCGATGTAACATTCTTATCCTGAAAGCAGACAAATGATTGAGTTAAGTTTTTTGTCAGAATTATTTCTCATACGAAAGTGAAATAATCTTTAAGAATATTTATAAAATTCCACATGGAGTGATTGTAGATTATGGGTCTGAAGCGTGCATCGTTGCAATGCAATGAAATAATTTTCCACGATTGTTTAAAGTTTTTAAACAATGGAAATTTTATCTAAACCTTTGTTTTAAAGTTATTTTATACTATAAAACACTAAATCTACATGCAAAATTAATATTATTAGCATAAATGTGAAGTAAAATCAATGATTTATTTTATTTCGCTGCACTCCAATGTTGCAAACTTTAGACCCATTGTAGATTCCATCAAATAAATTTTGCTCAGATTTTGGAAAGCGCTTTCTGGCGTTTGCCAAATGCGAAGCTTGGTGCTCTCAGTTTGATCTCATACCTACGCTGAAGTTTCCAACATTGGGGAATGTCATTTATAGCTAGTTATTTATTTCTTTTAGTTTTCTGAAATTGTAAATATTTGAACTAAAAACTGCCAGAAGGCAGTAGTCGGGAACATCTTTAATTTGTCTTTTAGCTAACAAAAAGGTTGTTTCGTTCAAATGTTTCAAATTATCAAAATCATCAACAAAAAAATACTAAAATAAAGTAAAAGTCGATTTTTCACGATTTTTAGATACTATAGTAATGTTTCTCAAAGCCAGAGCAAAATCTTCTTCTCACATTTTTTAGATTCTGAAAGTACTCCTTTACGAATGTGTATAAATGGATTCATTGATGTATATTCAAAATTTGTTTAAACTTTATTTTTTGATTAGGTAAATGAAAAAACAAAATTTGCTATTTATTTAAGTTATTTAATTTAATCTCATATTATCTAATTATTAATGTAATTTAAATAGTATAGTATGGACATGCTCGAGAATTCAAATTACCGTAAAACGTTTAAATTACACAAGAAAAATCCAATTTTAGCTGGGAATTTCCGAGGTCGATGAAACGGCGCGAAGGCACAAAATCTGCGAGGAAGGAGAACAGCCTCCCTCTTCATGTTCCAGTAATGAGATTACAAATTATATCAATCAAAAAGTTTTGTCTTTCATGCGATAACGCTCTCAAAGTTTTTAAGCCGATTATTTCACTAAATACTTTTATAGCTATTTTTTTCAAATTCCTTAAAGAACAAGGGGTCAGATACTTTTCATTTGTATTCGGGACGGATAAATGGAGTTTGGTTCTTTGCCAAAAATCACTCGTCGTAAAAGGATATTTTTGGTAGTATTCTAAAAATTCTCGAGCATATTTTGTTACAAATATATTAATAATAATTGATAATAAGTATAAAAATCCAATTACCTTAATTGAATAATATCTTTCTTTGTAAATTTATATAACAAAGGCTTCGTTTTATGAATTACACTTATGTACAGTAGTAAAAACGTGAGTAACAACGTTATCGAACATATGACAAATATATTGTAGACCCCAGTGCCGAAAATCAGCCACCAGGACTCGTGCTTCCATCCGATGCTTTTCCGCGTTAATTCGGTTGTGAGTATAGCTAAAACCGGGACACCTGCAGCATGTAAAAAAAAAGTGAGTTGATTTCGCTAAATAAAGAGGAAAATATAATTTACTGCTAAAAGCTTTCAATTTTCTTACATTTCGTATTTCATCTCATTTATATTGAAAAATTTGGGGTTGCTTTTTTTATTTGTTTATATATTATTACAGCGTGGAGAATTGTTAATTTTACGTAAAATTGATTCGACGTTGCTGATAATAACGTTGAATATCGATTTTACGATTAAACATTAACGTTCAATGTTATATTGTAAGCAACGCCGAATTAATTTGACATAAAATTAATAATTTTCTATACGCTGTACTGATATAAACAGTACTAATACATAAATTAATAACATACACACACAAATAAAAAACATCGCGTACTTTATATACGTTGTTATTTACTTCAAAATCCACACGTAAAATAAAAAGAGGATAATTGGAAGTTGGATTTTGAAAAAAGATCATTATTACGTATTACAAATATTGACTTGAGCTCATTCAACCGCCATATATCTTTTCGTACTTGTTGGGTTCACGCGTTAGTCGCGTCGGTTTGCACATTCGACATGCACAGGCGTAAAGCTGCAACGATAGCGTTTCACGAGCGAAACTTTAAGTTTCTCTTTTATCTTTTCACACGAAGCTCGGCGAGAAATTCTCAGCTTTTTAGTAAGATTATTTAAAAAGTTTTCAAATTTAGAGAACGCCACGAAATCTTGAGGTTATCAAATGAAATTCAGTTCGCATTCGAATTTAGCGAGTCGTGATGAATACGAGTAAGGTAGTCGCATTTAAAGTAAACGATACTTTTTTTATATATTACGCTCGCACGTACGATTAAAAGAACTTGAATGCGTCGCGTATTAATTAAATTCCGTGATTTCATGGCGCGAGCCGACAGCGATTAAAACTAATTAGCTTCAATTTAACACGACCGTCTACACGGATTATTCGTGTACGCCAGTAAAAGTTGATATGTGAGCCGCGCATGTGTATTCATACCCGTTATAACGGCGACGACTGCTGGCTGGAGCTGGTGGCTCGGTTGGATGTTCGAGAGCTCGGCGTAGATAATTAGCGCCTGCGAGATGGGCGAAGACGTGCCAATTAGAAGAAAGGCCTCCAGGCACATCGCTACAATCGACAGAGCATCCTGAAACACACGTTTATCAATGGGAAATCATTTCCTAAGGGTTTTTTTTTTATTTATTCTTTGCTCGATTCTATTCGATGGTAAATTATATAGCAAAGCGTTTATATACGTTGTGGTTTGAATTGCTGGCCGGCTGTAATGATATTGAAATTTTTAGGCAAATATTTTTTAAGCGAAATCCGTCAGAAAAAGTAAAAACACGGAATCAGATTGAAATTAAAATTTTTGTTTTTGAATGTTTTTGATTAATGGTTGGGAATACACTTGGTAATAACGTACATTGATTGAGCTCAGCAAGAGAAATTAAATTTTTTGTAACTGTTTCGCGAAAATATACAGAGAAAATTGATGTAGAAATTTTCATTGCGTTACTTGTATTGTCAAAAAAAAAAAAAAAAGTAACGTTCTACAAATTAAACTTAATACCACCATAGTTTATTGAGATATAATATATCACTTATATGAAAAGTTATTAAATATGGGCCATATCAATAATCGAAGAGGCATAAGGCGGCACGTTAAAATTCGAGAGGTTAGGAATCTTTTTTTTGCCCGTGCAACTTTTAATAGCAGTTTTTGTATGTAGGCGGAAATAATTACGCCCGAAATACAAACAAATATTTATCTTGCAAGCTCAATTCTGCGAAGCTATTTTAATATAAAAATCAATGACAAGTGTTACTTAATCAAACCAATTTTCTCTTTGTGAAAATAAAAACCAACGTTGACTGATAGCCGGTAAATAAGTAGTTAATTAGGATTCATAAAACTCCAACTGTATAATAGTCTATTTATAGTTTCGATAAGAAAAGTAGTTGTGTAAGTTAGTTTTTAACAATATTATTATGAGTTTTCATTATAATAAATTATATATATAAAAAAAAAACAATCTTTGTAGAAGGCGAAGAACTTTGCAATAGCTTAAATTATATCTTGACATTATAAACAAGAGGATATTAATAAAAAACGTCGCATAACATTTAACAAAGAGTAAATCAACATTGCAATTGAAATTTAGTTGTATACAAACAAGGTCTAAAACGAAAGATCGAGAAAGAAAAGAGAGTTTATAAAGAGATTACAATGTAAGCAAGGAATTAGTCGACGATAGTCATGGATGTAGTTACCTCAGAAATCTCGTTGTGGACCGCATAAATAAAAGTCGCCATCGCTGCAATAATGGCGGCGCAGCACTGTATTTTTAAAAAATTCAGCCACGTCCGGTTCCGCCACCAGAACGCAGTTAGTACCAATATTGAAACTAGACACTGCAGCAGACAGCTGCTGCAGCCCAATATCACGACGAAATTCGTTTGATCGTTTCTCGTTAAAACGGCCTGGAAATAAAAAAACGGCTCACTTATTCATTGGCGTTCTCCGCGTTATTGTCCTGCACTTGGTCGACCTTTGACTGCTTTTGCATGCGTGCTCTTTTAACATTCAAACCCACGAGATTTTCGGCTGCTATTTCCCATGGATTGCATACAGCACTATCAAGAGAAAAGTTTTAACGACCGATCGCTTCATTCATTGATTTTATAGTTCTTTTTCTATATTGAACTACTTTTCGAATTGCGTGGACAGATTTTTTACTATTTTATTGCAATCGATTTGAGAATTCTTGTTTCATTTTGTTAAAAGAGTTATTGTCCAAACTAAATAAACAAAAATATAGAACGAAATTCCAATTTCTAAATGTACAATACTTCAATTGAAAAATTCTGTTGCCATAGAGAATGAAAAAGCGAGTAAGGAAGTTATATGAGACTATAACTAGGAGAATGTAAAGGGACTCAGAAGCGCATTCGGATAATCTCATTAGGGTGAGCCTAATTCCCTGTTTTCCTGGATTTCTTGATAGTAAAACGGCATTTAAACAAAACCGGCCTGGGAAATCCCCAATTACGACTTAAGGTAGTTCACTCCAGTTACTAGTCAGAATGAGTGTATTTTTTATTTCTCATTTATTCACAAGATATACTTTATAAGATAAATTGCATAATAAACTAACTAACACCAAATAATTATTATACTTTCAAACAAAATAATTCTTTCCATGCTAAATGTCAAAAAAAAGTTTCGTAAAGAAGCTTATTTGACTAAATTTTTGAGGTTCATTGTACATTTCTTGTATTCGTTGATTTATTTACTATTTCCACAGCGCGTGAATATATATTTTAAAAGGTGGTAAATAATTTTTGAAGATTTTTCTATTATTTTAAAAATTTTCATTTATATTTTGAGATCAATTACTGAAATACCATAAATCAAAGAGCGAATAAGCACGATTTGTAAGAGCCCGTGTTAAGTAGCGAAACATTAATTAATATCTCGCTTCTCAGGCAATGAAGCGCTCTGAAATTTTAATTGGAATATTAAAATACGCTAATTTAGAGTTGTACAAATTTTCATCAAATGCTTAAGCTTAATGCTCGAATGTTGTAAACTACCTTAAGATATGGATTAAAGGCCTCAAAATAGGTACGAAAGCACATATTTCTCATGCCGAGTTCTGACATATTTTTTTTTGTGAACCTGTGAATGATATGAATGCTTTTTTCTGGTTTTTGATAATAAAACCGTATTTACAAAAAATTGGCCTGGACCCCTTATTTTTTATTTCAGATTTGGATTGAGCACCTGAGAAGACGTAAGAAAACATGTTTATCATGCCGGATTCTGAGAGCAAGCGAATTTGCTTAAGTCGTTAATTGTAATAATAAAGGTTGTTCAGGTAAATGTGCGTGTTTTACGATTTATAAACAAAGAAGGCCTTCGAATTTCTTTAGAAAACTTCAGGATTACATTTCTAAAAACTTTAAATAATCTAGTTAGTTTATGAGAATCAAAGGTCAACTGAATTATGATTTTTATTTAACATAAAGTGAAAATGGGAACATTCAGGACAATCTAGAAATGCACTGAGGTCATCGCTCTCAACTTTGCATTTAACTCGTGAGCAATAGACGGCGGGGAGTGGGAGTGGAGGGGGGGGGGGGCGTCAAGGATACTGAGGTTGTGCTTTGTTGTCAATCACCGAAAGTTGGATATAGAATAGCTTGGTGTATATCAAAGCCGATAAGATGATCAAACAGAGAAGATGAAGTTTCAGACGAGGGATAATTTATGTATCGACGAGGTGCACATGTATACACGTAGGATTAGTTACTTTGTGGGTAGTTTTAGTCTTAAAAACAATAGTGCACTTGTATGTATACAATTGTATACATTGCCGTGGGTGCCATCACTAAATATTAGATTTTAAAAAACTGATGAGGGCGATTTTATTATTACGTATTGTTATGTTTTTTTTTATAATTGTTTTTAGTAAGTCCATCGTATATTTGCAAATGTTCATATAAATATTTTGGTGTTTTCGACTCTATTAATTGTGTTCTCGTATTAAAAAATGTTTAATACTTCCGAGGATTTCTTGTTCTTTTAAAAACTTTATTTCTCCGTTACTTTAAATGTTAGTCGACTGGCTTTTTATTATTTAAATGGACTGCACAGAGGATCCCGTTTTATTATTTGCAACGTCATTATGGCGTTCATTGTGGCAGAACCTATACATTGTCGGGTAATACGTGTGTATATACATTGTTTCATAGTAGTAATATTTCAATATTTGTTTTATTTTGATCTTTGACTAAAGAAACTATATCTACTAATATATACATAGATATACCTTCAATACAGAAATCTGACGGACGAATAGCAGAGGCGATATTTTATGGTAAGACTACTTCGACGCCTTTGCTGTCGCTATCTCTCAAGAATTAAATGCAGAGTCCGAAGTGATGGCGTAAGTTGACTTTTTACATTCGTTTGAATTGCTCACATCTCCATTAAATTTTTTAACAACCATTATTTAGCTCGGACTTGATTTAAGTATAGGCCCTTCCGATTCAAATGAATAATGCGCTAATATGTCAAGATAAGATTTTATAAGCTTTTGCTATATGAATTTCTTTTTTATATGATGATTGATGACAATTATTATAAACAGTTGGATAAAAGTACTAGTTATTTAGATGTTTTATCCTTGAAAATGGGCGTGAATAAATATAACAAAATTTTCGGTATTATTCAGGAATAATCTTTAATAATTGTTTACTTGTGGAGAACGAGAAATTTCCATGTCTCGAATAAAATAAAATTTACAAACTAGCGAAATATGTTGTCTTATATATTTCGGAAAGTTTTTACTCTACACAAAAAAAAAGAAATGAAAGTAAATTATTGATAAAAATGCTTTATCCGTCAATGTTTATATTTTTTAAAATGTTCGATGCATTCTTTAGAAATTAATATTATTATTCTATTTATGGTTAGCACATACTTCAAAAAATATAATTTATTATCATTATTTAACGCGTAGACCGCATCAACATCTAACGATGAGAAGTTTCCACGTTTATAATTAAACGTTTGTTAATTATAATTGTAAATTAATCGAATGTTCGATTATTCAACGCTCATATCGATATAAGCATCCACATGGATAGCTTCATTTACTTTACAGTTTACCCACAATACCAAAAGATGGAAATATGTCCCGCTATGCGCGCAGTCATTTCATTACTATATACGACGATATTCTAATTGAACCGAGAGTGCAGCCACCGGGAACTTCAATTTCGCTTTAGGAAAATTCTGGCTTTGTGCTCAGCAGTTACCTATAGTGTTCCATTTTGCGCCACAACGAATTCCCCTCTTTGTACGTTCGTCGTACACAGGCCCGTATATATACTCGCATAGAAAACAGATCGGGGAGCAAACGCATCGCACTGTCAAAATAAATGTAAAAACGCACTTTGCGCGCCTCACAGGTATGGCAGAATCCCGCGCGATGAGAAGAAGGGCGAAGCTCGGTACAATCCGCATCGATCGTCGCGGCTGGAATCAGGCATCGGCACAAAAAGCGGCGCGCGTACTGCGGCTAAGAAAGAGCGCGGCGTGCCGCCCGATAAAAGGGCAATCCATTAGGTGGAATACACTGCGCTCATTTACACGAGCAGCCGCTGGCATATATAGGTACGTATAGGTGAACGGCCGGCCGTAAAGAATCCACTTGAAAGTAAAACCTGAGAGAAAAAGCGCTGCTTCCACAAATTGTCTCGCGAGAATCTACGGAGAAATTTTTTTTAGCCTCCAGTGCCGCGGGGTATATCTATACACGTACGCGTTCTCTCCGACGTCATATTGAAAGCTCGCGCGCGCCCGGAATCTGGTACCTATATATGTAGACGCGCGCACGCGTGTGTGAATCGTAATAAGCCGCGGCCGGGGGAAAGGGCTGCGTGCCTCGAAAATTCCCATACGCTTTTTACTCGGGAAAGAGAGGAATTCGGGGATATAGGATGAGTGGTGGCGCTTTGTTTGGGGTATGTCCTTCTATTGCCGATTCGATAATTCCAATTGGCATTCGTATATTGAACAAGAGAAATGAAATACCAGTTTCTTTTCGAGGTGATTGTTACGGTTATTATGAGAGGCTTTTAGTAAACCAGAATCTAGGCGTGATGTATAGACGAAGTAGTTAATTATTGTTATTAATTGCAACAGGGGAATAATTGAATGTTAATAATTGATTTTTTAACGCATTTTACAACTATACACTGTTAAAAATTTTCTGAAATTTAAGATAAATTCTGTAATAAAACTTCAAAATTTTTATTAAATTTCAGTTAAATTTAACTGAAACTTCAAAAGTTTTATTAAATTTAACTAAAATTTAACAAAAAAAACTTCAACATTTTTAACAGTGTAACTAGTAGAGAAAACAGTTTTAACTTTGAAAACTAACGTTTTTTGGGTATTTATGCTTCTTGGAGCAGCTTTTGGCAATGTTCGCACTTCTTTAGAAGGCACCGTGCCAGCTGCTCCTGATAGTTTTTTTTTTACCTTTTTTCATTATAATGGCCGAAGAAACGTGAACAAACTGACAATCGTTATAACTAACATCACTTAGTACAATAACGTAACTTGAACTATGCTTTAAAAAATGTTTTTAATTAAAAGGTAATACCAATAGTTACGAAATATTTTGACTTCATTGATTGATAAATTGATAAATTTTATTGGATTTTCGACATATTTGTGAACGCAAATTTTGTAAAGTTCAGTAATTAGCTCATACTTTTCAGTCTCAGTGTTCCATATATATATGTATACATAATAGAATATCTCTGAAAGCAATATTATTTATCAAATTTAATACAAGAATGAAAGGGCTTAAAGTAATTAACAGCTTCTCAATTTTCTTTTGCTATCAAGCAGCTTGACTCCGATAATTAAATGAATAGCTTACCTATATACATTTCATTCATTTCTTTTCTTATTTCCAGGCTATAAAAAGGAAGATGCACCAACGCGTCAGCAGTTACGGGGTTGTAATGCTGTCCGGAAACTCGACACTCGCTTAGTTTATAGTTTGCGTACGTCTGTAGCGTCAATTCGCGAGATGAAAGTTCCCGACGTTTCGTATAAAAGTTGCGAAGGTATTTGAATTTACATACCTAGTGGTTACGGCCATATTCTTACAATTTCTTTAAAAATTTTTACAGTCATACAAGTGCAATAGTTTGTATCCTTTTTAAAATGTATAAGAAATTAATTAAGATTCCTATAAAAACGTTGAATGATTTGATAACTTGGTATTTGAACACTGAGAAAAATGATGTATTAAAAATTACTATAATATATATAGGAACGTGGGGACAAATACCAAACTTTTTTACTAGATTTTATAGTAAAAATTGATATATACATAATAAAAATTGCTAGTACATAGTAATTTTTACTATAAAATATAGTAATAATTTTAGTATTTGAAATTTGTCCCCACGTTCCTATATATTATAGTAATTTTTAATACATCATTTTTCTCAGTGTACATATTAAGGAGAGTGTAAATCGAGTCCCAGGAAGTCTATTTTGTCGTAGCTTCTTAGGCTTGGTTTCCGGTATTTGCAAATGAATCTCAGTGTTTGCAATCCCTTTTAATAGTCCGCTTTTCTCGAAATGTGGATCACTTAATATCAAACGTGCTTACTTCTGTTGAGACGTGATCTCCCTTCTATTGCTTACAGCTCTACGTATATTTATGTTATGGAAGGAACTAAAGAAGATTGTTAAAGTAGAGAAAAAAAGGGCTTACATTTTGATTTTAGTTTATTAAAAAAATATTAATTACTTATAATCATTCAAAAATAGCACGTTGACGTCGTTGACAAAGGGGGATTTTTTTCAACTGCTTATATGTTCATATTTGAGCTTAACAATATTGGCACCGACAAAAAAAGCTGTCAAATTAAAAAAATCTTTATTAAGGACGATAAAAAATAATTGATATACATCCTTTGATCGTTAAAAAAAAAAAAACGAATTCATTGAAATTAAGCTGTCCTTCAATTTTAGTGTGATACTTGTGTAGCTGAAAATGAATAATACTCGAAGTTGTTGGAATCATGGACACACGGATAAAAGCATTTTATATAGACGACCCACTGCAAAATATTTCACAGATGAAAAAAAAGTTTTTCTCGGTGAATACATTCAATTGCCATAGAAAAAAAAGTGAGCTTTCTATTTTCGACGTCGATTAGTTATAAATTCAGTCTAATATTTAGCACGTACCTTCACAATACGCAGCTTTTCAGTGCTCAATACCGAAGCGGCTGACAAATCCGCTGAATATACACACACGCCAGAGTCTCAAAGGTCGCCCGAGTGCGCTTGACAGCTGCCGGATCACCAACGCGCAGCCCCCACACATACCTTTTGGGCGCGCGCCGTGAGGAAGGCCGCAAAGGTGCCCGGATTCGAGCAGTGGCAATGGAGGCTGGTCGTCGCAGCCGCTCCATCAAACGCCGCCTGCAGGAGGGACGGTGCAATGGGGTCCTCGACGATCGTGCAAGTGTCCAGCTTCCAGTCGCCGGCAGGCCCGAGGGCGCCGCACGAGGCGTTCCAGGCGCGCGAGCTACGGCCCGCACCGACGAACTCCAGCTCGATGGCGATGCGCTCTACCTCCGCGGGCTGCTGCTCGCTGCCCCGGTGAGACGTCGACACGCTGATCACGCGCGAGCTGATACGGTACTCCATGTCGGTGCCGTCGCTACGGCCAAGAGAGCAGATGCAAAGTAGGCGTACGTGCGGGACTGGGTGCAACCTATATATCATGGGGAGGGGGTGAAAGGGTAGCGGCCGGGAAAGATGGATGACTGCAGGGCGATGGCGGGATTATGCGCGGAGCTGGGGATCATGCCAACGACGGATGCTTTCTTTGTGCGGCCAAGGAGGAACCGTGTGTGGGCCTGGCTGGGATTTGCTTTGATGGGACTGACTGGGTATTAAGGCGCTGGGTCGGGATGAAGTGTATTGATTATCCATGAGCATCTATATTTTTCTGGCAATTTTGTAGCATGTATAGTCATATACTTTATTTGTTCTCGTTTAGATCATTTCTATAAGTGATTTAACGCGGGTATCTTATTCAGTAACGCGATTTTCATCTTATTATATACGCTATTTCACGTAATTTGTGCAGGGAATTTTCCGTACTTTATTGAAAATTAATTAATAATTTAATAACAGCGTTTATTATACGTAATATGACATGATGCAGAAAGTGCAGAAGTTGAATGTATGATGATTAATTTCCAATAATTTGTATGATAACATTTTCATCGTGAATATCGTGTACAGTATTTTTGACACTAAATTTTGATAATAATTATGCCGCGAATTTCGCAGTCGTACAATATTTATTTAATAATTATAATAAAAATGTGTAATTCTTTCGTATTCGCTTTTTCCAGCGATTCATCATCCAATGGATTATCCGAACAATGGATTAAAACCAAAATTTCCTTCACTTTTTCAGAATACAAATGTCGAGGGCAAGTCGTCCGGTCCGAATAATAATCATCGGACACTCTCTTTGTTTCGTGAGCGAAGAATTTCGTTAGTTGCGTGCGCGCCTCTACAAAATAATAACGAGGATTCGACGAGTCCGCCCGCAGCGGCGTAACGAGTTTTTTTGCATCTCTCTTTTCATCATTGTAATGGCTTTTTCAATCTTCAACTAAATAAAAGAATAGTTCACTCTGCTATATTTGCTGGTAGTGACAAGAGTTGGTTGTGTCCATTATCCGAAGCGTGTATTGTACGAATTTGGCAGTCACTTTCGACTTTGTTGATGACCAAATTAACCCTAGAAGACAAATTTACCAGAAGCTCGCCAGTTTTTTTTTTTTTTTTATCAGATTCTTATATTCTCGCTAAGTTTTGGTCAACGCTACAGATATAGAAACTGGACTTATACATCGGACAGTTTTCAGTCAGAAATAAAGACAGAATCTATTCAATTTTCTAGAGTTACGATATTACTTTTTAAATGAACATATGTAATTTACTCAAAAGAAAAAATACGTTAAAATTTAGTTTGGTTACCAAATTTTCTTTCCACGAAATTTAATTACACTTTTTTCGTTGCAATGTTAACTAATTATTTTTTCGTATTCAAAAATTATAATAAGAAAGTTTACTCGTTAGAAATTTCTTCTTCGATCCCATTCTTTTAAACCAACGAGTTTTTTAAAAAATTTAAAGTTATAAAAATTGTATCGCCAAATAACCCTTTCTTTTCATTGTTGTAGGCGGAGACCGCCTAGCTTCAATACATGCCATCGCTATTGTTGTTGAAATAAATGTTTGCTGGATTCACAGAGTGGACTTTGTGATAGTACAAAGAAAGTATTTGAGAAAACATAGCAAACATATGACGAGTGGAATCGAAATACAGAATATTTCGAAAATATGTTTGGAAACGAGAACAAATTTTATTCTTTCAATCCATTTTGAATTGGTAAATATAAGTCTTCAAGAAATAATATTTTAAAATATAAATCTTTAAATAATATTTCAGCATAAGCATTTGTAAATTATATCAATAAATATCTGACGACGTTTGAGGCTATGTAGTATTCAAGTTTTCTGATGATGTGTTAATCTTTTGCTTGACATTTTATTAATCTCTATAATTCAAAGACTAGTTTTGTCCGAAAATTGCTGCTGAAATTTCAATTATATTAATATTTAATATACTTGAATAATAACATTAAATATAAATAAGTAGAGATCACGTCATCGTGAGTTCTTCTTAGTTAGTATCTTATTTAATTTAAGGATATAGCCGAATTGTGCTGCCGTTCCCTTTTTTCTATTTTAATAATTACTTAAATATAATACTATATGAAATCACCGCCATTTTCTAATCCACACATTGATTTAACAAACTTGCAAAGATTTAGAATCTCAAACAACACTTATAAACTCACGAGGTTTACGCAAAGGCGAGAACGACTTTTTTCGAAAAGATACTCGAGCTCAAAGATTTTTTCTTTTTTTGTATATTTTACAGCTATCTGAAGTCCTCTTTGTGAATCGCATATAGCTCTGCATTGTCGCGCTAGTGAGCACTTTCGATGCAATGTGTCCACCCTACAGTTTTAGGTGGGTTTCGAATCACCAGAGCTAGCTACAGTGAATTTCGAAAAACCCGTTACAGATGCGCTACAGTCAACCCCCGAGGCATGGAATTCAAACACGGTATACTGTTTGGGTAAACTATCATTCTTAATAGTCGAAAGTCCGAGACTTTAGACGATTGAGCTACAGTAGCTCTGAGCTCAAAGTTAAAGTGAAAATCTTTAAAATGAAATGAAACTGTTACTTTAGCTTGATATATGTCTAAAAGCATTACGATTGATTGCATTACATATATAATGTAAAAACTTGTACAAAGTTTGTAATGAAATAAAGAAATATTCAAACTATTCGCCGACACCCGTAACTTAAACGATTCATCTTTGTCGAGTAATATACAGCTAAGTTGTATGCATATAATATATATGTTGACCCATAAGCTGACTTTTATCAAATATACTTTTTCCAACACCAATACGTTATTAACTTCCGCAAAGTTTTTAATATTTTTGATTTAACTATATAGAGTTATAACTAAATTTTAATGTAACTATTTTCTTTCGCGTAAATTGAATTCTTATATTTAAAAAATAATATCTTAACTGGCTAATTCAAGTTCGGTTTCTAACCAGAATATTAACCATAAATGAACCAAAACATAAAAATCTGGCTAGAAACTAGCGAGCTACCAGTCACCTTTTCTTGCAGAGTCCTAATTAGTTCATATGCGTGGAAACATTGAAAAACGATGAAGTAAAATAAAATGAACAAAAAAAAATTAATTTTTATTCCTCGAGTGATGCAAGATCAAATATGCTGATGAATTTACGCAAAATTTAAATTTATATACATGTATATTCATTTAAAACCTTTAGTATAAATAAAATAAATCGATTATTTTCATCACTAGAATTTAGCAAATTAAATGATTAATATTAATTTTGTAGAACTATGATTTTTTTGTAAAATTTTTAGAGTAATTATTACTAACAATCTATTAATGACTGTAATGAAAAGGCAGCATAATTTTATGTTTATAATGAAGTGCCGTTAAAAAGCAGCGCATGCAAGATCGAACAGTACTACAGTGATTATAACAATACACGTATGTCTATGAAATTCGCTGTATTGCGATGGAAAATAACTTCCCCCCATCCTGCCCAGCTGGCCACAGAGATCTCGAAAAGTGCCATTTATAGTCGTGACTAATGTGCTCGGCCCGAATGCGCGCTGCGAGAAACAAAAACTCTCGCAGCAAGAAGTGTCGCGTATATTAACGGCGCGCGACGGCTGTTGTAGAGCGGGACGCGCCCGTTATTATGACGAGTTTGCTAGATCCGAAAGTATTATACACCTTTGAAGCGCGGCTAGCACCAGACTGTGTAATATAGGTAGGCGAGTATGTGAAAACCCTTTTAAAAGCCCTCGTGGATGGGCCCTGCTACATGGATATATTCGCTTGAGTGCGAGGCAAGAAACTCAAAACTGCGCGCCGGAATGATCCGCGTGTATATAACGCGCACGTCCCGACCATAAACTCGAGCTGCGTTACACGCGCGCGCGGTCGTCGTTACCGTGAGGGTAGAAGGTGCGGGGCATCCGGATTTCGCCTTTTTAAACGTGAATTACACGAGGTCCCTGCGGGGATTCGAAATGCCCGCGTCGCTGCGTGTGCGACTCTTATTACATTATGCAGATTTTTCGTTACATGGCGGCGGGCTTATATGCCCGGTGGGGCTTGGATTTCAGAGGTTTTGCGAAAAGTCCGTGAACGTACCTTAATTCCGTGATGTAAGTGGCGGGAAAAAATTGCGCCAAATCGCGATAGACGGCCACAATACCGGATACAGTCTTGTTAATATTCTGCAGTCGGTTGTGATATAAACGGATCGTTACTCGTTCGTTGTACCAGTCGGGATATTTACTGAAAATGTTATATGGGTTTGCTATAGTTATATAATTATATGGATATTTTCTCATCGATTAATTTATCAGCACTAAAATTAATTGCTCGTTATAGTTTGACGTATTGAAATAGTAATGTAGTAATAATGAAGAATTACTTTTGATTGTCTTGAGGGACTTTTAAACTGTACATGATGGTGGGACTAGAATATACTTTCATTGGAAGAACATCAATAACCACTTGAGAAAGTGACAAATGCTTGTTACTCTCACTATTATCTTGGCTCCAATATCCAAGATTTCTTAGGACGAGTTGACTTAATAATACCAATTTCTAAAACATAAAACGAAAATAATTATTTGGAAAATGTAGGTTAAAGGCGCCGCACATACACACACATATACTGTACAACATAAATATGTACATGTATACACACACAAACGTGATCTTTGCTGATACGCTGTGCTTTGTGCGTTTTAGAGTTTATGCTTTGTTGATCATTTATGTGTATGAACTACTATCGTCGATATGCACAATATTCAAAGCACACCCTCAAATACAAATTTTTATTTATTAGTTTGCGAAATGATGTATTTAATTATAGCAAATTGCTGAATGAATCAGTTATAATTAATTTGGTAATATAGTTTACATTTTTTTTAATATAATAAAAAAAATTGTTTATATAACTATGTTTTTTAAGTAATTTATACGCGCCTCTCTCACAATAATGTGAAAAATTGTTTTTGACACTCTTATTCTTTTATTATAACTAACTTATTGAAAGCTTTATTCAGAACCTATAGCATTTACAAAATTTAGTCAAAAGTACCTGTCAGGCGAAAAAGAAAAAGAAAAAGGGGAAAGAAATTTATTTTATATAAATAAAATTTATTTATTTTTATATTATACAATATAAAAAATGTTTTTAGATTTCTTTAATGACATTTTTTGTGCTGAATCCCTGTCTTACTTTTATCCATTAATTTCTAAAAAAATTTTTACAGTCGAATTTTTCGCGAGCTTTCTTAAGTTTGAACAGCAATATATGATTTTTAGTGAAATTTTTCTATAATAAAGCATATGTCGTATGATGCATTCTTCTCATTGTATACTATTCTATACGCAGAATTAATCAGTTAAGAGTTTCAAGGCGTCGCATGAACAAGACAAGATTTATTAGAAAAGTAACAATAATAAGTTGAAATTTAAAAAATAACCTAAAACATTATTATTGCTGTATCATTCCAAGATCTCCCGAAGTACAATAATGATTCTCAAATATATTTTTATTGCGTGCAATTTTCAGATCCATGGCCCTTATGTAGATCGTACCACTCTCATAGACTAATTAAACATTCTAACTAACTTAATTTCAAAATAATTATTCAATATGTCATATTAAAAATCTGTAATAGTTTCAATATGATATTGCAATTAAATTATATGTACACTGTTAAAATTCTGCATGAAAATTAATGTATGTACTGGAAGCAAAATTTCATTGCAGTACATTAAATTTAATGCAATGTAGATTAAATTTAATAAAATTTACATTAAGTTTAATGCAATTCACACTAAATTTCATGTACCGTACATTAAATTTAATACAATTTGCATTAAATTTAATGTACTGCAATGAAATTTTGCTTCCAGTACATACATTAATTTTCATGCAGAATTTTAACAGTGTACAGGTCTAGATGATTCAATTTGTAATATTTGAAATTGGACTGTTCATTAGCGCAAACAGCATGGATAATGTTCATTATGGATACCTACGTATTTGACTCTATCATTTATTACTTTCTCAAAAAGAGAGCTTTGGATTGGTGAGCAAAATTTTTAGGAAAAAATGATAATAACATTGTTTAAGACTATTGTTGAAAAGCTGAAAATTTTGTGTTCATGTGTAAGTATGCAGCGCCTATGATAAAAACCTACAAAGTATTTGAAATCTCTAAAATTTCAAGAGTGTATGTCTCTTTTTTTATGAGCAAAAAAGTTATTTAAAACGCGATAGCAGAAGCGAACAAATCAACCTATCCTCTATGAAACTTTACGTAATAGCTTATTTGGTTTGTTTTCCAAAGTCATTTGCCAAATATTCAGTGATTCATTATGCTAAAGTTCTAATAAGAAATTGATCTTTAGAACTAATACTGATATAATGAAATAACGAAAAGATAAATTTGAGGAAGTTGAATTGGCAGTTGTTTTGTTAAAAGTTATAAATTTTTCCATTAAGTTAAAGAGAAGCAGGATAATATTAAACGGGAAACGGATATACAAAATACCTGCTGGCTGAGAATGGAGTGCTCGTTGCTGAGTATCCGATCGACGATTCTCATCGTAGTCTCGGCCGAGTTTTTCAGGTCCTCGAGCTCGTCCACGTTGAACTGATAGTGCTCGACCTCCTGGAGCAGTCCGAGTATTCGATCGCCCTCGCCGGGATAAAGGGCCGATCGACGATATTGCAGCACGTCCCAGAACGCTTGTATTGTCGATGAGCCGTTCGTACTCTCGTAGCCGAGTGTCAGGCTGCGAAACTGAAAATTTTTCGATCGCCGGCTTTAAATTCCCTACAATACTTTTTGCCTTCTACTCTGTTAAAAATTTTTCTGAAATTTAAGACAAATTCTGTAATAAAAATGGAAAAAATTTTATTAAATTTCAGTTAAATTTAATAAGAATTTATCTTAAATTTCAGAAAATTTTTAACAGTGCAGTATATGATGAAACAAACAATAGGCGCATTCTTTTAAGGGGTTATCGGAGCCAATTACAGATTCCCACACAACTGATTTTACATTATTTAAATTCAGTTTTAAGTTTTTTAAAATCAGGTGTTTATGTTTGGTTAATTAACGAACGCCGGATAGCAAAGATAATTAATGAAAATAAAAAATTGAATAAAAACAATGGAAGAAATTCCAGATAGGCTCCGACATCCCCTACAAAATGTATTAGTTTCGCGGATTATTTTGTATACGTTGGCTTTCATGGCATTCGAATTTACGTACTTAATTATAGCAACGTTATTACTCGGACAGTGAATTCACAAAGTACGAATGCTCATGCTTTTCACAAGTTTCAGGGAAACACGACTGTTTCATGCGTTTCAAGGAATTCATTACTATGCACAAATAAATCCCTCGTTATGCAGGGGCTAATTATTTTTCAAATGATTAAATACAGGGTATAATCTTATGTTTATCGTGAAAGCCAAGCGGAAAATTAATAATACATTTTCGGCCAAATCCGCCAAAATTTCCGTGCCATATCTCCCATTCGTTTTTGTTAACCCGTTCTCCAGCTGCCATACTCACTCATTAAAACATATAATCCTCGTGCGCGCATCAGCACACGCGCGTCTCTCGTAGATATAAATTTTCCCTTCCCCACTCGCGATTTTAAACGACATATCATTTAACTTCCGCGCCTCCCGCGCCCGCTCACGTAAGCAAACACCGAAGTCGCATCTTCGGTAATTGCCTCGCTTAGGTCCCCAAGTTTTCGAGCATATATAAACTTGATATGCCGCTCGCGGCATATTGTTTAAACTGCGACATCTCGCGACGCTTCGCCGCCTGCGAGTAGGTATAGTTTATGCACAAAGTCAGCGCGCGCGCGGCTGTGTACCTGTATATAGGAGAGCACCGGGGATCTGGGTTCTTATTTGGTATGCACAAGCACAAAAGTCAACCGTAACGCCCCGGCGACGAGATCATCGTGCGCCTGCCGACGCCGCGGCGAGGCTGTATTATATAGGGCGCTCGAGAGCCGTTTCAAATACGAGATTTCCGATTCCGCGAAACTTTCTCTCAATGGGAGGAAAGCTGTATACAGCAAGGGAGAGAGAGAGAGAGAGAGCACTTACGAACAAACGGGCGTGCTTTTTAATGGAAAATTTTGACGAGAGCTTTGTTTTATTGTTTATTTACCACGCGGGAGAGTAATGGCGGACAATGATGTGGTAGAGCTTTAAAAAGAGAACATTTTTTACGGTAATAACGAAATATTCTTTAAAGACTCTGGTGTTGAGGCTGGAAATGAATTGCGGTTAAGGTAGATGAAGATGGAGCGATATTATGAGGTCAGCGGGGGACAAGAGGCAACTTTCGATGAAATTAAATGGAAATGTTCATTGTGTGGGGAGGAAAAATAGAAGAAATTCATTTAGCAATTTGGTTGTCCTTTTGTGTAAATAAAGTCTCGGTAATTCAAATTACGATTGGTGAAATAACTGCTTGTTCGTATAAAAGAGAGATTTGTGTAACGAATGGCACGGTAACATTCGCTATTTTCCCTCAATGCAGTTTTTCCTCTCTCATCATACGTGAAATTAGGGTCAGAGGTCAGCAATATGTTACTGCCGCTATACATACCGTTGCAGCAGTTTGTACATACTCACACCATCACCGAGGTTCGCAAACAAGTCTTAAGTGAATGAATCAATCAAATATCAACTTGACTGCACTACGATGCCTATTATTTGCCGACTAAATTTTGAAGTCATATACCGCTGTTTGGCTGGTTGGACTGCGAAATTAGAAGAAAAGCCTATATACAGTTGTTTCATATTTACACGTAATATAGGTATAGGCGAGCGAAAAATAATCATACACAGAAATAGCTTGTTTTAGTCATTTTTTACGTCGGTTAAATCACTCGTAGCTCGAAAATTAAGCGTTTTTCAAAAAGATAACAGGAGTCAAAAAATTGTTATTTCTGCCCAATTTATCTAAAAAAATGATTGACGTATCGATTTAAAACTTTTTTAAAATTCTTTTTGTTAATATAACAAATTACTGACCATCGGGACGTAAAAGTGTCAAATGGTTTAAACCTGGCGTCTTTCCGTGGTCGGTCAACAAGTCTTTTTGGGGGTGCGCCGCTCTTAATAATAATAGTCTCTCGCGGGATAACGAACACTGTATAAGTATGTTAGCCTACATAATTATATATGTGCAAATCCGCGGACTACAGACAACAACTGGGGTACAAAAACGGAAAAAATTTTTTTTGAGGGCACACCTACCACATAAGGTTTTTTCGGTTCTTTGGGGGTCCCCCAAGATGAAAATATTCGTGTACACTCATTATCCGTTGCCAAACTTTTTTGCCGACGAAATCAATTTTTCTTATGGAAATTTAACATGGGAAAAATGGACGAAAAATAGTCATTGATGATTAACCAATAGCAAACTACTGAAGAGGCCAAACCAAATTCCACAAAAAAGCGATTAAAGTTGAAGAATAGAGCTTTAATTTGAGATGAGAATCGTTAAAATCGGTCGATTCTGTGCAAAGCTATATGAAGTTGAAAATGGCGAATAATGACGGAAATGAGCGATTTTTTTCAAACGCACGTAATTCTTCAAATTTTTGTCATTTTTCACCGTTTTCAACTTCACGTAGCTTTGCACAGAATTGACCGATTTTAACGATTCTCATCTCAAATTAAAGCTCTATTCTTCAACTTTAATTGCTTTTTTGTGGAATTATGTTTGGCCTCTTCAACATTATTTAAAAATTAAAAATTCTAAAACTACCAACGGAGAAGAATGTATACTCACGTCGTTATAAGGATGAACGAGGGGCTCGTAGAGGCATCCAGAGAAGTCGGGCATGTCCCACTCGGACCTGGTGGCATCCTTCATCGAGCACTGCCTCGAGGCATGTCGGCCAACGAGGCCGTGGGGGCACTCGACTAGAGCCCTGGTCCCGGGCGCTGTATCCGGCCAGACGATGCCCCAGCGGCTATCCATACGGCAGAGCGGTATAACCGTGCGATTCACCACTTCTAGCCAGACGGAGGCGGACCGATGCGCCACGTTGCACGCGTAGGCCGCCGACTGCTGGGCGTTGGTCACGGTGAGGATGCTGCCCGCTGGGTAAAGGTCCTCCCAGACCTCGTGGCCCGGCTCCAGGCGCAGCAGGGCCTTGTTCTTCGTCCAGCCGAAACCGATGCCGATGCTCCGCATGTTCGGCATCGTGCACATCAGCCGGACCGTGCTGCCCTGAGCAATCGACATAGCACCGGTTTCGCATTATATATAGTCAAAATGTGTAATATATGTGATTTTTAGGAAGGTTTTACACACACACACACACACACACACACACACACACACCACACACACCACACACACACACACACACACACACACACACACACACACACACACGATAATGGTGAATTTAAAAGAGATGGTAAAAGAAACGGACCGTTTTATAACTTTATGCAGAGGGGTATAATGCACGCGTTTTTAACGCGCGTGATTATTTTGGTTGATTATGTATGCTTTTTCACACGGGGATATACTCAACAGTCGAACAGGTATACGTGCATTGAAATAACAGTAATTAGAGGCTCATTGATCATAATTAATCGGATTACCGGTACAAAGTAAATTGACGAATTTCGGTTGTGCCGGTAACCGCTATATATAATTAAGGTAGATTGCTCGAATTTCATTAGTGAGTGATCACTCAGATGGGTATGTGTATGTAAATGTCGATTATGCATTCATAGCATAAACGAGCTCGTAATTTATTTTTAAAAACTTAAAATTGAATAGGTGCCATTTAAAGCTCTTACTTGCCTTACAAAGTTTGTTTTTACTTATCAAGGGGGGACTACTTTTTGAATCAAAAAAATGAAATCCTGCAATTCAAGCCAAATCCATTAAGCCAATTGCCATAAAACAACGAAATTGTAGATATCTGTACCGAAGCTATATGGTAAAATAATTCGTTTTTGATGAAGCTTTTTTCGGTATTCAAACTTATTCCAAACAAATTGATTTAATGGAATTTCTAAAAGCTCTTACAATAATACAGATTTTTCATATTGTATACACCATCAAAATAAATGGTTCATCAACTAACAACTAAAATAAAACTCGGAAAAAATAAAGTAGTAGGTGAAAATCACAGAGCAATGTGGTTCTAATACGTGAAGTGTCAAAATTAATATTTTCAAAATCACACTTTTACATTGGCTACCAATAAGCAGACAATCTTATACTCTAAAATATTTAGTACATATATTTTCAGTCATCGGTTATATATAATTTTGTCAAAAATTGAAGAGCTAAATCTGAAGATATTTCAGTATAAGTTACTAGAAGAGGAAAGTAACAAAATATCAGTTACTGTGGTTTCTAATTTCGTCTATTGCAGTATTATAATTAATTAAAAACATTGATAAAATATCATTTCCGTGCAACTCTATTATCATTCGAATTGACCTACTTTTCAACTTACAAAAAGCATAGTTATATTACGGACAAGCAAAAAACAAAATTTATTCTGGTTAACCGCCAAATCTATTAGAACACTTTAGGCTAGCCTGCGCTTTGTAGAACAAAAAGGCTTTTCACCCCGGGAAGCCGTCCAAGAGAGGCACGGACCCGAATTGCTATTCATATTTTTTGCCCTCCAAACGATCAAACAGATTTAGTGGGATAATCTTATTCGGAGCACGAAAGATTTGTAGGCAAACGCAGACTGAGGTAAATGGCGTGGTAAGCCTTACCTTTATTTAAAAATATGGTTTGCAGAATTTATTCTGGAGTTTAGATCTATACCTTTACGGAAAATTTAAATTATAATTTTTTAAAGTTATTTTGTTATCTTTGAAGAAAGATTATGGACTGGTATTTCATCCAAATGAAGAAACTGACTTATTGAAAGGACAATTCGCGTATATTGCAACATTTGAAATACCACAAATAAAGCAAAATCTAAAAAGTTTTATCATTCTTATCAAACAATCTTGTTGTTTAACTGAGTAATAACCAAGTAATAACATGTTACTTAAAGGATTTATATATATATGCGTGTATTCCCTCCTATCCAAATTTGCATATTACCGTTATCTCACCCCTCCCCTCCCCCGCCATCTCGAGCAATCTTGTTTGTGAGTATAATAGTGGGTGTATAAGGCAAAGCCCTCGAATTTTCAAGTAGAGTATCGAAATGGATCAATAACATTTCACCGATGTTGGTTAGTAAAATCTATACGCGTATTTTATTAGATCTTTTATTATATAACTTCATCTATTATGATGTACTTTTGGCTATTTTTAAACTTGAAGAAATTGTGAAAAGTTTTAATTCGAAAGAAATGTTATTTGGTAAAAGGAAATATATAGATGCTGTCAATTTTTTGTGATGTAGATATATAAACTATATATAACAAACCTGAATAACATTTTCAAAATACGTAGAAAATGTGCAAACATAACGCGAAGGCATAGAATATTGCATTGCATGAAATATTACAGAAACTTTTTATGTATGGCTGAGCTAAAAGTCAAAATTTATATTTCATGCGTTCACCCACGTGCGAAAACGAGCTTGAGGAACTCGCTCTTGAATGTTCTTTTCTGTGCATATACATGACCCATTCCAAGGACAATCACAATAAGAAAAATATTAGACAATAATTCTATGTAAGAAAATATATTTTCGGGTTAAAGATATTTAATCTTTATGTTTCTTCAATAGTTTAACAAGAATTTATTTTAGTTGAATATTTGTTTTAAAAGGTATTGATTTGTTTATGAATTTAACTATTTTCCGCATAGTGTTACAAAATAATTTTAATTCATTTGTAGTCTTGAGAAGGAGAATTATTTGTTAAAACGGGCTTTAGTTTGTTAAGAAAAGTTACTTTATTTAAAGGAAGATGCTCGCGGGAGGATTGTATTCATAGAAACAACACTAATGCCATTTATAACTTGATCAACTGTGAAATTAAACAATGTGCAATCCTGGGAAGTAAAGGAAAAATTAACGTAAAATCAGGGTGAAATTCAATAAAATAAATCGAAAAATTGCGATTTCGTCTGACATCCAGCAGTAAAATAAAGCATTGAGAAGAACAACTTTTAAATACATTTATTTTATAAAGAAAAAATTTATTTAAATATTTAAGTTTTTACAGTTTTTCCGTGGCCATATCAGTTTTATAGGTTCCACACTAATTTTTGTTACTTGGGAACACGTTGGGGCATCCTCCTTTATTATCTATTTACAATTCTCGAATATAATATTTATTAGATTTTAAAATTTTTGTCGTGTTCTCAACATTCAAAAAGAAAGCTTCGTGTAGTCATACAATATATAAAATTTAGATTTTGATGATTCTTTCGATACTAATGATACTGAGCACATTTCGTGTCTACGCAAAGCCCCTACACAGGACTTTTATAGCACTGCTAAGTTCTACACAAATAATACTAAGAAAAAATGTACACATATATATAGTCTACACTGAGGTAATTTATACACGATTAAAATCTACATCATGTGTAATTGTGTAAATCATATTGATTGTAGATTTTAACTGTCCACAACTTATCTCGATAAATAGTTTGTGTGCCGAAATTCTCTGTGTAGACATTATTTATGTAGAATTTTATTATATTTTAAAGACTTGTACGTTATTGCCGTGTACAAAATACTTGTAAGTACACATGTGTACGATATCGCCGAAAGTCGTCGATTAAATTCACATACTTGATTATAGGTAGTTTTTAATCAATTACATAAAATTTTATCTCATTTGGGGGCCTGGAAACGAAAAGAGACATACCACGATTTTGCAGAAAAAGTATTAATTATTATTCTCCAACGATCCGAATTTGAAAATTGAGCAAACCTCGTTTTTTAAAGTACAGGCATGTAAAGAATTGAAATGCGCATTTTTCTGTGAAGAAATCAAATTTTCATCTTTATCAGTTTTATTAAAAATCCCAATAAATTGTTTTTTTTTTTTTGCGAAAAAAAAAAGTTTAATATAATTTTCTGTTCAACTCGCCAGAAATTCGTTCAGATCATTTTTTTTTACACAATAAATTTTGGAGTATTAGGAATATTATAAAATTTTTTTCGGTATTTTAAACCTGTATTTTCAAATGCAAAAGTTGTGTAACGAATTTTCGAATTTTGCGATTTGATTCTAACTACTATATATTCTTAAACGCCTAAGAAAGTTCTTTGGAAAATTCCAGTACTTTATGCATTGTTGCTAAATAGAATTTTTCGTGATTGTTACGATAAATGCTGTTAAAGGCCGCGCGCCACGGTACACATGTTACAACGTGCGCAGTCAAATTACGCGCTACGGTACATGGGTTACGAGTTACGACGTACGCAGTCGATTAAAGTCAAACAATATTAGGTGAACACAATTGTGTTACTACGAGTTACTGAAATCGGTTTATATCAAGCCAGGACTAGTATAAGGAAAAAACTGCGATAAGCTAAATAGCATAGCTTTTTATTTCAGTATTTAATATGCATTGTCGATACACATACATGTGTATCGCTGTCGAAACCGCACATATAATATTCCGAAAAATAAGTTGATTAAATGGTAAATGTTGGAGAAATACTTATCTAGTCAATCAGTACGATGCAGATTAATACGTAAAAGAAAATATCCACACTTACTCATATATCCATGCATTCATTCATGTAATAAATTAGAATCCTTCTATTACAATCCGGTAGATAAGACCAAATAAAGTAAATAAATAAACAATAATGCTAGAATACAATAAATGACCGATTAAAATGATTACTTGATAAAGTAGCGTGGACAAGTCCATGTTATATACTCGATATTGTTGCTTGATAAGTGCCTTAGAGACGAGAGAAACGAGGTCCATAGGCCCTCACTATTATACGAGTAAAAATGATATCTATTTTAAAATAGTCAAGACTTTTCTGTGGGAAAGTTACAATCGTTCCCCTAGGTAGTAAATAGTATTCTAAATGATAAATTTAAATATCATTCACAATTTGTTCAGTTTGAGTTAGGTATTCGTTTCGTACATCTTAAAACAATCTTCAACCATAAAAAAATTAACACAGGTTTTTTGTAGAAAGATGCTTATTAAATAGTAGTTTTCGTATCAAGGGCATAAAGTATAACTTTACGCCCTAAGTGGGAATTGTTGGATATGATATATAGTAGTAGAAACATTAAATACAGAAGCTGGATTTGGTGTCTCGAAAAGAAATTTTTTTTGCTAATTGAACTTACCGTAAACCGAAAAATTTTGGTGTATTTTCCACATAGTTATTTTGGGAGTAATCGTTCAGTATCTAATCATGTGACGTTATTAGCAGAGAGAATCAAGCTTAATTTTTTCTTTATGTTCAAAATTTTATTTTTATCACGTAAAACAAGCATTCTTGATTACTAAATTAGGTTTATAAATTTTAAAATCTGAGTCCACTTTTTTCTTCAATCCAATCGTAGTATTTGTACACGCTAGTGTACACTCCAGGAAATATTCTCGATCTACAATTTTGACCAAAGGAAATGATTCCATAGAGTTTACCATGAATAACACCAGGTCCACCAGAGTCACCGTTGCACGCATCAGCGTCTCCATTGCCCGCACAAAACATATTATCGGTTATGGGGTGTGACCTGTAAGCTTTTTGACAATTTTCTTGATTCATTACAGGTACGTATACAGCTTTCAAAACTTTAGATAGTTTCAGATTTTCCTAAAAACAGTTAATTAAATTAACTAAAGAAAATCTAGAAAAAAAGAAAACCTTTCTCTGTTAGGGATAAGAACTTACCCCTATCCTTCCAAAACCAGAAATCCGCATCAATTCACCTTCTCTGGGAATATTGTGTGGTTTTGCAATAGCTATAGATTGTTGTTTATTATTAAATTTAATAGGCTGTGCAAGCTGGATGAAAAATATAATGAAAATATTCGTGTTAGTCACAAGTTCTTAATTCTTAATCAAAAATTAAAATTTGTACTGAAATTTATTTAACAAGTTTCGAAGTTGTATAAAACTATTATTACACACATTGAAATACTAGGATTGTCATGAATAGTGATATTATATCTATACTAAATCATTTCTAAGTAATTCACAGGTAAAATAAACATATTTAATTACCTTGATTAAAGCAATGTCGTTGTTTTTGCTTTTGATATCATAATCTGCATGTATTATAATTTTCTCAGATTTGTATACATTACGTAATTTATTTCTGTATCCACTGCCAATTTGTACTGATATATGCCCTTTATTTCTATTTTGCAATGAAAAGATTAATTTAATTTTTTGTAAGAAGTTCTATTATATAGAAATACTTAATGCAATTATAAAAATTACATGAAATCTTACATGACACAGTGTGCAGCAGTTATAACCCAAGATTTATCTATAATAGTTGCACCGCAGACATTAATTATTCTGAACCAAAGCAAGCTAGCCTAAAAACAAATTTAAATACTTTCATCCCGAGAGCTATGGGCTTAAAGATTTATATTAAAATTATTATGTTGATATGCAAGATATAAGGAACTTTAATCAGTAAGTACGTCTATTAATAAAGTTTATGGTCCATTTTATTCAACAATCTGTTAATAAATAAATCTATTAATAAATCTATTAAATAATCTATTAATTTTTTAACCAGTTACATTAAAGAAATTGCTGCAAAGGAATGAATGTTACAAAATTTAGTTGATATTTATTTACCTGATATGGTAGATCTTCTATTCTAATGGGATCTCCTCCAGCAATTTTTTCTTCATGTATTCCATTGTTATCTATTAGAAATTGAAAAATAATATGTAATTGAAAAATTTATTTTAATAAAAAAATATACTATTTAAAATCTCTTTTACCTATATAAAAGCCGCTCGCGAAAGCGACGCACAACAAAATACACAAAACCTTCATGACTACAATAAGTGAAAATGAAAAAGAAATCTTCCTTATATACACCGATCTTATCAAATGATCATTAACAGAATTATAAATTAAAAATAAAATAAACACGAGTGTGGAAGTCAACTGTTTCTTTCGTGCTATCATTAGCTTGGTTATTTCGTGATTGTTACGATAAAAGCTGTTGAAGGTCGCGCGCCACGGTACACGTGTTACGACGTGCGCACGACACGAAAATTTCAGTAATGTATTGTTGTAGAATTTTTCGTGATCGTGTCGTACGCACGTCGTAACACGTGTACCGTGGCGCGCGGCCTTCAACAGCATTTATCGTAGCAATCAAGAAAAATTCTATTTAGCAACAATCCATAGAGTACTGGAATTTTCCAAAAAACTTCTTTAGGCGTTTACGTGGCTCCCGCGCGATATAAACACACACACACGCACACACATCTTTTACGGTACTTACTTCACATGTTATAATTTGAGAAACAATATAATATGAAATAAGGGTTCTTGAAGTAAGAAACAATTTTTTTTTAAAACATTTGAATATTGTTAAAGAAGATATTGCCAATTGAAAAAAAATCAACAAAACCAATACATCTTTTTCATTTTTCATCCGATTTTAATTTGCAAGGTCTCACTTTATTCTTTTTAATTTCAGGAGGAGGTAGCGATATAAAAATTGGAAAATTTTCAAAACCTGCCAAGTTATAACCAATTTTTTTTATAAAATTCAGTCACAAATCTACAAACAATTGCTGATAACTTTGCAGGTTTTGAAAATTTTCCAATTTTTATATCACTATCTCCCTCTGAAATTGAACAACGAATAAAATAAAACCTTGCAAATTAAAATCGGATGAAAAATGAAAAAGATTTATTGGTTTTGTTGTTTTTTTTTTTCAATTGGCGATATCTTCTTTAACAATACTCAAATTTCTTTGAAAAAAATGTTTGATGTTACTTCAAGAACCCTTGTTTCATACTATATTCTTTCTCAAATTACAACATGTGAAGTAAGCATCGTAAAAAATTTGTATATTTATATACATATGTGCAAATCCGCGGACTACAGACAACAACTGGGGTACAAAAACGGAAAAAATTTTTTTTGAAGGCACACCTACCACATAAGGTTTTTTCGGTTTTTTGGGTCCCCCAACATGAAAATACTCGTGTACACTCATTATCCGTTGCCAAACTTTTTTGCCGACGAAATCAATTTTTCTTATGGAAATTTAACATGGGAAAAATGGACGAAAAGTAGTCATTGATGATTAACCAATAGCAAACTATTGAAGAGGCCAAACCAAATTTTACAAAAAAGCGATTAAAGTTGAAGAATAGAGCTTTAATTTGAGATGAGAATCGTTAAAATCGGTCGATTCTGTGCAAAGCTAGGTGAATTTGAAAATGGCGAATAATGACGAAAATGAGAGATATTTTTCAAACCCACGTAATTCTTCAAATTTTTGTCATTTTTCGCCATTTTCAACTTCACGTAGCTTTGCACAGAATCGACCGATTTTAACGATTCTCATCTCAAATTAAAGCTCTATTCTTCAACTTTAATCGCTTTTTTGTGGAATTTGGTTTGGCCTTTTCAATAGTTTGCTATTGGTTAATCATCAATGACTACTTTTCGTCCATTTTTCCCATGTTAAATTTCCATAAGAAAAACTGATTTCGTCGGCAAAAAAGTTTGGCAACGGATAATGAGTGTACACGAGTATTTTCATGTTGGGGGACCCCCAAAGAACCGAAAAAACCTTACGTGGTAGGTGTGCTCTCAAAAAAAATTTTTTCCTTTTTGTACCCCAGTTGTTGTCTGTAGTCCGCGGATTTGCACATATATATGGCGCCGGAGCCACCTTAGAAATATATAGTAGTTGGAATCAAATCGCAACTTTTGCATGTGAAAATACAGGTTTAAAATAGCGAAAAAAATTGTTTTAAAATTCGCTATTTGGTTCGATAAAGATCTCTATTATTCCGCTATGGTTTATAATATTCCTAATACTCCAAAATTTATTGCGTAAAAAAATGACCTGAACGAAGTTCTAGCGAGATGAACAGAAAATTACATTAAACCTTTTTTTTTCGAAAAAAAAAAAAACGCTGCCAAGTCATTGACACGTAGCTTCCTCCAAATTAATTTATCGTTCCTATATGTGTAGCATATAGTTCAAATATAATATATGTTTATTCATTCTACGTGTTTTAAAATCATTTAAAAATTTACGATGAAAGATACAAACTCTACATTTCCACAAAATTTTAGCATGATTAAATCAATTTTATAGCACGGTGTGACCAAAGCCCCCACTTTAGTCACGCCTATCCGTGACTAAAGTAGTCCTTTTTTGCACTGTATTTATTACCCTCGCTACGCTCGTGTGCTAACCTCACGGTGCAAAAAAGAACTACTTTGGGCACGGATAGGCGTGACAGCGGGCTTTGGGCAGGCAGTGCTATAAAATAGTATACGATACTCGTGACTTAGTGGCTCTTTATTGCACGGCGTTTAGCGCTCTCGTTGCGCTCGGGCACTAACCTTACGCTGTGCAAAAAAGAGCCACTTTAGCCACACGTATCATAATATACTATTTTTTCACTAGTTATCATGCGACAAAGAAATTGACTTTGTATAACATACGAAAATTTTCAATGTCAAATATTTCAAAAAGTAAGCGTTCGATTTTGATGAAAATTAGCACACATATTATCTATATCATATTTATCATATCGTCTATAAATATGGAGCTGATACATAGAGCCGTTCTCGAGAAATTGCGATTTGAAAAAAAAGGTTTAAAAAAATTTAAACCTCAAATATCTCTGAAATTTATGAACCAATCATTTTGCCCACAGAACTCGACCGAGAGCTATCCAAAATCTACCTCTACAAGGAATTTTTAAGCGATTAAGTCAATTTTACTCCCGTAATCGGTTGACATACATAATTCATTTTTTTCATTTTTCAATGTTTACGTTTTTGTTAATAACAAAAGAACCGTGATAGCTAGAAACTTTTTTGTTTTTAGAAAATATAGGTATTTTAATTCTCTTTCGGATGCTACCCATCCGATTCAAATATCTGGATCTTATGATTAAAAAAAGCAAAAAACAATTTTGAGTAAATCGAAAATTCGAAATAAAACAAAAACGCATCGGCCCAATCAAAAAACGGATTTTTGACCCGCAATCACACAAAAAAGCAAAAATAATGAGATCTGTCCAGTTAAAATCGACCTAGTAGAAGCTGAGATTCAGGCGTACACACACAAACACACACAGACACACAGACACACACACACACACACACACACACACACACATCCATACAGACATTTTTCAAAAATCATGTATTTTGATTCCTAACAACTCCAAAAACAATTATAACATGTTTTTACAATAACTCAAAAAATTACTATCACAAAGCTTCCTCTAGGAGGAAGCAAAAAAAGAATAAAAAAAAAATAAATGAATTTGTCAATTTGTTATTTCGTCAGTTAAAACGTATTAGATACGACATATTGACAGTCATAGTACCCCGGACTTTCATCATCCCAATCAACTAAAATATGGCGCGATTCCGTGAATCGATCGCTCACTTGTAATTCTATATCCGTAAGTACACAAACTTCCGATCGATAATAGAGACGCGTGCGGCGCCGCGCAAGTTCAACTTTGCGATTGCTAACACTCACTTTGTCGATGGTGATGCTCATGGGCACGATCTTGATATTGGGGTCGTCCCTGATGTCGATGTGAATGTTACGGCACTGCTGCATTCCCCAGTCGATGACCTGGCAGGTGTAGACGCCTTTATCAAGCAGTGTGGCCTTGTCCACCGTCAGTATCGACGTGTGGTAGTCCGAGCCATCGTTCGCTTCGTGCCGGTACCAGATTCCCCTGCAACGCACAGGATAATTTCAGATGATTCGCGTGCGACGCAATTTTTGCATTTATTTGCGCTGAGAATGAAGCGCGACAGCGGGTATTGATTGAAAAACGAATGCTTTGTTTGCTCTTTCGCAAGCAGATATTGTTCATTAAAATTATTCGTTTTCATTCGTGATTGGGATTTTTTTTTTGTAAATAATACATTTTTTAAATTGGTTTTACTGATTGAGTTTATGTAAAATTGTTTAAAGATATATTTAATAAGGAGATTTAGAAACAAGGTTGTAATCGATCGATTTTTTAGTTAACTATAGTGATTCTCAAGACGACGTTTCGGCAACTTCTTTGACGCCTTTTTCGGCTCAAAGTTTATAAACAATTTTATCATTTACAAATTCATCATACATACATGTACTAATTCACATTTGAAGTCAGGGATTTTTAAAACATTTTTTAATAATAATGTTTATGTCAAAAAAGTATGTCACGAAGTAATTTTTAATGGCTGAAAATGTTTTATATACATCACATCGTCACCCCGAATAAAAAGACATTATCTTAGGATTCAGTTGGATAAGATGTTACCTCAAAAGCTAGTTATAAATTGATAGCAATGTCGAAATCCTCTTAGCATTGACTCCAAAATTTAATTGGCTTCCGAAATAACGCCTTTTCTAACCCTCGTTCTAATCGGATGCCAAAATATGATTTTCCGCCAATAAAATTCCCAGATAACGTCTCTTCCGATCGGAGTCCGAGATAATGCCTTTTTATTCGGCAGCGACTATACGATATAGAAAAGTAAAGTAATTAAGAAATCTCGTCCTCCTGTCTTATTGTATAAAAGAAAGCGGGGTCGCCCCTAGGGCTTTTTCTGCACGTGTCTCATGCTTGTCTTCGAAGCCCTCCAGCGCTCCTTGATAAAACTCAAATCGGAAAAGTTCACCTCCGAAAAAAAAATTTGATGGTTTCAGCTGAAGAAAATTTGTTAAATTTTGATAGATTTGCTCATATATTTATTTTTTAACACTTCTGTATAGACTCTAAATAAGAAATACAAGAGTGGAAAAAATACCACTCATAAAATCGTTAAAAAATAAGGAAAATTTTTAACCATTTTCTTGCTCTATCGCTTGATTGCTTTGATTTTCTAAAAATATTAACATCTTTTAACGAAGCAAAGCTTAAATTCTAGCTTTTCCTATCTACTTTCATAATGTTTTTTATGACAGCCAGTAGAAGAGACATCATTTTTTAACGAAAGAGACCGTATTTGAGATTAGATGTCCCATATCTCAAGAAAAAAAATTACGAACACTGGGTTTTATTTTTAAATACCAGAAATTGATTCTTAAAACCGTTAAAATCTGTTTTCCGAAGGGTACAGTGCACGTTCCTTGTAAGTATGATATACATCGATACTCTGTAACTTCCCATAATGCAATTATTTATGACGGTTTATCCTAAGTTTATCTTAATAAATTGAATTTTGACAAAAAATGTCGAAGAAGTTTTTTTCATAATTTTTTCCCGTGGAATCAATTGGTTTAAATAATAATTAAAACCATTGTAGATGTCAAAAGAAAAAATACGAGTATCTTTTTTTCGGCTATACCCTGAACCCTAAAGTTCGTTTGATGCTATCTGACCTAGATAAGATATGGGCTAGATAAGCTATGATGATATTTAGCTTGGGGTTTAGTTAGTTAAGTTTCAGAAAGTTGAGTATTCTTTGCGGTTTTTTAATAATGGGGATACATTGTGCAATATATTGTACAAATTGATGACGATGATTTACAGCTAAGAATCATAGATTGCATAAAATAACTAAATAATCATTGTTACATTGATCATTTTTTAATATTTTTTATATTCATACCTTTCAAAGGTAAAGAATTAATATAATTTTTTTCATTCCTATAATTCATTACTATACCTTATAAATACAGCTATACATATATTTTACAGAAGTATACTTATTTTAAAATGAATACTATGAAATGAATTTTGTTAACTGAATTTCTTCTAGATATTATTCATTGACAGAAACATCTTATAAACAATATTTTAAATGGACTACTTTACTCGTCTATTATCTCTATTAGCATATTCGTTTTTTGCTTTTTACTATTTTGTAATTTTGCTTTTTCAAAGAGAAAGCTTTTTTTCTTTTGCGTCGATGTATCCTTGTCATCCTTGGTCCATGTATTCTGCGCCTGCGTGTCGTCTTTTCCTTGATTCTATTATTTGCAAGTTCTTTCTCGAATTTCCTTTACTTCTTCTTCCCTTCCATCACCACGTACGTCTTTTATTTTTCACTCGGTTTATTTTCTACTGCCAATTCTCTCCAACAACTTTCCAATTTTTCTTCGTAACCATTCCCACATTTTTTTTCCTATTACCTCAATTCTTTCCGCGCGCGCATATACTTACGAAGAATTCTACAGGAATTCATACTTAAAGGGTTCAAGAAATTAAAAAAGAATTTTGGAGACACACCTCTGTAATAAGTTGTAAAGAGCGTTTTCATGTGTTGGAACATTTTCTCGTCTATTGCATAACCTATACAACAATAAAAAATTAATTGCAGAGGTGTGCAGCTTTGTATAGTTTTCAATTCAGCATTTCAATCAATTATTTAGTATTTTATTTAAAAAAAATCTTCACGTCAAAAATTAGGTTATCTAAAAATGAATTATTTTTAGCATTTCATTTCTCATCATCGATTTTTTTTGCTTGATTATATTAAATAATTTCAACATAATCAGATTCTGTATAAGGTTAATTTAAAAAATAATAAATAAATAAAAAAAATTAGAATAGTTTTCTAATTTTTTACTATATCGTACTCTGTTAGTACTTTTCTAGAATTAGGATGATACACTTTAAAAATGTTACTATATTTCAATAGTATAAAACTAACGATTTCAAAATATTATATGATAAGATATTCTAAAGTAATTTACTTTAGTATCTATAATTTCTGCATTAAGTCTTGTTCATAGAATAAAATAATTTACTACTTTAATAGATTATTTCATATTTACTAATGACTACGTTTTCAGTTGATATAGTCAGAGCTACAATAGACAATGTGTACGGTTATGAATTTATGTATAAAACATATTAATTAGGTATATTAATAATTCCTAGCAATTAACAAATTATTTTCTTCAACGATCGTATGGCATTGTTAACGAGAAAACACTGTATGAATTATGATTAGTTTAAGTCAATTAGTAATCAGCATACGGCCTCGTTACATTTTCAAATTTTGATGAGGCGAATGTACTGGTAGAGATATTTTTCATATTTTGTTATTCATTTTTACCAAATCTGTCTTTTATGATATATATATATTATAACATATTTAAATGTATTTGTGTCATTTTAAGAGATAAAAACATAAAATGAAAGCACCAAGTCCGTTATTGTTTTATGAATATTTTGTTATTTTTGATTACTTTCGCTGTTAGTAAATTTCTGTTTTAAAATTGGCGCAGAACTTATCTCTGAAACATTGTGTCTATTTTCTCGAAAAGGCTTAAAATTATTTAGGCTGAAAAATGGAATAAAAAAAATTACTGTACATTTTAATAATACAATGAACCTTTTTACAAATAAACTATATAGTTTATCGCATTTAACTACATTAAAAGAAAAGAAAAATAAATAATCGAATTTTTCAAAAAATAACCAATATAAAACCAATATAAAACCAATATAAAAATAACCAAAATCAAACCTACCTTTACTTAAAGAAGTGATAAGGCATTACTCTGAGTTTCGGCAAACAGGAATTATACTTAATAGATTATGCATAACGTACAAAGGCTACTGTGCATCGCACTGTAACAGTTACTTTAGTAAATATTCTATGTATAAACTAATCAGCACCCCTTCACCTCAAATTCCTCTAATTTTATTTTAAATTGAAAATTATTCTCATTTCTGTTAATATTTAAATATTTGTAAGAATTCGGCATTAAATTGACCACATGATAAAATTTTTAATTTTGCGTTTTAGCAATGTTATTAGTTATTCACCGCTTCATTATCAGTAATATATATTGAAGAATTATGTGTAACTTTGGATGTATTTACAGATGAAAAAAATAATAATAATTATTAAGTAATAATCATAATTAAATACTTGACGATAGGTTGCTTCCTTTAAAATTTAAACTTCTTATAGCGGTTTCTGCATGATTATACCTTGCTTAAAATAATTGGATTTAGTAATATACAATTATATTATAATAACGTTCAAATTCTACGAACCAAGAGCTTATACTCGGAATAATATTTACGCGGGGCATTTTTTAATTGCACGTGATTGCGTATTATTTATTGATCGTAGTTATTGACGCTACGACCAGGAGAGAAAGAGACAGAGAGAGAGAGAGAGAGCCAGATGAAATCTGCCGCGTCCGTGCCGCCACTCCCTTCCGGTCGAAACATTGGAATCGCCTTGAGGGGATAGGTACGTTATAGCCAAAGCAATTTCCTATTGTTGCCTCAAACATGAAAGCGCAAAGGCCCCTCTGGCAATAATTTTCTTGTAATGCGTTATTTGCCTAAAACGGATATTCAACGTCAAATCAAAAGATTACGTGATTTTTTTTTGGCAAAGCCACGATGCTGTCACACATTATCAGTTGTTAAAATATATGTTTATTCGACAATAAATAGTTAACGATGGCATGAGATTAAAGTCAATCCAAACTTTGCTCTCTTTAAAAAGATGATCCGAATGATAAAATCGTTCGTGACTGATTGGGTTATACAACGGTGTATTTTCACGTTGACGTCATTTTCACTTGGTTTTGAAAGTTAATGACAAAAAATAGAAACGATGAGTGTAGAAAAATAGAAAGAATCGTGAGACTATATAGTGAACAATTTAAAATGTGTTCTATTATATTATTTTGTTATTCTGCTGCAATTATTGTCCTACTCCCGTGTCATTATAATTTTAAAATATTTTCTCACTGCGTATATAAACTCACAAGTGTTTGCCGCGTTATTAAAAAATGGTTTCATTATAAGGCTTTCTTCAAGACCACTTTTACCTCAGTATATAGCTCTCATACATCTCTGCGCGTCGAGTTTATTTTGATTTAAGAAAGTGTCACGTTAAATTGAAAAATGAGCTGGTATAAGTATAGTTTGAAAAATTACCTGGTCGCCTTGCTCATGTTCACCAGCATGTCATCCTTGTACCAGGAAAATTTCAGATCGGAGCTGCCCACAGCCACGCAGGTCAAAATAAATTGATCGCCGAGCTGAACCTGACGTTCGTTCACCTGATTGATCCTCAAAGACTACAGAAGGAAAAATTTACATTTAATATACGTTTATTCACCTTCACCTGCCCATCCCTTGGTAAACATACAGAGGGAATTTGAAAGGTTTTTGAAACCGATACTGAATTATATTATAATTGTTACAAAATATTGTAGCTTAATATTGGGGTTTGATAACTGTGATTTATTGAATAACCAATTCTAATTTTTCAAAATTGAGTGATTTGTTTTAATCATTTTTAAATAAGGTAAATAATATGAAGGTATAAAATATATGTATAAATCATGATGTAGAAAATATTTAATTGAAAATTCAAGTTGAAATAAGCATTTAAATAAGAATATTGAAAACATAGATACTTTATAATTTTTCATAATATCACAATAAGTGCGTATCATGTAAAGGTATATTCATAGAGGTTGAATTTTATGATTGATTGCCTCACGACGAAAACGTCAGCACGGTCTAACCGAATATTACCTAAATTGAAGGTAGCGCTTTTGATAAAAAATTTATCACTTAAAAATATATCATCAATTTTCTCAAATATGCTACTCAAAAAAGTCTGCGAAAAAATGAAATGACAGGGTATAGGAAACTTTAATTTATATCTTTATAGAATATAAAAAATTACTCTAATATTTTTTAACATATCGGTATTATACATATGATACTGTTATATTTAATCATTCTAAATTTTTAACATCGGAAAATTTTTCATCTGGTTTCCGCCTGGAAACGCCGGATATAACATCTGTTAAAGAAGCATAAAGTAGGGGAGAACTACACACTGGTGGCACCCATAGCATTTTCAGCTATAGCTTTTTATGTTATGGGTTGAAATTAAAATACTAAAAAAGAAAATGATTTTCAGAAGGTTTATAAAAAGGTCGATTAATTTTTTTTTTAAATATTATATAATAACAAGTAAGTTATTTGAAAAAATAAAAATTTTGATTTTTCACGATCCCCAAAAACTGTTACCCGGTTCTGACCATCTTAATTTTTCACGGAATTTTGAGTTGCAGCTATCTTTAATACACATAGGATTGAACGTCGAAATGTTTTAAAAGTATGCTAGAACATCCATATTAATTATTGCAACGTTTTTTCTATTGTTGTTTTAACGGGAAATTACAAAATTACAAAATTACATTATTTACAGTTTATAATTGATATACATAGTAATATAAGTTAAAAATTAATTTACCTTAATATAATTTAGAAAAAAATAAGATTTGTTTTAGTTGGCATGAACACTCTACATATACCCATGTGTAAAATATCTAGTACTGGGCACTAATCAAGGGGCCGAAATTGAGCAAAAAAGTCATTATTTCGTTTTGAATGATACTCAGCTACCAAGAGGTTTTATCAGCCCGGGGACACGTTCATTTATTTCTGAATGTTTAAAGAAGTAGAAATTATGAAAAAAAAATATTACATCAACTGTAGAGAAGAGACAAGAAGACAAAAATAACTTCCAATATTGTGATTATCGTTACAATACTAAATTCTCATGTAACTTTGTGAATTCCGTATTTAAAATATCGGGCACAAAATATGTTGAATAACGTGCGAGAAATGCGTGGTGATCGGCATTAGACGCTGGCCATGAATGTGCAACTCTACCCTATATTAAAAAATAATAGATTAAAAACGAAAAAAGTGCGGTGTGAAAAATCCGGAGACTGCAAAATTAAATTCACGCAAATTTTAATTTACCTTATACAAAGAAAAGTTAAAAAAAAAGTTTTAAAGTATTTTAATTGCTTCGTACCTACTTTGTATATGTGTATACTTTCTAAAAATTAGTAAGTGAAAAGTCGCTCACTTGTGCGAAAATAAGCGGAAAAATCTACTAATACTTTAGAGAATATTTGCTTATTAAAATTTTCAATGCGTAATAATTGAATATTATAAATATTTATTATATTATAATATTATAATATTACAAATATTGTATTATATTAGAATATTCACTAAAGAAATAGTATATTTTTTCACTTATTTGCACCAGTGAGTGACTTTTCACGTATTCATTTTTAGAGAGTTCTTTGAAATTTTCTGAACCTTGAGAAAAATAAAACCATAATGCTCTGATATGATTATTTCGCAGAACATAACCCTGGTGGAAATTCGTCTATCGCGAAATGGCCACAATCTTAGAAACTAGGTTGTTCAAATATAAGCAATATATTACGCAGACAGAAACATTTACAGCAGTCTTTTCGTATAGATATTTCGTAGAATGTATTTATCGTCATTATTCTAACTCTCTCACTCATCATCGTAATAATAAGTCTTTCTACTAGCCATTTCCTGACCAAAGAAACTGATCGGCTTTACCTTTGAAATATTCCAGAACAAGCTTGTACGAGTCTTCGAAAAATTCATGCTATTTTTCAATCTATTAAACGTTTAAACAATAGGGGGAAAAAGGGATTTCCCCGGGAGCTATAGAAATTGGAGAAGGTAAATTCCCCATTATATGAAGCAAGCTTCTAATATAAAATAGTTAGTTACTAGTTAGAAAATGTTTTGGATTTCCACCAGGGAATTGGCACTGTTTTTTTAAACACTATCCGCATAGCTTTAAAAGAAACAGCGTCGCAAATAAAGAGAGCAGCCAAATATAAGGAAAAGGCAGAGGCGGACTGACGCCTAATCAAGTTTTGCGCTGCGCATACATATAAAATACGTCTTATACATACTGCGTCTGCCTCTTGCAAGAGAAGGCGAATGGGGAGCTTTATGTATAAGGCAGGCGCGGGGGGATGGAGGGAGAGAGAAAAATTTGCGCATTTCGCCAAAGTGAAATTCACCTGCAGTCGTAGCGCGGGTTTCTGCTGGAAGGTGAAGTGCGATGACTCGAGCCAGAATTCACCGAGGCGCTGGCGCTGCACCAATCTGTTGAGGGCGTCCCGGATTTCGTCGTCGTCGTCCGACTCCCCGAAAAAGTGGAAGTTCACCTCCAGCGCCGGACTGCCGACAGAAGAGAAAAGGGGGAGAGGAGAGGAGGAGAGTTTTCCCAATGCAGTCGTACGAACGTGTGTGTATGTGTGTGCGCGCACGTGCTGGGAGAGGGCGAGGAAAAAAGGAAGTCACTTTAAACTTCCTCGTCCTCTCGCAGCCGCTGCTGCCATCACTGCTTCGAATAGTTTGCGCGCACAGCGGGTTTGCGGCTATACGCGTGACGTATTTGTCGGCTAATTGTTAAGGGGGCGAGGCTCTGTGGTGTACTGGAATATTCAAGTTTTCAAAGTTTCTTTTTTCGCTCTCCCTGATCCTACGTTTATTTTCATGAGATAGCAAAACATTTGTCGAGTATAATAACTAAATCATAGAATTAAATCTATAGATTGAAGGGTATATTTTTAATATTTAGAATTTCAAGATTTTCTCCTAAATAATGTTATCTACATTGCCAGTACGACCATGTTGATTTTAAAACAAGATCGGTAAATGTAGTTTACCATCCGTGAATTATGTTTTTTTTTTGCTTCCTCGAGACTACTTTCATGAATTATTGATGGAACGTTCTATTGTGGAAAGCTTTTTATCCCATTATGACCGCGAATTCCCTATCGATTGAAAAATAATCTTGTTTTTGTAAGTTTTATTTTAAATTACGGGAATTCTGCTTTCTTTGTACTTTTCAATCGAAAAGACGAGACGTCGAACATAATCTATCTACTCTCCATAATGATTTTATCCTCTTTGTTTTCGATGAGAACTCGAGTTTTTCTTTGGGATGATTTAGAAAAGTTGAAAGTTAATGAAATTCCAGTATATTCTACTGATTATTGTTGAGCAACAAACCATTAATAACAAGTAATTTTGTATAATAGTTAAAGATTAGATGTTAAAATTTGCAACAACTAAGTTTAACTTTACCTCTTATTTTAGATTTCTTTGTATTTCAGGGATAAAAGATTATAGTTTTCAAGTTATCCTTATAATGTTGGAATTCTTTTTTAAATAATGTATATTGACGTTTTGAAACTGTTCAAAATTCAAAAAAATTGTGCCAAAAAAAAGGAAATTATTTTATCTTTTTACTATCTCTAACATGCTTTAAAAAAATTATTTGCTTTGTTATTTATATTGTTATATTGATAAATGTATTCAAAAGATTTTAATACTTATGTACGTAAATCAAAACATTAATTTGAAATGAAAAATTTATTATATTATGCAGTTTAATTAATGATTTCTCTTTGGCAAACGCAATTCGCACGAATTCCAATATTTACATTCAGGCGGCGACGTATATATAATTTATAACTGTGATTTTTCAGCATTAAATTATTTTTAAATTCATTATTAAAAATAGAAGTAAGCAGAATTTTCATTTTAATTGTAACTGTTTCGAAATTAAAAAATATTATTGCGATTTTCTAGATGGAAAGAAACACTTAAAAATAAAGTGCAATTACATCGCGTGTTTAATTTAGAGAAATTAAATATTTTATCTAACACTATATAAATTGCAAAGGCGATTTTAATTTTAATTTCACTTTTTAATTTCGCAAGTAAAGAATTTTAATTATTTATATACATTATACTCACGTTATACTTAGAATTTTGAGATCTTCCATCGAAGTAATACGTGATTCCCGTATTATGTAGGTTGCAAGCTGCAACAGAAAAATCGCATTTTGATTTAAATATCATACGAAAATGCCATACCGTTCCAAAGTTTCCCGTTTCAGAAAATGGTTATTTAATAATATTAAGGTAACATTTTAAAATAAATAACAGCACTTATTTGTTGGCATGCATAAAAAATGAGTATGGTGTAAAATCATAAAAAAATAAAACAATCGATATATCAAGGAGCGCGGGAGCGCTCCGAAGGCAAGTTATAGAAGAAGCCTAAAGGAGCGACCCGTGCTACATACACATTGAAATGGGTGTACAAAAAATTTAATGCGCTTTTGCGTATATTGCGTTAGTTTTTACTATATAACATATCCCTCTTAATCGAAAGTTCATATTACTGAAACATATAATTGTATATGTTCTTCATTTGATATTTATATTTATAAATTGAGTGCATATTTAAAACAAAATTACATTGAATAATAACCAGTAATGAACGGTTATGTTTGAAATTGAATAGCCTTACAATTTAAATTTAATAACTTCTACATCTGCAACATGATTTTTCATTTAAAAAAACTTTACGCATGAGCATTATTTCCAGGCTGATAAATTTTCAGCTCTATTGTCACGATCAACAAAGCAGATGGGTCCCGGGTACGAGTGGAATTTGTTCACGCTATGGAGAATCTATGAAAGTAGTTTAGGTAGCGAAATGGCGTTTATTTTTTTTCCTTAAAAAGAAAAAAAGGAAACAAACTTGGCTGCCATTCGCCCAATAAGCTGAGTAAATGGTCGTCGAATTTGCGCAACGGAGACAAAATCGGCATGAAATTCGGGACTACAGCAGAAACAATCAGTCGGAAAAGTTTGCGGTGGGCTGGCGTAAAACGTGAAATTTGCTATAATTCATGTATTTTACAATCTCATTAAAGCTTGAAATAGAATAGAACTATTTTAAGTATTGAAGATTTGTTGTCTGACCGATCTTGGCCGTTATCTACTTTTTGATAGGATTCTTGAAGATCCTTAATCCCGTTTGTTCGTTGCAGTGCTAATGGCCTCGAAAATTACGATAATCGATAGATTTTATCACGCTTTTTTATGATCATGCTTAAAAGTTCTCGGGCTATTACATCTTTACCTTAGTTTTCCGCGCAAATCTTTGTTTTTTTGTCAGTTAAAGCTTTAACGACGATTTTCACAAGTTCTCGAGAAAAATAATGGGGTTACATTTTTTAAATTGAAAAGTCTTTTTCTTTTGACTGCATTACCTACCTTTTACATTTCTCTTTTGCCATGCCTGTCGTTAAAATGACTAGAAGTTTTTTTTCATTTTTTTTTAATTAAAATATTATATTTTCATAAGAAACAAAATTTATCGTTAAGTAAACGGTAACATTATACTCCAGAAGGGCAGTAAATATTAGTTATTATTGTTAATATGGTATTACTGAAAATTTGTTTATTAAATTATTGTGTCAGTAACGTAGTAGATACTTTGTTGCTAACAAGATTGGATGTTTATGAACCACATGGTAAATACAACACGTTAAGCTTTAATTTGAAATCGAAGAATTAAAGCTTGACATATCACTAATACCGCACATTCGATTAAATATCCTTTTATTTGATATGATTTTAACAGGAAACAATCATTAAATATTTACTTTTCTCGATGATGGTTTACGAAATTTTCAGGAAAGAGATTATGGAGTAGGTATATAAAATGATAACTCTTTTATTGTTATTTTGTGAAAGATATATTTGTTTTTGATTTTATTTTAATGTTGTTTTCAAATGTACATAATTATGAAATCAGGAAACGAAATTTTCCCCTACAGTATGTGTAATTTTTAGAATAAACAAAAAATGTTTTTCATTCAAAGTTATTTTCCTTTCTTCAAACATTTAGCAGTTCTTGGTATTATTTACTAAATTGGCATACACTGCACTGTTGTATATAACTGACGTCGATGATTTCAAAATAAAAAATATGAATGTTGAAATTACACGTCACCGAACATTTATTGTTGTTTTTTGATCTTCTTATATCGTAGTATAAACTTGTCACTTGGTAATTTCCTGTATTTACTCAAGGTTTCTATTAACCTTTATTTTTCCAGGAAGCTAAGTTTGTAGGTAGAATAAGTTAACAAGAAGTTTCACTTTAAACTTAAATCTTCTTAATTGCAGTGGGATTTTGCGATTTCCTCTTTACTTATTTCTTGCTCTGTCACTTTCAGTTGGTCAATTTCACAATTAGTACAGGTCATTATTATCTTCGTAGAGCACATTACAGTAACATATAAACGCAAAACAGTAATCTCTTCTTTTTTTTAATCTAATAGTGAGAGACCTTCATCAGTCGTTTGTTTTTCACTGAGATACATAAATATCGACCAAATTAACCTGACCAGATGCTCGACTCGGCCAAGAACGTTACGATTTTGCTATACTATCTTCTTAATATTATACGACACTTATGTTTCCTTTCCTATACGAGATGGATGAAATCCGTTGCAACTCGCAAGACATGGTCGCACACTGCCTTTTTTACCAGCAATGGCCCTTTTATTTACACTGCACAGATCCGTGGATGGATTTTGTTACGTGATACATATGATTATCATACACTCTGACGCAGTATTCGCCGAGCAGTTCCTCCGATGCCGTCCACAGCACAGCATCTCTCCGTCGTCGTGATTATCGCTTTTATTTTCAGCGTTCAGCATAATCGATCAAGGAGAACTCCGTTCAAGAGCAATTTAGACATCCGACGCCGTCACTCCGGCGACTCGAGGAAAAACGCGGCGTCGTCGTCGTCGAGGCCAAATAGCAGGAGGCAATCCAGGTCCTTGTGCTCTTTGCCGAAGGCCCGGCGCAGCACCTGCACGGGCATCCTCAGGAGTTTCAGGCCTATCTCGCGGCAGTAGGCCTCGAGGAGGGTCGTCTGCAGGTGGCTCGCGGCGTCGGTGTTGCCCTCCAGCGGCACCACGCAGACGCCGCGCTTGTGGATGTCCGGCTCGGTGGTAAGAGCCGCGAGGGCCTGGAGGGTCGGCAGCATGCCGCTGATTACCCGGGGACTCGGGCGCTGCTTGCCAGGCGGCGAGCTCGGCGTCGGCCGCCTCCTGCGTCGCTTCTCCGTCCAGGCGGATTTGCTGAAAGTCAAAAGGTCCATTATAGTTATTGGCTTTCCTCGTTTATATAGTCTCGCCGCGAGATTATTGGTTGCCGCGTTTATTGTCATTTATCCCGTTATAGATTTTTCATTTTAGCGGTGTTAAGCGTTCAAGCGCACCCGATGCGACGGCTCTATATTTCATTAAGTCATAAATGGTTAGTGAGGTGAATTCGAATTAACGCTTTTTGCTAATTAAATATTATATGATACTCTCAGCACTGAATTTAATGAAATATTGGGGGGAAATTTCATTAATTAGCGCGCGTTTAATCTTTTTAATTTTATATTTAATTATTTAAACTAAAAATATTTATAAGTCAAATTCTTTTTTTTAGAGATTGTCGATTTGTTTTTAATTGATAAGAAAAAAAAAGCTTTTCAATATATTCTTCAAAGTTTTATATTTATCGATATTAATAATCACGAAGGACTGAGTACCATTTTTAATTAAAAAAACTCACCGTGAAATAAAAGTTTGTTCTGAATTTCATCATGTGACTCATTCGCGCCAATACTTCAATTTCAATTTTTCACATGCCGATAATAATCATGTTCGCGCGATAGTCAGATAAACGGCGTCCACTTGAAATGTTATCGGTCGCGGGGGAGGACATCTGTCCGGATACTTCAACTTGAAAGAACTTGCAACTATAGTTTTGTTACATAATACGTCTATAGGCGCGACTTTTCAGCGGAGAAAAATGTTAATGTCATAGTTGTTAGCACGTAAAGATTTGACGCTCCTGTTCGATAACGAGTGATGACTATACGTTTCCGCGTACCGTTGGCACAGTGTAATGTCAAGATGGTATGTACAATGTAGCCTTGTTAATCGACGCGTTCAAAATAATCACGCAAGGTTGTTAGATTTTATAATCGCTTTCACGTTTCACTTTGTGTTCACTATATATGCATTTATCACGCGCGCCTGTCTCTAACTTTCCCCCGTCGATATTAATTTTTTTTTAATTGTTTTACTTTAACGTAACGAATAATTATAATTCCGCGTTTAAAAATTAATTTACCATCGTACGCATATATTTTAAAATTAATTATTTTCCCCGATTATATTAACGTTTTATTCGCAATATGTGTCGAAATTTAAAATCTCCCGCGCGAGCGAGCGCATAAAGCGCGGCAACTTAAAGAAAATTGAAATCTGACAGGCGTCTTGGCCGTCCGCAATTACCTTTCAGCCGGTGCTGCCGGGCGCAAAACAGCCTGATGGCCGAGTTCCTCGCACGTCATGATTCTGCTTTCTCTTTTCTTGCGTACAACTGTCTTAAGCACTGTTTTTTCTTCCTTTGAAAGCACTGCTGCTGTTGTTGCCGACCGCTCGCTAATAGCAGTTAAAATCCTGGCGCCGGAAGGGGGCTTAATTTTTCCCCTTTAACGCGCTGTTCTCCGGACTCGCTGGCTTTTCGCTTCTCGCTTCCGCTGTAGGCAAGCAAGTACGTAAACGTCGAGTGCACAGAGCGCCTCTCTTCCGTCTGGCACACGCAGGAACGCTGGCTTACGCACAACTGTATGTACACAACTTTCCTTCGTCCGTGAATCTTCTTTTATATAAGTTCTCTTCACACGTAGGTATGTACACTTTGCACTCTTTTTATACTACTTTCAGACCCGCTTCTATATTATTACAGACGAGAGACGAGAGACGGTCACTTACTGGTAAGAACCAAGTGTATACAGATATACAATATAGGAGACACTGGCGTCACACTGGCACAGTGTTGCGCAAGAGCACGACAGTCGCTAAGTAACAGGCGTCTGCGGTTGGCTCAGCTGAGCTGTGGTATATAAGTACTACTGTGCGCGCGCTCGCTTGCTCTTCTCGAATGTCAGCCGGTCTCGTGGCTCGCCGGCGCTTTTAAACGCCCTCCCCACCCGACGGCCTCGCGACTACGCTGCGGCATATAATACGCGTGCCTCGCTCGTGCGCGCCTGGCGAAGGAGAGGGAGAAACGTATAGGCTTGGCACATTCAGAGGAAAGAGAGGAGAATACGGCGAATACTATATACCCACGTTTGTTTGGATATACCGAGGGGATAAGTGTGCCGTTCCGTTGTATATTATATATATACGACGGGAAAGTACGCGCGTGCCATTGGCGCCGGCTGCTGCTGCTACTCTCTCCCACTGTACGGTATGTATATGTATCGACGTATATATGTGTGTGTGCATGCGTGAACGAGTGAACGCGTGACTTGTAGCGTGAAATCCCTCTGCCTCCTCCTTTCCGGGGGAACACCGGTACGGCTGCTGCGAGCTGCTCTTATGCTTTATAGTTCCACGCGCAAGTATTATACCGGGAAAGAGAGCGTTGTTGGGGAAAAGACGAGAGCTCGCGCGGCGCGCGTCACGAGTTCTTCGCTTCTTTTTTTTTTCTACGTATTATACTCGGTTATATACTTATATACGCGCTCATTTTTTCCCAAACTTGACACCGCTGCCATGCTGCCGCGCTTTTTTCGCGTCGTTCGCGCGCGGGAAACCCGGCAAAGACAACATGCGCGGCAGTGTAATACCCATAACGTTTACTCGGGATCAGATTTTCCCTCTCGTTATATACTAGTTTTCGTGCTTTGCAGGCGGAACGATATGTTTCCGTTGTATATGTTTTTACAGGCACTCCGAACTGTATATTAGTGTTACGTCCGGAGACGTATTATAAAAGTTTAGAATTTCATTTTATAAGTTTATTTATATCAGAGATTTCCTGACACATAAAAGCGGGAATGCAATTTTTTACAAACACAGCATTTTGCTCATGCGGCGCTGTGACGTAGTAGGTCGTCACACTTGCGAAAAACAACGTACGATATTCTCTTTAAGGCCAGCATTTCTCAATGCCATCGCCGAATCGTATACGACTGACGAAGTTTACATTGCAAAATAAGATGATCTCGATTTACTGTCACCGGGCTCATCTTTAACCTAATTTACTTATGCATTAAAAAGCCTCCGCATGGGCCGCTCGAGTTAGTCACAGCGTACAAGAAACTTGGCGAACTCCGTGTACCTCTACGACATCGAGAAGTTGAAATCGTAAGCCTTACACATCTAGTAAGCAGATTTTATAAGTTATTGAAATTGTAATCGTAAGCCTTACTCGTCTAGTAAGCAGATCGTATAAGTTATTTATAGTAAATTTATAAAAGCAAGTGTAAATTGTAAACGTTAAGAGCAATTATAGAAAAGAATTGTAATTGAAATTACAACGCATCGATCTACCAGAAGCCAGCAGATTGTATTGGTAATAAATTATTGTATTTTATATAATAAACCTACATAAAACCAATTACTACTTATTTCCACTTATTTCCGGACTTCACATTAGGGTGTAGCGAAAAACCGTCATTTTTGAATTTCCATTCGCTATACCTAAAAAACGTTGTCTTCTGACTCCAAAAATAGTTTGCCACTGAGATTTTGAAAAAAATGTGTTTTACCCCCTCCCCAAGAAAAAAACAGAAAAATTAGCATTTTTAATAATTATGGAAGTACAACTAGGGTAGATGTCCGTATTAGTGTGGGTTTAAGAAGCTCTTCAGTTTTGTTGTATAATAATAGACTATTTAAGCTGCCCAGAGATTTCGGACACCATTATATTGGTAAAAGAACTAATTTCCTACTCGAAACAATTTTTTTTACTAAAAAATATTAATATTTACAGAAGTTACAAATAATAATATAAAAAAAAAAGGAAATTTGTACCTATTTGTGTGCCCTAGTAGACAGCAATGTACATTTTTGTGTGCCCCGTATTAATGTGGTTGTACACGTTTAATGTTATTTAATGTTACTTTTAAAATAGTCATTTCTTAGTATATTTGGACAAGGAAACATAGTGAAACTCCGCAGACCGTGAAACATATTTTTGTAAGCTCTTTTTTAATATTATAATAAATGAAAGCTAATAAAATAATTAACTCTACTTAAACTTAATTAACTATACTTTATGAAAAAAAATATTTTAGTATTTTTTACCCATTCATTTCTGAGATGTGTTTTAATAATAGGGCACACAAATATGGACAGGCACATAAATAGGGACCGCTACCCTATAATAAAATAATGATAAAAAAAAATTGAAAAAAATATATTTTTGCAGTAAATTTATTCCAGAAACCTCTCTTGACATTGGCATTTGAGTAGAATGAGTTTTTAGATAAAAAATACATCACAATAAATGGGTAAATCATCAAAAAATCATAATTTTTTACATTTAAAGTGAGTTTTATCAATTTTAATCTCTTAATCTCTTGATTATGGCAATTGGAGCTTATAGATGAGTTAATTTCTCATCGTTTTTGAGCTTTAAAAATTTAGAATATCAATTTTTTTTACACTAGTACACGTAACTAAAAATTGAGTAGTAATATAAAGTTTTAATTAACATTTTGTTTATTTAAAATAATATTATGTGTTTTGTAATTTTTATAGTTAATAGATATAAGAAACAAACGATAATATTTTTACGTATTATTAACCTTAACATATTATATACTATAGAAGAGTGTTTATGTGTCAACGTAAGTAAATTGAATTTATTTTCATGTCAATACGAAGAGACTAAGAATGTAAATATTGATATCGAAGTCAGTGACATCTTGCAATACTTAGAAGGAATAACAATTGTATCAAAACCATAATTTTGTATTTATTCTGTCCAGAGTTCGCTAGTTACCTTCTGTGAAAAAAGTACCCGGAAAAGTTTTTTTAAATCTACCGCGTTATAGATATTTGAAATTTTTTTTTGTTGCATGTTGGCATCACTGTACCAAATTATGATGCCAAGTTTGAGCGCGTTCCATCAAGCAGTTTGTTTACGCCAGCTGTTATAGTCAGTTAAGCTCAGTAGTGCGTCACGATTTTCACAATGAATACAAATATTGAACAAAGAGTTTGCCTCAAATTTTGTGTTACCAACGAAATTTCGTGCGTGGAATCTTTGAAAATGTTGGAAAAGACTTATGGGGAATCAGTTTTATCAAAAACACAAATTTACGATTGGTACAAAGTATTCAAGGAAGGTCGAGAAGTGTGTGAAGATAGCACAAGAGCTAAACATCTCCCACGAGTCAGTTCGTACAATTTTGGTGGATGTTTTGGGCATGAAACGCGTAGCCGCTCGACTTGTTCCAAAAGAGCTGAATTTTCTTCAAAAAGAGTACCGCAGACAGATCTCTTTGGACACGCTGGATCGTGCTAATTCCGATCCTACATTCATGGAACGCATTATAACTGGAGATGAGACATGGGTCTACGAGTTTGACATGCAAACAAGTCAACAGGCATCTCAATGGCAAACAAAAGACGAGCCAAAATCGAAAAAACCACGTCAAAGTCGATCAAAAGTGAAAGTCATGCTGACTATTTTCTTTGATATTCATGGTTTGATGCATCATGAATTCCTACCAGAGGGACAGACGGTCAATAAACAATATTATTTGAGCGTTTTGAAGCGTTTGCGTGAAAAAATCCATCAAAAACGGCCAGAATTGTGGAAGAACAATTCATGTATTTTGCACGACGATAATGCACCACCGCATAGAGCCGCAGTTGTAACAGAATTTAAGGCCAAAAACTCAATAAATACAATCGAGCAACCACCGTATTCACCAGATTTGGCCCCATGTGACTTTTTTCTGTTCCCGAAACTAAAATTACCTCTCCGTGGAAAACGTTTTGAAGCGATCGAAGCCATAAAACAAAATTCGTTGAGGGAACTGAAGGCCATCGCAGAAAACGCTTATAAAAAATGTTTTGATGATTGGAAAAATCGTTGGCACATGTATGTTGCATCAAATGAGGCCTATTTTGAAGGCGACAAAATAAATATTGATAAATAATTGAATATTGTGTGTTTTATTTAAAAATTCCGGGTAGTTTTTTGACAGATAGTATGTATCGTATAAAAACTGGTTATAAGGTAAGCTATAAATAACCAAAACTTTATATTTCAACTCAATTTTTAATTATGTGTACTAGTGTAAAGAAATTGATATTCTAAATTTTTAAAGCTCAATATCGATGAGAAATTAACTCATCTACAAGCTCCAATTGCCATAATCAAGAGATTAAAATTGATAAAACTCACTTCAAATGTAAAAAAATTATGATTTTTTAATGATTTACCCATTTATTGTGATGTGTTTTTTATCTAAAAACTCATTCTACTCAAATGCCAATGTCAAGAGATATTTCTCCAATAAATTTACTGCAAAAATGTATTTTTTTCAATTTTTTTATCATTATTTTATTATAGTTGTACTTACATAATTATTAAAAATGCTAATTTTTCTGTTTTTTTTTTGCTTGGGAGGGGGGTAAAACACATTTCTTTTTCAAAGTCTCGGTGGCAAACTATTTTCAGAGTCAGAAGACAACATTTTTTAGTTATAGCGAATGAAAATTCAAAAATGACGGTTTTTCGCTACACCCTAGTGAATATCGCTGCACGGAGAAAAATAAATAACTAATACTGCCATTCACACGATTGATAAAAGATTAGAATGCAAGGTTCATTTTACTTACAACAATATTGGTAAAAACGTCATTGGAGAAAAGTAGAATCTCCTTTTGTTAAAGTGGATTGACATTACGTTCTGAGAGATTGTAAAAGCTTTAAAACAAATTTCTACTTTTTCCGAAATGAGTTTCTCGAATACGGATACTCCTTTTTGAAAGGGAGATTCCCTCTTTTCTCCAATGAGCTTTTAACTTTTTTTAACGCAGTAAAAACTACGTGTTAAGTAAATTATTTCCACTATAAACAAAAAAGTTGTTTTTATGTATTTTATAGCGCTATTTCAGCTTTTCTCCAAATCAGTTGATTTAGCTGGTACAACACGGTTAGATTAATTGTAAATCTTTTCCGTTTGTTTTTTTCCTTTTTTTTATCTGTTCTGAATTGTTATATGTCCCTCGTGAGCAAGACAGTTGGAGGATTATGTATAATCCTCCTTGTAAGGGTCATTTAGAATCTTCGTCGACGCAAGCGTGAAATTTGAGTGTCATAGTGCAAAGTAAAGCTTACGACTTACGAGTTTTCGGTATACAAACGGGCGCCGCGTTGTTAGCTGCTGGGCGCCAGTTGAATAAAGTGTTTTTGAGAGAGAGAGAGAGAGAGAGAGAGAGAGAGAGAGAGAGAGAGAGAGAGAGAGAGAGAGAGAGAGAGACAGAGAGAGAGAGATATTAGTTTTGCAGAAAACGAGAGCTTAATCTTAATGAGAAGTTAATTTGATGATTGGATGTGACGTGCAATAGATGCGCGTCATCAATAAGTATAATTAGAAACATTTAAAGTAAGACAATTAATTGCATGTTGATGCTTTCCACTAGTGTCATATTGTTTTGATTGATTTTAATGTTTGTAGGTTTTATTAAATTTAGTATAGTGGAAAAATTCTTTGATGCTTTGATATTAAAAAAAAAGAAAGTGTAAGAATGGTTAAAGGAGAAAGAAAGCTCATTTGCTTTGACCACGTGCAAAATATGCGCACAATTGTTCTCGCATATATAATAGATGAATATCGATTTTTGCAATACAAGCCGTCCCGATAAACTCGATGTGCATCTGCTTATTCATTATGTGTTTGCCATTCTTGTTTTTACTAAGCGCACTTTCATGAAGTTTTCCTTTACGGTCAAAGCTATTTTTTCCACGTCATTATTTCAAAGCTCAATATATTTCCTGAAAATCTTCCTTAATTTATATTCGACGCCGCAAACGATGAAAAATTCACTACTCATTCATTATACGAGCCCGATCGTGCGCAAATGAATGTTTACGTTCAATTTACCTCCTCAATTATATTTTTACAATAATCAAATATTAAAATTTGCTCGTTCCACAAAATATATAAATAACTAATATTCCATTAAAAAAAAAATATTGCACTTTGTATAACGCGCTACCGAAGAGAGTCAGTCCACTCAATAAGTGAATAATGCCGGCAATGCCATTCAAAGGATACCGACGCGCATAATTCCAATATTAGCAGTAATTGCAAAAATAGACGTCGGCGAAAAATGCAAAAAATTTTTCCTCGTGCAGATTCGATAAAATCTGTTGCGCACGCAGAGAGAGAACCGCTCGATAATACTACGTCACGCGCGCGGTAAGTATTACACGGTTGCGCCGCCGCCGTGACGTCACAATTTCTTCTCTTTCTCTCGCTCCTTCGCCTCGTCGGCATTCCCGAAATGCTTCTCGTTGCGAAAGCTTGAGACACTTTACGAGCCGGCGGGGAACTCGAGCGACGTAGAGCGGACGTGCGCGCGCGAGTGGGACAGAGAAAAAGAGAGAGAGCGCGTTAACCCTGAAAAAGCGACGAGCGCCCGGCGTGACTGCATCCCAATGACTTTTCGATTCGCGCGCACGTGTATATATATAGTGGGCCCGCGGACGCGTTTATCGATCGACAGTTGCATGCGTTCGCGTATATACATAAATTAGGTTTAATCTTTCGACGCGCGGAGGCTATATCCTGGCGCTTCGATTCGATAGGGGCAGCCGCCGGGCAGTTTGTCGCCCCGTTAAAAGTTACGCGCAGGCGCGACTGCAGGTTGACGCGGCCGAGTAAGTCCTCGGAAAAGTCTATTAGGTAGCTTATAGAGTGTGTGTGTGTGTATAGATCCCAAAGAGGCGGCTCGGCGCGCGTGCGAAAGTGCAGTAGATATAGTCGGTTATCCCTTTTTCGATCGTCCGAATGCGCGCGCTCGCTCGGATGTGTATAGTATAAATACAGCTCGAACTTTTATTCCTACGCGCCGGGGCGCGAGACCGAGTGGATATCGCGCTTCCTTTCAGCACGCCCGGACTTTTGGAACTCCGATATTTGCATGTGAACAGAGGGAGCATAAAACATACAGATTTACATGAACTAGGAGAGCTCTTGCGCGTTTCGAGTGAGCAGGAGAAGGAAGTGACAAAGGCTACTGAAACTTTTAAGACACCGTTTGGTTCCGCTGAGATGCTCCATGCGCATCTCGCTGAATAATGTTCTATTATTTTGTACTGAACGGGGTGTTAACGTCAGTCTTTATTTTTGAATCAGCTCCGTTGGGTATATTGATAAATGTTTATTTTCAACATTCTTAGAACATTCGAAGTATTTGATGTATTTTTCAATTGACTGATCGAGACTGTGTAGAAGATTTTATAATCCGTCAAGCAAGGTATATGTACACAAGCGATACGTTCCTTCGCCTGTTATTCTGGAAAGTTTTGATATGTTTGAGTGTGTGTGTGTGTGTGTGTGTGTGTGTGTGTGTGTGTGTGTGTGTGTGTGTGTGTGTGTGTGTGTGTGTGTGGGTGTGTGTATGCGAGTGACTAGTGCGAATCTCGAAGCAGTGAAATTCGCGGTATTCACGCGACAGACCGCTAGAAGGAGGCCTATAGAGTCAAGAGGCTCCTGCGCGCAAATTTAGCTGTGCAGTTTTCCGTATGACCAAAGGCGCTGGTCCCAAGCCCGAAAGGGGTAAATGTACCGCAATTTTCACTGAGTCTGCATAACGGTAGTTCATGGGTGTAGTCGCTGGTGAGGACAACAACCCGAAATAGGAAATCAGTCAGCGAGGCAGTGGCGAGGGTTTGCCACGTCAACCGAACGATCAGGGTTACGTCGCTGGTGACCAGAGCTCGGCATCACCAGGTCGCCACACAGACAAAGGGTACGACCAAACCAGCCAGTCCATTCCTCGCTACAGTTGGTCACGCAGTCTGGAATCCTCTCGACCGCGGTAGCGGTAACAAATCTGCAATATTATATCGCGATAGTCAACGAGACGTAGGTGGGTATCGCGAAATGAGTTGCACCGAGTAACATGTAAATCCTTGTGAATGTTGTATGAGTGGTTGTATGACGGCGATAGTTTATAATGCGAATCGTAATCAGTAGGACATGTAAAATAATCTCTCTTGGTTTACCCTAAATTATTGAGAAATATCATCTGGACAATCAGTTTAAATCTTCTTTTATTGTATTTTAATAAAAAAAATCCTTCAACTGTATAGAAACATTTGTATGTAAATATGAAACTGAGAACTTTATTGTTTTCTTTGTTCTTCCATTGCGATAGGAAATTTCAAGTTGAATAATCGTTTCGAGAGCTATGATGACTGGTGAATTGAGATTTTGTCCAAAGCTGTATATCATTAAGAACAAAAAAGAAATATTGTTGAATGCTCGAAAGCTCGGATTCTATCTTTATATACTATATCCAGATACTTAAAAAATCTCACTTGAGATTTTGCTCCATAAACTGCAGAAAATCCTACATTAACTAAAAATTATGCTCTAAATTAAATTGAGTGAAAAATCACTATTCTAGAGTGTAGAGTCGGGCACTGTCTAAATAGTGCACATGCACTCTAAAATAGCATATGTGCACTACTAAACAGTTGACACATGATAATTCAGTGTATATACACTATTTCGGAGTGCATATCCACTATTTCGACAGTGCCCGACTTTGCACTCTAAAATAGTGATTTTTCGCTCAATTTAATTTAGAGAGTAGGGTTTCAGTAATGGGAACTACCTATCCGGTAGTTTCACCGTAAAGGCAATTTTTTCTTTTTTAAAAATTGTAATGTTTCGAAATGTGTATTCATAAATTCATTTCGAGGAAGGGGGCTACCGAATAGGCAGTACTGAAAAGCTGATTTTTAATTAATGTACATTTCTCGCAGAATTTGGAGTTACAATCTTAGGTGAGATTTTGACATGAGATCTCAACTGAGATCGCACCTGAGAATTTTAAGTTGGGTAGGTTCCGTCGCAAATCAATTCAGTATGGGTTCATAAAGGTCGACGTTAAATAACATAAAAAACATATATATCAAAATCTTTGATTTGAAGAATTACTTTTTTGTTTCATAAAAGGACCAGTGGAAGTAATCAAGTGATTATGGTGAATTGCAAAAATTGCTTCTAAAACATTACTTATTTAAAAGTAAATTCTGTATAAAATTAGTTGTTTGAAAACTGCATGTGTAAATTTTTCTCAATCTGTAACTCCGTTAATGTAAAGTTTAAAGAAATTTATTTAAAAAAGTTATGGAACGCATAGATTCTGGTATTTTTCTGAATGTTTTTTTATAAGAATTCGTGATCAAAATCTCGATTTAATACATATTTGTCATAATATATTTTTCTATTTCAATATAAAGAATTAAAAACTTCTGGTTACCTTTTTAAAAAGAAATTTCAATTTTACCATTATAAATGAATGCAGAAGGTTCACATTATGAAATATTATGCAAAAGGTTAAGATTGATAAAGATTATTCAAAGAGTTTTCTACTTTTATATATGCTCGAACAAACATGCCGACAAACAAATGGGAAGCTCCCTAAGATGCAAGAAATTACATGTTTGTCGAGGCACAGAGGATAAAGTATGTCCGTTCTTAGGGGAATACGCGCAATTTCCATGATTCCCGTTTTAATATAAATGAACATATTATACGAAATAATTATTATGCTTTTGTTGACAATAATAAAATAATGTTTATCAGTAATAATTATAATCATTAAAATATATTTGAGGAAAACTATTTTATACTCGATCTTATGAATTTTCAATCTCCTGCACGTCCGTTTATGAAAATGAAAATCTAGTTTAAAAAAGGTACCAGAAATTATACATTTTTTTATTAAATGACAAGAATTATTGGCAAATAAACATTAAATCCAATTTTTAACCATCGATTCTGAAAGTGCAAACCAAATATACTTGAATATCTATTTTTCACAATTGTTATCAATTGATTTCATCCAACTTTATATCAACCGATGTATAAAGAAAAAGATATGCAAATTTTATGTTAATGGGTTAAACAGTTATACAAAAAAAGATTCCTTATAACTGAACGCTTAAAACTCGACTTTAGATGCCTATTTAGCGTACGTAAAATACCTCCTTTTTCACTAGTGCGTAAAGACTTTTTAAAATGTAATGACTAAAAACAGTTTAGTTCTTATATAATATACCAAAGATTATTAGCTACAATCGCCTATATCTTTCGAATGAAAAACCAAACTGAAAGTTGAAATATTATTATCTTATCGGAAAGCTTCTGGGTGTCTAACAGTCGATGATAGCGAAAGACACAACTCTTCTTTCGAGAGGTAGAAGAATGTTAGAGTGACTCGTGACAATCGAAAGAAAAAATTTCATAATGTAACTAGAGTTCGACACGCGCGCTTCGCGCGCTGATTTTTTTTTTTAAGTTACAAAAGAAGCTGCATAATTAATGAACGGTTTCTTTTTTATTTACAAGAGAAATGTTATTATTCAATTCATTATTTAAGGTTGTATGGACTATATGTAAAAAATAATGTCAGATCAATAAAGTTTCGTCAGTAGGTCAATAATATCATTATAAACGTCTCTGGCAAATTTGAATATGATTTGCGTGCTAGTTTTCGAGATATTGTAGTTTAAAATTAACGTGGGTTCTTATGGAGATTCTCTGAATATGGCTAGACTCGTCGTAGTTATTGAAAAAATTAAGTTGAAAAAATACTGTTTAGTTCTTGTAAATTTGTGTATACGTAAAAGAAAACCTTTGTAATCGATTGCAATTGAAATGAATTGCTTTTGCGAGCTAGTAGGGTCCGAAAGTCAATTAAAAATTCAAATTTCGCGCCATAATATAGCAGACAAAAAAATAAGTAATTTGCCTATAACAATTAGTAAAAATTTACAATTAGTAAAAAAAATATTACGGAAAACCAGGACTGCATTGCCCTCCGTTACATTATTATCTATCATTTTACAAAGTTTGCAGTTTCTATATAAATATTTCGCTGAATAGCATTTGAATTACTTGATTTTGAGACATTATTCAAATGCCATTCAGCGAAATATTTATATAGAAACTTCAAACTTTGTAAAATGATATTATTAACGGAGGGTAATGCAGTCCTGATTTTCCGTAATATTGTTTTTACTATTTGTTATAGGTAAATTACTTATTTTTTCGTCTGCTATATTGTGGCGCGAAATTTGAATTTTTAATTGACTTTCGGACCCCCTTAAGGCGATGCGAGGCCCCACAGTTACCGACAATTCCAGGGATCCGTTTTTCTCATTCAATTTTGAATTTTGACAAAAAATCTCTCTGACACGTTATAGATTTGATAGTCAACTATAACGTACCAGAGCGATATTTTCTTAAAATTTAAAATTGATTGAGAAAAACGGGTCCCTGCAATCGTCGGTAACGACTGGTACTCACATCAAAGTTATAGCATAAAAACTGTGTAGTAAGGCGTACAGTCATACTAAAAAGTGAAAGAAATGAGCAATGCAATGTTCTAAAACCGATGTAAAGTTTTCTTCATAGTTCTAAAAAACATTTTACATATTTGTTTACTCTTAGTACTGTAGAATATTAGTGTTTTCGACAAATTGTATGACCAAAATATTTGTCTTAAATTTTTAAATGAGATCTTACGGCCAATATAACCTTAATGCACTTATTTTGAATTCATTTAAACATTATGATGTTTTTCATCAAGCTATGTTATAGTTTTATTGACTAAAAAATGTATGTATGAAGAAGTATTTGTTATTTTAATATATGATTTGTCTTTATCTTTTGAATTTAGTTCTAGTGATTCATTCCATTCCATAGTTTCCTGCTTTAACAAATTTAAAGGTTCATTCAATTCTATAGTATCAGAATGTCACTACAATGATAAAGATTAATCAAGTTTAATTTCATTTAAATAAGCTTTTTTCATGTTGTGATTTTGTTCAATAAGTAAAATTGCCACTAAGATAGATAAACAATAACATAATTATGAAAATATCTGTTTTCTGTGTTTAATAATGTTAAACATATAAAAAGGCAAAGTGAAGGTATAAAATTCAAGATGAATATTTTTATATTGAGAAAACCGTGTTTTTAATTTTAACTAAATAAAAAGATCCTTACACTAATCCGACCATCATCACTAATAAAAAACCGCTCTCAATATACATTGGCACTTAGCTTCCTCAAACTAATGTATTTATTCCTCTTTTTAATTTTTTATATGACAATAATTAATTGTATTATACAAAAGTTTCTCTATCTATCAAATATTGTCTGAAAAACGCTATTCGAAAATATTTTTAAAAAACTTTCAACCTCAAATATCTTTGGTCGTGACAGTTCAATTTTTTTGCGCAATGAACAGTTTGGAGATATAAAAAATCTATATCCTCTATACCAAATTTCAGGACGATTAATTGGTTTTTATTCTTGTCATCGTGTGTCAGTGAAAACGCGTTTTTTTTTTTAAATAATTTTTTTCTCAAAAAAAAAATGAAGATAATCTCTTGAAATTTATACCAAATATTATCTTCAATAAGCGTAATAAGTAAATAAAATTTTGAGTCGATAATCAAATATTTTTTGAAAAATTAATTTATGAATTATAAGAACATTTTCCATGACATACTAAAGATAATTTGAAAATTAAAAACAGAAAACGTAGGTAGTTTAAAGATTTTTTGGTTATAAAAAAAAAAGAAAATCGATAAAAAATTAAAACGGAGTATTTTTCGGGACCAAGAGAATAAGCTTTGCCCGACGAAAATAGGTGAAATGGTTTTCGAGATATCGAGTGTTTACATACACACACACCCACCCACCCACTCACCCACACACACATACACACATACACGCATGCACGCACGCACGCACGCACGCAGGCACGCACACACACACACACACACATACAGACACACACACACACACACACATACAGACACACACACACGTAATGAATAAATATTTTTTTTTAAATAAAAATTTTTCATCGATTTATCAATTGATTATAAATTTCTATCAATTAATATATATCATATTTTCCCGCTCACAACACATGCGCTATCTCTATACCATTCCACCATAACTCTAAGGGTGTCTCTATAACTTTGCATATGCCCTCTCGTGTATAAGGTATACCTATATATAGTGCTCTCCTATAAGGTATACCTATATATAGCGCTCTCCTATATATAGGTATACCTTATACACGGCGAGCGCACACACGCGCGCTGCACGGTTGTAGAGACTCCCTAAGTCCCTATAGGGCATTTGCGCATGCGCCAAAAAATTCGAGATTTCGAGATATTCGAGATATTCGAGATATTCGAGAAAAAATCAACATGGCGTCGCAACATGGCGTCGACCATGCCAAGGATACATTTTTTATAGAGGGATTTAAAATTCTGAAATCTTCAAGTAGATTTCGTTTATCGCATGATTAAAGATTTCATTACATTTTGCAATAATTGCTATCCGATATAAGTTTACTTGATAAGATAAATTGCAAGAAATTTCAGCAAAAATAACGTTTTATTATTTAGTTTTTATTACAACCAGTTTAAACAAAAACTGGATCTGGGATTTTTCTAAACATATTTCCTGGCTTCTATGACGGTAAGGCAGGATAAACATAGTCTTTGCTTACACAGCAGGAGTTTTCCTGGGGTTTCCCAGCGTGCATGGCATCGATCAGCAGAACAGACCTTTTTATAAACTTTTTATAAATTTGTTTACAAATTTCGCATTCATTTTGGTCTCAAGTGTAAAATACAAGTGTAAAATATTATTCAATGCAATGATGTTTGAAATGTTAACGCAAATTATTGAAATTGTATAAGTAGGCAGAAACGTTTAGTTAATCGAAATGGTTTTCATTAAAAAACAGCAACTTTATATTTAAACTTGTTTGATGGTGGCGATGTGTCACGGAAAAAGTGTTTTTACGTAATGATTTTATGCCTTTAAAATATGAAAGTATATGCTTGAAATTTTACTACATTAACTTTCGCCGAAGGCTAAATACATTCGTCCTTGTTGAATTATTACTTCCAATCCGTTTGGAAAATGAAAATAAATGTACACAAAGAAATGCCGTTGTTAACGGGTTAACGGGTAAAATGAATAATCACCGTACTGAAAACAAAATATCAACGTGAAATGTGCAATATTGCATGATAATATTGATAATTTCTTCTGACATTATCATAAAAATAAATCGACATGGCCATCATATGCCAGCCCGATCCCCGCTCCATGGTATTATAATTACTCTCATGACACTGCAGAATATCAGATTCTCGCGTCCTTGACCTCTTTTTAATTTTCTTTTCCTGTTCTCGGACTTTCGGAAGAATGTGACACGTCAGCACTTTTCGACTTTCGGTGAAGTTTTTAAAGACTCTATTATTTGATTTGTTCCGATGATAACTTAATGCCAGCACGCAACCGTTGCGCAAACATTATTTATTAACTATTTATTAATTTTAAAAATATATGTTTATATTAGTAATAAAATCGGTGAAGTTATATTTTTATTTTTCTATGAAAAATGTATCACTAAAATTAATGCTTTTAAAATGTTTTCGTTATCATATTTTTATTGCGAGTTACTACATAAATTTGCATCATTTCGGTGTTATGACCTCCTTACCTAGCTAATATTGCTAATAACATTAAAAATTAAGTGTGTCTAAAAATTCTTTACAGGGAAATAAGATTACATCACGTGCAAAATAAGTTCAAATGAAACAGAATGTATAATAAAATAGGAGTATATGATAGATACAATGTAATACTACTTGTTTGTAATCGTTATGCACCGGTAGAACAGAAAAATGCTCAAAGAGCTTTTCTGTTTACGAGTGAAGATAAGATTTTCCAAAAAATTTTGACTGTTATTTTGATTGTGCGAATAATAAGGTTTTCAAGCGAACTGTACGTGTTTCTTTCGAAAACAAATAAGGAGTTACAAAACATCGAGTTTGTGTTATGAAGCTCGTATTTTCTTATTAATCGGAAAGATGCCAATTCTCTCATTCTATGTTATGAAAATATTCAATAAAAGTAACAAACAACTTAAATGATTGACTGTGCAAAGAAAATTTCACACATATTCTTAATGTAAGTGATACAAATTTTATGTGATCTTGAATTTTTTAGTTTTGTACTTTATGGTCTGGAATTCATTCGTTCACTTTACATAGTGGTACCGTTATTACTCTAGCGATTAGCAATAAAGTAATCAGCTTAGATTTTCTTAAATTACCAAAGGATTTATATCATGATATTACAATATGCATTATTAGGTAGTGCAAACTTTATAATTTCATATTTATATTTACTCAATCCAGTAAAGTCTTCGTCCTATAATTATCTCAATTTGTTCTCCATTTTTAAGAACAATGTATCGATAAGTTAATAAATGTTATCAAATAACTAATAGCTTATTGTTTGTATTTCATATTCGATTGAAAATATTTATGAATTTAGAAATTATTTATTAAAGTACTGTATTATTACGGTTATTTCTGCCAGTATTTATTGAATAGTATTTCGTGTAAACGTGTTTGTGTAAATACTTTCCTTTTGTTACCAAAATTTCGATCAGCTAACAATGTGTATTATACATATACGTGTAAGAGTTTATAATTCATATGCAGGTAATTATTACAAATTAGCTCCAGTGGCGGATTCAGCACTGGGAAATGGGGGGGGCGATTGGTGAATAGCTAATAAAATTTCTAAAAAAAAAAAAAAAAAAAAGGTACGGGTAGTGGGCAAAGTTTGTTGCAATTGGAAGTTGATTTCGAATTGAACTTAATACTGAAATAGATAGAGAGTATTTTTCAAAATATAAGAATCACCCGTATAATAATATTACAATATTCTACGCTTGATGCGATTGTTAAACTGTATTTTATTACTTAAGGCGATGTGAACATCAAAATCAACCCAATTTCATTATTTAATTAAGGGGGTGCCATAGCCGTATCATTACCGACTGAGCAATTTGCACAGTTTCAAGCTTATTAAAAATAAAATACGTAGAATCACAAAAAATCAAGAGAACACCCTTCTGCGGTTTTGAACGTTCTATCATCCAGTAAAAGTTTGAAGTCGAAATATCAAGTGGTTTTTGCAAAAACTTTGAACAAAACAAAATTCGGTTTCGTTCAAAGTTTTTGCAAAAACCATTTGATATTTCGACTTCAAATTTTTACTGGGTGATAGAACGTTCAAAACCACAGAAGGGTGTTCTCTTGATTTTTTGTGATTCTACGTATTTTATTTTTAATAAGCTTGAAACTGTGTCAATTGCTCGGTCGGTAACGGTAGGACTATGCCACCCCGTTAATAAACATTCGAACGTTTATTTGGAAAAACAATTCTTTCAGGCGCTCCGTGTATGTAAATACTATGCTCAGATTTTTTTTTGTGCGATTCTATCAGCATTTCCATGAGATAAACACTTTTTAAAACTGGCAAAATTCGAAGTATACAGATCCCTACTTATCGGCATTGCGGCTTTTATTTAATTAAATAAATTCTGAGTAAATTTTTGGAAAAACAGCTCTTTCAGGCGCTCCGTATATGTAAATACTATACTCAATTTTTTTTGTTAGTAATTCTATTATTATTTGCAAAAGAAATATACATTACTAAAATTTGTCGGTAAGTACACATTACCTTAAAGTACAAAATCAATTCTGTGTTTTCTGATAGCGGCGTAACGATCAATTATTTTGTCCACATTGAGTTCGATGTCACTGTGTATGCTCATAAGGGCTAAGCCAACTAATCGGTCTTCTACCATTGTTGATCTTAGCCACGTTTTTATTCGTCGCAGAGTGGAAAATGTTCTTTCCGCACTAGACGCGCTTAGCGGTAGTGTAGCTAGTATTCTTAAAAAAATATAAATGGTAGGAAAAATATCAGTGTCACAAATTTCTAATAATTTTATACTGTCATAGCTGTCATCATATTTTTCTCTCTCCCATTTAATTTTCCACAATTCTATCTCAGATGTTAACAATCTCTCTATAGAATCTACACTCTTATTGAAAAATGAACAATATTTTTCGGACAGACTATGTATTGAAGATTTGATACATTTTTGATCTTTACTTAAATTAGGAAACAGAATAAATAAATGGAATAAATTTAAAGTTTCTTCGGAATAGCGGGATTTCAAATCTTTAATCACGTTTTCGATTATCGGAATATATATAGATCGCCTAAAAGATTAGCAACCCCAAAAACAAAACATAATACAGTTCCGTAATTATAGTTTCAAAAAATTATATTTCTCAATAATTTGTTTAAATAATTTTGTTTAAATTCATTATTACATTATTTTTTATATCAGATTCGTGATCACCGCCTATAAAAACCGCAAGTTTGTTGTATTTTGTGTCAGATTGAGCTACATTTGAAAGCGGTAGTCCCGAGTATAGTGTAATAGGAGCTACATTTAATATTTGTCATTATAAAGTTAATTTAATCTAATAAATTATTTTGTGATTGTAACTTTTATTCTTGTAATAAAATATATTTAAATTGTAATTTTGATAGTTAAAAAATAGTTTATGTATATCTATATAGGAGTTTTAAAAACTTTAGACAAATATGTATTGCATTTATCCAATCTATAACCCTATAAATCTATATAGATGCAGAATGACCGTTTTAAAAGTTTTGGTCACGTCATGAATTTTAATTTTAATCTAAGTTTTGCTGTTAAATAAATAGTTTAAATATAAAAAGTTTATTTTAAGAAATATACGATACGAGTTTCAAAAACTTTAGACAAATATGTGTTGCATTTATCAATATCAAATCTGTTAAAATGGCGATAAGCGTCATCAGGAACTTGACAAAGTATGGTCATTTGCTTCATATTTTCGACGGTCTTGCGACGGTCTTAAGACGGTCGCATGACCGTCTTATGACGCGCGTCACAGTCACGTTGCATCTCTGCGCATGCAACACGGCGCAACATCTGAATGTATACGCCTCTTTAATATTATTATATTACAAATGCAATAATTACAATAATGTAATATACAACAACATGTCAACATAATACAAAATACAATTTATATATTACTACAATATCTGTATTCAAAACTTAATCTAGTTCGCATTTAAAACTCTAGTCCCTCTAACTTTAGCAGACGCAATTGACGCGATTCAAGATTTTCGAGATATACTTCGAGATTTTCGAAAAAAAATCAACATGGCGCCGAACATGTCTAGTTGCATTTTATATAGAGGGATATATATATATATATATATATATATATATATATATATATATATATATATATATATATATATATATATATATATATATATATATATATATATATATATATATATATATATATATATATATATATATATATATATATATATATATATATATATATATATATATATATATATATATATATATATATATATATATATATATATATATATATATATATATATATATATATATATATATATATATATATATATATATATATATATATATATATATATATATATATATATATATATATATATATATATATATATATATATATATATATATATATATATATATATATATATATATATATATAGAAACCCATGTTATTGTTTGTATCTGTGTCTCACTGTATCTGCAACTTAGAGCAGACCGAAAACTCTCTCCGCATGTATGATTGGTCGGCTCACGATGCGCAAGCAAGCGCGTACGCGCATGCCGCGTGAATGTGGACGCAGCCATATAATAGGTGCTGAAATGGACGAGCTATAACCTATTACAGCGCATCCGGTAGACTGAAGAGAGCGCTACCGATGCGCCAATCTTTTTTCAGTGCACACGCAACATCTTTTGTGGCCGCATCCGCGCATTAAAAGCTGAAGAGAAACCTTCCTCGGAATATTTTTATCTTTGAGTTTTGCAGAGAGGGGGGGGCGATCGCCCCCGTCGCCCCCCCCTGGATCCGCCACTGATTAGCTCTGGTGTAATTAATCCATGTTTATACTGTATGGAGTAAAAGCATCTGCTCAATTTCAAATATGCAAAAAAAAAGATAAATAAATAAAAGAGTCTCTTGTAAGATGACATTCACTGATTGACTCAGATAATTGATAATAATTTTTTATGAAATTTAGTTTTCACCAAATCGCTAACTTTATCAGCGCAATTATTCATATTTTGAACTTGCTCATCAACTGCATGGAATGGATTACAAGAAAGTTTAAATTTTGATGGGTTAAAATTTTTATAGCTGTTTCCACAAGTCTCCCAGTACTCGCCGAGTAAACCGCTCCGGCTTAAATTCATTATGTTGAAGAAACTTTTCAAAACACGCCGCGGTAAGTGTTCAAGTCCGGGATTTGCGCTTCGTCAACTAAGCAATTAATGAAGTTAATTTTTCCTCCGAACTTATATCAAAGTTACAAATTACACGAAACATGTAATAAATCAAGAGTAAGAAGGTTTTTTTACTCGCCTTCGTCGTCGCAATATGAAAAAAGATGCATCAAAGTATGAATAATAAATTTTTGTTTTATCCATGTTAAAAGCATGATAATAAAAAGACACCAGGAAAGAAAAATCTTCTTAAAACGAACATACGACAACGCTTCCCCAAACTCGATTTCAAAAACTTCTTACGCTCCGCGCGTAAGGTGCAGATCGTCACCCTAAAAAATTCCAGCTCCCGAACTAGGAATGAGAGTTAGCGTCTTTCTGACTTATGTCTCTTTGCCTCCCACTCTCCTCTTCCTCGCGGAGGTGCACAGTTTCCCTTCTGCATTCCTTTTTCCTGCGAGACACGCGCACGAGCTCGCCTGAAAAGGTTGACGCGCGCACGCGCAGAATGCGAATTCAGATGCGCGCATCGCAAGAATTGAAAGACTTTTCGGCGCACTATAGGTACAGGTGAAATTTTTCCCAGACGCACAAAGCCGTGTCTCTTTTACGCGCGATCGTTCGCGAGTTTTCGTTTGGGAATTGTGTATATATATATATATATATACGTCTCGTGCTTTCCGCACTTTCCTCTTCTCGTTGTCCGCGTTTTAGCCTGCGCTTTTCTTCACTGCAGCTCTCGGGACGCGCGCGTTGTGCTTCTTTTTCAGACCGAGCGCGAAAAGGGCACACGTTTTTCCCTCGCCTCGTCACGGCTGCAGCCCGGAGCGCGCGCGAGCAAATTTATCCGCGCGCAGCCGCGCTTTTTTCAAGCTGCCGTTTGGGAAAACATAAGCGCTCGAGGGATATATATATATGTCTGCTGCGCGGGGGAAAGCCAGGAGAGGTGTATCCGCAAGGGACGCCTCGAGCTCGCGCTCTCTTTTATACAAAATTTTAATTACGGTAAATGTGCGCAGCTCTTTTCTTCGCTTTGATTTTTCCTCAAGCCCCCCCCCGCGTGCGCGATGTCGCGCGGGCTGTGACTTTTTTTATTTCTCTCGCGGCCTTTCTCGTTTTCAAAAATATATTTACGCTCGCGCCTCAATGCGATTCGTGAAGGCGCGCATTCGCGGATAAATATAATTACAATTAGCTAAGAGCGTACCCTTGAGATTTTGCATTAAATAAGCGACGCGCGCGTATAGTACATCTACGTGAAAACGATTTTATTGAAAGGGACTTTTCCCGGTGGCTTTTGGATTGTACCTGTAGTTTTCATAGCAACGAATCACCGATGTATCGTGAATTCCCGCGTGCTCGAATTTAACGTAAAATTCATTATTGTAGTGTAAATGAATATCGAGGGTTAATCAATTCTATTGCACTTTGCAATTTATTTAGGGATTAAACGTCAATTATCATTTATAATATTCGGTTACTGTTTGTTGTTGAAACAATATGTGTAAGATTCGAGTGATGTAATTATTGTATAAATATGAGCAAACAGTAATCATGATGATATTCAAGTTAATGTCATGATAATTAGACGAAATTAATACGTATTACAAATAATAGGCAAAGCAGTTTTGTTTTTATGCGTTTATAAACTTATTAAATTGACGCTTTTGTGTATTAAAGATATTCGGAATTCTAGGAAGCGCCCTCGCAAGTACATCCCTTAATTAACAAACGACCTCTGTTCAAAGAAATTTAAACTTTATCGAAACTCCATGGTTTAAACAAAGTTATGGTAAGAATTTTACGGCTATGTAGTCCCTATCGAGAAATAGTGTTTAGCGTTAGAACTATGGTAAATAATTATTTTAAATTGCTAACGATTTTTGCGTCCAGTACATCTATGCGGAAATGTAATTAGAATATTATAAGCTTCCAAAGTCAGGAAACGCAGCAAAATTGACCAAGTTTCATTATTTATTATTATTGTACAACAAAACATAGTACACAAAATTTTAAACTTTGTGAAACTAATTTACGTATTTTGGAAAATAAATCCTGCGTAAGCATAGTTAAGATAGTTAACCAAGAATTTGATTATGTACGGTTTTCGTCGGCCAGAATTTCCGTGAAGAGATACGATATCTGGAAGGAAAATTAGCCTTCTATTTGATGCAGTACTAGTAACATAATACTTAATTAAAATTTTCCTTGTACAACGCTAATAGGCATTTTCCCAGGCACACTGGAGACCTCGTTTTTGAAATTGGTACTGTAATATATTTCCGTTCCGTAAGTGGTTCCTCTGTGGAAAAGTTATATGTACTTATAAAGCGAGTTTTCAGTTGTAGTATTAAACAAAGTATAAGTTACAAAATGAATTGGTTAGTAAACGACACATTAGTATGTTGCACTTAAATTACAATTGATAAATACAACTTTGTTAGAAATATATCTATATCTTAAAAATGGACAGTAAAATTGTACAGATAAATGGTTGCCTACTTACTTCTAGTTACAAATGAAACTACTTTTTCAAAAAGTTTCTCGAAAAACGGGTGAAAAACCATGTTATGACTAAAAATTGGCATCTAGTTTTTTTTTATATTTCGATTAAATTACCCAATTTCTATCAGGCTTTCTCCTTTGTCTTTTGTTTCAGTAATTTATAACTTCCATTCGTCAAGTTTAATATTTTATGTGTGCGTGTGTGCGTGTAAACTTTCCGAATCAAAATTATAATTTCCAACATGTACAAATGTTTTGATAGGATGCTTCCATTAGACAATGAGATTCCTGAAAAACAAGGCTCAACGCAGCGACATTAATGCGCGTTGACAATAACTTCCAAATTCCCAAATGATTATTTCTTGTTTTTCCATTCTACAGTGATTCACTATACGACGTTTGTTTTCCACTGGTGACCAAGCAACCTATCAAAACTCATCAGTGTTTGTCTCCTTATATTATTACAATATTAGATAAATTTTGAAGCAGCTGAACGAAATTTTCCCAAATATCATTGTCACGTTAAAAGGTTATTATAAAATCATTACTGAAATAGTACATTTCGATACTAGTGCGAGAATTTGATTTTCCCCTTGTGTGACTGTTTGCACCCGAGCGAAGCGAGGGTGAAAAGGTCACACGAGGAGAAAATCAACTTCTCACACAAGTGTCGAACCGTATTTTTTGACACGACGTGCGAGAAGTGAGATTTTTGCACGCATCGTTTAACGCAGCGTGCGAGAAATCGAACTTCTCGCACGGAGTTTCAAAAAATATAATATTCCGAAACAATATTTTGAAGAAAAAAAAGTTATATATTATCTAATATGGTTATATATATACTATAATTACACACACACACACACACACACACACACACACACATACACACACACACACACACACACACACACACACACACACACACACACACACACACACACACACACACACACACATAATGAACCTCTCTTAAAAAACCGATGGCAGGATGTTGTCAAGCATTTAAAGAAGTGATGTGATTGACTAATAAGTATAAATATCCGTTTTGAATGGCGCCAAAATTTAAATTGGTCTCTGATATAAAATGAATATTTAGATTTGAATTAAGAAAGATTTTTATATGTGTGTTTGAATAAATTGATAAAATAATCATTAAGTTATTAAATTAATTCAATGTTCGTATTAGATAATTTAGTTACAAAATAAATACTGTTTTGATTTATTTTCTAACCTCAAAAATCAGGATGCATCATAATCTGTTTTTTAGTGTAAAATACGTACATGCTTTCTGAGTGGGAATATTGATTAAAGAAAAATGCAATCATGAAGTGGAAAGTATTTGTTGTTGATTATACCAGAAAATTGAGTGCGCGAAGCGCGTATGGATTTTGCTAGTCGAATACTTTAAAGGGCTAAATTAAATAAATAATATTTTTACACGATGCCAGAAATCGATTCTTAAAGTCCCGTACAACCGCGGCTCAACTTCTCCTTATTTATCTACTCGACCTGTTCTTTGATCGTAACAATATCACGTAAATAAAATTAGTAGCAGGTTTGATGTTTTGTTATTGAAAAAGTTTTTTATGTACTTTTTACATAACATATTGATGTGATCTTTCTTAACTTTTAGAGGACGGGGAAATTTTGGTTCAAATCGACTATTTTTTTAGACCCAAAATTTATCCATATTATCAACAAATAACTCATTGTACGTCCCCGACCTGACAGGTGGTCGAAATATCGACCATCCCCGTCCTCTAAAGGTTAATAGAGGTAAAGTTGACAAAATGTCATTTTATTTCACTATCATTTCTTTTTAAAGACGTCGCATTGAAAGTTAATAATAATAATGTAGAAAGATTAAAATAAAATTTAAATGTTTTATATAAGTATTTTATACAACATTTATATGCTAAGTACATACAGATCGCGAATGGTATGAAATACAATGGAAATTATCTCTGCTCTGAGTTACTGATCCTCTTCACACACATCAGTAAATTTCCATGAAATCAGGAAGATCACTGTATATTTTCGAATGTTGATAAATATAAGTGAACTCTAGATACTGTTCAGTAAAAGATAATTAATAGTAATAATCAAATATTCCATTGATACAAAACCAATTAGTTGAATACAAAATAATGACATTTTAATCATCCATTGTACAGTAAGTACGGAAAGTAATTTGTATAGATTTTCAATAAATTGAATAAATTATTTTCAATAAATAAATTTATTGAAAATAATTCAATAAATTGAATTATTTTCCATTTATCAAAAAAGCTGTAACCACATTGGAGGGATACATGTTATCATTGATCGCCATCTGCAATAATTATTGTAACGATGATAATTTTCCACTGCTCATCTTTCATCATTTCTTCCTTTGGCAATCATTCCCCGTGAGCGTTGTATCTCTATTTTTGCAACGAAACAATAAAATTCCCCTCGAACACAACGATTTTTCCGGCGCAGCAAAAAGCCGATACACTCGGCCGCTCGTCCGTCCAATCGCGTATCTCGCCACATTTTTCAATAGCCGGAGCGCCCAGCCACACTCCGCACGCGACCGCACAACTATGGGCGATCGCTCACAATAATACCGGCTCTTATCGGTACAATGCGCCGCGGTACGCTGCACTTGCCCTCGCGTGCAGTGCGCGCGAATATAACTCTGCCGCAGCAGTAGCGCGGCGCAGTAGCCGCAAACAGCAGCGCAGAGCGCAATAAGCGGCAAAGTTCCATCGCCGGGGCAAAATGCCTCGACTTCCGTCGTCGCTCAGCTCCCCCTCTCCGCGCGGCGTTCATTAACGCGGCCGCCGCCCCCGACCCCCCGGAAAGATATTTACATTAGCGAAAAGAGCGGAAGAGACGATGAGGTCGGCTAAGAGTACGAGTTAGAGGGACAGAGGGGGCGGAGGCGGAGAACAACACGCAAGTAAAATTCAGTAATTTAAGTTCATTAAGTATGCTAAAATCGGTGGGCGGGCAGCGCAACGCGTTTGAGACTCGGGTATGTATAAGGAGGGGAGGAGGGGCCGCTTTTAGTCGGCCGTGTATTTCAAGATTTGCAAAATTTACATTCTTTACCTTTCCAGCAGAATTTCAATGCGAATTTTCCATTGAAATTCCGTGCTCACGGGGAGCGGGAAAAAAAATTAAAAGTATATAGGTGAGCGCGTGTATATGGATCTTGGGCTGCGCACAAAACGAGATACGGAGAAGGGGAGTGCGGAATCGCTTTTCCGACAGAAGTCAGTGCTCTTTCGTTCTCTCGCTCTAGGCTTTGTGAAACGTGAGCAAGTGCGGATAAAAAACTAAATACAGAAGCCAGAAATACGGCGACGCGGAGGGATAAACGGGAGAGGAAAAAGGCGAAGAACGCGCGGTTGCTTGAGGTGGTTCTTTCATGACACAGTTAGTCAAAACAACAACAACATCCAGTTATAATATTTTGTTACTTGAGAAAATAAATACCATGGAAGTTGATTAATTATATAATAAATCTTTATTTCAACCCTAGGGCCCAGAAATGGATTCGGTTTACATAAGAGCCTTAACACGCATCCATACTATAACTCTTTACATCTATTACCACACTGAGAAAAATGATGTATTAAAAATTACTATAATATATAGGAACGTGGGGACAAATCTCAAATACTAAAATTATTACTATATTTTATAGTAAAAGTTACTATGTACATAGCAATTTTTATTATCTATATATCAATTTTTACTATAGAATATAGTAAAAATTTTGGTATTGGAAATTTGTCCTACATATTATAGTAATTTTTAATATATCATTTTTCTCAGTGCAGTCTTTGCTCGCATATTATTAATAAACAATTTTTTTAAAACATTTTTAAACATTTTTAAACATCAGACATTTTATATATATTTTATGTACATTTTTATAAACATTTTCGTACAGAAAATAGGATTTAGGACTTTCTATAAATAATATGAGTTCAATTTAAATTTACATTTCAGCCTACATTTGAACTTACACTTTTCCCTACTACTATAGCGCATATATTTATCTGCATAGATTTACCTTTTTCCTAAATTTTCCATTTCACAGCCTAACTCTGACATCTTTGCATTCTTGAGGACTATAGACCGCCGATATGTATACAGTGCCTGTCTTTTTCTACCTTGTTTAACCATGTTTAATTCATTATAGTTTCTACCTTTCACCTTTATTTACAACCTTATACAAACAAGATCCGTTCCCATACATACTTCCACACTTTCGCACACATTACCAGCAGCCCTTACACAAAATTTGCATAATTACCTTTAAAACCACTACCTCGCCATTTACAATAAATACAATACTTTCTTATAAATTCATAAAACATACCTTGTATCCACGCATGCCTTTACAATTCCTTATGGAAGTTGATTAATTATGAAGACCAAATATTTGGTACATTTCACAACTTCAAGTTTACTGTGCTTAAAGTGTGAACAATAACATGTTGCTTCGTATATATATTAATTATCCCATAATATAAGCCTGGATAGGTTTTAGACAAATGTAAGGAGCAAAATGAAACGTTAAACATTAAAATCGAATGAAAAATCAAAAGTTGGTAAATAGCGAACGTAACTTTTTTACTTATTGAACAATATCTACGTGTTCTATTAACAATTTTTGATAACAATAGTTTTTTTCGGTTCAGAAAGTATTTGCCTTTCATATCCGCGTGTACTTACATTATTACATTTTAATAATTTATGACATAAAAATTAAATAGTGAACCCATTTTAATATCACGACAATCCTCTTAAATTTTAACTAACCCCCAAATTGTATGTGTGAGTTCAAAATAACGAATAAGATATCGTTGAAGTAGAAAGAGGACAACTCAGAGTCCGATTCGAAAAGGAGAAAACTCGAAATCCCGTTCAAATGCGACTCTGAATTGACTTTTTTCTTATTTGGAAGCGACGATATATCATGGTTTCATGAAAGAACCACTTCTTAATAATGAAATACTTTTTGTAGAGAGAGAGAGAGAGAGAGAGAGAGAGAGAGAGAGAGAGAGAGAGAGAGAGAGAGAGAGAGAGAGAGAGAGAGAGGGAAAGGGATGGAGAGGGAGGGAGAGGGAGGGAGAGAGAGAGTGAGGGGAGGGGTGAGTGCTTGGAGTATTTTGCAGAGTAAGAGAAGATGGATGGAGTTATGAGGTAGTTCTCTTGGGGACTCGTTTGGACGTCGTCAGCTTGATGATTGTGGACGGAAGATTTTTATGTCGGTGTGGGTGGAAGGGAATTTTTCGAAAAATATCTCGCGGGAGAAACCAATCTCTCAGTTGACGATTCTTAACGTATTTTGATTGATTTTGGAATACTTAATTTCAAATTTCAATGTTAAGTTTTCAGAATTGTTTGTATTGGAAATTCTCAGCCTACAAAGTGATAAAAACAAGCAGTTAATAAATAACGAAGAAATCATATATGAAAGTATCTAATATGGATTATACGTAAAAAAACATAATTTTCTAAATATCTTAAAAATGCACTTGTTTGAAGATTATCTGTGCAAAAATTTGTGCAACAGAATGTTTCTTATATTTTCCAAAAGATTTTGTTGTCGGTTAAAGCTTATTATTTCCTATTCGGAATGAGATTTGTAAGCGGTCAAAATATTCTCGATTAATAAAAGATATAAAAACACACGCACGCTCATAGATGTATGAACACAGTCTACACACATATACAGAGAACTCAATTTCTCAAAAATTGCAGTCTTTGGACGAGTGTTTAAAAAATATTTCAAAACCAACACTTTCTTTTTATTGTTCCAAAACTTCCTTTTTAAGAGAGACACATTATTTAATTGATATTTAATGCTTTCATACAAGAATGTATATATTGATAATTTATTAAATCAGTAGTTGAGATAATAAATCAAAAATCGGTTTTCCTTTAAAATTTGTTTCCATTGTATAGAAGATATCATTAATTGCAAAAATTGATATTATATTATATATTTAGTTATATTTATTTTTTTTATTGATATTATATATATATATATTTTTTTTTTCATTTGCATTCATTTATAAATGCAATTAAACGAAGCCTTTGATGTATGCGTTTTATGTGTGAAATTGATGCAATTTTTACTTTCATATAGTATGTTTATAAATCAGACCGCCCAGTTGTGTGTGATCTGTTCAGTATTGTGAGGCAATCGTTTATTTTTAACAGTTTAAAATTAATGAAAAGTATTACTTTTTTTTTAGTAAAGAATGATTTTTTTACTTAAAAAATTCAAAATTGCTATGAATTTTGTTTTGTAAAGTTAAACTTAAGATGATAAAGCAAATTTTATGGAAGGCGAATGTTCCGGTATATGAATAAACTCGAAAGTATGTTCTGGTATCTTGTTTTCGAAGTATCAGTATCTAGACACATTCACAAATGTACAATTTTCATTAATAAAGCGTAATTTTAAGAACAATAGATGAATCATAAAGCCAATGTCAACTCTCAATTTGAATTCAATTTTTGTTCATATAAGTGAGAAGAAGCGAAAAACTACGTTTATTTTTCCGGTCACGTCTTCTTCGATTTTTCGTTCATGTACTCAACCGAGTCTAGTTAGGCGGGTGTACCGGTAGGTTGAATAACGCATTTACTAGATCAGCATTGATTTTGTATAGCAGTATATCAATTTAATAAATTTGACTAGAAATTAGATTTTATAACTGTAAAATAATTATTAATAATTTTTAACACTATTCTTAATGATAAATTTATACCTCTGATAATTTAAAATAGTAAAAGATTATAATTGCAATGAAACTCATTTCTTTAATCTTAAAATAATTTTATTTCTAGTATTATAATCTTGAATATCTTAGGATGTCTTAGTTATTTGTTTTGCCTACGTACTAGGGGAAGCTATGTGATAGTATAAGATCAAATATTTTTGAGAAAACATCACAGAAATGCTTTATAGGACATTTGGAATCGTAATACACTACTCCAAAAAATTTCCGTACACGGATGTGTGCCTGTATATGTGTGGGATCACCCTAAATTATTCTGGATGTCAGCATGTTTATTATTGACATTAAAAGTTAATAAAAAGAATTGGTAGATTGAATTTAAAGAAGCCACGTGCCAATGACTTGACAGTGATGTTTTGTGTATTGCCTCGAATAAGATTAATTTTAAATGTATGTGTTGTGAAATCCATAACATTGGGACATGGCCGGGTACTGAGCCGTACCTGTTTAATAGTTTGTGCAATTTATTCGATACATCAAGATATACGTGATTCGTACGAGATAATGATGTTATCGACAGGAATTCGTGAATCATTGGTTGTGTGAATGAAAATTCTTCAAATCTTCTGAATGAATAATCTTATCGCGGGCTTCATGATTATGAACTTATATAAGTTTGTAAAAGATATTTGATAATAAACTGTTATGAATATGTTTTAGAAGTTTAGAAGAAGTATTTTGGTGAAAAATAAAATAATTAGTAAAAAGGTGAAAAAGTAAATGTGTGCGAGTATATGGGTGGGTATGTGGGTGGATGTGTGACTGATTATCAGAGTACCTAAAAGCACATAAAATGTGCGGTCTTCATTTTCTATGAAAGAATTCATTTCATACTAAAGATCCTTTTCATTGGTACTTACCTTTCTCAAACTTAATTTATTATTCCATTAAATTAATTATTGCTTTAAAAAATAATAAGTTTATGCGAACTTTAATTTTAACCTTAAATTTGTATAGACCGATAGAATAGGTATATAAAACTTGAGAGATTATTGCCTTAAATTTTTATAATACCATTTATTTCTCTTTAAAATAACATAATTCTTAATAATGGCTTTATGTAATAGGTGATCATTGAAACTATACTTGGCCATTGAAAAATATTTTATAAAAAAATACTTTTTTGTTGTTGAAAGATAATAGGTGTAAAGATCTACTAATTCTTATAAAACTATGCAAATATGAAGATTTTTCATCTTCAAATCAAGTTTGTTGTTTAATAAAATCCAGGTGGAAATAGTCAGTAAAAGGCCTTTCCTTATCTGTAAGTAGTATCTTTTAATTAATATTACCATGTATAAAAAATTTTACAAAAAATTCTTTGTAAATTTTCATAAAAATTATTGATAATCATACATAGCCCAAAAATTGTTTAACGATTACTGACATTTTTTTAATATGCATTGTTTTTAATAATTTTTCATATTTGTTTAAAATGAATGAAGATAATCTAGAAAAACACAAAAAAATCAGAGGTTTTTCATCTAAATTAGTTCGTATGATATCTACTGCACACATCCACACAGAAACACACACAAACACACATACGCGAGCGAAATAATATTTTCGGAAAAATGATAGCTTTTTATGCTAAATGTCTTAAAACATGATTTTAAACGTCTTTTGTCTCGAAAATTTTTTTCACTGCTCCAAGGCTCCCTTTGTGAGGAAGTAAAACATTTTATGATTTAAATGGACTGTCCAAATTAAAAAAAAAAAAACCGTCTACTCATAAGTTGGTATTTTTTTACAACGGATTCTGAGTTAGCATCATTTTGAAGCGAATCTCGAGTTGGTACCTTTCTGAAATAGACTTCGAATTGATACCTTTTCGAGGCGGACATGGTTCTTTTAGCAACCTGTTGGTTGCTTTTTATTCTTTTTATTCATTCGACGAATCAGAATTATACGATTTGCATTCCTTGAATTAGAAAATAATGAATTTCTCATCTAGCGCTCAAGCTGCAATTTCCAAAAAGCATGTGCGATTCAATATTATACTGCACGTGAATATATGAGTAACGATATCTAATCTGTGGGAAATTATAAGACAATACATTTGATCGATTCTGACACTAGACCGTGAATAGTTCATCCTCAATAAATCTTTCACCTTAATGAGTCCGGTTTAGTGATCGATAACACGGTCAAATTGGACGTAATAATGGTATTAAGCGCAATAACGATTTATCGAACAGATTTTCATACACTGAAAAAAATTTGTTACCTGAGCGCTCCCTAAGCCACTCTTAGTACTACGAGAGTCTATACGAGACATAGGCCGCCCCGCCGGTTGCGTACGTCTGTTGTCCCGCTCCGTACGTTTGTTGTGTCAGTGAGGGAGCTCTCACGTCCCTTTTTCGGGGCAGGAGACGTGCGGCAATGAGTGGTGTAGCAGATGCCCCGAAAAGGGACGGGAGAGCTCCCTCACTGGCACAACAGACGCACGGAGCGGGGCAACAGACGCACATAACCTCAAGATGACCTCCGTCCTATACACAGGACGGCTGACGTGTGAATTTTTTTCCAGTGTAGGGTTAAGAGGTTTTTGGAATACTTTAATATTAAATGCAAATTATGTGTTTAGAATTATGATTCTAGTTTGCATGCGTGAAATTAAAGTAGTATTTGAACAATAGTAATAACAATAGTCGAAGTAGTACTTGAACAATACAAATATTGAGTTCTAGACTCTGATTTAGACATAAAAGCGATTTTGAAATTATTAGAATGTCTTCTTCTTTAACCTTGAGAGGGCTGGCGAGTTGATATACCGACTCGACCAATGGTAGGAATTTTGTACATAGTTAATACACGATACAAGACACAAATCTGGGCAATTTTTAAGGACTTTCCGAAATCTTAAATTCCAAACCCTCTAAAGGTTAATAAATGCGGCGTAAAATGTACACTACTTATGCAAGTGATCCTACCCTTTATGAATAACGCCCTAATTGTCAAAGTATCGATCTGTTAAATTTTGTGATTTATTTAGCTACATGTTAGAAACTCTTAATACTTATACATCTGATTGTTTGGTGTAATCATGATCATGTGACAGTATGATTTGAAATGATAATAAAATATTGGAATTAATAAATTATCATTTTCAAACTTAACATTTTCTTCTCTTTTTCATAAAACCCGGACAGTGTTTGACGACGGACTTATGTCTAACAGTTCGCACGCTATGGGTGCGGGGGCATATCTGCAGGACATGGTTGTTGGTTTTCGGTAGACCGTACCCTGCATGGCAGCTACGATCTCCGTGCCTCGCCCTGGTGGTCCTGGCTCTGGTTGGAAGTACACCTATCCTCACCTCGTGGCACTTTATGTAGTCCCTATCGGTGAGGAGTTCAATACCATCCATGATCTACTGGTGTTGGCTGGCGACTTGAGCGGAGTCCTTGGGCGCACACCCTTCTATGGAATCACGAAGAAGGGCGGCCATCTTTTCTTGCATTGTTCTTCATCTGAGTGTTCATCACTCAGAGTGTTATTGTCAGTCAATCGCTTACTCCATTGGCGAATTTCGTTGGCCAAGTAGGAATCTGTTATGTTTCGTTCATCTCGCCCCGATATGAGTCCCAGAAGACGATTGCGTCGATGGAGTGGTGCCAGACAGCGTACTGATGGAATGCCGAGACCTCCTTCGCCAACAGGAGCATGGAAGTAGTCGACTGGAGTATCGTTTAACAGGGCTAACCATTGTCTGAGGCAGATTCCCATCTGCAGCTCGACAGCGTGGTGGTGCTCCTTTGATATTAGTCTCGGAGATAGGCAATCTTGGAAGGGAGACCGGCTCCTCACTGTCGAAGGCCTTGGCGATATGGAGCGTTGCGATATACATCGAGCGGAAACTGATAAGAGTCCCTGCCCAGGGGCCTGATTCTAAACCGATAGATAAACCGAAACAATAAAGATAGAAGATACAAAATCAGTGCGTAAGACAGAGACAAGAGATACGTTTTATCGGTTAAGAATCACCCCCCAGAACGCTCGTTGTTGTTCAGCGAGCTAGATGAGTTGGTCGATCCTTTGTGCTAAGACTTTGTGAATAAGCCTGATTGATGAGCACAGAGAAGACAGAGATAGGTCGAAACTCTCTCGGCTGGCTGGCTCCGGTTTTCTTCGGGCTGAAGATCGTCCTGGAGACTAGAAGATGCTCTGGCAGCCTCTTACACCATAGGACCAGGTTACAGATTCTGGTCAGAACACCAAGGAGGACGGCTCTGAGTTGACGGGGCATTAGAACTTTCGGCCCAGGTGATACGGCCAAGCGTGGTCGGGCTTCCTTGATACTGTCGAGGGGGATTGGCCGCCAGATGTCATCGATGTTCGGTTGTTGTGCGCAGCGAGGTTGGGTGTTGGTTACCGGCTGCGGGAAGCCAGTCTTACAGTAGGCTTCCATCGTGTCTCGGGATGACTGCTGGGCTCGATTTCGTTTCCAGTGGCTCTGAACTGTGGTATATTCCCTTCTTTTAACCTTTTTTTGGAAGTTGGGGGGCGCTGGTGGATGGCGCCTTGGAGCAATGTTGCTAGGTGGTCTGGCACACAGTACGTCACGGCGGTACAGTGAGAGACTCTGGAATACAGCCTCCTTGTCATTAGTGTTTACCATGGAGTTCAGCCTCGCCTCTTGGTAGCCTTTTGAGTCCAGGGTCCTAAGGCTCCTTAGACACTCAAGGAGCTTATTGGACTATCTGGTGGACAACGTCTCTGGTGATGGAGAGGCGGCGGGTCCGTAGGAGGCTCTCTGATGGTCTTTGAGCTGCTGGATGAATCGCTGCACCATGTCTCGATGCTTTGGGGGACGGCGGCAGCGCCTGAATGATTGAGCGCGCCCCCTGAATGGTCAGCTCAGCTTCCCGCCGAGCGAGGAATGCGGCTTCCTTTTTTTTCTTCTAAAGCGGCGTCTTTCTTCGGCAGATTCTTGAACTGATTCACAGTTTGGATTGGTAGAACTCTGGTTCCTGTAATTGGAAGTATAACTTAAAAAGAGAGCCCTCTTTGAGGGGATACAAAAACGACAATGAAATGACGAAATTTCAATACGGCTTCTGCTCTAGTTCAGCCCCGTAGATGTTGGTTGGCCTGCTGTACTACCTATTGATCATACCAGGCCTTGTGTGTTCTGCGATGGTGGAGCCCTCTACCGTTGGCTGTGGTGAACGTCCTTCCGCATCCGTGAAACTGGCAGTGGAATTCGGAGACTTCTCTGGTGGGTTGGTCGCTGGGACGGCCGCATCAGTGGATTGGCCGTTGAAGTCAATAAAGATGCGCATATTAATATTTGTAATATATCTCTCATTCGTATCCGTTTACCATTGTTGCAGGTTTTTACGAGACGCCCTTTGGCGCGCGTGCGTTTGATCCTAACATTCTTCCTTTACCCTGCACTGTTCCTGCATTTGCCCAGGGTTCGTGCATACGCACATCTCTTAATTGTAGTGTGAAAAACCTCTCTACCGCGAGGAAAAACCCACACTGCAGGAATAACGGGCAGAGGAGTCAAACTTGAATGTGTTCAAAAATATGCTTAGGTTATCCCTCCTTACCTGCATGCTGAACATTATTAATGTGCTCTCTCTCGGTAAGGCAAAGCGGTGATCACCCCAAGTGTTAAATTAATTGGATGTTCACTCTACCATGCGTCCAGAAAGGTCATTAATTAATGGGCCGCGACTGCGAACTACGGGCTTACAGAGGCAAATGATCAACTTTTTCATCCGAAAAAATAGTCAGAGGTTCCCGGATGGGAATTGATCCCGGGTCTACAGGACGGGACGCCGGGCTCTTACCCGTGAGCCATACCGCAGCTCTGATATATATTTGTATAATATATTTGCTTATCTAATATAAATAAATCCTTTTTTTTCATTCCAGCTCAATAGATGAGCGTTATTGCACTGTCCATGCTTTCGTTTATTTTATTACTTTATTTTAAATTAATTAATTTTAGTTTTACTGTGTCTTTTATCGATTAACATTAAATTAATTTATTTTTAATCCTCTACCTCTATCGAACCATCGTACAATACGTAAAGTTACGGTAAATAAGTTATTTTTATAACGAACGCTCTAAAGTTTTGCTTTGAATAAGAAACGTAGGCTCTTTAGGAGATATCTAAACATCAGGTAGCTAAACATTAACCATATTTTGAAAAAGTTTCATTCTTATATAGAATATGGTTAACAATTCTAATAGGATAAACGCTTTCCAATAGTTATTTATGCAAGCCCATAATTTAAAATCCGTTTATTCAGGAAAATTTATTTCGCAACAGCATTGTCCAAGGTTATAACGCGTACACGCCACCTGAATTAACTATATTTACTGCTCCACATTCATATTACTTATTAATTTCATAATTTAATCGAGCTATATACGAGCTCGCCGGCGCACTTTAGCCGCACTCTCGGTATATAAATTCACGCGCTCGCGCGGCCACCACCGCGCACAATCGATTTGCAATTAAAAGATAACGATGGATTACTGTTTCAATTTTCGGCTGCCCGGTCAGTTTCAATATTTCCTCCCCCACGCGAGTGAGCGCGTGCGCGTATGTCAATATGCGCTCTCGCGATAGACGAGTTTGGGTTAATTTGCAATACAAACAGACCGTATTTACGCGGAGATTTTCTCGTTCCAGTGTGTGTGTCGGGGCATGCGCGCCGGGTTAAAAACACCCTTCCCGCGCGAGGTGGGAGTACGCGTGAAAGAGGGGAGTGGGCTCGAAGAGTTAAATAGCTATTTGGTCGTGAGTGTACTCGTAAAACAGGGCGAAATTACGCGCGCACCCACGCGAGTTTGCTGTGGGGCGCCATTTCGATGAGTAAAATACCTGAGTGAGGCTGAACGCGAAGAATATTGAGAAAACGAATCTCATCAGCTTTACCTATGGTTGTCTATGAATAAATAGGTACGATTTTGGGAATGGCATGAGAAAGATCAGCTTTTTGCTCGTAAACTCTTTTATGTGTATTTTGTTGTAATGAGGAGTGAATGAAGCTTTAACGCGTGCGTGTCCGACAATGTGATACACCTTAAATGTCATTATTTATGTTCTGCATGAAACCGAACTCGCGGTAGGTGAATGTAAAAAATAATGATAAAATACACAAAAATATATCTACTTTGAATCAAAACATTATTTATCACAATGGAAAATCAACAATTTGTTTTCTTCCGAACAACGATTTTGCCCTGTTTTTCAAATTAATCGTCTTCAGAGTAAATATATGTATACAATCCATAATCATGAATTTATGTAAAATCTATTTTAGAAAATCGTAAATATTTATAATTAATATGCATCTGCAATAATTTACATTGATTAAAGCACTTACCATAAGGAGTCCCCCGCTCGCTCGCTTAGTGCGGACTATGTCAGCTCAATGCATAAAAGGAAGACTGAGCACTTTCAGAGTCAACGGGGAAAGGACGAGGAACCTTTAACACGAGAATCTCGCGCGAGTTCTATTTTACCATAAACCTTGCCTGATATAATTAAATATTCTTTTGATTATTTTATCCGCATTCAAATTCGTTTAACGTGCGAATTATATGACTATAAATTTTCGTCTTGCGTCCATTTACCTTAAGTAACTATTTTAATATTTTGCTCTACCGTGTTGGAAGTATCGTTTATTTTAAGATTAAATTTTGTACGTATTATTTTTTATATTACCTTTATCTAAACCTTTTTTCCATGCATGCTCTACGATGTTGAGCTTACATCAGACTTTAACTCCTCTAAATGATCAAGTTTGGTCATCTACCCGGCAAAATCAGCAACGTAAAATTACATTGCTGCGCACTAGTCCGAAGATGTCACTAAATCATTCCATCGATAGTAGAGACGGGAGGTGGGTACAAAGGCAGGGCCGTAATCAACGCGAGCTTATGTTATGACTCGCGCTTACTGGAAATTCGTCGTTCAATGGTGAATAATTGCAAGCCCCAATCTCTAGCACGTAGGAGGTTCAGCTGGTTACCCCACGGTAACCCAGTGGGTATCCCAGCGGCCTAGACCATCTAAGAATATCACATACCTGTTACTGTTCAATTTCCTGCGGCTAGACGCCGCCTGTCGATAGCAGGTTAGTGTCTCGTTCTTTATCGGAAGTAACCAGGCAAATCGCCCCATCAACTTTACTTCACGCACAGTGTGAAATAAGATTCACTTCACGGACGGATTATTTTACTTCACGCACGGACTTTACGCACAGTCGATCAAAAAAGTTGTTAAAAAATAAACTGTTATAAATTGTGTTTAAATATTTTCTTTCTGAAACAATCCTCTCTTAAAAGAATGATGACGGAAATGTGAAGCCGAAATCAAACCTTTGCGATTGGTCAGGTCCGTTTAAAAGTAGAACGTGCATTGGTCGACGGTGACGTTAGCTTTTCGCTTAAGGTCTTAGCTGATTGGTCCAAGTAAGACCCACAAAGTTTGAAATTATGAAATATTTAAACTAAAAATATTCGTCATAAATAGTATTAATGACTTAAAATTTGGTTTTGTATAACAAAAAAGTGTTAACATTTTATGAAACTATGAATACTGTTCTGATTACAGATAAATTTCTAACCTCCAAATTTTTGTATTGAATTTAAACTAAAATAAATACAACCCAAGTTTCAATAAAAAATATTGGATAAATTTGGGGATGTTAAAAAGTAAAATAAATTTTCAATTCATAATATTTCAATACTAATTGTGTAATCGAAGACAAAGGAAGAGCGCGCGCAGCGCGCCTGAACTTGCTAGTAACTAATATAAAGTAATAGTAAACGATACTTGATGAAACAAAGAAATAACACATATCGAACCGCGGTCTTCTTTTATTAACAGCTATTTTAAACGTTGTCAAACAACTGTTCCCTTATATAAATTGAGCATTCGAGATAATCTATTTTGCCCTCGAACGATCTCGAAATCTCGAATAATCGAATCCGTCTCGAATCTCGAAAGGAGAGAAACAAAAGACGAAACAGTTGCGCGCGTAGCGCGCTGATTAACGCTAGTATTTATATTATTACTGGTTATATGAGCAATCTTTTTGCAACTTTATAGGCTATAAAAAATTTGATTTTACAAATCCATAATATTTCCGCCATGGTATTACGATCTAGGAGATTTTTTTTATTCCGAAGTGACGATATAAAACCAGCAGTTGTTAAAAAATTAATTACATGCAAAAACAGGCGTCAGTGTGCGTGAAAGAGCGAAAAACGATGAATCTATAAAGCTAGGTGAGGTGGGATGAGGGAGTGATAGAAAAGTCAGAGAGCTAGGCGTTTATTTGCAGACGCGTATGGATGCGACACGAATGATGCGTAAAATTATGTTTTGTAAATGCGCAGCTGTAGGACTCGCGTGTGCGTCATACCAGCTACCAGCCGCATTTCTCCACTTTTTCACATACGCTTGGTGTGATACGAGAGACGCCGCGCGATAACGCGCCGGTGATATTTGCGTGAAAATTCCCGAGTTTTATCGACGTGAATTACGACGATAGCTCCGAATAGTCTTGACACGAGACAGAAACGTGTATGCTCGTATGTGTGCCGAGTAATGAAATGATTATGAGGAAAAAAATATTGCGCCGACGGGTTTTACAAAACATACATATAATATACGAAACAATGTGTGATTTATCGCTTTGCATGTCGTTGGAAATGTTTGTTTAAAGCGGGAAAAGTGAATCGTAAACGAAAAATACGAGTAAAAATACGAGTTTCTGTTTTATTTTTAATGGAAGAGGGTATACAGAAGTGTATTGAAAAAAATCATTTTTCAATTCCTATATTGTAAAGAGTTCTTTACAGTACGTATTACGCAGAAATATTTTTTTTAAAAGATGATAACAAAGTTTGAACCCAATTTGTAATTTTTTTTCCTAACTTTATTTACATTGTATTGAATGGAAAATCAAAATTTCAATATTTTTTTTCTCAAAACTAAATTTTTCTACTTTAACAGGAGATTTGCGCAACAGTTTTTTTACTATCTACTTGAAACTTTGCATGTACACACTGAAAAAAAAGGCATAATGTTTTTCAGATTTCTAATGAGCAAAAAATTTGAAATTGCATGATTAAACAAAGGAAAAAGTAGCATAGGGTAAGTGTGCCAATTATTGTGGGGTAACCGATTATTGTGCCCTAGGCATACTTTTCCATATAATTAATTATAAATCTAGAAATAACATACTTTATAATTTTTTTATTAAACCTTAAGTGCACATTTATATATTGCAATTGAATAAATGCTATTTTTTTCTGATAAATTGCGAAAAAGATCATTTGAAATTTTTGTTGCGAAATTTTGCTTTATTTCTCATAAACCTTATCAAAAAGCTCAAGGAAATGCTTCGTAGATGAAAGGGAATACAGTACGAAGTAAATTTTCTTGCGACATAAAAAACGTTTATTATATTAACAGAATTGTTCTAGATTATGAAAAAATGTTATTAGGAGCATTTATTTCAATATTATTTTTTATTTTGAATAAATCCAGTAACTTAAGCAAATTTAAAACTTTCGCCAATTACTGTGCCCTATTTACTGTGCACGACAATTGGATAAGTTTTTCCAATGCGTTAGTTACTGTGCTACTCGTTGCCAAGGCGCCTCGAACAGCCATAACCTTCAAAAGGTCAGTATTTGATCCGAAAGCACAATGACTAGGGCACAGTAATCGGTGAAAAGGAACGGTAACCGGAGCACAAATAATATTTAATATTCCGATTTAGAAAAAATGAGTGTTTGTAAAAGAAGTATTAAACTATCATTTAATAATTTCATAAAGGTCTATTTTAGTTATTCAAATTTTCTATGACAGCTAAATCTCGGAACTTGGGTAACAGGGCACAATAATTGGCACACTTACCCTAGGACCGCGAAGAAGTCAATCCATAAACTCGCGCATCAGCCACGGTCATAAATCATATTCAATCATTTCTATTCTTTGGCTTGAAGTGACGATTTTTCAAGGCATATCGTTAGACTACGCATTTGGAAAAAGTGAACTGTATTGGTCGGATGTGTTATAGTAAAAATAGTTTGTTAGGTAAGTATGGAGATACTTTTTTATCATAACTTATGAACATCTAAAAATATATCTTGATAATACTTTATATATGATAATATAACTAAACAAAAATTTAGAGTAAAAGGCTAAATGACTAAATCTCCCAATTGCTATTCAAACCTCCGAGCCCCGTTAGATGGCACGTTCACCTACATTTGTAGAGACTATTAAAAAAACGATTCAATTCTATGAGATAAACAGAATGTTAATGTTTAGCTAAGAATACCAACTATCAATTACAATAAGTTTAACTATTTAACTAAAAATTATTTTACCAAGATTACATAAAACATGAGACATTTAAAAGTGCCCGACTTATCCCACTGACAGGGCAAGGCGGACACAACAGAGGGGCACATAGGGCACGGTCAGGTAGATATAAAATCATTTGTATGGGTTTAGCTCATCAAGAAATGATTGTACAAAAAAATGTTAAATTGGAAAAAGTTTTCTTTTAATATTATCTATAACTTTTGCATTTAATATTTTTCTGTAAAATCAAATCCTGTCCAATAAGGGCGGTAAATCAACTATTTTGTTACTTACATCACTATTGGGTTTACAAATATTGTTCATAGAAAAAAATGTACAATATAAAAAAGATGTTTTAATTGGTTTTAGCAGAAGTATGTGTTAAATATGTACTGAAAATTAATATTCGATAAAAAAAAAATCGATTTTTCAAAATTATATTTGTGCTTGCATTTCTGTTTTTGAACGGATCTTTCTCAAAATAAAACCATCACGTATGTATAATAAGACAAAGGTCTGGCGGTCAGATCCGATCAAATTTCATTGAGGTAATCGGATTACTTGATCACATACATACGTACAGACATACATACATCTTCGGAAACCCTTAAAATCAACTCATTTTGGATGGGAAATAGTTTCGATATTGTAAATTTTCAGAATTTGAAGTGTTACAATTTTCGCTCTGGCGAAAATATAAGGCTCTCCCAAGAAGCAGTCGTGCTTATAAAAAGAGGGCCGCGTAAGTTTCGAAATATCGCGATGGTCCATATTAGGCGCTGGGCCATACTGGAAGACTTTACCTTGTAGTTATTTTTTAATATTTGTTTTTTCTGTTTTTGGAGGTTAGAGTTGATCCGGTTGATTATTATTGTATAACTTTGAAGACTTTTAAATACATCCAATAGATGGGACCTACTTTGCTAGAAGATTCGAATCTAATCTATTTTTGTAATGATATTTTCATAACTCTTTTCACGCCAGGAATGTAATCACATTTTTCTATTAAAGTACACGTTCATTAATATTCAAGGATAGAATGTAATAGTCCTAAACTGCTGATAAGTGTTTTTTAGATTATTTTAGACTAAATTTTAAATACTACGACGAATACAAATTTAAATATCTAAAATGTATTAAAAAAACTGATTTTCACATAAAATGATTTTTATTTTCAAATAGCATTTAATCCCCTCCCCCTCAGCGCAAGAGTTTTCCTTAGCCTACCAAAACTCATTAGTTTTTTGAGAAAGGTTTGCAAAATGAACGAGATATTTTCTGAGGTTTTTGTTCGGGAGTTGTCAATAACAATTTTTGGACGAGTATACACGTCCTTGCGCATATGCGAACAACTTCGTTTGAATGAATATACTGGGGATAACGCTTGGGGGGCTAAGATACGAGAGATTATAATCATTATCTGTTATTGTCCCAGTGTAGGATACAATTTTTAAATTGCCCGATAATATAGAGATTGGGAGCGAAAGAAAGAGAAAGAAAGTGTGTATTGTGATTGAATTTTACACCCCTTTTCCTGTATTGCGTGCGTGTATGTTGCTTGCCCGAAATTAATCCACGGGATTCTTTAGCTATACCTGTACATGTCGCGTCTCTGCGTGTACACACGATCTGCGCGCGGAAATGAGAGCCGAACTAGTTAAGTGTACTTCCTGCTCTACGCTGAAAGCGTCCTGAAAGGCGGGCACGAGTAAGAAAGAGAGAAAGAAGAGAGAAAGCAATAAAGCGAGGGAGAGTGGTAGAGAGAGAGAGAGAGATATCGCATGTATTTATTGCTTCGTAATTGCTGCGCGTCACTAGTTCCGGTCATCCTCAATATCCCTCTAAATGTGAGAAGGGACCGAAGAAAAAGAGGAATGCCTAGAGAGAGTATTGTTTTTTCGGGTCAATTGAATTTCTCGTCGAGTTCCTATATACGTGTGTGTGTGTGTGGACCTCTGCCATTTTCATCAAAGAGAAGAATTAAAATGATGCTGCCTTTGAACTGTTTTATAGCAATACAATTGTAAAAAAATTTTTAGATATTTAGAATGTTGAAGCGGATCAGTGTTCATCTTATCTGCTTTGTTGATTTTTTTCACCGTTACAAAGCTTCCTTTTTGAGGAAGCAATATACCTAGACTATGAATTTTAACTTACTTTTCTAAACTAAGTGCGCAAAACTCGATTTTCTATGCCTATTTAGCGTACGCAAAGTGTAGGATTCACGAATTCTTAACTTGCAGTGTGCAAAGCACTCACTTTGCGCACTGCGAGTTCAAAATACGAGAAATCCACACTCTGCGTTACGCTACATAGGTATTGAAAATCGATTTGCGCACACGTTTAGAAACATAGTATATGCAATACGTGGGCGTAAGTGCTTCCCACACTCGTCTTTTTGTCGAGCAACCCTCGTGTGGGAATCACCTACTTCGCACACTTATTGCGTAATGTTCTATTTCTAAACTAAATGCGCAAAACTCGATTTTCCATGCTTATTTTTCATGTGCAAAGAATTTACTTTGCACACTGCGAGTTCAAAATGCGAGACACATACACTCTGTGTACGCTACATAGGCATTGAAAATCTATTTGGGGCACACGTTTAGAAATAGTACGTTTCGATACTAGTACATGAAAGCGATTTTACTCTCGTGTGGACTTTTGCGCCGCGCGAAGCGAGGGTGTGAAAAAAATGCCACACGAGGTTATAAAATCACCTTCTCGCTTGCGAATCGAACAGTATTTTTTACTGCACGACGTGTATAAAGCTTGATTCAGCGCATGCTGTTTTATTCAAGCGTGTGCGTAATTGAGCTTTGCGCAAGGAGTGTCAAAAAGACAAAAAATAGTATATACGCAACGCGTGCGCGTAGGCGTCTGCCACACGCACCGTTTTTGTCGGAATGGCCTACTTGGCGCACTTGTTTCGTAATGTACTATTATCATCTTTATCATTTGGATTAAATTGATTAAACTTATTTATTGCAACTTTTTAAATAATATACACATAAATATGTTGTAAACATGTCAAAAGTTTCTTGCTGTGATGATTACACGGTTCAAATATTCAAGATAGTTGTGTCCCAAGATACAAACCTTGTAGACAATAATTTTTATTTTACTTATATAAGATCTGGTAATGTGAGGGATTATAGATTTTAATGAAGTAGAGTTAATCATCTGGAAAAAAAATTTTAAACCCAAAATTATATAATTGCAAATGCAGATATTGTTTATTAAGGAAATAGTCATACAATGTTTCGAACTTTTTTAAATTTTAAATTAAATTTTAATGTTTGAAAGCTTATTTTGTTCCTTGAAGAATTATCTAAAGATCCACCGTTGACAAATTTTGAAATAATTCATTAACAACAAATAAAATCGAGGAAGAAAGTTTGTTCCTCCCAAGGGAGAAAATTTTTTCCTGCCAACGGGAGAAAAAACTCCTAGCGGAAGGAAATAGTATATTACGCATCACGGGAGTAAAAGTAAAAAATGTTCCAAACCGCATGTAAATTGTCATCCTCAGCGAACTATTTTCTCCCGCTACTCTGGGATGCTCGAAAAACTGAACTTTCCATCCACTTTATAGACATAAAAAAAGGGCGTCTTTCAAGTACGTGTAAAAAAAGAATGGTTTTTTGTCGGCAATTTCAAGTTTTGTCTGGCTTCTCCCCTCGTCGATTGTCCGTATACTCAGTTCCCCCGTAAGCGTAATGGGAGAATCAATAGTCGGCTATTAAGCCGATTCACGTTTTATGAGACTCGTGATTCATTTTTTACTGTCACGTGCGTGCGCACGAGCGAAGAAAGTGTCGATGATCGCAAGTGAAAATTTTACACTCGCCGGAAAGATGTTAGGCCCCTCGATCGTATAAAGATTGCGCGTTAGCAGTTCGCTCAATGTGTTTCCCGCGCGTATAAACTTAAAAGTCGGAAAATTGTCGGGGCACACACATGAGCGTTTTTCTCGTGGAGGGAGAAGGATAGCGAGTGAGGGGGGAGGGGGGGGACATTTCACTGTTAGCCAGTGCGAATTTGGATTCGTAAAATTTTAGAGGTCCCGTTTCGCGCAAGCGCCGCGTGTGTTACATTTGAAAACGAGTGCACGTTACGCAATGTCGTGTTACGATATTTTATTTACAACGTCAACTCTATTTTCGCATGCATTTATTCAATTAAATAGTAAACGGAAAGTTTGGTGGTTGTAACATTACATCATACACATCCCTTATAAAGTTCCTATCAAAGCGAAATTATCACTGACTTTATAAAATAGATTTCTCAGTAATATTATAAAAGTTTAAAAAAAACGTCTTTGGTTTTATAGCAAAATAAAAGATCTTGTTTTTGGTTCACTAATACATATATGTGAATAAAAATTAAATTAAAGGGCGACTTTGTAAAAGATTTAATATTTAGATAAAAATTTATCACTCAAAAACTGTTATTATTTCTATTTTATGGACTCACTTAACCCTTTCGTACCGTAGGGGTCCTGTAGGACCCACCTTATTCAACATGCTGTAGAAAACTGAAATTAAATAATTTTTTAAATCTACCCATTTGTTCTTTTACTCAAGAGGAAGCCTTCTCATTAAAATTAATTTTTTTTTCCGTTCCATTTAGTACATTAAAAAAGAGCTCGGCGATGAAAATTGGAATTTCACGAAAATTTGGATCTTGAATGGTTTATTTTCGAATAAAAAAAGGGTTAATGGGAATTTTTTGTTATTCAGAGTGGTGGATCGTGTTAATGTTCAATAACATAATCCTGTTGGAGGGACATCTTATGTCAATGTAGTGGGTCCTACAGGACCCAGTCGGTCTTACCGACTAATATAAAATATAACGGTCCTGTGATTTACGTGTAATATGTAATGTACACACACGCACGGACACATATCTATACATCTACAACCTATATATGTGTGTGCGCGTGCGTGCGTGCGTGTGTGTGTGTGTGTGTATGTGTGTATAAATGTGTACATAGCGAGGTTTTGAATAATTCCGATTACACCTTGAAAATTTTTTCTTCGAAATTTTCATCGTTATATTTATCTAAGCTACGAGCTATACTTCAAAAAAACAAACTTTTCAAACTCGCAAACTCATGTGGCCCAACGAATCCGCGGTATTTTTCGTCACTCAAATGCGGTAAATAATTTGTTTAAATATAAACATTTTTTGATTTAAAAAAAAAATTTCATTAAGTCCGTATGGGTCCTCCAGGACCCACTTGAAAAATAGTACTTATCGACACTCTTGAAAAAAAAAAACTAGATTGATCTTAGTTGAAGCCTTCATAATTATATAGTATACAAAAAAAAGTCCCTTTTTCCCCGGGAAAGGGGTCTCGGTACGAAAGGGTTAAATATTTCAAGCTCAATTCCAATTCACGTGCCATTAAATATGTGCGTGAAATTACATTTGATTTCAAGCGTCTCCGCATGTTTTTCTCTCGCTTGACCTATTCAATCGTAAGCCTTTAATCTCTGCAAAAATAAACGACGCTGTAAAACCCTTGCCTTCCCATTTTGACCATTGTGCTATATTTCTTTTAAGGGCATTTTTCCCCCATACGCATTAAGTTGGTAATTGCAGAGCGCGTATAACACACGCGCGCGTACAGCCTTCGTGCGCACTCATGCCCAACGAGCTTCTGCCTCTACAATATTCGAGAACAATATAAAAATTTTAAATTATAAAAGTTATTTTGAAATTTCATACCTTAAAAATAATATGATGTTTCTTTTAACTTGAATAATAAAATTTTCCAATTTTATTTTCTATAAATAGAACGTAGATGTTTAGATCGTAAAACAATCTCAGATTTTCTAATGACACTTGTCGGTTAAAAAGGGTAAAGACTTTGATTAATTTCTAAATTCGTCTGCCACCACGCATCGAAGTGTGCACGATATCCTTTGTCTCGTCAATTAGATCATCAAACAATTTTTGGTCCAAATTAAGGGCGTTGAAGAATGCCTGCCACTGCATTCTTGCAGCATTACTTGTTTGTGCCGGCTTCAAGGGCCCTCAACGTTCAAATTACGAATTAATCTCAGAACACAGTAGTTTACAACTACTTACTTGTCATAAAGTGGAGTGCGACAATTGTTCTGCGTTTATAGGGAGCATTTATTAGATAACATTTTAGAATGTACGTACTGCATGCGATCTTCCCGAGGGTATGGACCTAATCAGTTGTTGGATGTGACGTTTTTAATTTAAAAATTGACAAACGGTTTGCCAACAGTTTATTTATTTTATTTAAAATTCAGATTTTCGTATCTTTTTGAGAAAACTTGTAAAAAGATCAAAATAGTTTTTTGAACATTTGTGTCTAGGACATGATCTCGATGATCAGTCGTTTTTAAACCTTTCAGTCACAGGAGCCGATACTGGAAGAAAAATTATCTTGATAAGTATTTTCTGTAGATAAAGAATGTATAGATAAAAATAGATAAATCACAGAAAATATCGAATAATTAAATATCGATATTAAATAATGCGTTGTTCTAGAAATTTGGAACATTGTTTCAGTATTATAACGCTTCATACAGTATAACTTAGTTAACTGACCATCGTTGTAAATGTAATAAAAAAGAAAATTGTTCACAGACCCTGGCGTAAAGTATTGTGTTTATTCTCTAATTTCAAGGAGAAAATCGTCACACTCTCTTCCATCTAGAAACTGCCTCGCTTTGCTCGAACTGCCAATCACTTGCAGGCGGTATAGTGGATGAGAATAAAGTAAAGAGATGAGCAGAGGTATCACAGTATCTAGAAGTGAGGTTATGTGACGTTTTCGACTTTGAAATCAAGAATTAAACACAAAACAACTTTCTGTCAGGGATGCGAAAAAATTGTATACTGCACTTGGGAGTAATAAGTACTATTGATGTCCGCGAGTTGCTGCCCGAGCGAAATGTGGAGTCAATAGCCTATAACTTTACTCACTTGGTTAATAATACTATTTTTATTAACATAGAAAATTAATTAATTTTTACAAATTTGTATTCAAAATATAATATTCAAAATGAGGAGATGTTTGACGAAAAATGACGAAAATTTTAAGAATTACGTGGGTTTGGGAAAAGTCGCTCATTTTTGGTCATTTTTCGCAATTTTCAAATTCCCGTAGTTTTGCACAGAATCGACCGATTTTAACGACTCTAGTATCAAATTAAAGCTCTTTTCTTCTACCTTAATCGCTTTTTTGTGAAATTTGTTTTTGCCGATTCAATAGATTGCTATTGGTTAATCATCAATGACCACTTTTCGTCCATTTTTCCCATGTTAAATTTCCATAAGAAAACTTAAATGTAGCTTCCTGAAAAACACTATGCCGATTTCTGTGGTTCGACACGCTTTTCGTGCATTACTTTTGCTATAGAATAGGAAAAATCAGTTGTTGGAGGTGTGCTTCAACTTTGAATTTTTACGATTTTTCATCCACAGTTATGGGTAATTTTCTGTAGAATTCGACATATATAGCTAACCAAGATGGCGCAGGTTAGCCCTGTGTATTTAAATGGGGCTGCTGGTTAACTCGCGCCATCTTGGCTACCTATAGATATATTTTAGTATGTATTTTAGTTAGCTATACATACGAATGACAAATTCCAATAGTTTCTTTAGCCGAAGGTCAAAAAAAACAAATATTGAAATATTACTAGGGAAGAGCGGGTCACTACTGGCCGAAAAACTTTGATTTAAAACATATATTTAAAAATACATGTCCCGCCGATTTCACTAGTGGGGTAACGATGGTAGGCGGGTGGAGCATGTTTGGTAGAATTTTGCACACTTTCTTGGAAAAATAGTATGCGCTACACGTGTGCACAATTTACAATTCAATTCCAATGAAAATAACCCTATGAAGAATTCTCGGACAATTTTGATGCTTACAATATCCAAGTAATACTCCGATAATCTGTTTACGTTTGCGAAAGATATACGACTGGCGCGAGCTGTCAAAACGCAAGAAGTGCACTCGATCGATTTACTGACCCGAATTGGCTGGGACAACTTCTCCCCTCCTTTTACAAGAGTTCACTAGAGAGCCAAGCGTTTATCATGCTGTGAAAAATAGATGCCAAAGCGCATGACATCGTGGCTATATAGCGCGCTCTGATGTTTAAGCTACCTCGGTACATTTGCGCTGCGAGATTTATCTTTTCGAGAATGCGTTGTTTTCAATTTCGCTTCCGTGTTGTTTAGCAAACGCAAACTATATCTGGATAAAAAGGTTATTTCTTGAGTCGAATTCTGCACGGAGAAAAATTTTGCAGTAAAAATTACCTGTACTATTTTTGATACTGAAAATTGCTATTATTATTTTATCATTTTTACTATAGTAATTTTTACTACACTAGCAAATCCATGCGCGCTAGTGCGTTTTATGTTCCCTTTTTATTAAACACGCTACGAACATTTTATTTGTTATAAGCCAGAAATCTTTTAATTTTACTGCCTCTTTAATAATTTATATAATACTTTAGTACATTTACCCTTAATTAATACTAAATTTTGAAGTTAGAAACTAGAAGTTTATTCGAGTTTTTTTTTCATAAAGTATATTAAATAAATAAAATCTAAACATAATATTGACATAATCTTCTTTATTGTTAAGATTAAAAAATTTGCTTGTTTTGAATTTTACCGCTCAGTTCAATAACCAATCATATCGATTCTTTAAATGAGCCACTACTTCCGGTCATCATTTTTTTTAAGAGAGGAAAATTTTTCTCCATGTGAGTTTGAGTAAGATAAGAAATACTTCTCTTTGAATTATAGGACGACATTAACGACTAATTTTCGAGATCTCGACGATGAGCCAGCTCAGCTAACTTCGAATCCTCGTGCCGTGCACTCAGGGCATTATCTACTGGACCGATGGAAACCCTTCTTATACATCTCGTGTATACTGCATCGACGTCGGTCGTTATAAGTCCGCTTGACTTGGCGCCCATACAATGAAATTAGCAATGCGCTGGATACACCGACGGGAGTGTACTTACGTAAGCGGGAGATGCGCTTTGATGGACCGTGCGCGCGTATGTATGTAACTCGGTCGCGCCATCGACGACGAGGTAAATACGGGATTTAGTGGAAGTGACGGATCGAAGCGGCAAAGTACTTGCGATATTCATGGATAATGGACTTTTGATGTTGTTCGGGAAAAGGCTATTTGTTCATGTGTATTATGAAGTGGCAATATTATATAATGTAATTAACCAGTGGTGTTTTAAGGGAAGATGGGATTGAAGTGTATTGAAAAAAGTCACTTTTTAATTCCTATTGTTAAGGGTTCTTTAAAGTATGTATTACTCAGAATTATTTTTCTTCAAAAGATAACAGCAATATTTTAAACATAATCGGCAATTTTTTCCTAATTATATTTACATTGTTTTAAATGGAAAATCAAATTTTCAATATTTTTTTACACAAAACTACATTTTTCGACTTTAACAGGAGGTGTTTGCGCAACAGTTTTTAAACTATATCTACTTGAACCTGTAAGTTCCACCCTCCTCCCTCGCTCTCTCGCTCTCTCTCCCTCCCTCCCTCCCCCTCTCTCTCCCTCCCTGGCCCTCTCTCTTTCACTCGCTCTTTTCTTGATCCGCGACCTAACGTTCGGCGTATGCAATACGCATTAAACGCATTATTTTAGAATCTCGTGTTCTTTATTCTCCGTCTTCTGCAAGCAATTTGCACCTGGAACGGTTCGCTATTGCTGGCGACTTAGCGTATTGCTTAATACTTTTGCATACTATATTTCTCATAATACATTTATTGGATTGTAAAAATTGAGTGAAGTTGAAAATATAGCAAACAACTGCAGTACCATTATATGATTCTTTGTAAATACTTAGACCAGAAAGGTACGTTCAATAGTAGCATAATTAGTAATATTCAATTTACAAGTTTTCCTTGTGTAAATTTAAGATAGGGCACCGGGAATAATAATAATGATTTTCTTGAGAATGTTTTATCCAATTTATTCTATTTACTATTTTAATCAGGAATTTTGATCTGTATTATAGATACGTTGTTCGTGCTTTAGTTCTGCTTATAACTTTAGTTTTTAAACTCACACGCTTCATACTGTTCATTTATGGCTAGCAGGCAGTAGAATATAAATTTATGGTTTACTGAAAAATGAATACTTTGATTTACGGGGAAACTTTAAGCTTTAATAACTTTAAAAAAATTCTGCCAGCTGCATTGGTACTTTGTTTTCACAAAGAAATATTTCAATCACACTAAATGTAGCGTTAATATAACATATTGAGTACGACACCATAAGGCAAAAATGATTAATTTAACTTACTATAGTTTATTAATTAAAAATGTCTGCAATATCTAGCGTAATAAGGCAATCTAATAAAAATAGCTAAAAGCCATGGTATGTTAATAGTTTAATTATGAATTATAGCATGGCCATTATCAATCAGATGATTGCTAACTGTTTCTAATTACTTTTTTCGTGGATAAAAATCTTGTTTGATTATAATAACTTTATATTTATTTCTGGCTTTTGTTATTTCGTAACTTGAAAAATAAGTTCTTTGAAAAGAATACACGAGCAGATTTGCAAATCCTCTTATTAAAGATTTATTTCGAATATTATTTTTTCTTTTTACTTTATCAATAGTATCTTCAGGCACTTATACTAGTAGTATTCATGGAACATTATATAAAGCAGCGGAAACGCGTTTTATATTATAATTCTACGAATTTATATATTACTGCCAAATTTCATGTTCACGCAATTTTAATTTAATATTATGGTCATATGGAAATTTGCGAATTTAGTAATTTAATTTTAAAAAGAACTATGAACGAAATAAATGAATTTCCTTTGTAAAAATAGTCACTTCGAAAATATTCTGCGATATAATGTAAAAAATTTCGAGACACACCTCAGGCCGTAAATCGTGCGTAAAATGCAGGCGCGTGTCAGATATTATTTTTTGGCCTTTTAGCTATAAAATTCGATTTTGTAAAATTTCCGTATGAAGTTTTTACTGTCGTTTTGATTTAAAAAAATGATACCCTAAAAATGTGTGTCTTTAACTATTGAAGAAAATCTTATGGGTATCATCACAGTTAATGCGATCCCTTGTACAAGAAATTTATATATACTTTGGTATTATATAGTAATCACCTATTGTGCGTTAGAAACAGTATACAAAATAATTTTCCAAAACTTCCCACGCATACTGCATAAACCGTATCATTGTTCTACGCTAAGTTTTATGAAGACGAGTTATAAATAGTTAATTTTAATGATATTTCAGACCTAATTGGCTCCAATCTTTTACAACGTGATTGATATTGTTGGAAGATTGAAAATTTTCCATATGCGCCTTCAGTGGCGTCGCCGTCATCGCAGACAATAAACTTTTTTAATTCATTAAGCATCCTGGAATGCTGAAGAAGACATAGTACTAGAGGCGGTGGCGTAGTGGATTCTGAAAGTTACTCCAACAGTTATACAGCGGAATTCAGCGGGGCCGGGTAACAATAACCCATGAATTTATAATGGGGACCATTATGACGACGCGCGAGCACAACTTTCGTGCGTCGGTAGGTATGCGCGGGCCGCTTTGTGCACGTGAAAGTGCGTTACTTGCTTTGTCGTCCGACATCTCCTTTGCCCCGCGCGAGCTACATCGCTGTAAATGTAAGAAACTACATCCCAAAGTCTGCCGCCGGTGTAAAAGCAGTCATGAATTCGTTTTACTCGGGGAAAGAAAGAGGGAAAAAGGAGAGAGAGCGAGAGAGCTGATCATTTAGTAATAGTGTTTGTAGCTTGCGCGCTCTATATGCACGTGAGTTACATCTCACTTGAAATTTCTCGACCGCTACTGTTACTTAAAATGAGAGAGAATTTTCCTCTATAATACATAGATGAGTGAACATAATACTGGAGGGAGTAGCGGTGGAAACTAGTATGTAAATTAAACAGCATAATGTTGTTTAAAGTTTTAATTGACGCTGTATCGACAGGCTTGCGAGCGGCCTGTTTCGCGCTCGAAAATTGTAATACCGCTTAAACGTTCATTATGAGGTTATTTTAAAACTGATATTTGTCTCGGCGCAGTAGGCACGGGGCAAGCGGCAAAGTTTTCAAAGCAGATGGATTTTCCACGAGAGAATCGGACTGCGTACAAATTTAATGAGGATAGAGGATGAGTGGCAGTCTCCCCCTTAACTGGCCCTTTCTTTTCAGTATTTGAGCCGCCTCCATCGCTTTCAAAATGTGTTAACGAGAGAGGGGCAAAGAGTTTATTTTATTTTTAAGCGACCACAGAGTTTATGCTTCCAAATTTATGATAGTTTAAAGTTAAGCAATGCAAATGCACTGTTAAACGTATTTTGATGCATTTTCATTAATTATTAACTTTATGCCAAGTATTAATGAAAATTTGAATTAGTTTTCAACTATCGGGCCATGGTTTAGTATACTACAAAATTTACCTTCAACATAACTATGGCCTCGGTTATTTTTTTCTTGTTTTAATTGAGCATCAATGGTTCGTTTACCCTGGTAGAAATTGTAACCAACCGTACGCCATCCGTTCGCCAAATCGCAAGGATTTGGCCAACCGTTTAACCAACAGTTAGCGATAAATACCGCTTATTTCGTCACGGAATCACCCTTGCGCTTGGTCAATGAATGCTTAATATTAAAAATCTTAAATAAAAATCATTTACACAACTTATTACTTAAATAAAACTCTCAAAATTTGTATTATTCATAGAATAATCAAAACCCACATATTAATAGTATTTTTCTTCAGATAAATATGGTTAAATCGGTAACGGGTATAGTTTTGTTTGTTCAAATTGAGGTTAGGGCGTGTTAATGTGTTGTGTGCGTGACTTTTTGACGTAAGTCAGGACATGTACAGGTGGATACTTACATTTTTTAAAATTTAAAAGTATCCTATATTTAAAATTTGAAAGAATCCTACATAAAAGGTATTCTACATTTAAAATTTGAAAGTATCCTACATAAATTCTTCGTACTCGTATTGCTCCGTTTTCTACACGGTGCTCCGTTACCATCTGACCTTTACAGTGAAGCAAAACCACGCGATCCCGGCAATCCCGTCACGTGACTCGTATGAGTCTGCGCAGTTAAATACTTTTACCTATACATAACATATGAACCTGCGATCGCACTCGTCTGTATGTAATATGTGTGTATATATGTGTGCTTGCTTGCGGAAAGCGGGATGCGGACAGTAATTTCGGAGCATAGCCCACGCGCTACGCTGTCTACTTAACCTTCAAATAAATTTACTCCCAACTTCATTCAAATATTTTTTTAATGCATTACAATAATTTTTATTATTGTTTATGTATCAAAATCTTTTTACATATCTATATTTCTTATTAATTTCTATTATTGTTTTATGAGTTACTCAATGTTTTATTATTGATTGATAGTCCACCAACCGTTGGTTAACCGCTGGTCAATATTTTTCTTATTCGTTGGCCTAAATTATTGGCCAACAGTTAGTAGATAAGCCATCCGAGTTGGTTTATTTTCTACCAGAGTAGTTTAATAATCAATACTGATTTCCTGATACAAATATAATCTTTGATTAAGAGGCTTTTGTAAATAATACGTTAGGATTAGAAGTTATTATTTGTCAACTCCATTTGGTAGCTGTTAATGCTAAGGTATCATTCTCGTAAGGATGTTACGGCTATATCGTCCCTGTCAAAAGTTAGTTTTTAGCGTTAGAACTATGATAAAAACTAACTTTTGGCAGGGAAGATATACCCATAAAAACATCCTTAAATTTAATACAGTGAAGTGACCTAACATATACGCTATTTGAATAAGGTGTAAAGTCAGGCAGGGTAAAATAATGATTATTCAATACTTGTGTTAATAATGTTCCATAACTATATAATCAGTTAATATTTAGTGAAATTACAATAATAATATTAGTATACATCAATCGATAATTATTCACTAATTATATAGCTATCCAGAGGAGGTCCTAGATATCCAGATCATGGATTCAGCTGAAACTTTCAATATGCATATGTATAATGAATAATTTATGATATTATAAATGATTAATAATTGAAGACTTTTAAGGAAAAAGGGCGTATCTCAAGATACGCCCTTTTTTCTTTTAATATTTAATTATGTTCCTTAGTCTCAACTGAACATGTTGATACATTATTTTATAGCACTGTGTGACCTAAATCCGCACTTAATTAAGCAGTCCATTATTACACCGTGAAATAATGAATTTACTTAAGTCACAGGCACATAATTAATGTCAATTATCTACCAAAACTATTCTGAGATGTGGTTTTGCATATAAGAATAAACAGAAGAAGAAGTAAAACTTCATAAACAGTCGACAAACCACAAAAAATAAATAAAAATGATGATAATAATGCTTCTCTATATTATAGGTTAGTTTCATCTGCTATTGGATAGCAAACCGCGCGCTTTTTAAATATTCAATTTTAAACTGTATTAATTTTATTTTGTTATATTTTGTGTTCAATTGTCGACACGGGTGCGGAAGTACATTATTGACCTTGTGTAATGTTTTTCGCTCGAGAGAAGCGAAAGCAAAAAGTCACATAGGGTAAGTAATCAACTTACGTACACCTGATGGACATTGATTCGCGTGGGACGTGCCCCCTCAGTTTCAAAATCCTACAATCCCATTAGCCAATTCGGGTGTAAACATTAACCTTAGATTGGAATTGTCCAATGGGATTCTAGCATTTTAAAACTGAGGAGGCACGTTCCACGCGAATCACTGTCCACTGGGTGTACTAGTCTGGAACGGTATTTTATACGACGAATGCTGAAAAATCATATCAATGTTGTCATTTTGAGGTTAGAGTTTCACTTTCATAAATTTTAATTTCTTGTTAAAAATAAAAAAAAATTGCAAAGAATCTTATTTTATAATTTTTGTACGTGTATTAAATATTCTAGATTCAATAATAACAATATTCTATAGAAGAAATTTTATTATTTAAATGATTTTTATTAATTTTTCAAAGGCGGGGGACTGCGCGCAGACACGTGGCTCGACACAAACTCCGGGTCAGCAATGTACCGAGGGTCGGCACAGGCCGTCAAATGTCAAAGGCGCATGACATCGACTACCTATTGCGAGTCAGCAGAGCAGCGAACAGCGTATCTGCGAGGCACTGAACGGACTAGAATACCCTATTAAAATTTCGAATCATTCTGTTGAATACATTTTTTAAAAAATGTTTTTCAAATTGTGTGGCCGTGTTCTTATTAATTACTAATTTCCAAAACGTTTTTAGAAAATGTAGCTGATAGAATCGTTCAAAAATTGAATAGGGTATTCGTCATACCATTGCGTAGGGCTTGACAAATCTTTTTTATCTAAAATTTTATGTTGAAATACGAAAAATAGTACATTTCGACAAAGGTGCGGAAGGTGATGACTTACTTCATGTGACGTTTTTCGCACGAGCGAAGCGAGTGCGAAAAGTCACATGAAGTAAATAATTAACTTCCGCACTCGTTTCAAACGGTATTTTATACCACGAGTGCCAAAAAATCATACCAAAGTTGTGATTTTGAGGTTAGAGTGGTATAAAATAAAATTGACGTTCCAATAAGGCAGGGATCTACGGTTATACTCTACATCACCTTGAAAATTGTTGGCAGTTTTTTAGGATGAAAATTATTAACAGTAATTTCACGGAAAAGCTACTGAAAAAAATTACAATATTATGAATTTTTTTCGAGATATTATAATAAAGAATCGCCGAGAAAAGAAATAAAAACAAAAAATAGCATTTTTCTCCATAACTAAGGAAATAAATGTAGTCTAGGGACCTAAAATTTTGACTAGGGGGGTATGATTTCGTGTATTTATCAGTGAGCCAATTGCTGTACACAAGGGACTCGTTAGCCCATAGTAAACGAATCAAACGCCGAAAACAGGGGCGTATACACGATAGCACCTCTGTGACCTCTACAGTTTTGAGCACTGAGTCACCCGACTTCGGGTGAACAGTTTATCGCTTTAGAGAAAACGCGATTCTCCTTGCCTCGTGCATCACCAGCGTGGCCGCTGTACCAAATTTATCTCCGTGCAGTTATTGATTCCTCGTGCATTTGGAGAAATGGTAGCAGTCACGAGGTTAGTTTCTTACGCAAAGATTTTTCCGTGTAAGGTAAAGTACCCGAATGCGGGACAAATTAAAAATGGGACCAAAATTGGGACAGCAGTAAAATAACTACTATAAAATGTTATTAGGGTAACGGCATTACTTTGTTAGCATTATTTGTGATATTAACTACGTATGCACGTCAACGTTGTTTTAATGTATACTCTTTTAATTGATTGCAAACGGCATACAAACTTTTGGAAGTTATATTTCAGTAGTGTTAGAAGTCAAATCTTTGTCCCACTTTAGGCATCTCATAGCTTCCTATACCCGAAAGCGGAACACATTTAAAAGTATTGTCCCGATATAGGGTTCGAGTAACGTCCCGACTTAGGTCCCAGCTCAACATAGAGTGTCCAGGAATAGCAGTCGTGCACATGTTTCTTCAAACTTACTTATTTATCAGAATAAAGTATTTAAATAGGTTTATTTTTGCATAGATTAGTAAGATAAATTATATATCAATGATAGAATAAAAAGTTTTTAAAAATTTCGTTCGTCAGTTCTGAAAACACCGTTTATTTATGGTTATACTCCGAATGTGTCCCGCTTTCGGGTACTTTACCTTATTAATTTTTTTCTATAAGAAAATATGAGGGACATAAAAGTTTAAAGTTCCATACACTATTTAAAAAGGAGAGATCCACTCTGTGATAAAAACATTTTTCAATATAAAATGAGACTCCTACTTTATATCTCATCGGCGTGGGTATTTGTATTAGAAAAACTATCGATAAAGCAAATCAGAGCAATCGGAAAGCGTTTTTATTTATTTTTTTGCCACGCATCAAAAGAGTAATTTGATGCGAAGTATTGAACATCAAAGATAATAATAAAAAAGCATAAAAATGATCAAATATTATCACTTAAAAAAGTTTTTTATGCTTTTTTGATTACTATCTTCGATATTTAATAACTGGTCTGGTAAAAGAAATCTCTTTTTACCCAGCTAAAAATTAAAGCTATTTCCATCTACTCTGATTTGCTTTCTTGGTGGTTTATGTAGTACAAATACCTATCATTGTCAGATAAAATATAGCTCATATTATAGTTAGAGTCAACGGCCTATTAGGTGAAACTGAAAGTACCGGGTTTCATGTTTACTACCGTCAAACGGCTCTCGAAATCTGATCAAAATTGGTTTTCAAAGGGTGTGAATATCCTTGAAAATTTAATTTAGTAAAATCTTCTGTTGAATTACACTATTTGACAAAGTTTAAAGTTGTCGTTAAACACTACGAAACAGTGTATATTCAATATTTAAGTTAATGAAACCTTGTAAATAGATTACTTTAACCAGTAAATAAATTATATTTGGTTATTTCGTAAAAACATAATGTAGAAAAACAGTTGAAGTTAATGGATTATTGTCGTTTATTAGAAACAAATTGCAATCAAATAATAATTTCATCACTCTATGTAAACAATTATACAAAATCACACACACGCGCGCGCGCGCGAGCGTTTTTTCGTAATATTAGTTTAAATTTAATTTCTTTTCAGTATAGAAAATAAACTCGCTTAAAAATAATTAAATTCATACTAATTTTTAATTAGATAGAATGATAATATCTGAAATCAGTAAAATTTTGACTGATTTCAATTTGAAGATTAGTTATGAAACGTTAGTATAGCTTAGAGTAAATATTTATAATAGTAGCTTGGAGGTATTTTAGTAATGATGATATAATAAATAAGATAATAAGATCCTATCTTTTTTACAAATTAAATACTTATTTAGAGATTACAAACTTGCGTGAATGGATAAAGATGATAACAAAGTGAAAAAACTTTTAGCATTATTAGAAATACGATAACGATTAGTATTCTCTTAATTGCTCGAAAGCATTCAGTTAATCGTATACGGCATTCGAGTGGTACACAATCCATTGCACTCTTGTAGATTGGTGTTTTCTCTGGTTTAGAAATTCATTTGTGCGTTTTTCTTTGCGACAACCCAAATCCTTTTGATCACAATGTTGTCAAAGCCTTCTTTGACTCTTCAATCGACTTTTAAAAATACGCCCGACTGAATAAGTTTTCAGTCCAAATAAGAAGAGCGTTCAACATTTTCTTTTGAATCAAAACTTACTTTAACTGCAGTGAGCATTCACTTTTCGATTGAATTGCATATCCCAGTATGCCTTAGTGAAATGAAATTTATTCACTCACAGAATTAACAATCTCATTTATCTACGAGTTTTCATTTTAATTGGCCAATATTGTTAATTGGCCAATATTGTTTATTGGCCATATTTTATTAGCCAATTTAAATGCGGACATACTTATGGATTAATTGAAATAAATTGTAATATATTTTTTTTAATATTTTACTATTTTTAAATCTTTTTCTCTCTAAAAACTATATAGTGAACATTCACTGTTTCAGTAATCGATATTCATTTTTTGATGTTGTGAAATTAAATTTTCATAATGTAATAGTGATATTTTGGACTACTGCACTAGTAAAATTGTAATGGACTTACTCTACGGAAATAGTCAACATTCAGTATTTTGTATTTATAGAGTGTATACTAGTATTATAGTGGAAGCTTATTATCATAAAAAATACTGATCTTATAACTTTTTTAGATGTTGCGATATACCTCTTTTGTTGTTTTTATGATATACTCAGAAAACGATCTTCCTGTACCAACGAGAATCTGCCTGTCGGAGGAGGATTTTCAGTTAAAAATAGGGCCAAGAGAATATCTTCCTATGGAAGGAGGAATATCCGCTTGGTACAATGTCGCATCGCGATAAGAGGAATTGCCCCCGTATATATAATAATTATTAACAAAAAAATAAATAATTAATGTAAATTGTTATACATGAATAGAATAAAAAGACTTTAATTATTTTAAATATTTATATAGTAGTCCTAGTGTCATCTGTTATCAATAAAACGTGTCTTACACTGCAATTTAATGATATTTATAAAATAGAGTTTTGGGGACCTAAGACCCAAAATACCATTCCTCCAGTACCAACACATAATATTCTTGTAATAAAACGTAAAATTCTCCTCCTACAACAGGAGACCACGATTCCTGTAATCGAAGGACGATTCTATCGCGTGGGAGGAAGTCCTTTTTATTGCAGGAAGATTTTTTCGGGAGGAATTTTATTTTGGTATAGGAAGATCGTTTTCTGAGTGTAGTTGTGTTAAACTTATGCTTACGATAAACTATATGAATTAACTATTATATTATGGTAAAGTAACGAATAATATTATAATACTTCCTGGTAGAAATGTTAATGAACGGTTGGCGAACTATTTGTCTATTTTTAAATTAAAAATGTCACATCATGATTATTTTGCTATTGTCTACGAAGAATAACTATTCATACATGTGAAAATATTATATTACAGATGCTTTAAAATATAATCATAGTTTTAAATAGTTTTAATTGAATTTCTATGTTAATTTTAAGGATGTACTGGCTATAAGGTCCCTGCCAAATGTTTGTGAATTCGATAAACTGCAATAATTAATTGTATGCGATAATTGACCAAATTTATGTTCTTGTGGGTGATTCAGGAGTATAACACGAATAAAATAAGCTTTGAAAATGGAAAATCGAATAAAAATTGACAAAGTTCTGCTACTTTTTATAGTTACAAAAACCGAGTCATTAAGTAAATTTTTAATATTGAAAACGACAAAGTGCCAAACTTTTAATTTTCATTCGATTTTTAATTTCTAAAGCTTATAATATTCTTATCGTGATTTGTAATCGATCGCGAGCATTGACAATTGTCTATTTATGCTACATAATTTGTTGCTGTACACCCAGTGGACAGTGATTCGCGTGAAACGTGCCTCCTCAGTTTTAAAATGCTAGAATCCCATTGGACAATTCCAATGTAAGGTTAATGGTTACACCCGAATTGGCTAATGGGATTGTAGTATTTTAAAACTGAGGAGGCACGTTCCACGCGAATCAATGTCCACTGGGTGTACATGACAGAAATATTATAAGCTTTAGAAATTAAAAATCGAATGAAAATTAAAGATTTCAGGCATCTGTACTAGCACGGTTTGAACAAATAAACCGAAAAAAAATGAATATTTCAAAAAAATATTGTGGTTTGGACGCAATTTTGGATCCGCCATCATAAAAAAAATTCTTACATCCCATATTCCTCAAGTACAACTAAAAAATGCACGGTTTATGCATTTCCGACCGCGATGAGAGCACTTTTCGATAAAAAAATCTACTTTAAACAAATTTTATAGCTAAAAAATAGTGAAATTTTTCAAAGGTGTTAAAAAATTTGATATTTTTAGTGATTTTTTTCCAATTATTGACAACGACATTCGAAAGAGCAACCTCGAAAATGTTAAGAAAGGTAGTTTTGGTTATAAAATTTGGACAAATTGTATTATTTCTACACGGAGAGAAATTTTGTAGTGAAAATTACAAATATTCGAGACTAAATTACCAGTTTCTATGGTAATGGATGGACAGACTGACAATTTCAAACTTTTTACCAAAGTGCCTTGGTAACATTTTTTTTTAGTTAATTTAAATTAAAAAAATGAACTTTTTTTATCCATATTGATGGATATATAGTATTTTAATATAGAAATAGAAACAGAAACAAGGATGAAAAAACATTAAACTGAAAAAAATTTTTACGGAAGCGGGATTCGATCCGACGATCTTTGGGTTGAGAGTCCGACGTTCTACCGACTGCGCCACGGAAGCTGTTACCAACAGTCATTTGAATCGCCGTTATTACTTACTGAAAATATGTGTATTGTTTTCATTTTAACGTCGCGCACGCCTCTAGTATCAATCTTCTGAAACACAATAATGCGCAGTGCGCATGCGCGAATACACAAATACCAGGTTATTTGGTAAAATTTATCAGTTTTCTTAGTAAAAATTCTTAGGTTACCTTGTAAAAATGACTAGATCTCAATTTTTACCAGTGTGTCTGGTAATTTTTATTCCGATAATTTGGTATTTTTTTAAGTGGTTATGGTAGTTTTTCCTGGGAAACTTATAAATTGTATTAGAAACCTGGGAATATCACGGCTTTTGACAGTCTATCCATGCACTACCAAGGCACCTTGGTAATTTTTACTTTAAAATTTCTCTCCGTGTAGACAGTCAAAGCTTATATAAAAATGTTTGTGTTTTGAGCATTGAAGGGCCTTAACCCGTTGAGGCGGGAATTTTTCATAGAAAATTGCATTTTTTTTGTTATTCATTTGTCACTAATAATAATTATTGAACAATTTCATAACTAATTATGGTTTTTTAATTCTGTAACGGGCGGTGGTTAGTATATTTTTCACCTCATTTTCTTCGTTTTTTTTTTTTTCATGTAACTTAGGTCAATAATATCGTATCAGTATGAAATAAATTTTCTATATTTGCTAATGATATATCTATGCATTTCAATACGAGTTTCGTATCAACTATGAAATTTGCAATTGTTATTAAATCACAAACAAAACTTCCTTTTCACTATAAATTCGTTCTAGAACCCACTTAAATATTAATCAACTTCTGAACTATGGTTTTAGATTCGAGAGATGATAAGCCAAGCCTCTAGAGGTTGCAATTGCGAAAAGCATATTGTGCTTATTTTTTATTCAACTAAATATATTGCAAAAATACGACTTTTTTCGAGCTTTTTGGTATAACTTAGGCTTATAACATAGTATCAACTTGGAATAAAGTTAAATTTGCTTATTAGGGATATATCTACTTACTGCAATACGTTTTTATCATCGATTATGCATTTTACAATAATTAATAAAAAAAAAACAAGTTTCTATTTAAAAAAAGTTGACCTTGAAATGACCTTGAAAATGACCTCCAATGTCAAAGAAAAAGTCATCAAAACATGTCTCCCTCGAAGTCAAGCAACTTTTATCTGAAACATTTTTCGCTAGACATTACCTTTGCGGGGTCTTTTGGGTGGAAAGAAATAAAAAAGTAAGATTGACCTTCTCATGACCTTAGGGGATCAAACGGACCCCACATGTGATGCCTTATCTAAACGTAGAATTTTCCGCTCTGTTCGAATGCAGGGTCAAAAATAAGGGTTCCTATTTAAAAAACGAAAGTTGACCTTGAAATGACCTTGAAAATTAAGTTCAAGGTCATGTTTGAGGTTACCATCAGTTGGCCCCCTACACTGAAAAAAATTTGGCACGGCATTTGTTTCCATCACAGTTCGTCAGTGCCCCCTTTGCTGCGTGGGTGAGATCTTCCACTTTTGGCACAGCGTTTGTCCCGAATGTTCAGAGGTTATACGGCAGGGTGCATCCGTGGTGCGTTTACAGAGAGGAGCTGTGCCAGTACGGGACAAGAGGTGTACCGAATCGCGGTACAACATTTGACCCTACTTTTGGCACAGCATCTGTACTCATCGGGTCAGCAGGAGTGCCAAATTTTTTTCAGTGTATGAATCCTACAACTTTCATGGAGGTCATTTCGCTATCACGCTTACTTATAGCCAGATATTCGGCCCCCTTGATTAAAATGGACCACTCTGTATATATATTCACAAAAAGTCTCGCCATAAAGTTTCGCAATTTTCGGAATTAATTCCATTTTCTTCATACACAATACTCAAGTTACAAAAAGCGTTGACACTTTGGATTCGCACAGCGCATATGCACTTATTTAAATTTAGAGAGTTGGATAAAATACGGATGGCAGCTCCGTCTGGCTTAATCTCTTATCAAATATCCCGTAACATCAGGTATGCTTTTACCATACTTACAAAAATAGTACTACAGTAACTATATTTACAGAAATTCGCTATTTTTCATTTTCGCCGTTCACAGAAATGATTGCTATATTTTTGAGTTAGATTTTGAGTAGGTTATAGAAAAAAGCCATGTATTTCAGACAGACAAAAGAAAGTCATACCGTTGAAATTCGCACGAGTCGAAAGCTATTTAGTTATGAAATACGAAAGAATATTTGGCAAGCAATAAAATTATTTCACAGCCGATACAGATAACAGATTTCTCGTGTTTCTCTCCTTCAGCTCATCCCCGATAACAGCAGCAAGCCATTCTCAGCCTCGCAGAAAAAGAGCACATAGTTTTCCAGCCGATCAAGCTGTGCTCTCTCATGCCTCATGCCTCCCGCGCCGTGAAAAGTGCGAGAGGAATTCTATTCCATCTCTCGTCTTTCCAGCATGGCGCGCATCTGCTCAGTCGCTCTTCCATCACGTACAAGCGCAACTGCTTGACGCGAATCCGCCAAAGTCATTCTCCCCTGCTTGCAAACAGCTATATAGCCTGCCTCAACGACCTTCTCCGCAGAATTCGACTACTCGTTTCCGCTCTGCAAGAGAGGACTTCGGGGCCAGAGTTCGCACTACAACGAGGACTATGTCTGTACCGGGTCCATGCGTACTCGACAGCTGAGGCGAACTTGCGCCGCGTCGACGAATGCGTCAGCGTCACGTTCGCTAGGATGCTGCGCTCTCTGTTCTGGGCGTTCGTGTAGGGTGCTCAAGTTTACTAATTTCCAAGCGACCGCCCGATCGCGCCGCAATACGCCGCGCGCTCAGCCGTGCCCCGATGCCGCGGTTTCCTGCTGCGGGGGTAAATACGAAAATTGCCGTTACGTGCTCTCGTGGCACTCTATATATGCTATTGCGCGATATTCCATAATAGGTAGTTATAATAGTTCCGAATAGAATTATCCTTTTTAGTGGTTTTCAATGAAATTGATCGGATCTCTATCATCGCGGGGGGCGAAGTGTCCAACGACGTTGAAGATCGTGCATGACGACTCGGCAAAAAATAACCTCTTCGATAGCCTCTTCGATGCACTCGGCGTATTTTTTCACGCTTTAAAATTCAAATTGACATTATACGCCAATGATACATATACTGAGCGCTGCTGATAATTAGGCGCGACCGCTGCTCGGGAGAGCCTTATTTTTTTAACATTTTCACGCAAATTCAGTTTGGACTATGTGTGAATGAATACTTTTCTTTAAATCAATATTCTCGTGTGGTAAGAATAAGCTAATGAAGTGACGATTCTTTGAAATCTTTTGAAATCGATTTTACTTGGAAAAGTTTGAAAAAATAGATTTTAAAATTCATTGATTTTGTCGTAAAAGTTATAATGAAAAAAAATATGGGGCATTCTTTTTCAAAAAAGTCACTCCAATCCAATCCAATCTCGCCATTTTATTTTTAGGAAAAAAAATTGACCGGATATCAAAATTTTAGTTTTGAATTCTACTTTTTGATGCCGCCTGATGTTTTGTAAAAATCATGATGTAAAGAAAGGAGGTGTGCTCCCTGACTAGGTTTATTTTCGTCTCCTACTGCGCCTTCCCACTTTCCGCCATCTTGAAATCCGGTAGTGTATGTTTACATTGTTGCTCTGGCTGCTCCGAAATGACAAAATGCCTGGGTGTTCAATAAAAAATTGCAAAAATTGGAACGGAAACACAAAAAATACAAATATAAAGTATTTTAGATTTCCTAACGATCCCGAAATACGTAAGAGATGGATAGAAGCTTGCAACAACAATAAACTTAACCTACAAAACGGTAATTAATTTTTCTAAAAACAAAAAATTAAGTATTCCACGACTTTTTCAGAAATTGGAGTTTATTAAATAATTGTTTTATATTATGTTTATAGCTCGAGTATGCTCAATCCACTTTACAGAGGCATGTTTTGAAAAAAAGCCAGATCATTTGATTGTACCTGGAGATGTTAATATTTTCAAATTATCAAAGACTGCTGTTCCATCTCTCAATCTAATTTGTAATAGTGCAATTCAATCATCAAATGTTAACATTTAAATAAAACATTCAATCATCAAATGTTAACATTTAAATAAAACATTATTTAATGTTATTTAATTTATGTAATGATATTTAATGCGTTATTTTATGTTTATTTAATACGTTGTTTTATATATTTATTTTAATATAATTGTTTTATAATAATAAACATGTTGCCTTTTAATTATTTCATTATGATTTTGCCTTATCACAATAATTACAAAATTTCGATTTGAATTTACTAAGGTTATTCTGAGGCGCCTATTGGCTGGAAATTCAAGATGGACGATATTAGGAAGGCCACGCTATTGGTTGGTTAGGAAAGCTGCGCGAGAGCACACCTTATTTCTTTACATCATGGTAAAAATCATCAAACATAACCTCAAAATGGTGGTTCCATCAAGGCATTATACAAAAAAATACGTTATTTTCACAAAAAATGCTTTAAAAAAAATAATATTTCTTTTTACCAGTTTGACTTCAAATTTAACCAGAAAATCCCCATATACAAAACTTGCTTAAACTGCTTAATTCAATGTATTTTTTGAAAATATTCATTTTATAAGGTTTCTTTTAAGGTTAGGAAAAAATGAGACTCGCTATCTTAATTCTGACGGTGGATTCGGATTCAGCGAGTCGAAATATCACACAGTATGTTGTTCTGGTCAAAAAAATATATTTCTTTTTTTTTGTGAAAATAACGTTTTTTGTAAGGTGCCTTGATGGAACCACCATTTTGAGGTTATGTTTGATGATTTTTGCAAAACACCAGACGGCATCAAGAACTAGAGTTCAAAACAAAAATTTTGATACCCGGCCAATTTTTCTTTTCCTAAAAATAAAATGGGTAGATGGAGTGGCTGATTTGAAAAAGGATGCCCCATATATATATATATATTGAAAAACTGGTTTTTATCGATCCTTCCACTTTCGGAAACCATTTCAGACAGATGAACAAAAAAACAAAGTATAAATAAACAGAAAGTATAAATGTTACTCTCGAAGCAATTTTGAAAACGAAAAATCGCTCCAAAGTAAACCCGCCAACGGTGATTTACGGTCCTCCTGGCACGGGCTCATAAAGTCCCCGTGTACCTCCACCCGTGGGAGAAATTCGCTTTGTGTCTCTCGCTTCTCCGTCTTCCCGATACAAAACCATAAATTTTCCGTCTTTTCTCCCCACTGCTGCTTCCAGCTCCTTCGCGTTTGGAAAAGATCGTCCCGCTGTACGAGTAGCGGATAATTGTTAAGTAGATAAAGTCCAATAAGCAGGGGCTTTTCCGGCCAAGAGTCTCTCAGTTGTTTAGCGCACACGTGCAGGTATATAGATATAGGATACGCATACATTGCACAGGTGCGTGTGCGCGAAAGCGGCGAAATGCGATACACGTGCTCGCTATCGCATCAATTTGTGTCAACAGACCGAGCACCGGCTCGCACGTGTGTTCTCTGCCTCTGTGCGTACGTGTGTAGCTCGAGATGGAGCTCGCGAGCAGCACAATATATATATATCGGGAGCAGCGGCGCGTGTGCGGGGGCCCATTGATCGAATGCTTGGCCTGTGTATTGCTCGTTTCGCAATTTTGAGGGAATTTTTGCACGTGCGCACGCGCCTCGACTTCTGGCCTCGTTAACGGGCGCTTTTCAACAGTCCGGAGGCTCGCGCGCGCTCGCTCGCAATATCTTTCTCTCGTCTTTTCCACGCGATACCGTGCTTTCACTGTCCGTCGCGCCGTGTGCATTGAACGGTTCTTGCCACCCCCTCATCCCCATGGACCATCGATTTTTTGCCTGCGCGAGCTCCTCTCTCGCTTTCTCTCTGCTCTATCTGGGCATTCGCCATGTATTCGAAAATATGGCTCATGGTTGGCTAGCTGCTCCAACCGCGGCTGTTGTAGGCGGGGGAAATTACTTTAGACTGCTTTTCTCTTCTTTTCTGTAGCTTAAGTGAAAAGTCTTTCTCTCGAGCGATTTCTTTTCAAGGTGCGGTGCGCGTTGATTATTGGTTTTTTTTTCTCTTTGGCGAGGGGATTTTGCTTGGCTTTTTTGTTCGCTTTCTTAATAGATTGTTATTCGGTTAAATAGGGAATCCAATTTGGAATAAAAGAGCGTGTCGTTGGGATTATCATTTTAATTAATTATTATTTCTCTTTCAAAAAGTTTTTTCTTTTGAAAATGCTATCTTCTTTTTCCCAAAGTCTCGATTTTCATGTAGCTTTTTAAATCAATTTTTACAGATAAGGGAAAATAGCGATCGCATGTTCCAAACTAATGCTGTTACATGAAAACTTTATTGATTGTGAAGATGCGAAAAGGAAAAGGGCACATAACGCATTTAGTTAACACACTTTATATGCCCCTTTCATTTCCGCAGCCTCATATTGTAAAGAAAATTAAATTTTGTTTTTGAACTATTTCGTTACGAGTATTTTTCTCATGGCCTTTTTGTTTCGCGACCGCTTGTAACAAGATCTTACTTCCCAGACTTTATTTGATCTGATAACATTATTTGAATTTAATATTTCTACTTGTATTTGCGCTAAAAGATTTTTCTGAAGCATAACTTGAATAACTCCAAAAATTGTTTCTCATTATATTGGTTACTTAACCGTTCATCCTTAATTGATTAAATTATATTAAATTTATATTATAACATTGAAAAGAAATGAATAATTAAACGCCTATGCTATTTGATCGTCAGACTCATGTATACAAAGTATATACATATATATCGGGATATAATTTCTCTAGTCAAATATCAAAACAAAACAAACATTGAAGTAGGTTGTTTTGTATAATTTATACATTGAATTAATGAACTCTACATCTCACGTTCATCTACTCAGAGCCATAGTTAAATTTAAATAGCTTAAAGAGCTTATTAGTGGTTATTTCAAAATAGCATATGTCATCCTAACATAAGTTCAAAAAGTTTAAATCTAGTCAGAAAGTCAATGAGCTACTCAAAAAGATATTCCTACGAAGTTAAAATTGCGAAGAATGTGATAATTCACGTTTTTCCATAATAAGTCAGATTAATAAGGAATATTTTAAATTTTGGTAACATTTGCAATGATACCTTATATGCATTTAATCGGATTACGTTGAATGGTAAAATATTGCTAAACTTTAATCGCAAAACTTGCTACAAGAAAGATAACTTTATAGTACAAACTCCCGAAAGATTTGGAACTAAATTTACATAAAGGTCAATGCGCTTCGTATAAAGCTATAAAACTGCAATTCAGAATCGTACTTAAAATATTACGATCTGAATTTTTAAAGGACGACTTACTTCTTTTTATTCGACTATCGCAACAGACGTTTCCAATAGAGCCCTTAAAAGACTTCAGCTTATTATGCTTTATTGAAAAATAAATAAACTTTATGACTTTTATTGTTCTTTACAGAAAACAAACAATAAGGAAAAATACGTGTGTTACATATACGTAACGTTTATTATATGGTATACAATTACGTATACACGTACGGTTGTTTTTTAATACAGAGTTAAAAATAATATTTGTCCGTATTAAAAGTTTACGAATCTTTCCGCTGTAAAAGACAAATGAAGCCAATAGGTTGTTAAAATGTTAAAATAATTTCTATATCAAATTAATTAACCATAATGAGCCAAAGAAATTACACACATATATGTATACTTATAGTCACGGTATGAGTGACATCGTGCTTCGAATTCATCTCAAAGTCTAGGTTTTACTTATTCAGACATACATTCATATTATCGATTTGACATATAAACAACCCCAGATAATTCAGATACTTAAGTTGTTTATACAGATTGTTTATGTTTATTTTCCAAATAATTGTTTCTTGATCCCGCAAGGGTGTAAAGTATTACGCCTTTGTTGCAAACAATATTTTTTTATGTTAGCATGAGTAAAGTTACACTTGAAATATTTGCAAAATGCGTAAAGTGCATCTTTACGCCTACTATATAAAAAACATCTTTTTGTTAGTAAATACTCAAAATCTATGAAAAAATATTCTATTCAAAATGAATACTTCTGTTATGAAATTTCGTTAATTTTCGTTCCAAGAATAAACAAAGGTGTTGTATTTTATATGTACCTATGCAATTTTATATTTAAATATACATATAAAGAAATATTTTGATGTAATTTTACTCTTAATTCTCTTTTGCAATAGCGAATAGCAACAGTTTTTTTTCTTCGCAGTGGATTAGTTATTATTATGTTATTTATACAAAACTATTGTGTACACTCAGAAATAGTAGATTTTCTTACAAGGAGGGAAAATGGAACTTTCGCAGGTACGTGATATGACGACCGAGGCGAAGCCGAGGCCGTCATATCACGTGCATGCAGGAGTTCCATTTAACCCCCGTGTAAGAAATAGTATTTTTCTCTATTCCCGGGCGAAAGTATGTTAATTAATCAGTCTAGAAAAGTCGAAAATCATCGTCTTTCCTGGTGACATCAACTCTGCGCAGCCATGTTTTTACTTTCGCCCTATGCTTTGATAACGTTAGCGACTTTACGTCGTTCTTTTAGTTTGCAGGTTATATATTTCAATTTGATTTTACCTGTCGCAATTGGTTTTTCCCGATGCGCGCGTTTATGTGTGTTCGATGCCCGCCCAACATTTGCAGCACGAGCGTAGCGAGTTTATCACTAATTGCGTGCCGTTGAACGGACACAGGGTTTAGCTCACGCTGATTCGAAGTCAGGGTACTCGGAGTTGCGGCCTTGAGGTCGCGCGCAAACATAAAATGCCTTATGTGACACTTTTTTTCAACTTACGATCTTTTTTAGACCTGTGTTTATTTATAACGTTATTTTGCTTTTGCTTATGTAAAAGTTGTCACACAACAATATTATATGCTTTATATTTTATTTTGACATAAATCACTTATTAAAAAGTATGTGTCTCATGCTTTTTATACGTCATTACGCTTATTAGCACACTTATTTCATTTATTGTAACAGGATATCTTATTAAAATACCGTTTTCTTAACAAAAGTAGTACGAAAAAATATTTCAAGGAAGTCAAGGGAAAATCGAGGAAAATGGCACGAGAGCCAATTTAAATATTTAAATATAAAACTCAGAGAATTACGTTTCATTACGTTCATCCCATTGCAGTGGTGGCTGCAGCGCAGCTTCCTCAATCGAAGACAAAAAAAATATTGTCAATCCATCTTGGAAATCGCGCGCCTGTGCGCGCGCGAAACCGCCGAGAGGAATTTCGCGAATATCGGCAAACCAAACAGCGGCAGCAGTACCGCAAAGAATATTCCAAATAAATTACGCTCCCACTGCGACATAAAGTGAATATAAGAACAAACATTGAAGCTGAGGATTGTGCAGCGGCACTTGGGCGAGGGACATTAAAAAAGTTTAACGGGCTCCTCATAATTCTTTATGCCCGCCAATAAAGAACCTCGAATCGAATCCGCATTTTCAGGCAACGAAGAGGAGGAAGCGGGCAGAAAGAGAAGCGGAGAACTGAGAAGCAGGCGGGAAACAAAAGGAAAAAAAGGAGACGAAGAAAGGGACTAAAGAGGGAGAGTTGGGGTGACGCGCAGTAAGATAGGGCGAAATAAAAAGAAAGGTGCCGAGCCGCGCTGAGAAGTCAGGGAATGCGGGAATAATATAAACTTCTGATTCAACGTGGAAGTTTTAATAAAATAAAGTCAATTTTCAAGCTGCATCGATTCGCGTTTTATTATTCTGCGGTATCGTAGAGCTGAGGTGAGATGATATTTGTCTATTTTTATAATATCAATAGATGAAAGAAAAATATCTCTGGCAAGCCGTTCTTCTGGATTATTATAGGCACAACTATATTTTGAATTATGTTAACAGTTTAGAAATATAAGGCAAGCGACCATTTCAAATAAAGTTTTATTGATTATAATACTATATAATATAATACTAACTTTGATTAAATTTATTTCTATAACTAATGATACCAGGGACAATTTTGTATTTACTCGTTCAGAGGTCTCGCGGATTATTACCTTTTGATCAATAAAGTCCTTTTTAAAGTAAATTGAGTATGAAATTCTGTAAATAGAAGTAAACGATTGATTGTAGTATTACTAATATTAGTTTTTAATTGTATTATCAATATGGAATTTTAATTGTATTATTTATAACAAGTGTAATACGTATATGATTAATTAACCTTTTGATCGATAAAGGCATTTTTAAAGTAAATTGAGTATGAAATTCTGTAAATAGAAGTAAACGATTGATTGTAGTATTACTAATATTAGTTCTTAATTGAATTATTAACATGAATTTTTAATTGTATTATTTATAACAAGTGTAATACTTATATGATTATTATTAATTATTATTAATTGTATCCTTAATATTATTATCTTAAATCAATCTTTTTTGATTATTTAATTTCCTTAATGAGAATTTTATATCTTATGCTTAGACGCTTATTACGTCGCATTACTTATGCTCTAGCATACTCTCATCCTACAGCTAATTAGTAATGGAAGCATATATAGCGTGCTTGTTATCAAAACATAAGTAAATATTTACAATAATGCTTCTGTCTTTCGACACACAGCTTAAAAGTAGGATTGTCAAATTTTCAATCTTTCCCTCTATCGACAACATACTGTATATGATTAGTTCTATTATGATAGGATATGATATTGATAAAAATGATGCCACAATTGTTATCATTACAAGTTCATTATCGCTTAAGTATAACAATTTGTTAAACAATTTTATTATATTCATTGTAGCAGTGAACGTGTTAATTGATACGTTATAAACAAATTTAATTAATTACTAAATAATAACAATAATACTAATACTAATAATAATAATACTGGATTATAAAACTACGTAAACAAATTAAAAATTTTGTACGGCTTTGGCTGTGAAGCGGAAAGTCATCGAAATCGATACGTATTTATTACTATATGTAGTTTAAGTTTCACTATCGTGACACGACATTAAATTACAGCTATCCAAAACAATTATTTAAAATCAAAAGTTTGAAAAAAAATGTAATTCTATTTGTATTCTGATATTCTGTTAAAATATAATGATCCATAATTATCCAAATTACTTTAAAGTTATCAAATATGTAAATTGTTTTACCATGATTTATAACAGATCTTTCTGAAAATAATAATAGAATTTTGGTAATCTTTTAGTCATTTTATAAATGTTTAATTTGCCATATGTATGATAGTATTCGTAATATTGTTCAAAGATTATCGATTGATACCATCGATTTATAATTAATCAATTGCGTAATACATTACATATATTAATGAAATTAGATTTTACATTACCGATAAAACATCACATTTCATTTTAATTTTCTAAAGTAGTTTTCTATACTACTTTCTTGATAGTGGATTTATTATTTGTTATGCAATTCTGAAAAATATTCGATAGAAGAAAACTAATACTATGAATTTTTTAAGTAAACTTCATATCTACTGAACATTTAGTATCATTCATCTGAATCAAGTAAGTCACATGATATAACTAATTTGTAACTAAGTTTCGCGCAGCCGCATGTGCTTCCTGTTGACATCCGCGATGACGATCGGGTTTATTACAGTTTTTGCAGGAAACAAAATTCGCACGCCCAAAAGACACAGCGTTGCAGTTCAAATTTGTACGAAATACATCCAACAAGGCAGTGGTATCTTTTAAAATATGCGAATTTTGTGTGGAAAAGTTAAAAAATAATATTGAGTTATTGAGTATTTTCTGCAAACACATTAACTGCGTTATGATAGATAGATAAGATATTTATTATTTTGTAAAAAAGCTTACAAAATATTTACATAAGTTTACATATCTGTTCTCAGTACTCCATATTACATTTTCGTTTTAACACAGTCACATAATTCATATTCATATTGTTATCATATGTGAGTTTTCATGAGTTCTCATATGAATTTTTTCAGTAGGACAGTCTCTACGTATAGGAGCGCTGAAGCGCTTTGAAGGCAAATATAGAAGAAGCCTGAAGGAGCGATCCATGCTATACATACATTGAAATGGGTGTTCCACAATACTTTTAACTGTTGTGTTTTTTCCAAGTATAATTTATTGCTGCTATTATATTGCTCTGCAAAGCACAGAAACTAGACTGGCTTTCACAGCCAGTATGAAATCTTCAATGTAAACTAGAAAAAAAGTATACTTTTAGCAAAATAAGAACTGCTTTGATTACACTGAGAAAAATGTGTAGGAAAATTTACTACAAGTGTAAGAAAAATTACTATATTTTATAGCAACAGCAGGATATACTTGCATTAGCCGAATTTTTAAAATAGTTATTGAAATAAATAATATACTTATAATAATTTTTCTAATAACTAACGTATAAAAATTATGATAACTGTAATAAAAATGATGATAACTGTAGCAAAAATTACTATGTCATATAGTAAAAATTTAGGTATCGTGAATATTAAAACAGATTTTAATAATTTTTATTTTAATCATTATAAGTTTTGCTACTCAACATAGTAAAAATTGCTCTATCTATAGTACTTACCGCGTGGATGTCAGAGCGCCACGTGTCTGGTTGAGGATATGTTGCTCTCGTAATTTCCGATTATCAAGCATTTAAGTCAACAAAACATCAATAATGACGATTAAATTGTTTTACTTTTATATTATGCAAGTGAATTATAAGTTATTTTTTTATATTATTGCTATCAAATCAGTATCAAAGTTCTTTTGTAAGCGAAGGTATCACATATATCAGTTACAAAATTTTGTACTTAAGGTTCCCATGTGGGTAAGTGGTCAGTGCGTCCGACTGGCATGTGAAAGGTTCCGGGTTCGAATACAGCCGTCGTAAAAAAAAAATTTTTATTTCCGAATTTATTTATTTATATGTTAGATCATTAAAAATATATGGGGTTCTGTGTATACAAAATAATGAAAAATAATAATTTTTTTTTAATTTGAGCTCGGTTAACAAAAGTTAGAAAAATTACTATGCTCATTTTAAAAATTAATACAATTCAAGTATGTCCTGCCATTGCTATAAAATATAGTAATTTTTCTTACAGTTGTAATAAATTTTCCTACTACATTTTTCTCAGTGTACCACACTCTGAGGAATAACACCTTCCTTCATCGCTTGGATAGAAATCTCTAAGCGAGAGTATCACTCGCGACTCATAAGCGTCTTCGTCGATGACTTGAGAAAATAAAAAATAAAAAAAAATAAAAAATACTAAAAATAATAAAATACTACATTGGTGACTCTCGTTCTTGTTAATACGATGTGAAGTTCAAAATCAACCCAATTTCATTATTTAATAAATTAACATTCGAACGTTTATTTGGAAAAACAACAACATCAGGCACTTCGTATATGTAAATACTATACTCAAAAAATTTTTTTAGTGATTCTATTAATATTTGCAAAAGATGTAGACATTCCAAAATTATGTCGGTATTTCACATTACCGCCTGCACTTGTTTCATTAAAATTTTATTTTCTCATAGTAGCAACAACCGATCGTTCTGTAGTCCCGTTATTTTAGTTGACTGCTCATCAATTTTCTATTCAAGTGACATGATATGAGCTGTTAGATTGTTTAGTAACGCATTAGATAAAATTTTACTGGCTGGAGTTACAATACCGGTGTCCAATTTATTTAACAAAACAGATTTATCATAGTCTTTTATTCTGGTGAGAAGCTCGAATTACTTGCTGAACAGATCAATCATGGATTCAAACAATTTGCAGTGATGCAGGGATGCCAATGAAATAGATGATAAATCAGCTCGATTGTTATTTATAAGAGATTTGATGGTTGTAGTATTGGGAGTAGAGACCGCGATTGCTGTCTTTTACGATTGATTGTTCAGTGTAATGCAGTGCTGTTTTTTTGTCGATTTGTTAGCGTTGCCCGATCTATATAGGATACTATTAGCATATTGTTGGTAGTGCTATTCTCACTTATATGTTTATATTCTTACTTTTGCAATCTTCACACGCGTGTTTAGCGCCCTCTACTAATATCATAGCATGACATATATCATGTAATGATTTCAAGTAAAATTTACATTGTTGCATAATTGCATATTTCCATGATCTTTTCTCACAAATCGAGCACGAAATCCGTGCCATTATATACGCGTAGTATAAACTGGCGAAAGTCAGTCGTGCTTCTTAATAAGTAGAGTAACCAATGTTACGTAAGTCGGAATACACTAAAAGATCAGTGTGGTTTATTTTAGGTACTATCGAAGGTTTGGACTAGAATTAATACTGCTATGTTATTACATATTTATGTTTAGGGCATTCAAAATTTGAGAGTATTGTCATATATCGATTAACTGGCAGATTCGCATGGTGATCTAAGTGCTGTGATCTGATGCCAATTCCCAAAATTTTGCAATCATAAAATTTTCACCGAATAATGGAGTCATCTAATCTAACAAAAAAAATTTCCGCTTCTGCAATCTGCTCTCCTCGGCCGATGATTTCACGTCATCTTGCCGGTGAAAACATTCGTGTTCTGGGAGTTGAATGTTGCAGGACAAAGGAACAAAATGCAGCACACAAAAATAATCGCCCGAAAAACTTTATATCGACGATCAGGTCGTAAGGTTTCAATCTAATCGGCTGCTTCAGGAAACGTAACAAGAAGGCTCATTCAGTATAATTGCTTATTGCATAGCTTGGTTTAGATGCTACACATATAGCGATAGCACCGCTAATTGATTTTTTGCTTTCTCTCGAACACATGATAGTACTTCTATCGTTAGAAGAAAGCGTGTAACCTCTCCGCCTCCCACCTTGACTGCGCAGAAACATAAGCTTTTATCATAACTACATTATTTGTTAAAAAAGAAGAAGATTTATGACGTAAAACATAAATTTTTTTCTTATTATTATGTCTGTATAGCTTTTGTGTTTTCGTGTAAAACTTTATATTGCTACGTGAATAACCACTTTAGAGGAGGTTGTTTCATCATGCATAACTTATACAGTTACGAGGAACATGCGAAATATTAATTTGACCAAAATAAAAGACAAACGTCTTAATATTCTCAAAAATAGCGGGATATGATTAGAAATGTATATGAAAATTCACTAAAATTGTGCTATTTTTCAACTATTCTCAAGATCATCTCCCTCACTTACAATTTGTCATGAAACGTCAATCTAACTTTTATTATAAATTTCGCTTCAGTCTTGCAATATAACTTAAATTAATTAAAATTTGTCCGCGAAAAAGGACAATTTAATATTTTGTATTATTAATCGGCATGAACTCATTAATTTAATGATGAGGTTACGTAATCTTTCAAAAAGCATCAAGAAAATATGAAGATAAAGGAATTAGATAGAATAAAACGCGTGTAGCAGGATATCACGGTGGGGAAAATCGTGCGGGCGATAGAGACAACATAAACCGCAAGGAGATTCGCAGGGCCGGGAGGACATAGGGTGGACCGCCATAATATTTCCGGCGACGAGTTGGCTACAGCACGTGGCCACATAAACAAGTAGTAAAATCCGTGCGAGCCGCTCGCCTCTTTTATAATAGCCGCTCTTGTCTCAGACTCGCGCGCATGTGCACGGGCACACACAGTGTCCCCGCATTTTACACGCTGGGTGTCGTTGCCACCGACTGCCGTCTAGTTTAATGAAATTTGCAGCGAGGTGGGACCCTTCCTTAACAAACCCCTCACGGTCGCGAGCAAGCCAAGCGCTTCCTAACTGGCGTCCTCGCGCCCCGCTCGCTTTGTTGTTCATATATATCTCGTACCCTTTTTCACCTCTCCCTCTCGCCAGTTCTATACCGCGCCTTCTTCTCGTATATTTCTTTCTTCGACTTCCTACCCCTTTTTATCGTCCCCCTCCCCCACCTTGTACTTTTACGCGCCTGCGCGAGCTCGCGCGTCTTTGTTTCACGCCAGATTCTATATTTTTGAAAGTTCCTCGTCCAGTTCTTTCTTTTGAATTTCACGGGTATATACGTTTTGCGCAGGCTGCTGCCGCTTTTTCTCTTTCCCGCCGGGTGGGCGAGAAGGAGGCGAGGAAATAGGATGTTTTGCGGGTTTCTTTGCCACGTGCGTTGGAAAAGCGATTCAAACTCTTTTTTCGCGATAGTCTTGCATTTTTTGCCTACGTTAAAATAAATTATGCCGAGGAATATGCTTATTAATAAGGATAAATAAAGTTATACTTTTAAATTTTTTCGGCTAAATGTTTTATTTTTTTAATAAGGACGATTAATTAATTGAACACAAAAATATAATTATATTTATTTAAAATGTGTTATATGTTACAAATGAATGTAGTTATATAAGGTTATGGGGAAATGTTAACGGAATTCTAGGCTACACAAATGCAAAATTATTGATTATGGGGCATCCCCCCATATCTACTGAAAGATATATTTGATAACTGATAGACGGTTTTATCATTAAATAAAGATCTTACAAAAATACATGTATTTCCTGAGTTGGGAAAGGATTCTGGTAGACACATTTTTTTTAATTTTATTTTAATCTTCTAGAATTATTTATAATATACCTAATCGTGATTTTCAGAAAAATTAGAATACTGCAGGAATTTTTTAAATAACTTTTACTTCCAATAAAAAATCGAGTTTTCTGTGTAAATGACCCCTCTTAAATTTTTTACTTTGATTTTTTAAAATAAATTATTGAATAATTTTGTTTGAGCCCGTATATCATTAGATCTGAAGTTTTTGTGATCGTGAATAAAGATTTTGTAAAATAAGAGAAGCGTAGAAAAAAAATTGTAAATTTTTATATAGGACACAAAAAGAGTAGGTCTAAAAAGAGTACTTCTATAAACCACCAGATATCAATTTTGACGAAAATCCATCACCATTTTATCTCTTTTTTATATAATTAAAACAATAATTAAATCTATGTCGTTGTTCTGCAAGATTCTGTCGGTTTGTTATAATGATAAACAATTTACCGTATCTCTATATGAATTATAAAATGGTTTAATGTAAGGGGATAATATAAAAATAAATTCATTTAATATATAAAATATAAATATGTAAATTTAATTTAATTGAAAGAACAAAAATAAAAGAAAAGGTAATCAGTGCAATAATGTTTAATCTATAAGCTGAAACGGGATATACTCTTTTTTCATGCTCTTGTACCGATGTTTAGCAATATATGTACAGTATTATGAGTACGGCCTCGCAGATAATTAATAATAAACGGAGAAGGGCTCGAGAAAAAAGAACGGCAAGGAATGTCTCGTCCGGGAATCCAACCCGGGACCTTCCCTTTTCGTTAAGTCGTCCTCATATTTGCAAGTGCAAACAGACTCTAGCCATCGCGTCAGCATTCCACACGTGACAAGAGCTTTCCAAACGATACCATTTATAAAATAATACTCTCGTAAAAATTTGCTATATTAATATTTGAATTTTATTTTGCTTTAATAATAGCGCAATTTTATCAATAGAAAACTTTCTTTACATCGCATAAAGTTATGCCGAAAAGTTTTGAACTAATTGTCGCTACGGTGGTACGTGTCACGTTGAACTTTCAAACTCAAACAATTTTACTCTTCATTGACTTCACTTTTTAATGTTAGAAGGATCAAATAATTTTAAAAAAACTTTTAATGGATTTACAGTGCAAAGAACGAGATATAATTTAAAATTTTCCAAAGTTGAAGCGATGCATTAGTTAATCGAAGAAAAGTTTGTCAGAACGTTCTGTTATAAGGTTCAAACAAAAATGTAATACAATTTCAAATACTATTTATTTATTTCGAAAATATCTGAATTTGAAAAATTAGCGTGAAATTCGCGTTAATTGAAGACTTCTCCGTACTACTTTGTAAATTTTGCGTTTCATAAATTTCCAGCTATATTCAATAAAAATTGTAGCGATTAACAGTTAGGGCCTTCGCACGCTAAAAGAATAGTGATATGAAAATAAGAAATAGCATTGAAAAAATATCTATATGTATGTAGAATAAGAAACTTATTCCTCTTATTCTTCATACATATAGATATATTTTCAATGCTATTTCTTATTTCCATATCGCTATTCTTTTAGCGAGCGAAGGCCATAACATTTTATCGGAATGTTGCGGTAATTTTTACTACCTTCCGTATAAATTTGACCCTGAATCGATGCCTGCGCTACCGTCGCCGGAAACGGCACGACTACACACAAGATCCATAAATATCAATAATTAGATTCCCAATAGAGTCACTGTTATGATAGCTGTCTGTTAGAACTTTTTTTGCGGAATACGAAGTAAAATATTGTTTAGGAACTAACATTTCCACTAATAATGCGAATAATACACGCTTCAAAAATAATTAAATACACATTTTCGTAAATCGTTAAATTTTTACCGTGACAGTTATGGGAAATTTTTCTATACGCCAACGTAAAAAGCTCCGTAACGACGACATGTTCCATGGTTATAGTCTGCACGGTCATTTTTTCAGCAAATTTCATGATAACTTTTCTGGGAAAATACTATCCTTATAATCTCATATCGTCGCCTGTGGGAAAAAAATTGCTATTTCAAACTTTCAAATGTGCTGAAAAAAAAGATATTTGCTTACAAGCAAAATCAATAGCTTCAAAGAAAATTTTACGTTTTTTGAAATGTGAACAGCTGGGCAACTTAAATTTTGAATAAAAATATTCATTTACAAAGTAGTTCTTTTTCGGTGCTTACTTCGGTGCTCACTTCGGCGCTCTAGATTGTAGCTCCCTTTTCAGCGCTCATACGAAATAGCTCCTTTTTACTCCCAGCCCAGAGTTTTAGAAAATATATATTAAAAAAGTAGTATCAATATTGGTGTAGAAAAATTTACCTTTAAATTTTATAATATCAATATGTTTAGTTATTTACTTGCTTAAGTTTGATGACATAAGATGTAAGGTGAAATGTATAAGTAGATTTATGCCGAGTTTCATGGAGTGTTGGCTTAGTAAACTCGGATTACATCTACTTAAATACAAGTTCACGGGATAAATTCCTTCTCAATAAGTGAGAATATAGATTTTAAAAATTTGACAAACAATTTTCACTCTCCTTTTTGTGTAATTATAAATTGCAAGTGACTACGAACATATCATAATCTTAAATATAATGATAAAGCATTGAAGGCATTCCTTCCTCTCTGATAACACCGTTGGAAAGAAACTCTTGTTGGCGCTGCCTAACTGCGACCCACCCAAGTAAGTATTAGCCGCGTAGAAATGTGCTTGACTTCTTTTATTTATATATATAAATTTTGAAAATGTGAATAAGTTGATCTTAGGGTAGATAGCAATTTTTTAATTTTATATTTTAAAATATTACTTTTTTTGTGGACAAGTCCATGTTATATACACATTATATTTCCGCACTACGGATCTAAATCTATTGTTGCTTGATGAGTACCTTAGAGACGAGAAAAACTAGTTCCACAGGCCCTCACTATATGAGTAAAAATATGGACGGCACGTGTCAGTACGTACATAAGAAACGGTTTGTTCCTTTGACCCTCTCCTCCGCGGATTTTTGATTTTATGTTCATTAAAGTAATTTAACAAGTAAATAGATGTGCAAATTTTAAAATTATATATCTCTGGCTTCCAGGAATAACGACTTAATCCACTCGTACGTGTTTTCGAGAAATTTCCGTTTTAAAATTTCTGTCATGACACTTCACATGTAAGATCGAAATGCGCGAGATGAGTCATAACAATTTAGGCATTTACAAAGGTATCGAATATCTTTCGAACCCCACTATCAGCTGCTAGAATACATTTTTGTTCTTTGTATAAATAAACAAAACAATGCAGTTAAGTCGTTATTCCGGTAACTGTGCAGTTAAGTGGTTTAGGGAAATTGTTTAAATAATATAAATAACATACTTATTTATGCACTTAAAACATAGAATTACGAATTCTTTTTTAAATATTCATTCCCGCGCATGCACCTCTCAACGGAATTCGGTAAACCGAATACTGAACTTTACTCGGTTACTGTTTATGCACACTCGCCCCATCGCCCGACAATCAAAGCTGTTGTGTTATCTTCTATTATCTATTGCCTTTGATCTTTGTTGCTATAAAAATAGGTATATCATAATCTGTTTATTGTATAGTATTAGCTTCAAAACGGTGCTTTTAATTAAATCTAAATATTCAGTTAGCTGATATTTACTCTTTGAACGCGCTTCAGATTTCCGGACCAAGTCTACATGAAAAAGGGTAGTTAGAATAAGGTATAAATTCCGTTGCTAACTCAATTTTGACAAAAATTTTGACAAAAAAGTCAGTTAAGTCGTTATTTCTGGAAGCCACAGATATAATCTTGAACATACAAAATAATCGAAAAGCGTATCTATTTTAAAATAGTCAAGACTTTTCTGTGGGAAAGTTACAATAATTCCCCTTGGTAGTAAATAGTATTCTAAATAAGAAATTTAAATATCATTCATAATTTGTTCAGCTTGAGTTAGGTATTGGTTTCGTACATCTTAGAACAATCTTCAACCATAACAAAAAATTAACACAGTTTTTCTTAGAAAGATGATTATTAAATAGTAGTTTTCGTATCAAGGGCATAAAGTATAACTTTAAGCCCTAAATGGGAATTGTTGGATATGATACAGAAGGTAGATTTGGTGTCTTGAACAGAAATTTTTTTTACTAATTGAACTTACTGTAAACCGTAAAATTTAGGTGTATTTTCCACATACTTATTTTGGGAGTAATCGTTCAGTATCTAATCATGTGACGTTATTAGCAGGAAGAATCAAGCTTAATTTTTTCTCTATGAATAAAATTTTATTTTTATTACGTAAACAAGTATTTTTTGTACTAAGTTAGATTTATAAATTTTATAATCTGAGTCCAGTTTTTTCTACAATCCAATCATAGTATTTGTGCACCCTAGTGTACACTCCAGGAAATATTTTCGATGCACAATGTTTACCAGTGGAAATGATTCCATAGAGTTTACCATGAATAACACCAGGTCCACCAGAATCACCTTCGCACATATCAGCCTCTCCATTGCCCGCACAAAACATATTATCGGTTATGGGTTCTTCCGACTCGTAAGCTTTTTCACAAAATTCTTGATTAACTACATGTACGTGTGCAGCCATCAAAATATCAGAATATGCCAGATGTTCCTAAAAATAGTTAATTAAATTAACTAAAGAAATTCTCGAAAAAAAAGAAAACCTTTCTATGTGCGGGATAAGAACTTACCCCTAACCTTCCAAAACCAGAAATTCGCATCAAATCACCTTCTTTGGGAATATCGTGTGGCTTTGCAGGAGCTATAGGTTTTTGATTATTATTAAACTCAATAGGCTCTGCAAGCTGGATGAAAAATATAATAAAAATATTCGTGTTAGTCACAAGTTCTTAGTTCTTAAAAAAAATTTTAATTTGTACTGAAATTTATTTAACAAGTTTCGAAGTTGTATAAGACTATTATTACACACATTGAAATACTAACATTGTCATGAATAGTGATATTATATCTATACTAAATCCTTTCTAAGTAATTCACAGGTAAAATAAACACATTTAATTACCTTGATTAAAGCAATGTCGTTGTTTTCGTTGCTGCTATTATAATTCTCATGCTTTATAATTTTCTCAGTTTTGTATACTTTACCTAATCTTTTATTTCTATGTTCACTGCCAGTTCGTACTGATATACGCGTTAAATTTCTATTTTGCAATGAAGATATTAATTTAACTTTTTTTAAGAAGTTCTATTATATAGAAATACTTAATGTAATTATAAAAATTAAATGAAATCTTACTCGAAACAGTGTGCAGCAGTTATAACCCAAAATTCATCTATAATAGTTGCACCACAGCAGTTAATTACACGCAACCAAAGCAAGCTAGCCTAAAACCAAATTTAAATACTTTCATCCTGAGAGCTATGGGCTTAAAGATTTATATTGAAATTATTATGTTGATATACAAGATACAAGGACCTTTAATCAGATTTAACATCTTATTGAATTATGTTTTGAAAAACTTTTAATCTTTTATAAACTGTTTTGTATGAAATTTATTCAATACATAATGCGATAAAACAAGTATGTCTATTAATATCTTTCATGGACTATTTTATTCAATAATCTATTAATAAATCTATCAAATAATCTATTAATTTTTTAACCAGTTATATGAAAGAAATTGCTGCAAAGGATTGAATGTTACAAAATTTAATTTATATTTATTTACCTGATATGGTACATCTTCTATTTTAACCGGATTTCCTTGAAAAATTTTATTTTCACGTGTTTCATTGTTATCTATTAGAAATTGAAATATAATATGTAATTGAAAAATTTATTTTAATCCACAAAAATACTATTTAAAATCTCTTTTACCTGTATAGAAGGCGCTTGCGAAAGCGACGCACAACAAAATCGACAAAACCTTCATGACTGCGATAAATGAATATGAAAAAAAAATCTTCCTTATATACACTGATTTTATGGAATGATCATAAAAATTAAATAAACACAAGTGTTGGAGTCAACTATTTTTTTCGTGCTATCATTTAGTGCTGTTGAAGGCCGCGCGCTACGGTATTACGACGTGCGATTTCTTCACAGAAAAATGCGCATTTCAATTTTTTACATGCCTGTACTTTAAGAAACGAGGTTTGCTCTATTTTCAAATCCGTATCGTTGGAGAATACTTTTTTTCTGCAAAATTGCGGACTGTCCCTTTTCGTTTCCAGGCCCTCAATTGAGATCAAATTTTATATAATTGATTAAAAACTACCTATAATCAAGTATGTGAATTTAATCGACGACTTTCGGCGATATCGTATACAAATATTTTGTACACGACAATAGTGTACAAGTCTTTAAAATATATTAAAATTCTACACAAATAAAGTCTACGTAGAGAATTTTTGCACACAAACTATTTATCGAGATAAATTGTGCAGATTTAAAATCTACATTAATATGATCTACACATAATGTAGATTTTAATCGTGTAAACTATCTCACTCTAGACTATATACCGGGTGTCCCATTTTAAAACCACCAGGCAAATATCTCGAAAACTAAGGGAGATGGAAAAAAACTTTTAATACAAAAGTTGTAGGGTTCAGAGGGGCCCAACTGATCGTGACCTTGGTTATGACCTTGAGGTCAATGATCAAGTTCATTTGAAGGTCAAATCGATTTTTTCAAATGGGAATCCCCACTTTTGACCTCGTAAATGGAAAGAGCGGAAAATTTTACGTTCAGATGTGTCCTTGAGTCAAGGTTATGGTCATGGTCATGGTCATGTTTAAAATCAAAATCAATAAACGCATCAAAACATTCCCATAATTACGCATACGAGTGTTAAATACAGAAATTGTAGTGTTTGGAGGGGCCCAACTGATCGTGACCTTGACCATGAACTTGAGGTCAATGATCAAGGTCATTTGAAGGTCAAATCGATTTTTTCAAATGGGAACCCCCACTTTTGACCTCGTAAATGGAAAGAGCGGAAAATTTTACGTTTAGATATGTCCTTGAGTCAAGGCCATGGTCATGGTCATGGTCATGTTTAAAATCAAAATCAATCAACGCATCCAAACATTCCCATAATTACGCATACGAGTGTTAAATACAGAAATTGTAGTGTTTGGAGGGGCCCAACTGATCGTGACCTTGACCATGAACTTGAGGTCAAGGATGATGTCGTTTGAAGGTGAAATCAATTTTGTTTAACGGCAACCCTCACTTTTGACCTCGTAAATAGAAAAACCGAAAAATTCTGATATGACCTTGGGTCAAGGTCATGGTCAAAATTATGGTCAGTTTCTGTGCAGTTAAGAGCAAAGTCGGAGATGACCCGGTCACCTAAGGCAAGGTCGGAGATTACCCGGCCAGTTAAGGCAAGGTCGGAGATGACCCGGCCAGTTAAGGCAAGGTCGGAGATGACCCGGCCAGTAAGGCAAGGTCGGAGATGACCCGGCCAGTTAAGGCAAGGTCGGAGATGACCCGGTCAGTTAAGGCAAGGTCGGAGATGACCCGGCCAGTTAAGGCAAGGTCGGGGATGATCAGGCCAGCTAAAAATTCATTGGAAAATTCCACGTTCATGTGTATTTAGTCATAGGATCCAAGTATTTCGGTCACCATTTACTGAAGAAGATGCTCAAAAGTTGCACCATTTACTTGTTGACAACATTCTATTCTCCTTTTAAAGTTTCTAACAGTATTTAATAATACTTGACGTGGAATACTTAAGCAGATTTGTGTAATCCTTTGAATCATGTCATCTCTTGTAGTTGGCCTGTTGCGGTAGACTGTATTTTTTAGGAAGCCCCATAAATAAAAAACTGGAGATGTTAGATCTGGAGATCTTGGTGGCCATGCTACGGGACCTCCTCTACCAATCCATCGACCGTTAAACCTTTCATTAAGAAAATTTCTGACAATTCTGGCATAATGTGGAGGAGCACCATCTTGTTGTAGCCACATTCTGGCCCTTGTATGGAGATCAACGTTTTCTAGAAAGAGTGGCAGCTCGTCTCTCAGCAACTGTAAATAAGTATGTTGAGTTACGTGACCTTCAAAAAAATAAGGTCCAATCAGATATCCGTTAATAATACCACACCATACCGTTACATTCCAGCGATGCTGATGATCAACTTCTCGCATCCAATGAGGATTAACAGGAGACCAGTAGTGGCAATTATGGCGATTCAACATACCAGTACTCTGAAATGTAGCCTCGTCGCTAAAAAGAACATTGTTAAAGAAATTTTCATCATCAGTAATTTGTTGTGTTGCCCATTGGCAAAATGTTATTCTCCGTCGATAATCTTCCACAGTTAAAGCTTGATTTAGAGTAATGTGGTAAGGATGGTAACGCGCATATCGTAAATATCTACTGGCCGTAGATCTTGGAATACCCATTGTTAACTCGATTTCGCGTAAACTGACATGAACATTTAAATGTACCATGGCTAGAACAGCAAGAAAGCGAGGATTATTTTCATAATCTTGTTCATTCAGTGTCCTCCTTCTTCGAACGAAGTTTCCTTGTCGACCGCGCAGTTCAATGTCACGTATTATCGTATGATCAGGATGTTGTCGTTGAGGGAACCGAGCACGATACAATCTGCTTGCCTCTCGATAGTTTCGTCGATATTCTCCTAAAATAAGAAGAATGTCAACTATTTCATTAACAGAATAGTCAGGCATTCTTTTTTAGTTGTAAATGCAATTATTTATCAAAACACACCACAAAAGAAATAATATGTTATTATACTATACAATATTTTAAAACGAAAAAGTTTAATTTTCTGTGCCAATATAAGTATGCTCAATTTGAAAACAATTTGATGTAAACAGTAATAATTATTGACTATTACCGATCAATGCTGAATACTACCGGTCACTATTGGATACAGGTGGTCAACACTTATTAACTTTTGTTATTATTTGATATAAGTGGTTAACCCTGGTAAATATTGATAATAGTAAAAATAGTAAAATTTTCCGCTTTTTCCATTTACGAGGTCAAAAATAGGGGTTCCCATTTGAAAAAATCGATTTGATCTTCAAATGACCTTGATCATTGACCACAAGGTCATAACCAAGGTTACGATCAGTTGGGCCCCTCTGAACCCTAAAACTTTTGTATTTAACAATTTGTCTCGTATGCCTAATTATGGGAATGTTTTGATGCGTTGATTGATTTTGATTTTAAACATGACCATGACCATGACCATGACCTTGACTCAAGGACATATCTGAACGTAAAATTTTCCGCTCTTTCCATTTACGAGGTCAAAAGTGGGGGTTCCCATTTGAAAAAATCGATTTGACCTTCAAATGACCTTGATCATTGACCTCAAGGTCATAACCAAGGTCACGATCAGTTGGGCCCCTCTGAACCCTACAACTTTTGTATTAAAAGTTTTTTTCCATCTCCCTTAGTTTTCGAGATATTTGCCTGGTGGTTTTAAAATGGGACACCCGGTATACACACACACACACACACACACACACACACACACACACACACACACACACACACACACACACACACACACACACACACACACACACACACACACACACACACACACACACACACACACACACACACACACACACACACACACACACACACACACACACACACACACACACACACACACACACACACACACACACACACACATATATAATCCCGTATAGATAATATGTGTGCGAATTTTCATCAAGATCGTTCGATTACTTTTTGAGATATTTGATATTAGAAGTTTTCATATTTTACAAAGTCATTTTCTTTGTCGCATGATAACTAGAGAAAAAAAAAATTGGGTTAAGGCCATGTGGAGTTCAAAATCAACCCAATTTCATTATTTAATAAATTAACTTTTCAAACATTGATTTGGAAAAACACAATTTTCACGCCCTCCGTATATATAAATACTATACTCAACAATTTTTTGCGAGCGATTCTAATAGTACTGTCATGAGATATACTCGTTGAAAAATTGGACCAAAATGACAAAAATGCAGATTCCTACCTATCGACATTATAGCTTTTTTTTAATTAAAAAATTTGTAAACATTTATTTGGAAAAACACAATTTTCACACCCGCCGTATATGTAAATACTATACTCAGAACTTTTCTGAAGCGATTTTATTAGTACTGTCATGAGATACACTCGTTGAAAAATGATGTAGGTATCACACATCCCGTTAATCATGTTAAAATTTTGTAGAGATGTAGAGTTTGTATATTTATCGTATAAGTGCTTTAGGTGAAAGAATTGTCTCATAATTTTTAAAGATAGGGTAAAAGTGGGTATTACCGCGGTTTTTCAGCACGGGCGTCTTACAGTACACGAATTAAAAGCTTTGCCTCGATGATTTAAATTGAATTCTTTTTTTAATTCTTCTTGAACTTACCAGAAATGCAAAAATGACTTTTACCATATGATAAAAAACATATAGTTAATTAATAAATGCAATCTAAAAAATAGATCCGAGGCTGATATTATTGCGGGTATGATTGAATTACCGCGGGGGTTTTACCGTGTGTATGATGGATTACCGCGGAGGTATTACTGCGGAATTTTACCTTGAGCTTGTTATATTATTTATAATTTTACAACCGAAAAAATGAACATATCTGTATATTTTTACATCATATTTCATTTAGAACATAGCAGTTGGCAAATGTTCTCATATATATTGTAGACTTCTTGATTTCACTGTTTTCAGGTTACGTTGGACCAATACCGCAGTAATACCAGCAATCGTATTTGTATACAAATGACGGTATTACTGCGGATGGCCAGACAATAATGTAGTATATTCATACAAATCATGCTTTATTCTCTTTTTAAGACGATTTCTTATATTAATCAATATTTTGTATGATCGAATAAATATTAAATGCCGAATTATACTATGAAAAATGAAATTGCAGAGCGTTTTTCGTCGATCCGCGGTAATTGCAGCGTCCGCGGTAATACCCACATTTACACATATTTTTTCTATTTTCGATTTGTTGAAAATTGAAAGGCTCATTGAATTTTTCCCGTGACGTCACATTCATATATGACTGTGACGTCATAAACATTGCAATATATCTATATACATCGAAAATTCGAAAATTTCAGACGTCTGTAACTCGGTTAATATTCATCTGTATGAAAAAAGAAAAAATACGTGTCTATTCATTTTCAATATTCATAAAGGCGGATATAACACATTTTTTCATGCAAAAATCCAATTGTTGGAATTTAATTCGCTTATAGTACTGTTTCAGAGGATACAAACGAAAACATGTATCTGAAGTTTACATCGTTAGTACGCAACGAAATAATTTTTTGTTATTAATTAAAACTACTTGAACAATTCAAATTATATTAAAATCCTTATTCGAAAGTTTGTTTATACTATAACATATTAAATACACATGGAAAATTTTATAAATTAAATTATAATTGTGAAGTAAAAACGAGTTTTTTTAATTTTCGTTGCACTCCAACGTTGCAAACTTCAGACCCATACGAAAACAATGATTTTTCCGTTTGATTCTATCTCTCTCACCCCTTACCACAACAGCAAGCCTCTTACTAGACATTTCCTAACTACAAAAACTTGCCAACTTTAAAATCTTTCAAATACTCATAAATAAACTAATGTAAATCTGTGAAAAAACTTATTCTATTATTATTCTGTCTATTAAATGATGAATGTGGTCGGAAAAATTGTTTCATCGGTAGATAGAAATGGACAAGAAAAGTGTCTGGTTTTTGACGATTATTGGTGAAACTAGCTATTTATTAGGTAAATAATAGAATCGATTTTCACCAGTGATCCACCTAATTCATTACGATTTTCCATCACATGCTCGACGTTAACGTTGAAGCATCAGCTGCTGGTAATGATTACTCAGCTCGGCAGGCCAACCTGAGCGTCAATTTTATTCCCCTTTCATTCTATCTCTATTACGCATACTCATTCCCCGAGCGACCGGCAGATTACGAAGGGGATGCGCGTCTTTAGCTCGCGCGTGTAGATTTATTCGCTTTAATTTGCGCTCGCGCACCCGCCGCACTGTCTCTCTAATCTGCGGCTAATTTCAGTTCTCTCTTTCCCTGTCTCCCGGCGCGCTCGACTTGAAGTACCGTATAATTGTACGACGCGTACTGCTCTTGCGCGTCTACTTCAAAGATACGGCGCTGCGGCCGCGGTGAAAAAAAAATCAAGTCATTCGCGAAATTAAGTAATTAAAAAGTAAGCGAATGGGGGACGTCATTTGCGCGAACACCCGCACACACACACACACACGCGCGTGCATTATTATTCCGTCTGGGAGGCGCTCGCGGCCGAGGTTTATCTTTTGAAAGGGAAAAGGGAGAAAGAGATTTCGCCGCTTTTGATGACGTGAGGCGCGCGTGGAAAGCAGAAAGAATGGAACGAAGACGGAGGGGAAAATGATGAAAAAGGAGCGCCGAAGAGAAAGAAGGCAATGCAAGGTGGAGATGGAAGAGAGAAATAGTGCCCGCGCAAATAGCCGAAGGTGCTCGTATAACTTTGCCCGTGGGCGCCTGAAAGTTTTTAGTTTTTCATTAAGTATACCTTTGCGTTATATTCTCTCTCTCTCTCTCTCACTCTCTCTCTTTTTCTCCTGCTTTCTCTCTCCGTTTCTGCCACATGGCCCCGCTTCTTTTTTTCTAACGCATAACTTCATCAAGGTATCGACGCATCTCGCTTGGCTTGTTTATAGGCGCCGAAGGAATACATCATGATCCTCCACGGCTTTCTTCTCTCACACGGGCGCGCACGTCCAGTTTAAAATTTCCCAGCCGAAATTACTGCGCGAGTTCTTTTTTTCACGCTGCGCGTTCTTTTGCTCTTCTTTAGACTCGGTACGTGCTTATCTTTGTGCTAGCAGCTCTTCCCGGAAGCGTGATAAGATTACGCGCGGAAAATCGCCTGCTACCGGCCCATATTGTTGCGATATTAATCTATATGCAGTTACGTAAATGCGTGCCCTGTGCAGAACTGTTGTCTGTTTCTTTCGGCGAGATTATTGAAAATTATATTAATTCAGTGACGTATAGTATTTAATTTGAACTGTCTCGTTATGTTTATGAAGTTACCCGCGAAAAAATTGAAACTATGGGCAATATATTTCATATATGTTGGATATACAAATTAGTAATATATTACAAATATACTGGCTATGCCTCCAATATATTATTCATATATTGACAGTACAAAATGTATATGAATAAATTTCAAAACGTATAACGAATAAGTATAGCCGGAATAGAGTGTCGCTATTTCAATTAGTTTTTTTTATATAATACAAAATCAAAATTATTTCACACAAATATTGCGGAAATTTTTGAGACCCTATTGTACATTAGTACAAGAAGGGATAGCAAAAACAAGGCAAGCCTTGTATTTCGAACTCTTCGTAAGGAGTCATTCGAACGAAAGAAAGAAAGAAGGGATGGTGGGGGCCCCCTCCGTCGCCCCCTACCAGTGAGGTACAGCCTGCCCGGATCACCGTCCAGGAGCCCCTTACGTAGAAATGAATCCACGTAGGAGGAGCCTGGGCGATTCCAGTTACCTCTCCTTAAAGAAGGAAATCAAAAAGAGGAAGTTGTGCGTTATCCTGTGAGGGCATTTCCACACTATCAGAAGTTATAGAGCGAAAACGGTTGTATGGCTGGACTACTATGTGGAGTGTAGAATGGGGAAAAACCTCGCTAGGAGTAAAAACCCATTTATCTTACGCCATTCGAACGGATGAATTAAACGGCTTATATACTCTCGGCCTTCCAATGCGTTTAAAGGAGCCACTGCCGGCGCGCCGCATAGCGGTGGCAAACGGGGACTTTTGATGGGCGGCGCTCGATAAGCAAGCTTCAGCTATTTATCCGCTATGCGGCGCGCTGGTATTGACTTCTTTAAACGCATTGGAAGGCCGAGAGTATATATAAGCCGTGTAATTCATCCGTTCGAACGACTCTTTACGAAGAGTTCGAAATACAAGGCTTGCCTTGTTTTTGTTACCCCCTCTTGTACTAATGTACAATAGGGTCTCAAAAATTTCCACAATATTTGCGTGAAATAATTTTGATTTTGTATTATATAAAAAAAAACTTATTGAAGTAGCGACACTCTATTCCGGCTATACTTATTCGTAATACGTTTTGAAATTTATTCATATATAATACATTTTATACTGCCAATATATGAGTAATATATTGGAGGATGTACAATCGCAGATATGTTACTAATATATTGGTAATCGCATAGCCAGTATATTTGTAATATATTGCTAATTTGTATATCCAACATATATGAAATATATTGCCCATACTTTCAATTTTTTCGCGGGTTAAGGTGTAAAGAACAATATTGTACAAAATAAAAGATCTTTGAAAATCGGGATGCGCACGTTTATATATGTAATTAGCTTTTAAAATAGAAAATTAGTTGAGTTATTTGACTTCGAAGCTGGCCTTTTATAGCAGGTACAATGTGTGTGTATCAAGTAGATAATGCGAATGTGACAAGATAATTAAATAGTTGAGGACGATCTTTGGAGGCAAAATGAAATGATCTTATTTCTTTATAGCAACGTTTCGTTGGCTTAGTACGCCAACCAATTTTAAAATAGGAAACTCAGTTTTCCAACCTATAGATTTTTCTTATATTCTTCATACACAGAACCGTGGGCGTCATTTTTCACCTTTAGGGTTCAAACTCAAAGTGTATGGCTTACTTAAATGTCTATAGGTAAATACTATTTTATGAAAAGTAACGTACATATATTGAAAGTTATTTCAAAGTTGTCTGCTTTCACTAGCATGAAAAATAATATACTCTATATGAAGTATATTATTTAATATGTATGTACTTCGCTTTTTTATGTAGATTGTTGTTATAACAGTTTATTTATGTTTTGCTCATACACGTAACATTCTCAATGAATGAGAAACTTTCCAGCAGATTATTGAGTCAGTTTTAATCAACGCTAATCAATGCACCGCTCACTTAATTACCAAACACGTTTGTACTTAAAGGAAAAGGGGGTTCTTAACGCGGTGACGCGTGTGCTCGGCCAACGAGGAGCAAAGCACGTAGAGACCTAGGAGTCGGGGTATTTAAACGCTGCAGGTTTCACTTACGAGTTTTATAACTTCGATTTTGCACCATCTGGCGAAACTTTACTTATCTCGCAACTTTTAAAATAAGATCTTGCGCCGCCTTACGTGCGCAAGCGCAAATTCTTATAGAGGTAAAACTGCACGCCTGATTAGATTTTCATGCAGAGATTATATCTTTTGATTTGGTGTTTTAAGATACCTAGAGATTTACCCAAACGCATGCGCATGCCCACGCCCCAGGCACACACGCACATTTTCTAAGAATGGAGTATTTAGAATCTGAAAATGTTGGTATGAGAAACCGTCTTCTCCTAAATTTTAATAAGTGAAAATTCACTTATTCGACAAGTAAAAACTATTTCACTTATTCAACGAATGCTGAATTTCACTTATTCTATGAGTAAAAATTATTTTACTTAATTAGTTAACATTATTCTATCTGTAAAGTAAAATTGCACTCACTTAATAAGCCTTTTATTTGTTACATATATCTCTACATCAGTGACTTCCTAAAAAAAAGGTCTCGCCCATCACGAAAATAACCTTTTAGGACTTATTTGTTTACTAAAAAAAGCTTTGTTCGATTTCGACTCCTCTTTCCCCCTTCACCGACCCTAAGGAGTCAAAAAACCCATTTTTCTACCCCCGCCTGTCCGGTCCGTGTTGTATGAAATCTTTGTTTTTACATATAAGGCATGGCAGTAATACAAAAAAAAAGAAAATAGTGGTGAGTGACACGTTAGCATTAATATACAATATAATTTATGATACTGATTTCAAATATTGGTCTGAGCCTTGGTTTAAAAAGTATTTGTCATATTCAAGAAACTTAGTCGATATCATAGTGCTGTGCTGTTGTACATATTTACTGAAGCACCAATTAAACGATTATGTTATAAATGAATATTGAAATACTGAAAAAAGCGAAAATGATGTGTTATTGTGAAAATTTCCACGAATAAAAGTCCTCAGTTAATCTAATTTATGATTTTCTCATGGTGGGAGATATCAAAATGTTTCAGAGGAGTTCTTAGCAAATATTTTTCTAGACAAGATTCAGATAATAATTTCAAAAAGTTCTATCTATACAAGAATGTCAAGAAAACTTTTATTCTCAGTGATTCTTAGTTCATACACTGGTTGAGTTTTTAATTTTATAAGATGATGTGTTGGAATGATGGATTATTAATTTAAGTAGTTTCAATCAATAATAATTTCAAGAGCTTATATCTCTACTATAAAAGAATATCGAGAAAGCTTTTTCTCACAATCTTTCTTAGTTCATAAACTTTTGTTTTTAATTTTACAAGTTGTGTAGCAATGATAGGTTATTAATTCAAGTGGTAACCAAAAACTTTAATGACAGCTTAAATATTTTTTCAAAACAATCAACACATTCTTTAAAAAACTAATTTTTTAAGTATATTCCAACAACACAATTTTGTCTCTACTTTAATTTATTATAATCTCGTCTATTCAATAAGCACTCTCTACAAATGGTAATAATTTATGTTCTTGACTGTACAAACAATAATATTGTTAATAAAACTTTCTACCAAAGTATACCCGTGTAAAAAAATTTAGTCTGGCGCAAGTCTGGCACAAGTCTGGCTCTATAAGTCTGGCGTAAGTCTGGCTACGGCCACTTTTTTGCCAGACTACTTGAGCCAGACTTAATGCTAGACTTTCTACCAGACTTGGTCCCAACTTTCGCTAGGTCTGGCATACAAAAGCCAGACTTAATTCCAGATTTTTTACCAGACTTTCTTCCGACCGTTGCTAGGTCTGGCATACAAAAGCCAGACTAAATGCCAGACTACCTAGCAGACTTATATTTGACAAATAGTAAGTCTGGTATATTTCAGCCAGACTTAGGCCAGACTTTCTGCCAGACTTTCAGATGAGTTTAAAAAAGATAGCCTCAATGGTGATGCTCGATCTCTGTACTTATAGAACCATTATACAGTAAATTCGAGCTTCCAGTATTCTCGGTGTTTTACTCCAGAAAGCTGATGGGAGGACGTCAATGGTGCCGAGTAATTTCCGTTTGGAAGTTCGAGAACGTATAAGACTGCTTATTGTAGCTGATAGGAGAGTAACTAATTGCTGTACCTGCAAAAATAAAAAATAAAAATACACAAAGCATTTTTTCGAAAATTTGTAGGAAAATGCATATAAAACTGAGATTACAATGTAGTGATGAGTATAAAAAGTAATGCAGAAAAATCAAGAGAAGCAGGTTAGTTTGTTTACTATGTGTATTTAAAAAATGAACGAAATACATATCTGAAAATGATATCTCCTTCTGTAGATGTACAGGCCTCCATATCAATAGCAATGCCCATTTCGTGTACGTTAATTATTTAATATTCTAAGAAGGAGAAATTTGTAAAATTTACATATTCTAAAAATTCTCCGTCATTGCAGCAGAAACATACTTGAAGCGGTTGCTATGATAACCGTGAGGCTAGTCGATAGTCTTTTTATATCTGTCACAGAGTTCTTTCGCGCATACAAATTTTGTTGAATAAATAATTTCGTATGTGGCTTATGTTGAATAACCCCTTATTAATATAATTAAGAATTTTAAAACTGAAAATAAGCATCGCGAGGGGTACAGAAATTGCAGATCTACAGAAGAATGGAGATACTATTTTCAGATATGTATTTCGTTCATTTTTTAAATACACATAGTAAACAAACTAACCTGCTTTCCTTGTTTTTCTACATTACTTTTTATACTCATCACTACATTGTAATCTCAGTTTTATATGCATTTTCTTACAAATTTTCGAACAAATGCTTTGTGTATTTTTATTTTTTATTTTTGCAGGTACAGCAATTAGTTACTCTCCTATCAGCTACAATAAGCAGTCTTATACGTTCTCGAACTTCCAAACGGAAATTACTCGGCACCATTGACGTCCTCTCATCAACTTTCTGGAGTAAAACACCGAGAATACTGGAAGCTCGAATTTACTGCATAATGGTTCTACTCGTATAAGTACAGAGATCGAGCGTCACCATTGAGGCTATCTTTTTTAAACTCATCTGAAAGTCTGGCAGAAAGTCTGGCCTAAGTTTGGATGAAATATACCAGACTTACTATTTGTCAAATATAAGTCTGGTAGGTAGTCTGGCATTTAGTCTGGTTTTTGTATGCCAGACCTAGCAATGGTCGGAAGAAAGTCTGGTAAAAAATCTGGAATTAAGTCTGGCTTTTGTATGCCAGACCTAGCGAAAGTTGGGACCAAGTCTGGTAGAAAGTCTAGCATTAAGTCTGGCTCAAGTAGTCTGGCAAAAAAGTGGCCGTAGCCAGACTTACGCCAGACTTATAGAGCCAGACTTGTGCCAGACTTGCGGCAGACTAAATTTTTTTACACGGGTAAAATAAGGCAAGTATAAAAGATTTTTCTGTACAATCTATAAAATAATATTTATGATTTTTTAAAAGAAATCAAATAAATACTAGTAAAAAAGTCTTTTACTTCTTTGAGTTAATGTTTGCTGAACAAATTATATGTAAGTACACTCAAATTGTTCACTGCAAATCAAACAAACAAAAGTTGTGAAATCAATTATCGATAGTCAAGTAATGCAAACCATTCTTCGAAAAACTGTATGACTGTTCTCAGAAATGTATTCAAATTTTTTCATTCTTTTGTACAAATTAAACACAAAAAAATACTGAAATCAATTTATTGTAGTCGAGTACCAGCCATAAGTTAACTTGACTTACATAATAGAACTTTTCGTACCTCGCGTGTAAAATTATATTTTACGCCCACGTTGTAACTTCAAAATTATTCAGCCAGCGGGCATAAAGTACTACTTAATGCCCAAGAAGCCCAATAGCTCTGCACATACTCCTACAAAACTTTATAGAACCTACGCACTTTACGCCCGTGTGAGCGAAAATTATTTTTATTATATAACTATAATGCCTTCTTTTTATTTGTAAAATTCATTAGAATTTTTTCAGATATTTATTAAAAGTCAAAGCCTATATAAAAAAATTACATAGTTACCAACACATCTATTTTTCATTATTCTTTCTCAATTTTGAACTTTCTATAATATTACGCATCTTGGGAGGACAAGAGAAGTCTAGAGCTGCTCTAGCAGGGGTGGTCTTCCGATCATATTCTTCCATACATATCCGACCATACATACTTGGCGGGCCCGACGGTTTGCAGTTCAGGTGTAAGACATGGTCATTTTCACATAAATATTCATATTTTAAAAGATCAGATAAAATGTATAAATGGGTTGCTACTACATATTAACTACTGATCCGTGAATCTATCACTCTGTTTTTAAATAGAAAGTGCAAACCTACGTGAAAATATCATATGAGATCCCATAATATATAAAATTGCAGATGACATCACATATGAGATCTCATACGAGATATGCGATGCCTCAAATTCTCATATGAGATCTTATATGATATTTACATGCGGGAAAAGGATATAAAATATGTTGCTTATAAAACAGTAAAATGTAAAGCACTTTGAGTAGACTATAAATTTATATGAATTTTTTATTTTATTCTCGTTTAAAAAGGACGGACAAAAGGAAAAATATTTTAGGTAATGAAAGTAAATCATGATTCAGCACATGTAGGAATGTTGTACTTAACGGTATCAATTAAAAATTAGAGCCAATGTAACTATTTATAGTGAACTTATAGGTATAAATATTGTTAATGAATTTATGCAAAAATTTAGTATTCTATATTTAAGTAGCTCACCAGTAAACTGCAAACCATCGGGCCCGTCAAGTATGTATGGGAGGTCGGAGGACCACCCCTGCTAGAGCAGCTCTAGAATTCTCTTGTTCTCCCAAGATGCGTAATATTATAGAAAGTTCAAAATTGAGAAAGAATAATGAGAAATAGTGATGTGTTGGTAACTATGTAATTTTTTTATATAGGCTTTAACTTTTGGTAAACATCTGAAAAAATTTTTATGAATTTTAGAAATAAAAAGAAGGCATTATAGTTATATAATAAAAATAATTTTCATCCACACGGGCGTAAAGTGCGTAGGTTCTATAAAGTTTTGTAGAAGTATGTCCAGAACTATTAGGCTTCTTGGGCATTAAGTAGTACTTTATGCCCGCTAGCTGAATAATTTTGAAGTTACAACGTGGGCGTAAAATGTAATTTAACACGCGAGGTACGAAAAGTTCTATTATGTAAGTCAAGTTAATTTATGGCTGGTACTTGACTACAATAAATTGATTTCAGTACTTTCTTGTGTTTAATTTGTATAGAAGAATGAAGTAATTTGAATACATTTCTGAGAACAGTCATACAGTTTTTCGCAGAATAGTTTGCATTACTTGACTATCGATAATTGATTTCACAACTTTCGTTTGTTTGATTTGCAGTGAACAATTTGAATGTACTTACATATAATTTGTTCAGCAAACATTAACTCAAAGAAGTAAAAGACTTTTTGACTAGTATTTATTTGATTTCTTTTAAAAAATCATAAATATTATTTTATAGATTATACAGAAAAAACTTCTATACTTGCCTTATTTTATACTTTCGTAGAAAGTTTTATTAACAATATTATTATTTGTATAGTCAAAAAAAAAAATTATTACCATTTGTAGAGAGTGCTTATTGAGTAGATGAGATTAGAATAAATTAAAGGACCCCGAATAGAAATATAATTGATATTAGTTGGAAAATAGGGAAGAAAAGTTTTGAATAAAGGTCTGACCTAAATCATGTTATTCTACTGATTCTGGATCATGTATATATTTTATTATATATATAAAAGACAAATGAGTGTTACAAGTGAGAACTCGCAAATAAATAAACAAATAAAGGAGGACTCGATAAAAAAAAAACAGCACTACGTGACTCGGCGGGGAATCGAACCCGGGACGTTCCGTTTTCGAGATGAGTGCTCTGTCCGATGAGCTACCGATGCCAATGCGCGTTTTTCTTTGAGTCGTCCTCATAATATTGCTAGATGCAATCCGATCCGTATCGTCACGTTGTGCATATTATGCATACGTAACATGAGTATTCATTTTTTAATTTGTTAAATTTCAATGTTATTCCTGGTAAGAAATCATACTTTTCAAGGAAGTAGATAACCGGAAGAAAGAAAAAACCGCTGCCAATTCATTGGCAATTAGCTTCCTCAAACTAAAGTTATTGTTCTAGTACATTGATTGTTTACATCAGTACATAGGTAAATAATTATTAGTTATCAACGTGCGTGTGTTTTACATATTTTATGTTTTTAAACTTATTTCACAAAACTACCTTAAATTTTTTATTTTTTTTTTTAATTTCTCGCACTCGGTTCGAAGATAGAAAAAAGATTTCTCTGTGCCAAATTTCAGGACAATTGAATTGATTTTTCATCCTGTTATCATATGAACGAATGAAGATAATCTCTTGAAATTTGAACACAATGTTGTACTCGATTGAGTTGATAAATAAAATATGATTTTAGAAATTAATTAAAGGAGTATAAACCATGACTAAAGATAATAAAAGATGAAAAAAAGAAAATGTAGGTAATTTAAAGAACTTTCAATAAAAAGTTATTATGTTAAGTAATACTGGTTGTAACATATTAAAAAATTTTAAAAAAATTGAGAAATTCAAAATCGTGTTTTGGTTATAAAAAAAAAACGTAAATCAATACAATCGAATAATAGGGTGCTTCAAAATATCCTTGGAAACGAAGAGATTAAGCTTTGTCCGATAAAAATCAGTCGAATGGTTCAAAAGTTATCACCCGCACACACACACACACACACACGCGCGCGCGCACCCATGCACCCACGCACACATGCACATACAGACACCGACACGAAAATTTATTTGCTTAAAAACGATTTCCTTGCTAAAAGTCTTAAAGCATGTTTTTAAACATTTTTAGTCTCAAAAATGTTTTTCACTGATACAAAGCTTCCTCTTTGAGGAAGCTATATTTCCTATATTAACATATCTGTATATGCAGATTTGTGTCTACATTTTAGGTACTCTTAAACGGATGAAATTTTACAATGATTTTAAAAATTGAAAAAATTAAAATATTAATTAACGTGGCTGTTGAATTTTCTCTAGGCAACATCCACAGTATTCCCAGAGAATTATGTGGTCGCGACTGCAGACAGTTCGACAGTTTACCATTTCAACTTCGACAATCGAACGAGCAGTTGTGCGCCACACGAGGATTAGCCGTGATCACTTAACACCCGAGCTTCAGCTACATCTTTTAACTCCCGACTGTCCGCTGTACACGACGGATGCGTCCGAGATCGAGGCCCACTTCGCTGAGCCCTTCTGGTCGATCTACTGGCCGGGCGGCCAGGCTCTCGCCCGCTACATTTTGGATCAGGGGCCTCGACTCTTTAGCCAGTTGGCGCGAGCAAAGGGACGGGGCCAGGGAACAGTGAGTGTGTTAGATCTGGGAGCCGGTTGCGGCGCGGCGGCCATCGCGGCAAAAGTCGCCGGAGCCGGCGACGTGCTCGCTAACGACATTGACGAAGGTAAGTGAAGTTCGGAGAACTGGAATGTTTCCATCAAGCGTGTTGTAAAGTAATTTACCCCATTCAGCAATCTGTTTTGAGGTCATTATAATAACGATCAAACTAAGTACATGATTTTTCGGTATGTCGAATGTGTTACATATTTTAACTGATAATTTATTGACTAATAAACTATTATTTTTATCATTTAGCCTCTTAAGGGGGTGTAAAATACCGATCTCTATTATGCGACCTACCGTACCGGCCGGACAGCAGTAATTCGTTATAACTCGATTATTATTACGATTAACGACTTATCCAAGTTCGCTTGACCTTTCATTCGAATATTTAACGTACATAATAGTTGTTACGACATTGAGAACTCGTAAATAAATAAATACATGAAAGAAGACTCGATTTTTAAAAAACGGCACGGCACACAGAGGTCCCTTTTTAAAAAAAGCTGGCCAACATTAAAAAACTCATTCGATAATAAAAGTACGTAAATATATGTTTTTAAGGTCGCAGGACTCAAATATAAGTGAAAAATGCAAAATTTTGAAATGTTAATATTATATACGAGAAAGTGCGTAATATTAATTGTCACATTTATCCTACCAGAATACTACGTATATTTTTTCATCAGGATAATCAGATAAATTAATACATAAACAATATATTTAACTTTAATAATTTTATTCAAAATCAATTGTTATTTATTTATTTATTTTTATTTATTTATTTATTTACCAGAAATGATACAAAAGATACATAATGCCGCTAGTACCAGGATCTAAAAGACTATATCCGACCTACTGGCATCCTATGTATAGAGGTGCACAAAACACCTGTACATAGGTCTGGTTACTTACAAACTAATACAACACTTATACTAAACTTGCATGTTAAAATAAAGTTGATTTTTAGGTATATGCTGTATTAAAATATATTCAAAATTCAACTTTTACATAAAGTCTTATAAACTTTAAAAAAGAAATTAACTTAAATTAATCTAGAATTTCTGGCTATTTCATACATGCCAGTATTTTTTTACATATTGATTTCACAAAAATTATGTTATAAGGTCTTAATTTTTTCTTTCTTTTCCTTTGTACCAGTTGGTAATTTTTGTCTTTATATTTTTATTACTAAGATTAAGCGTTTCTAATTCATTTGGAAATTCGTTAAATACTTTCATAGCAACAATAACATTATTTTTTAAGTTTATTGACTTATTGATTGCTATCGAATTAAGATTCTGAATCTGATAAATCAGAAGATTCTATTTCATTATCAGAGCACACATTAACATTATTACTGTCAGATAGCATTGCTAAAACATCAGTAGGGATTCTTTTTTTTTAATTTTTTTGGACTAATGTCTAAAAATAATATATGATTTCACATTCTACTTCATATTAAAAAAAATGGGGTAAGTTCGAGCAAAAAATTCCAAATGGTAATGAAAATATATATATTTAGCTACGTCAGGAAGTGCTTAACTAAGTGAAGAAGCGTGAAAAACTTTTTATTTTGTCTTTTAATAAAAAAAACTCTCAAATTAGCCTAATTTTGAGCTATAAACTTCTCACGTAAATTGGAAGTTATTAATTTTCTTTCTCCGACAAAATTTTACTTTATAGTCTGTATTATGAAGACAATATGAATATATATCAGTTTAGACACATTTTTAAAAGTACGCAATAAATTGCATGTCTTATTTCAAACAAATGTGTAAAAAATTAAAAATGTTAAAAAGTACAGAAGTTCATTAAGTCTGAAGCTTTATTATACGAGAAAAAAAAGCTATAATTTCAATGTAGAAACATTTTTGAACGCTATTTTTACTATAGAATTGAAAATATTACACTGGTTTGTACATAAAAATACAAATTTAAAAACTCGAATTTTGTCCAGCTTTTTTCGAAAAGGAACCACTGTGCGGCGCGACTTAGCGGGGAATCGAACCCCGGACCTTCCATTTTCGCGATGGGTGCTCTGTCCGCTGAGCTACCAATGCATATGCGCGTCTTTCTTAGAGTCGTTCTCATATTACTTATAGATGCAACTCGATTCGCCTCGTCACGTTGTGCATACTATGCACACGTAACATGTAACATAGTATATAATAAAGTAATTAAAATTTTTATTTCAAACTATTAATTGTTACACTATTTAAAGCAAAATTTAATGTGAATCGTTAACAATAATTCATTGAAGTTATAAGGATATATGCAAATTACAAAATAATATTTAAAATGAAATTGGTAAACAATTAAATTAATCTTCACGCGCCACAGTTTGAGGATAAGCGATCTAACAATGCAAGTCACTAACAATGTAATCTGGCAGTGCAAGATGCCAGATCACGACAAGTCTTGTACGTGAGTGGGACAACACATTTACGAAACTTTTGAGATTTGCGTATAAACTTTGGAATCTTTTTGCTGAGGATAGTTCCTGGCAAACCAATTTTTGTTTGTTTTATATACATAAGCGCTTTTCACAGAGTAAACTCGGACACTCCGTTTGAAGTCTTTTCAGGGGTGGAAGTTTGCGTGCGAACTTAATACAGTACTTTTTTTTTCACGCAAATTACGGAAGTCAAATTATATAATTAAACTTTGAATTTCATCACGGACTAAAACTTTTTATGCTATTGGAGTAGAAATTGGATATTGTTAATGGTTTAAATGTGTTTATTCCCTAAGCTCATTACACTATACATTGTTATAGCTATTCGATACCATAGATTTGTACTGAAATTGGTCTGTAAAGTAGATAGGATGTCAAATTGGGTTTAAGATTATTGCATTCCAAAAATTTTCTGCCTGATAGCGAATGGATATTTTGATCGTTGACTTGATTCTCTCATAAATTTAAGTAAATGCTTTTATATATAATATTACGCAGCAAAATGGGCTCTGTGGTATTCGAAAGGTATAAAGTGATGTTCAATTAAACAGTACGTGGAAAATTATTTTAGTCAAGCGGTGCTCATTTGAAAAGTTATTTAAGTCGTTATTTAATTGAGTTATTCTAAACAAGTAAAATAAATTAGTAGTAATGTATTCATTTAAAATGGATTTAAACTAGTTTGAACTTTGACATTCCTTATGAACTTGACAATTTTTATCATGTCAAAATATATTTTAAAGATTTTGTTCTTATAAGAAGCTTAAACATTTTTTCAGAATAAAAAATGTATATTTATTTATTTATTTATTAAACACGCTGTTAAGTCCTTTATAAAAGATAGAAAAGAATTACAAAATGATATATAATACAAAATAATAAGAGACAAAAAACTAGATGAGTGAGGTAAGACAGTATGGGTGGCATGAAATGTTCCATATTTATAACTGCGTTGCATGTATAATATATAATTAGTTATTAAATTGAGACTAAAGATTTTACTCTAAACTTAAATAAACTAATGGAATTTACATTTCAAATTTCCATCGGAAGAAAATTATATTATATCTTCTCATCCTATTCACGGATGAGTAAAATCCGAAGTTATATATTTATAGTTTACATAAAAATAATATAATTATTATTATTTCATATATAGACTCTTTTCATAGAAAACATAAAAATGTTTTAATAATTCTATTGTTTATAAAAGAAAAACGTTTAAATTCAAGTTTTATTTAACTTTGGTCTACTTAACTGAATGAAATATACATGAAATTCAGATGAAATACAGATCTAAAATAAAGGAGTGATTAGAGACGGAGGCGGATGGTAGTGAAGGGGCAGGAATTGCTGCAGGACTGCAGGGTACAACAAAAATAAATAGAAAAATCAAAAAATACGTCTAGTACAGAGAGAAAGCATTTTCTAATTCTACCAGCGCGAGAACAACGAAATAGACTTTGTATATCGTATCCGGATACACGACTTTAGCAGTTTATTTCGTTGAGTCTGATGTAGAGTATCATCCCAAAGTTACGTCTTTTACTGGAAATCAGTGATTCACCCTAACTTTTATTTTACGACCCGGTCGCCTCCTGTGTACCGGAAAATCATTCCATTTCAAGCTTTCGCACACCTAAACGTCCTCTCTCTCTCTCTCTCTCTCTCTCTCTCTCTCTCTCTCTCTCTCTCTCTCTCTCTCTCTCTCTCTTCGTGCTACACGCGCCAAAAGAGATAGTAAGGTGAAAAAAGCCCGGCGTAAAGCCAAACAAAAAGCGAATTACGGCCTAATGCACATATGGCCGCGCGAGGGCGAGCTTTTGAAAAGCGTCAGCGGCGACCGATGGCGCGGCTTGATGAATTTCCATCATCGAAAATCGCAGTATAAGCTGCGCGCGCGAGAGCGAAAATCGCTCGACGAGCGCGAGTCGAAAATGACGGCACGTATACTTTCTCTCCCCCCTTCTCGCATGCGTAAAGGCTTACGAGCACGAGAGTAACCATACCTATATATATTATAGTTTCGGCGCGCTAGCTATGGCAAATATTACGCGTCGCTTCGCACGTAGACCTCGCCGCGCTAATTGCGGAAAACAAGGCGCGTGTGTACTCAGCCGCTCACACGCCCATATTTCACACGCGTTCGCAGAGAGCGGGTGCGGCGGCGGCAACAATCCAGCTTTAAAAGCTCACGCGTGCCCACAAAGTGTTACACATATAGTCACTGCAGTCGACCCTTCCTTTTTGGCTCTTTTACCTTTGCGCTTGTACGCGCGCACGTGCGTGATATTGTGTGTATATACGCAAGAGAGAGAGAGAGAGAGAGAGAGAGAGAGAGAGAGAGAGAGAGAGAGAGAGAGAGAGAGAGAGAGAGAGAGAGAGAGAGAGAGAGAGAGAGAGAGAGAGAGAGAGAGAGAGAGAGAGAGAGAGAGAGAGAGAGAGAGCGTGACTGCAGTGAGAGAGTTCTGTGTAATATGTTTATAAGTTCGGGTTATAACACGGGTGAATAAGTGTAAGAAAATGCGGAAATAATGGCATTCGTGAAAGACGGTATAATGTATCACAAAAATTTATAACACGTGATATTAAGTCAGGAAGGAGAGTGTATAATAGTTTATTTTATTGTTTTGCTGATGCTATTTCGCAGATATACAGTGATATTTTTCTCGTCAATATTCTCGTTCCTCTTTCTCTTCGTATCATTCGTTCTATTGCCCTGGTAGAAATTTCTCTATTACGAAATAGGTAGAAAGTCAGTAAATAGGTAGGAAAAATGGCTTTTTTATACTAGCGATGAAACGATTTTTTCCCATATTATTCGCCCATTTAATAGATTGAAAATAGAATGACATTACCTCAAAATATTCCATTTAAATTTACTCATAGACTTGACATTATATTTAAGAGCATTCAATTGTAATAGATAACTTACAAAAATCTAAACAATAAACCACAGACTAAAAAAACATTTGCAGTACTTCTTTCGTAGATATTAACTGAAATTCATATTTTTCCATTAGATTCTGTCTCTCTCTCTCTCTCTCTCGCCATGGGCCAGATAGGGTTCTACCCCATGGCTAAATAAAAATCTGATCTCTCTCTCTCTCTCTCTCTCTCTCTTATTATTAGGCGTCTTTTATCTATATATGTCCTGTTCCGTCCCATATACATGATTTTAAAGTATGAATGTATTTAAGGGATGAATGGGAGAGAGTGCATGTGCGTTCAGAGAGTATGTATTGTGACGAGGCATTCTGACCGCTGTGCATGTGCAATGGGTAGCTTTAGCCGACCCTGTTGTGTGCTCTCTCCAGGCCGAAAGCTTGCGCAGTCAGAGTGCCAGGGCACAAGAGACGGGGTTGTCTCGGACAATTCGCCTCTATACCCGGCTGGGTGTCGTGGGTCCCCGTCAGTAGCTTTTCGGTGTGCCTGGGCTGCTGCTATAGTAGTTCTGGCTGTAAAGTGCATGCAATAATCTCGCGAGGGAAAGGGGAGTGCTAAACACGTTAATAACCATACACTTCGTTTATAAATATCTCTTAGACTATTTATTCAATCGCGTGTACAATCGATACTTAATCTCGGGCTCCGAGAGCGCGTTCGCTCTCGAAGCGTCGCGCTATACAAGAAACCGCGCTTCTGCGCTCGCCACGTACAGTATCCCGCGGGGGTGTGTGGGTGTGTGTGTTACGCCGCGTACGGCGTAGCTTTCCGCGAGAGGCGAGGGGCTTGAGGCTGATCGAAAGGGGCCTGAAACACCTCGCGTCCGCGACCGCGATAGAGAGAGAGATCAGGCGACGAGCGCGTCGTCCGCCGGCGTGTACAAGGTTGCACTTACGGGGCTCGGTTGCTCCGGGGCGCATCGGCGGGCTCGACGTGGCTGTTGTGGCCTGGCTCTGTCTCTCGACGTCGTCTGCGAGGCGAAGGCTTGCGGACTCAGGCGCTGGTGCGCAGCAAGCGGCTCCTTCGAGTCCCTTCCGATGGCAGGCGGCTTAGCTTGAAGCGGTGGCCAGCGGCGCTGCAGGTGACAGGTGACGTGGGGACAGTGAGGGCTCGGTAGCTGCCCTCCTCCTCGGCGTCGGCGTCTTGTCGTGAGTCGGCGAGCATTCCGCCGCTCGTCTCCGTCGCGTCCCTTCGCTCTTCGCGGTAAACTGCCGCGGGCGAGGCCGGCTTATCGGTCAGCGGTACCGGTTAGACTGCTCGTAGCCCGCGCCGAATCCTCTTCCGTGCTCCGATTTTACATCGCGTCTCTTTCTCTCTCTCTCTCTAATCTCTTTGCCATTTCCTCCTCTCACTATCAATATTACCTGCGTGTGCTCGCGCGTAGCTCCTGCTACCTCGCTGCTCGCTTCGGCTGGCCGTGTTATCTGTGTGTGTGTATCTGTTGTGACTGTTCTATGTGCGGGTGTTTATGTGTTCGGCGTGCTTTATGTGCGCCTGTGTGTGCGGAGTCGCATCTCCCTCACAGTATTACTGTGTCATTTTTTAATCGTTTATTGTTTTATGTGCGTTTTCTTGTATTTTTAAACTGTATTTGATAAATGTTACAAGTATTTTATGTAGGATATTATTCGTATTATTTTTCAGTATTCTCATCTGTGATATCGCTCTGCGTGACTTACTGTGATATATAGTATTACCTAGTTTTTAAGTTTTTTTTTAAGTTTTTTGACTGTGATATCACGTGCAATATTTTTCCTTTTTTTTTAAATTTCTTTTTAATGTTAATTTAAGCACAATTTTGTGTTATATTTGAAAATTATTTTGTATAATTTATACGAATAAACATCTATCCATCTATCTATCTCTTTCTCTCACTCCTCGCCACAACAACAAGCCTTTTATTAGCCATTTCCTAACTAAAAACACTGACTAAGTGTTTCTTTTTTTCACCATTTTTAATACCTTTGAAATAGTCAAGAACAAGCTCGTGTAAATCTGTAAAAAAAGCTTTGTATTTTCCAATCTATTAAATAGTCGAATAATGTCAGAAGATCGTTTCGTCGGTAGATAGAAATAGCTAAGAAAAATGTCAAGTTTTCGGTAATCCTCTCGTAAAACTAGCTATTTATTAGCAAAATATAGAGTCGATTTCTACCAGGGTGGTATTTAGATTATATTATTTATGTTGTTTCGTGCTCTCTGTAATCTGATTTACATTGGGTATTAGTTTAATGTTGGTACTTGTTTTACCACTACACATCGATATTGTGTTTTCGGCACATCTATCCAACGTGAACATCTTAGATTCTTTGCACACATAACACTATACTATAATATAGCGTATAGGCTTTCAATTCGTAAAAATAAATGTGGTATGGCATATTGTTAAACTACATCTCGATGCTTGCAATATTAGACTATTTCTTAATAAGTTGGTATGAATGATTTTGAATATAATGTGTCCTTTATGAATGTTATAGTAAAGAATCATTGTAGTATAAAATACATGAAATCTTTGATTCATTTTCGCAGACAGAGATATTATTTTATGTTTTTACAGGAAAATAGATTTTGAAACTATTCTATTTCATCCTCATTAAAAAAATGCTGTTGTTGTTTTTTTTTTTCAATCAAAGGAGTTTCACATATCAAAGAATTTAAAAAAATAGTTTAGTAAAATGGTATTATAATGAATGAAACGTGTTTTAAATGAGGGATCGTAAAAGCTCGTTAGTACAACATTAAGTCGCGGGCTTGTGAAAGCTTACGAAGTCGCAATATAAGCACGCTATTGCTTAGGTTCGAAATTTAAAAGGTTTGAGTAATGATGCAGTTTTATTATTTTACATCGGTAAGCTAGAAAAACGCATGATTTTAAACTTTTGCAGTTTGTCTTAATGGTAACTTTAATAATAATATAAGTAAGATAGAAATCATTTATAATAGAACATTTTTGTTTTGTGTATGCTTTGTGAAAAATATGTTTTATAAAAATGCTTTTCACGTCTGAACATTTTTTATTTTTATCCTTTTGAGAAGAAAATATAAAATATCAGAATAGATTTTCAAATATTACAAAGTGTTGCACTTTATAGAAATATCTAAATTTGTTTATTTGAACGCCCTCCATTATTTAAAAAATCATGAAAATTCGATATTTGAGGGCCAATCCGTGGAATATGGAGAAAAATAAAAAAATCCATATAAATTACATTCAGCAACGTTTCGCCAGCAAGGTTCGCTGGCCTCATCAGGCTATTATTTATTCCAAACAAAAACAACAAATAAATATTACAAACACAATACAAGATTTTCGATGAAGAGCACAAACTTTCTTACCAGTAAATTTAATTATTAATTATATAACATAATGATATTCGGAAGTGGAAGGAAAAACGACTTCCACTGCCACCGTCAATGTTTTAAACTGCGAATGAAAACCAACTGCCGTTGTCTTATATACAGTCAACGGCGTTGGTGTGTTTATTCTGGAAAAGGTTATTAAGCTTCTTGTACGTGTGGCTCAGTGATTGTGTGTCTTCTTTTCTATTGAGAGTGTGTTTATACATGTTAATGTGAAGCATCTCGGTAATAAGTCGCTTATTATAATTCTTTTCTCTATCCAAAATTTTTACATTATTCCAATCAAACTTATGGGTACTATTTTCAACAATATGTAGTGGAACGGCTAGTAATTTATTTTTGCACTTTTCATGTTCAGATATTCTTTCTTTCAATTTTCGTTTTGTTTCGCCAATGTAACATACCGAACAATCTTTACAATCAAACTTATATACTACACCCGTGTCATCCCATTTTTTCCGATTTATGTTTGCCGAGCTTAATTATGTCTGCGAGACTATGATTGACCAAAGGCACAGTGCGAATATTGAATTTTTTTAATGAACCAGCAACCTTATTAAAAAACTTATCATGATAAGGAATTGCTAAAGAACCTAACGGCTCTTTATGATTGATATTCCGCTTTAGAGTTGGAATTCTTATTGAACGGAGTCTATTGTTTATGCAGGAAGCTATAAATTTTAAAGAGTAATCATTTTCTAATAATGTTGTTTTTATTCTGTTTATATTTTGAGTATGAAACCTTTCATCTGAAAGTAATATGGATCTATCTATTAAATTTGAAATAATATTCCGTTTTTGCTGGATTGTGAGGTTCGACTTAAAATTCAATAATCTACCCGTACATGTCGGCTTTTGGTACCAATTTGTGATTAGTTTATTTTCAATCTTAATAATTGATACGTCTAAGAAATTAATTGAATTATTTTCTTCAACCTCATGTGTAAACTTTAAGTTGTTATTGTATTCATTAAAAACGTTTAATACTGTTCCCACCTGCTCATTATTCACACACATAATAGTATCGTCTACATATCTCCGGTAAAACAAGAGCTCGCAATTATATTCAACTTTTAGTTTTTTTATACATTCTATTTCTAAATCTTCCATTACAAGGTCAGCAAAAATTGGCGAAATCGGTGATCCTATTGGTGTGCCGAAAATTTGTTTATAAATTATGTTATTGAAAGTGAAATAAGTGTTGTCGAAAAGAAATTTTGTAATATCGACTATTTCATCAAACGGAATTTTACTCTTTTTATGTATCTGTGTATATCTTATATCTAAACTCTTCAATACTAACTCACAAGGTATATTAGTAAACAAAGAGCTGACATCGAGTGAAAGCAAACTAAAGTCAGCTGGTACGTTTATATTCGAGATTGCCTCTTTAAATTCAAAGCTATTATTAACGCGTGACATAGGTGGTTTGATACATTTTTTAATTCTAAATATACAATTTTTGCAAGAAAATGAGTGGGACTATTGACTAGAGAAATGATTGGTCTTAATGGGGCATCAGCTTTATGGATTTTTGGTAATCCATATGCTTTCGCCAGTGTGGTATCGGTTTGTGTAAGATCCTTATTATAATAGTGTCTATTTAAAAATTTATTTTCGTTCAAATTAGACAGGATTTTATGAACTTTAGATTGTAACGATCTAAGTGGGTTTCGTTTGACAATATTGTAAGTGTGTTTATCATCAAAGACTCTATTCATCTTTTCTTTGTAATCAATTTTATTCATACAGACTGCCAAGTTTCCTTTATCTGCGCGAGTGAAAAAGATATTGCTGTTCTGTTTTAAGAAAATTTTCGTATCACCAAGTTTTTTAGCAAATTCTCTATCTTGTGAAACGATATGTCGAACTTTTTTCATTTCATTAGTTAACGCGTTGGTAACAGATTCTCTGATATTATTCTTAACAGTATGACTAACACCGATTTTCCTTAAAGAATCTTCCAGCAAATTCTATAGAAGATAAATCTTTCTGGTATTCAAATTCCACAAAATGTCATCGATGTTGTATCATTAGGACCTAAGTATAACGTTAGAGAAAATTTGACAAAGAAAGATGTAGTTGTAACAGTTAAAAATGTGGAAGATTCTTTAAGGAAAATTGATGTTAGTCATACTGTTAAGAAAAAACTAAAAGTTGAATATAATTGCGAGCTCTTGTTTTACCGGAGATATGTAGACGATACTATTATGTGTGTGAATAATGAGCAGGTGAGAACAGTATTAAAAGTTTTTAATGAATACAATAACAACTTAAAGTTTACACATGAGGTTGAAGAAAATAATTCAATTAATTTCTTAGACGTATCAATTATTAAGATTGAAAATAAACTAATCACAAATTGGTACCAAAAGCCGACATGTACGGGTAGATTATTGAATTTTAAGTCGAACCACACAATCCAGCAAAAACGGAATATTATTTCAAATTTAATAGATAGATCCATATTACTTTCAGATGAAAGGTTTCATACTCAAAATATAAACAGAATAAAAACAACATTATTAGAAAATGATTAGCATTTAAAATTTATAGCTTCCTGCATAAACAATAGACCCCATTCAATAAGAATTCCAACTCTAAAGCGGAATATCAATCATAAAGAGCCGTTAGGTTCTTTAGCAATTCCTTATCATGATAAGTTTTTTAATAAGGTTTGCTAGTTCATTAAAAAAATTCAATATTCGCACTGTGCCTTTGGTCAATCATAGTCTCGCAGACATAATTAAGCTCGGCAAAGATAAATCGGAAAAATGGGATGAAACGGGTGTAGTATATAAGTTTGATTGTAAGGATTGTTCGGCATGTTACATTGGCGAAACAAAACGAAAATTGAAAGAAAGAATATCTGAACATGAAAAGTGCAAAAATAAATTACTACCCGTTCCACTACATATTGTTGAAAATAGTACCCATAAGTTTGATTGGAATAATGTAAAAATTTTGGATAGAGAAAAGAATTATAATAAGCGACTTATTTCCGAGATGCTTCACATTAACATGTATAAACACACTCTCAATAGAAAAGAAGACACACAATCACTGAGCCACACGTACAAGAAGCTTAATAACCTTTTCCAGAATAAACAAACCAACGCCGTTGACTGTATATAAGACAATGGCGGTTGGTTTTCATTCGCAGTTTAAAACATTGACGGTGGCAGTGGAAGTCGTTTTTCCTTCCACTTCCGAATATCATTATGTTATATAATTAATAATTGAATTTACTGGTAAGAAAAGTTTGTGCTCTTCATCGAAAATCTTGTATTGTGTTTGTAATATTTATTTGTTGTTTTTGTTTGGAATAAATAATAGCCTGATGAGGCCAGCGAACCTTGCTGGCGAAACGTTGCTGAATGTAATTTATATGGATTTTTTATTTTTCTCCATATTCCACGGATTGGCCCTCAAATATCGAATTTTCATGATTTTTTAGAAATATCTAAATGAAAGTAAACGTTAATGAGTCTTATAATATGTAATATCGGAAAAGTCATAAAGAATATATAAACATTTTATATTTTAATGATAAAAGGAAATTTCTCGGTATATGTGAATATATTTTCCGAAGCATCATGCAGCATAATATAGAATCTCCTGTTGTAAACTATATTGTATGTCGAAATGACTGTTTTCATGAAAACTCAAAGGCCTTTGAAGCATTACAACGCTAATATTTACGAATAAGTATGTATCTTTTTCAATACTTTGCAACGTCTATTTTTATAACATACTGTGCCCTGAATATTGATTTTTTAATATTTCAGATGGCAAGTAAAAGTGCATTGAATTCTATAAAGTTTGAAAGCAGAAATTACGTCATACAAACCCAACTCTTAGTTGAGTTCAATCGCGAGAAAATGAAATTCTAATTAACGCAGGCTCTGCTGTGACATTCAAATATTTGGTACCTTTTCACTTTTTTTTCGAGCTCGAGTTATTAAGAAACTACAATAAACAGAGATTTACGCAACAAAAGACGTCGCGAGCGGACGCGCGCGCGTTAATCTTCCGACCGCTTTTTTTTCTCGTCCCGGGGCTACATTTAATCGAGAGTCGACAATGCGATGCCAATGGACTATTATTTCGCCAGCCTGCGTTCATTGTTTAAAATCGCTCGACCGTCTGCGTAACATTATAAAGTCTCTTCACTCGTTTCCGCGAAAGTGCAAAAAGTCAAGAAAAGTTCGTAGGACGAACTCTCTCTCTCTTTCCCTCCCTCTTTCTTTACCTCTTGGTGAAACACATACAACATAAATAAGTTTTGTAAGAGCCGAGGGAGGCTGGGGGGAAACGTTGACGGAAGACAGAAAAACTAAACAAAACAGAAATTATCCATCTGCGAGTGTGAGCCCGCCCCGTCCGTCTACGCTCGCGTATCGCGACCGGGAAGAGAAAAAGTTTTATGTGTTTTGCGAGAGTAAATTTTAGATGATGACTTTTTGCTACGCGTTTTGCGACAGTGACTTGTAGCGAAAGAAAAGTCGTGTTTGTTTCAGTCTTCATCAACATTCCGGAAGATTTAAAAGGATTGAATCGTATTTTCTGCTTCAAAGTGTTTATTTATATTTGTGTACTTCTATACGTATTTGAAATTCCGAACGTTCATAATGAACGAAATATTAAGTTAAAGTTTCTAATTTTGGTTAGAATTCGTCGGAGTGTTTTTACTGGTGACTGCAAAAGTGAGAAGTGAAGAGATACATTTATCAACATTTTTTAAATGTATTAAATAGCCAAATTCGGCTAAATCTGAAAATAGCAAAAATCTTTCGTTCACTATGAACGTTCAAAATTTCAAATACCTACCTCTATAAAGTTTAGATAAATTTGGCGTAGCAGGTATGCTACTAGATTTTAGTATTTGAAAGAACTTCAAAGAAGTTTCTACTGCTAATACATAATATGTCTTTTCAGTGTAAGGGCGTACATATATTGGAACAACAGAACTTGTTATATTTTATTCTACGTGTGTGCACTGAGAGGAGGATTCGTTAAATCTTAACACGGTATTGTTACTATTAACATGCCTACGTTTTAATATGGCCAAATATGCGTATTATAATAGTTAATTCACCATCTGCGGTCAAACAATTTTGGCGTATTACAGTAAACCTTGATATTGTTATAGTTACAATATTAGATTTTACCTATTAATATCCTATTGAAATGTAGACATTATAATTATATTGTTACGAGCGAGCCATCGCAACTTTTAATAATAAAAAGGACCATCAAAAGATTATCTTCATTTGTTTTTGAGAAAAAATTAGTTTAGAAAAAAATAGCGTTTTCGTTGTCGCACGATAACAAGAGTAAAAATAAATCAATCGTCCTGAAATTGGCACAGATATAGCTGTTTTATATCATTAAACTAAATTCATTGCCCAAAAAAATTCCATCGTCACGACGAAAGATATTTGAGGTTAAAAATTTATTTTGAATATTTTTTAATAGCATTTCTTCAGAAAATATTTGATTTATTAACGCAAAAGCATTTGAGAAAAATTGCGTATTTATATTTCAAATTTATTGGTGAAGTACCTAATGTAATTGATTGACAAATTTGAAAATGTTTGATTTTGAATAAATATCCATAATGAATTAACATTTATAGTAAATTGAATCATGCTATTAGAGAATTAAAGATATTTTTATTGGTACATATATCCCCATTCTATATACTACATATGAGGCGTTTCACGTCAGCTCTCCAGGCGCGGCGCGCGAGCGCGAAATCATGCTGTTTTCAGCTTGTGTTTGAAGGGCTAAGATGTATCTAAAGAAAATAATCTCCAAGTGATTTCGATGTATTTTTTCCTCAGCTTTCCGATGGTGCTATTAGTTTCTCAAAATTTTTCAATTCTAAGTATTTCTTGAATAATATCTCGAAAAAATAAAAAAACCCCTGTGTAGATAAAGGCTATGTCCATGTAAAATTTCCTCCTCTTTCGATCTAGCAGGTCAAAAAAAATATTAAAAATATAGTTTTTGAGATATAACACGTTTTATGTTTTTTTGAGGTTAGAATTGAAAAATTTTGAGAAACTAATAGCACCATCGGAAAGCTGAGGAAAAAATACATCGAAATCACTTGGGGATTATTTTTTCTAGATACATCTTAGCCCTTCAAACACAAGCTGAAAACAGCATGATTTCGCGCTCGCGCGCCGCGCCTGGAGAGCTGACGTGAAACGCCTCATATATCCTCACTCCATACACACACGTAGGGGAGGGCGGGGCACGTGTGACACCCTAACTTTGATTAAAAATAACAACTAAACCGTGTATTATTTCAAAATGTACAAAAACGGAATAATTAGATCAGAAAAAAATAAAATAAAATAAACTATTAACTTTTTTTTCATTTTCTTTTAATTATTGATAAAATACAGAAAAGAAATTCTGAAAAAAATGCTCTACGTGCCCCACCGGCGGGTGGATTGTGGCACCCGACGGGGCACGCATGGCACGGTCAAATTTAATATTTTACTATAGGTATTTTTCAATTTTTTTTCCAGTAATTAATACTTTAATAATTATGCCATAATAAAATTTTCAAAAATCAAATAATTAATCAGTCTATTGAAAATTTAAAATTTTATTTTTATTAAGGAACATAACAATTTTTATTTTAAAATAAATTATTACATTTTAATAAATGATTATATATTATAAATTCCTTCTTATAAAATATGATCACAACATAATACTTTTGTTTGATTAACAAATTATCATTATTATTACAATAAGTTTAAATTTAAAGATTTCGCATCATTTTCATCTATATAGCATATTTGAACTACCTGACCATTGAAAAAGGCAGTTTGAGTATCTACAATTGATTCCTTCCTTACCATTGTTTTTTCTACTCTATAACTTAATACGCAGTCGAAATAATCGTTATTTATTTATTAATGTAATAATTGAAACTAAAAACTACTTAAAACTAAATTATTGCACTGCGTAGTTGTTAACCCATCTGGGGGTGGGTAGATATCCCGATAGGGGAAATCACAGACAGGGAAAATCCCGATAGGTGATTTTAGCGACAGGTATATTTTGAGATAGTAAGTTCAGCCGATCAAGGAAAATCTCAATAAGCAATATTACCGACAATTAAATCTTCAGAAAGAATTTTCACCGAGCGGGGAAAACGACGAAAGTATAATTATAGAAAGGGAATATGCCGAAAATGTTTTTAACGAATACCCAAAATATCGAAAGTGAAATTTCAGAAATGAAAATTATCGAAATGAAAAATACCGACGATAATAACATCCATGGGGAAAATGCCGAAACTTAGTTTCCATAATAGGTATAATGCCGAAATTCAATTCCCATACAGGCGAAAATACCAAAATCTTATAATATAAAATATAAATATCTCATACTCGAAAAAACACTGTAAAATCTCGTAAAAATACGCTGAATATTAACAATAATTCAGTCGGTATGTCAGTGAACTGAAAAGAAAAAATATGAGTTATTGTAATTTAAGTATACATCTTGAAATTCGCCGAATATAAAAAATATCTTTTTTGTTTTTTTATTTATGTATCCTATACAAACAATTAATTATTGTTATAAAAAATTTTAAAGAAATACATTAGTTTGCGAAAGAAAAGTATGTATTGGCAATATCTAATAAATATTTGTTTTGAAACAGGTATTTAATTACTATCCTGCTCGACTTAGTGGTTTCAAGTTAATCCATTATTGTAACAATCATACAAATATAATAACTAAGTTATACTTCTTAACAAAAGATAACGAATCGTTTTGAAATTTAACAGAGAGGTAGTTTTTTTCATATTTAAGAATCGATATTTTTATGAAATATTTTTATGAAATTTTTACGAAATTCATATTTTGAAAGTCAATTATTATCGTTGCCCTAGTACACGTTGCCGCGGGACTCAATCTGAAATTACTTTCTCGGGGATATGCCAGTAAACAATAATTATTTTATTTATATATGATGTACAAATTAAATAGAACTATTGCATATTTTGCTCTAAAACTTTATATGTGTGTTTTGGGGCTAATTTGGAATAAGTTAAAGAATTTTGACCAACATAACCTCTTGAAATTTTAACACAATGTTGTACTCGATAAGTGTAATAAGTGGTAAAAATTTTGAGTCCATCAATCGAATATTCTTTTTAAAAATGCAAATATAAGAAATTTATAAAAAAATTTTAACCTCAAATATCTTTGATCACAACGGTCAGATTTTTTTCGGCAAAGAACTGAATCCTTAGATATAAAAAAGCTAATTCTTTGCCAAATTTCAAAACGATTCATTGACTTTTACTCCTGATATCGTTAACGAAAGAAAACGCACTTGTTTTCAAAAATAATTTTTTTCTCGTAAACAAATCAACATAACCTCTTGAAATTTTAACACAATGTTGTACTCGATAAGTGTAATAAGTGGTAAAAATTTTGAGTGGAAAAATTTTTTGAGATATTAATTCAAGAAATATAAACCATATTTTCATTAATAACAAATGACAGGCTAGAGATAATTTAAATAAAAAAACCGCTGCCAATTCATTGGCACTTAGCTTTCTCAAGCTAATTTATCAATTCCTTTTTTTTATACTTTTATAAAATAATTTTTCTCAAAAACAAATGAAGAAAATGTATTGAAATTTTAACCAAATATAGTTTTTAATAAGTGTAATAAGTGTAATAAGTGGAAAATATTTCAAAATAATTAGTTCTTTAAGAAATAACAAAGATCTGTATTATTTTAATAAATTGTTTATTTTCATAATCTTATCTGCTTTCACAATGATTGAAAACTCGCTGTAGGGGTATATTTTTAATTTTATTTAAATAATACCGTCTTTAGTTATTCATAAAAAAATACATGTTTTTTGATTGATAGACAATTTCATTAACCTACCTTCATTATACCTCGTTGCAATATTTTTAAATAATGAACCTAATAGCTTATTAAATTAGAAAAAGCAAGTAAACAACACGCGTGCGTATCGCGCGTCATTTCCACTTTTTAGTAACAGATACATAAAGCCGTTTTCGAAAAATTTCGATATGAAAAGATGGCTAAAACAGTTTTAGCCTAAAATATCTCTCAAATTCATAAACGAATTATTTCATTACCATAAGAACTAATATAATAAATAATATACAAACTCAACATATCTACAAAATTTCAAAGAAATTAAAACAATTTTACTCTAGTTATTGTGCAACCGAGAAAGCCATTTTCAGAAATACCATAATGTTAAATATCAAATATTTTAAAAAGTAGCCATATAATCTTGATCACAGTAAAATAATTTGGAGGTAATATTAATTATGAAAAGGGTTTTTATATATCGTGAATTGAATGCGTATTAGTTGCGTTCCAAGTAGGTAGGTTATTTTGTATTATTTATATCTTAACATAAATACTTTTGTGTTGACACATTATTAATTGCATCTAATAAATGATTTAAAGAAGCGATTAAGTCAATTTTACTTCCAAAATCGCCAGACATACAACGCTCAATTTTTTTCATTTATTAATTTTACTAAAAATATTTTAACCTCAAATATCTGAAATTTATGGACCAATCATTTTGCCCCAAGAAATCGACATAAAAATCTAAAAAATACACCTCTACAAGAAATTTTGAAGCGAATAAGTCAATTTTATTCCAGCAATCGTTGCACATACAAAACTCATTTTTTTTTATTTTTTCATTTTTCAATGCTTACGTTTTTTTTTTATAATAACAGAACACCCTATAAAAGAAATTTTTTTTTAGGAAATATAGCTATTTTAATTTTATTTCGAATGCTGCCCATTCCCTTCGAATACATAGAGCTATTCTCGAAAATTACGATTTGAAAAAAGGTTAAAAATATTTTAACTTCAAATATCTCTTAAATCTATGGACCAATCATTTTGCCCAAATAACTCGATCGAAAACTATACAAAATCCACCTCTACGAGGAATTTTGAAGCGATTAAGTCAATTTTTACTCCCGCAATGGTTAGACATACTAAACTCATTTTTTTTCATTTTTCTATGTTTACGTTTTTATTAATAACAAATAACAGGTTTACTCCATAAAACGTGTGACATAGAGAACACATTTTTTCCATTTTTTAATTTTTTTCTCAAAAACTAACCAACAGAATCGATTAAAATTTTCACAGATTATAGCAATTTATATTCTGCATTATCGTGAATTTTCTCCAAAAAATTGACCGTTTACTTTAGGAGTTATTAGCTTTTAAAAAAAAACACGTTTTGTTAATAACAAGAGGGCCGTGAAAGCTAGATAATTTTTTTTTTGAAATTATAGGTTTTTTTATGCTCTTTCGAATGCGACCCATCTGATTCAAAAATTTAAATCCGATCATTAAAAAAAAATCAAAAATAAATTTTTCGAAAATCAAAAATTTGAAATAAAACAAAAACGAATCAGTAAATCATCAAAAATTATTTTCTTCCCGAATTCGGAATAAAAAACAAAAAAAATGAGAACCTGATGGTTAAAATCGACCGCGTAGATCCGGAGATAAAGCGGTATACATACACACACACGCACACACACACCCACACATCCATACAGACATTTTCTAAAATCATGTGAAACAAACTTCTAACACCTCTAATGATGTTTATAGAAAGTTTTAACGAAGTTGAAAAATTTACTATTACAAAGCTTCCTCTAGGAGGAAGCAAAAGAAATTGTAGGTAATTTAAAGACCTTTTAATACAAATTTAGTTTATTAAGTAATACTGGTTAAAACAAATTAAAAAATCAAAAAAACGAAAAATTCAAAATCATTTTTTGGTTATAAAAAAAGAAAATCGGTAAAATCAAAAAGTAGGGTATGCTCTCTCTATTCTCTTCCGAAACGAAGAGAATAAGCCTTTTCCGATGCAAATCGGTCGATCAGTTCAAAAGTTCTCGCCTGTATAGACAGAAACACACACACACACGCGCGCGCACGCACGCATGCACATACACGACACGAACATTTTTTATCAAAAACAACGGATTTTAGCGCAAAAAGTCTTAAAACATGTTCTTGAACATTTTTGGTTCAAAAATTTTTTTCACCGTTATAAAGCTTCCAATTTGAGGAAGCAAAAATATACATAAAGCATTGGCTAGCCAAATAAATAAAATTACGCAACTAAAAAACAAATTACGCATTGGGTTGTATTCGATACTAGTGATATTGAGGATATTTAGTATCTACACAAAGCCCCTACACAGGACTTTTTTAGCACGGCTAAGTTCTACACAAATAATATTAAGAAAAAATGTACACATATATAGTCTACACTGAGATAGATTACACGATTAAACTGTACATCATGTGTAGATCATATTAATGTAGATTTTAACTGTGCACAATTTATCTCGATAAATAGTTTGGGTGCCGAAATTCTCTGTGTAGAATTTATTTGTGTAGCATTTTAGAAAATACTTGTGTACGATATCGCCGCAAGTCGTCGATTAAATTTAAATACTTAATTATAGGTAATTTTTAATCAATTACATAAAATTTGATCTCAATTCAGGGCCCCGAAAAGGAACATCCCGAGATTTTGCAGAAAATGTATCGAATTTGAAAATTGAGCAAATCGCGATTTTTAAAAAACAGGCATGTAAAGAATTGAAATGCGCATTTTTATGTGAAGAAATCAAATTTTCATCTTTATTAGTTTTATTAAAAATCCCAATAAACTGTTTTTTTTTTTTGGAAAAAAAAGTTTAATATAATTTTCTGTTCAACTCGCCAGAACTTCGTTCAGATCAAATATTTCATTCAGAAATTTTTACCCAATAAATTTTGCAGTATTATAGGAATATTATAATCCATAGCGCAATAATAGATGTTGTTATTGAACCAAACAGCGAATTTTATAACAATTTTTTTCGCTATTTTAAACCTGCATTTTCAAATGCAAAAGTTATGTAACGAATTTTCGAATTTTGCTCCATGTATTGTTGCTAAATAGAATTTTTTGTGATTGTTACGATAAATGCTGTAGAAAGCCGCGCGCCGCGGTACACTATTACGACAAGCTTACGACACGATCACAAACAATGGTACAAATTTTTAACAACAATACATAGACTACTGAAATTTTCGTGTCGTGCGACCGTCGTAACACATATAGCGTGGCGCGTGGCCTTCAACAGCATTTATCGTAACAATCACGAAAAATTCTATTTAGCAACAACTTTTGCATTTGAAAATGCAGGTTTAAAATAGCGAAAGAAATTATTATAAAATTTGCTATTTGGTTCAATAACAATCTTTACTATTGCACTATCGTTTATAATATTCCTAATACTACAAAATTTATTGTGTAAAAGGACCCCGCACACAATGTATGGGAAAAAATCATTCGGTCAAATTTTGGGGGGTTTTGCCCATGAGAACTTTTGTTCAGGACCTCAAGATCTATCTTTTCCCCAAGTTTGATCCAATTTGACCGAATGATTATTTTCCATACATTGTGTGCGGGTCCTTTTTGAAGGAAATATTTGATCAGAACGAAGTTCTGGCGAGTTGAACAGAAAATTACATTAAACTTTATTTTACTCAACAATAACATCCGATTGGGCCGATAAAAATGTGAATTGATAAGTCATATCAAGACCTTTCAGAAAATGGACCTACTTCCCACCGATATCCAAATTCGGTGCCGAAAAAAAAAATTTCGATTTTTCGATATTTTGCTTTATTTTTTTTACCCGACTTAATATTATCCGATCAACTATATAATTGAACTTGCACAACTCCAAATAAGCTTTAAATACGTGCCAAAAATAAACTTGATATCTCTGACCAGTTTCAAGTTATGCTGCGGACAAATTTATAACACACACACAAACACACACACACACACACACACCCACAGACCCCCCCCCCTCCACACACACACACATACACACAGACACACACACAGACACCAGCACACACACACAGATACATATGCACAGAAATCTTCAAGAAAACGCATATTTCGACTCAGGGATCTCAGAAATATAAAAAATCATCGAAATCTCGGGGTCGAAAAATTTGACCGTTAATAAGCTTTCTCTTTGAGAAAGCAAAAAATCTTAACTGTTAACGAACGGACGATTGGATATGGACAAATGGAATGGTCATTTATAGTTAGATGATTTCGTTAAGAATTAAGTTAGATTTGTTTACTCAAACGATTCGTGACTTAACTGTTAACGAATTTGTCTAATTTTAAATGAACATTCCATTTGTCCATATCAAAACGTCCGTTCATTAACAGTTAAGATTTTCTTTTCTCTGTGCACCTGCGCAGAGACATATTGCCAACATTTTTAAAGTTAAAACGCAAAATTTACAAAAAACAAATATCACAATAAAAAAGCTAAGAAAAGGTACGTCTAAAACGCTGAATGTACATTTTTTAATAGTACATTTTAGTATCGCAGACACGAGTTATAACTAGCATGATTTGTCGCTCGCGGGGAGGGGGTGACGCGAACGACTCCATAATAGGTATCATTTTACTGATGCCAAGGCCATTTGTAACTTTACGCATTTTTATGAAAAAATCAAGAAAACAATATGTTACAACAAAAGTGAGGAAAGAGATGTTCTTAAGAATTGAAATCTCGGATTCCCTTGACCATTTTATAAAAAATGGAAAGTTCTTTTGAACAATTTGAAAATATTTTATGGATAAAATAGATGTATTTTCTAGGGGGGGTTAAGAATTACAATGGTCAGAAATTCCGATAGCGAAAATCCCGATAGATAATTTAACCGATAGCTAAATCATCGGAATAAGGTTCTAATCTAATAGGAAAAATTCCTACGAGAAAGTTATAAATGGTCAATAGTTCCGAAAATAATTTTGACAGTGGTCAAAAGTTTCATAAATAATTTTGACAATGGTTCATGGTAACGAAAATGAAATATCCGAAAGTTCAAATTGTCGAAATAAAAACTATCAACGGTTATATCACAGATAGGTACACATTCCGAAAATCGGTGGTTAAACAGGCCGAAATTTCGAAAACTAATAAAACACTTCTTAAAACGTATATAAAGATAAACGTTTGCGCTAGATGCGTTAGTACAATTGATTAATCAAAATATAAGTTGATTAAGTCAATAATCTGATTACCAATAAGCTATAAAAACATATACATAAAACATTGGTGAGTCAAAAAATAAAATTACGCAACTAAAAAACAAATTACGCATTGGGTTGTATTCGATACTATAAGCGATATTGAACATATTTAGTATCTACACAAAGCCCCTATACAGAACTTTTATAGCACGGCTAAGTTCTACACAAATAATATTAAGAAAAAATGTACACATATATAGTCTACACTGAGATAGATTACACGATTAAAATGTACATCATGTGTAGATCATATTAATGTAGATTATAACTGTGCACAATTTATCTCGATAAATAGTTTGTGGGCCGAAATTCTCTGCATAGACTTTATTTGTGTAGCATTTTACAAAATACTTGTGTACGATATCGCCGAAACTCGTCGATTAAATTCACATACTTAATTATAGGTAATTTTTAATCAATACCGCGATTTTGCAGAAAAAGTATCAAATTTGAAAATTGAGCAAATCGCGATTTTTAAAGAACAGGCATGTAAAGAATTGAAATGCGTATTTTTATATGAAGAAATTAAATTTCCATCTTTATTAGTTTTATTAAAAATCCCAATAAACTATTTTTTTTTTTTGGATAAAAAAAGTTTAATGTAATTTTCTGTTCAACTCGCCAGAACTTCGTTCAGATCAAATATTTCATTCAGAAATTTTTACCCAATAAATTTTGTAGTATTAGGAATATTATAAACCATAGCGCAATAATAGATATTGTTATTGAACCAAACAGCGAATTTTATAACAATTTTTTTCGCTATTTTAAACCTGCATTTTCAAATGCAAAAGTTGTGTAACGAATTTTCGAATTTTGCTCCATGTATTGTTGCTAAATAGAATTTTTTGTGATTGTTACGATAAATACTATTGAAGGCCACGCGCCACGCTATACGTGTTACGACGGTCGCACGACAAGAAAATTTCAGTAGTCTATGTATTGTTGTTAAAAATTTGTACCATTTTTCGTGATCGTGTCATACGTACGTCGTAATACGTGTACCGTGGCGCGCGGCCTTCAACAGCATATGTCTTTTATTCATCTCATTATCGTCTTTTTCGCTCTAAAAGAAAAACCGCTGCCAATTCATTGGCCCCGTGGCTTCCTCAAACTTAATTTGCTGATTCCTTTAATTATTAATAACAAAATTTATAATTTTTTCAACAATTTATGATATAATTCTAATTAAATTAATTTATGAATATTAAAAAGTATTAATTTTTTAAATTATGTATAAAATATGAATAATAATAGGTATGATTTATTTTTTAAATTACGTGTGAAAAACAAATAAAATTCCTAATAACGTTTACTTCAAATTATATTTTCTTTGTGAAATTTCACACATACCTATATTGCCTATACCAGCCACAAAATTGTCTATAAATTTCATGTTTATACATAAAGCCGTTCCCGAAAAATTATGATTTGAAAAGAGGACTAAAACAGTTTTAGCCTCAAATATCTCCGAAATGCATAAATCAATTCTTTTACCATAAGAACTAGTATAATAAATAATATACAAACTCTACATCTCTACAAAATTTCAAAGGAATTAAAACAATTTTACTCTAGTTCGTCGTGCGGGATGAAGAAAAGCCAACTTGGAAGTTACAGGCGAAGAAAAGCCAAAAATGCGTCTAAGGCGAAGAAAAGCCAGCTTGCATCCTCCCGGACGAAGAAAAGCTAAGAATTGAAATCTCGGATTCCCTTGGCCATTTTATAAAAAATGTAAAATCCAAAAAGGTTCTTTTGAACAATTTGAGAATATTTTATGGGTAAAATAGATATATTTTCTGGGGGGGGGGGGGGTAAGAATTACAATGGTCAGAAATTCCGATAGCGAAAATCCCGATAGGTAATTTAACCGATAGCTAAATCATCGGAATAAGGTTCTAATCTAATAGGAAAAATTCCTACGAGAAAGTTTTGAATGGTCAATAGATCCGAAAATAATTTTGACAGTGGTCAAACGTTTCGTAAATAATTTTGACAATGGGTCATAGTAACAAAAATGAAATATCCGAAAGGTCGAATAGTCGAAATAAAATCAATGATAAGAAATGATGGTGAGGATCAACCCAGGTAGACAAAAAAACACTTTAACTTTCCATTTTCAAAACCACAACGTTTCGCTAGTTAGTTTTCTAGCCTCATCAGGTAATCATTTATTTAACTATAAAAACAAAGACACAATAGAATCTTAAACATGGTTATTTTGGTTGTAATCACAAAGAGAGAATACTAAAAAATACATACAATATAGTTATTATCATCGTAGGTATTTTTAAGAGCTAGAAGCTCTACGTCCTATTACACAAGCTACATCGCCAACCGACAAACTCACGTTTCACAAAGTAGTATATATAAATAAATCGCTCTCGCATTTTCATCCGTAATCAAAACAATCAATACATAAATACAAATCAACAAACATTATAATTATATAAAACGATGAGAATTCAAATCAAATTTATTAAAAATTCTGTTGTACTGACTATTTAAAAATTGTGTGTCTTCCTGTCTGTTGATTGTGTTATCAATAAAATTGATGTGCAGCATTTCAGAAATACGACGTTTTTCTCTGTTACTTTCCCTATCTAATATTAATGTGTTAGCCCAATCAAAATTGTGTGTAGGATTATCTTTGATATGTTGTGGAACAGGAAGCAATTTGTGTGTGTGTGTGTGTGTGTGTGTGTGTGTGTGTGTGTGTGTGTGTGTGTGTGTGTGTGTGTGTGTGTGTGTGTGTGTGTGTGTGTGTGTGTGTGTGTGTGTGTGTGTGTGTGTGTGTGTGTGTGTGTGTGTGTGTGTACAGGCGAGAACTTTTGAACCGATCGACCGATTTGCATCGGAAAAGGCTTATTCTCTTCGTTTCGGAAGAGAATAGAGAGAGCATTACCCTACTTTTTGATTTTACCGATTTCTTTTTTATAACCAAAAAACAATGTCGAATTTTTCGTTTTTTTGATTTTTTAATTTATTTCAGCCAGTATTAATAAACTAAATTTTTATTAAAAGGTCTTTAAATTACCTACAATTTCTTTTTTTATTTAAATTATTTCTAGCCTGTCATTTGTTATTAATGAAAATATGGTTTATATTTCTTGAATTAATATCTCAAAAAATTTTTCCACTCAAAATTTTTACCACTTATTCCACTTATCGAGTACAACATTGTGTTAAAATTTCAAGAGGTTATGTTGATTTGTTTACGATGAAAAAATGATTTTTGAAAACAAGTGCGTTTTCTTTCGTTAACGATATCAGGAGTAAAAGTCAATGATTCGTTTTGAAATTTGGCAAAGAATTAGCTTTTTTATATCTAAGGATTCAGTTCTTTGCCGAAAAAAATCTGAATTTCTTATTTGCATTTTTAAAAAGAATATTCGATTGATTGACTCAAAATTTTTACCACTTATTACACTTATCGAGTACAACATTGTGTTAAAATTTCAAGAGGTTGTGTTGGTTAAAATTCTTTAACTCATTCCAAATTAGCCCCAAAACACACTTATAAAGTTTTAGAGCAAAATATGCAATAGTTCTATTTAATTTGTACATCATATATAAATAAAATAATTATTGTGTACTACGGCATATCCTCGAGAAAATAATTTGAGATTGAGTCCCGCGGCAACGTGTACTAGGGCAACGATAATAATAATTGACTTTCAAAATATGAATTTCGTAAAAATTTCATAAAAATATTTCATAAAAATATCGATTCTTAAATATGAAAAAACTACCTCTCTGTTAAATTTCAAAACGATTCGTTATCTTTTGTTAAGAAGTATAACTTAGTTATTATATTTGTATGATTGTTACAATAATGGATTAACTTTAAACCACTAAGTCGAGCAGGATAGTAATTAAATACCTGTTCAAAACAAATATTTATTAAATATTGCCAATACATACTTTTCTTTCTCAAACTAATGCATTTCTTTAAAAATTTTTATAACAATAATTAATTGTTTGTATAGGATACATAAATAAAAAAACAAAAAAGATATTTTTCTTACTCGCCCACCCGAAAGTACGTACTTTCGCATCCTATTTTAGACAAACCGCGCGCTCTGATTGGCTGCCGAAATTTCCTGACCCGCGGCGCTTGAGCGCCCGCGCGCATGTCTGACGAAAGATGTTTGTGCGGTGTGAAGGTTAGACACGTACGAAATAAACAGAGGAAAGTGCACAGGTGACGACAAAAAAGAGTTAAATGAAATAAAAAGTGGTGTTGTTTGATCGTGGTCATTGTTTTTTCCTCTTGTTTCCTACACGTACTTTCGAGTCGTGTAGAAACAATTAAGTAAACGTATGGACGGAAGCGTTCGAAGAAATATGTTTGTGTGGTGTGAAGGTTAGACACGTACGAAATAGACAGAGGAAAGTACACTTGTGACGAGAAAAAAGAGTTAGTTGAAATAAAAAGTGGTGTTGTCTTTTTTTAATGAATGTGTTTCTGATGCCCGCCCCGACCAGCAAAACCTCGGCTTCGCCTCGGTCTTGCAAATGTCGGGCGGGCATCAAACCATCTGTGTAACAGCGAAAGTAGCAGACGGCCAAAAAACCAGCTCTCCACGCCGGGTCGAAAGAAAAAACGGTCGGTAATATCGACTGAGCTACCCAAAGCGGCCGACAGAGGCAGTACTATCGAGCGGGTCGAAAGAAAAACTAACACTCAAACGTCTCAAACACAGCTAGCAGACGACAACGCAATTTTATCAATTATTTAACAATTACAGAACGTACTTTCGGCCGGGGAGTAAGAAAAATAGTATACAATACTTGGACCGGAAATTGGATGCCCTGGCCGTGCGTCATGACGCCCTCGGCTTCGCCTCGGGCGTCATACCACGCACGGCCCGGAAATCCAATTTCCGGCCCACGTATCGTAATGTACTATTTCTTACTCGCCCACCCGAAAGTACGTACTTTCGGCCCGCATCTCCGGGCCGAAAGAGAAACTTTCGCATCCTATTTTAGACCAACCGCGCGCTCTGATTGGCTGCCGAAATTTCCTGACCCGCGGCGCTTCAGCGCCCGCGCGCATGTCCGAGGAAAGATGTTTGTGCGGTGTGAAGGTTAGATACGTACGAAATAAACAGAGGAAAGTGCACGGGTGACGAGAAAAAAGTTAGTTGAAATAAAAAGTGGTTTTGTTTGATCGTGGTTATTGTTTTTTCCTCTTGTTTTCTACACGTACTTTCGAGTCGTGTAGAAACAATTAAGTAAACGTATGGACGGGAGCGTCCGAGGAAAATATGTTTGTGCGGTGTGAAGGTTAGACACGTACGAAATAGAGAGAGGAAAGTGCACGTGTGACGAGAAAAAAGATTTAGTTGAAATAAAAAGTGGTGTTGTCTTTTTTAATGAATGTGTTTCTGATGCCCGCCCCGACCAGCAAAACCTCGGCTTCGCCTCGGTCTTGCAAATGTCGGGCGGGCATCAGACCATCTGTACAATAGCGAAAGTAGCAGACGCACAAAAAACCAGCTCTCTACGCCGGGCCGAAAGAAAACACAGTCGGTAATATCGACCGAGCTATCCAAAGCGGCCGACAGAGGCACTACTATCGAGCGGGCCGAAAGAAAAACTAACACTCAAACACAGCTAGCAGACGACAACGCAATTTTATCAATTATTTAACAATTACAGAACGTACTTTCGGCCGGGGAGTAAGAAAAATAGTATACAATACTTGGACCGGAAATTGGATGCCCTGGCTGTGCGTTATGACGCCCTCGGCTTCGCCTCGGGCGTCATACCACGCACGGCCCGGAAATCCAATTTCCGGCCCACGTATCGTAATATACTAAATTCTCGTTGCTCCAAGCGACTTAAAAATGAAGTCAACCTTGTTTCTAAGCACCGATTTTCAATCTTATTAAATTAAATGTTAAACATTATCTATAATCTCAAAAGTATAGAGGAAAATTCTAAAAGCATATCTAATTAGGTTTATGTAAAAATTACATTTTTTGCATTCATTAATATTAAAAATATGAGGGTGCCAAACTTACCTACCTGACACGCCATGCCCCGCCTTCCCCTATGAGAAAAGTAGTGTATTGACATTTCAAACGTGTATTTTCGACAAATATATATTAAAATTTGGTATGATACAATTAATTATCATCATGAAAAATTTTAAAATGGAATAAATACATTAGTTTGAGAAAGCTAAGTGCCAATCTATTGGCAGCGGTTTTTTACTTTCTTAGCTTATTTATGCGATTCTATAGTAATTACGTCTAAAGTTCATTCAAATTAACATTTTTTAAGTTATGCAATTGAAATCAACCACTTTTATATGCCTAAAGCCTCTGTAAGTTTCCTAATAAAACACATTTACAAAACGACGTATCGGCTGCGATCAGGAAATCAAGTATTGTGAACATCCGAACCGGACCCGGCGAATCGAACGTTGAAGCAACGGCATGCGGATACGAGTTACCGCATATCCGTCAATCACACAGAAAATCACACGGGCCTAATCAAAACAGCGTTACATGCCGTGTAAATGCTTTGCATGGCATACGCTATATGCCACGGCCACTCCCGCTCGGTTTTCTGTTCATCGTCGTCATATTGTAATTGTACTCCTTGCCTCTTCTTATTCTGCATATTTGTACGGATATTCATCCGTAACACTATTACAATATTGTAGTTTCGAATTTCAAACAGATAAATCTGTTAACTATATACTTTTCTCAATGAGATAAATTATATTCCATATATCAGTAGTCCAGGTTTAATTTCCGAAAAAAATGTCTTACGTGCTTGTACAAGCAGCTTACGCTTATTTGACTTATTTTATAAGATAAGAAAACCTCTCTGAAATGCACGTCGAAGACAGTGTCTGTAAAAGAATGAAACATGAATCTCTACTTCGCGAGGCTCAACAACTTATATCACCTTTCCCTTTGACTGAAAATTGACGCATATATATTCTAACGCTTAAATTCAATTTATATGAGTACCCCGAAAAATTATTAACAATTAACCAATTTTAATAGACGTGCATACTTTGCTTTATCCACCTGCAATTGATTTGTCCCAGCAAGTGAGCTATACCTTTGTCCATATAAACACCGTAGAAACCTCGGAGCGAACTTTACTCAGATATCCGTGTGACACAGGAAACTCAAGGTTCGCTGCATTAACCCACATAATTAGTTGATCGAATATATTTTAGGGATTTATGTCATATACCGTATGGGCTGAAACACCAAAGCAAATGTTCACAGCGATTACCCATGCAAGTACTAACCACACCCAGAGTTGCTTTACTGCGGCAAACGACCGACGTACAGTTTTGCTACCGCATCGAAATGCCAGTTAATCAATTTTAACATTTGTTTTCGAATTTCATTTGTCAAATCTTTCATATCGCATTTACATCTGATTAATTGCAAATAAAGCCTGTGCCGCGTAGGAAACGATCTCGTATACGCGAATTTTATAAAAACCATTACTTAATTCTCAATAGTATTTAATTGATATGATTGTAATTAAACTACCCATACATACGCATCTACACACAGTTCTAATTACCGAGTCGCTTAATGACCAATTAAAATGTACAATCCTCTCTCCCAAATCCAACCCACCCGTTCGTTATACGTATGGAAGCCCGAGATTGCGGATTCATTAAAAAACTTCATTTCTCAGCCGTACCATCGAAATTTCGACTAACTACTTCTTTCTTCTCTTCCAACTTCTCTCACACAGGCCACAGTTCCAATGACGAAAAATCGGCGAGTTCCTTTTCCCGTGTGCGAAAAAAAGACAGAGTTAAGATACGAAGGCATCGGGGGGGGGTCGCTAATGGGTCATTTTCTTAAGTACCCGAAAAGTCGAGAAACGTCTTATCTGGCTGCCCGTGCGTCCGATGAGACGACGGCGAGTTCGCGCCGTTTTTCCAACCCCAGATTGGAGCAAATGAAAGAAAACTTCGATCGCAATCTATATCCGCCGCCGTAGGGAGGCGCGAAGGTAGTAGTTGAATTTCATTCGAGGCCCCCAGACGCTTGTGAAATTCAAGTATACATATAGAAGCCGCCCGACTCACCTCCCAACCCCCACGCGCATAAGTAGTAGGGGAAGTGAAAGGGAGGATTATTTGATTATGGATGGAGAGCGCGGGACTGAGGAGGAGCACTGTAATTCGAGCTGGAATCTTCGAGTTCAGCTCGCGGAGCGTGCAGGCGAAAAGTTATCGATTAGAAAGGAGCGCGCGCGGCGAGACCGTATACTGGTGAGTTCTTAATTAATTTGGAATTTTATGCTTTCTTCTTCTCCCTTCCGCGGAAGGGGTTAGATTGAATTTGCATTAATGGGCTATATTGTAAGGAGATTCCTTCCACCCCCTTCCTCTGTCTCACCCCCACGGTTCAGTCTCTCTTTGGGTAGCTTTGTGCCGAGTCTGGCGAGACGTTTCCGCGATCGTCGATGGCGAGCACTCGGGTACAAATTGGAAGCGCGCCTCGCGACGACTAATTCCTGGCTTTGCCTGTGGATTTCGGCCAAGTATCAAGAACATCGTCGATCGATCGACAGGAAGCTTGTAAAAAGATCTTTGTCAAGGTTTCTCGATTTTAACGTGTTTTTAACTACTCGGCTCACGGTTCTTATCAGCCATGGTTTTTAAAGGGGATCCATGGCACGATAACTCCGTCCTCTTATCTCATGATTATAGAGTTAAAACTTTCCGATCTAACATCAGACCTAACTTTATCAATAAACTGACGATTCCTTAATAAATAATTTCGTATTCTGTTATAATTGAGAGTATTAGTTATTTACATACTTTCTAACCGAGATAATTTTCATTTTAATTTGTTCCTCAATTCAATTAAAAGTTTAAATTTCGCTCCACAATACAACAGACAGAAAAACAACTAATTTGCTTATAACAAATAATAAAAAAAAAATTGCGATAAACCATAACATTTTTTCCTTTCTCCCGCGAAATTTTTATTTTTATTTGACTTTTAATGTCCCCCTTCAGGGGACAGATACATCTTAAATTATCAGAAAATAAGAAACAATTTTACTCCAGTCATTTTGCATCAAAGAAAATTGTTTTTAGAAATACCAAAAGTTTAAATATCAAATATTTAAAGGAGTAACCGTATGATCTGGATGAAATTTTATATATGTATTGCCTATATTGCATAAAAAATAGTCAATAAATGTCAAGCTGATACATGAAGCCGCCATTTAGAAATTAAGATTTTTAAGAAAACGTAAAAACATTTAACCTTTAAATATCTCTAAAAATTCATGAGTGTCAATTTAGAGTGTAAAGTCGGGCACTGTCGAAATAGTGCATATCGTCACTCCCGAATAAAAAGGTGACATCTCAGCGCCCGGTTAGAAAAGGTGCCATCTCAACGTCTGGTTAGAAAAGGGGGTCAGCTCGGCGCCGAGTTAGAGAAGGAACCATCTCGGCGCTCCGTTAGAGAAGGAGTCATCTCGACGCTCGGTTAGAGAAGGTGCCACCTCAGCGCCTGGTTTAAAAAGCTGCACCACACAGCCATACACACACATACCCCCTTACAGACATTTTCTAAAATCATGTGATTCAAGCTTCTAACACCTCTGATCATGTTTCTAGAGTGATTTAAGGAAACTTAAAATTTTACTATCAACAAAGTTTCCTCTAGGAGGAAGCAAAATAAAACTGCAAAAATTCTACTGCATTATTTGATTGAAAATTTTCAGAATAACTCTAAAAACAACGCAAAAGCATTCTGTCGTTTTATTTGGATTTTTTTTTCTAGTTTTCCGTTGTTTGTATTTTGTTGTTATTTATTTGTCACTAGTAATAATTATTGAACAATTTCATAACTAATTATGGTTTTCTAACCACTATTAGGATCTTGAGAAAGTAGAGAATGGAAAATAGTCAATAAATTGGATATGTATCGTAAGTATACAAATAATTAAAAAACCGTTAGGATTTAGGTGGATCGCTGGTGACCCGCTGCGCTGCAAAGGGTTAGTAAAATGAGTCGCTAACATTTTTGCATGATAACATATTTAGAAGTAATAAATATCTGCTCATACAGTCTACTTATTGCTTCCTCAAAGATTTTTTGAAATCATGAACAAATTTTCTAGAAAAAAAATGTTTAGAAATATATTTTAAGACATTTGGTATAAAACCCCACCATATTTAAGCAAATTGCTTTCTCAAAAAATATTTTTGAGAAAACATGTCAGTGTTACACATAAGAAATGACTAATACATTTTAGTTAAAAAATGTGCATACGAATGGATGCAGTTTGCGTGTATCTAAGTGCATACGGATGGATGCAGTTTTCGTGTATCTAAGTGTATACAGATGGATGCAGTTTTACGTGTATCTGCGTGCATACGGATGGATGCAGTTTGCATGTATCTGTGTGCATGTACGGATGGATACAGTTTGCGTGTATCTGTGTGCATACGGATGTGCGTATGGTTGTGCGTGTGTGCGTAGGGTTGCGTGTGCGGGTGGGACTAGTTATATCGAAAGGCTGATAGAAGCCTTACCCTTCACAGAAAATTAAAAGTAGAACACGCGTGGTCCATTAGCAGAAGTACATTTATCACACAGGATTTAAACAAAAGGCGCGATTAACAGAATACAGAAAAACATAGATATACCTACAGAATAAATTAATTTCATACTATCACAATTGTAGAAAACACATAGTACGAAAGGCGGATTTATAGAAAATAAATGAAACGATTGTCACGAATACAGAAAATGCTATATGTACACATTAATATAGAAAAAACTATGGTTACTTCTACATGTATGGCATTCGTCTTATGTATTTTCTATGAATGCACCTTTCGTATTATGTGTTTTCCACATACAATTGTGGCAGTATGCAATTAGTTTATTCTATAGATATATTTATGTGCTTTTTGCATTCTGTTAATCGTGCTTTCTGCTTTAAGTCCTGTATAATAAGCGTGCTTCTACTATTGAGGCACGCGTGTTCTATTTTTAATTTTCTGAAGGGTGGGGCATCTAGCTATCAGCCTTTCAATATATCTAGTCCCACCCGCATGTGCACGTGCGTGTGTATGTGTGTGTGTATATGTGTGTATGTATGTTTTTTACAGGGTGCACTAACAGCTATTTTCGTAAAAACCATTGTAATATACAATTTACTCAATCGAAAGCTCATACAAAGATGATGCAGTGCAAGGTTTTTGGAATAGCAACAAATACAAGCTATCGGTGTATATTCTCAAAATTTGTTGCAGTACTGAAAAGTACATTTTGAAAGGTGTTTATCTTCTGATTCGCGAGAATGAGTTTACATTTCGTTAGACTATTAATAACAACTAAACAAACTCTGTTTGCAATTCAACAGCGCGAAATATCGTAAGCCAGGCAGGCGTAAAAAAATTCATTTTCCGAATTCCGCGGTGATCGTCAAATCAAATCGAAAAGAATTCGCGGGCGCGTGCGTGCAAAAGCCGTATAAATGGAAATTGAGATCATTCAAGCCCAAAAATACACTTTTGTCCTTTCGACAAAAGCTTCGAACCTATATATATATATATATATATATACACGGGATACAGCGTCCGTGTCGAGCATGTAGTAGCACCCGTGACGCAATGCGTGTTACATGGGTTGCATGCGCACACGTGAACGCAAACACGTAAACGAGCGCCAGCGCAAGGCCGGTTATCGGCACCAAAAGGCAGAGTTGTGGAAGACAGGATTGACCCACTGACTGAAATTTGCGTCCCCGCTTTTCAACAAACCATAATTTCTGCGAGCTATTTGAAATCGAATAAAACTATAGGCAATTAGCATTATGCACAAAATAAAACTTCTTTTTAAATAATTTAGATATATCTATATTGAAGTTTTTATAGTTCGATGCATGTATAAATGTACTGCAATGCTAAAAGACAGCACGATAGTAGATAACCCTGACGTCGCAACGATTTTGAACAGCTGTTCTTAATTTTATGATTAACTAAAAAAGAAGAAAAATATGACCAATTTATTTTTCACGTGTACTGTACAAATACAATATCCTCTGTGAATTTCAAGTCTATACGAATTCATCCAATAGCTATACAAACTCTACCTACCCGCACAAAATTTCAAAGCGATTTAATTAATTCTACTCCAGTTATCGTGGATCAAAGAAAAGAAATTTTTATTACAATTTTTTTTTTTCAGAAAGAACCAAGCGTAATACTTGAAAATTTAACAAATTATAATATCCGCATTTATTTTTGAGATATTGACTGACTATAATTATTAATACCATTTTTATAAATTGCAGATAATTTCATTCTTTTTTAAACTCGTTCTCGGAGGGAAATGGTCCTCAACTACATCAATATTGCCAAAATTATGATAATAAAATATTATTTACGATGGAAACCCTTCATACGCGACCCAAAAAATAATAAAAATATGAATGTACAAAAAAGACGGCACTAATACCATATTTTAAATAAATTCTACTTTCACGTTACATGGCACGTCTATATATAGATATACTACTCTCTAAAATTGAAATAGTGAATAGTCCTCTAATTTTCATAGTCGACAAGTTTTCCACTATTGAATTAGTAAAAATTAGTTTACTAATAATTAGTGAAATTTTCACTTATTATTATAGTGAACTAATTTGTTTACTATTGAATTAGAAGAAAGATACGTGTTTAGTTGCGCCGTTGCGACTTGCAAGGCAGCGCATATGGCACCGCAACACGCAAGTAAACGGAATCCGGCCGGCTATATGGAGAATCGTGTCAAGAAGGGTGAGCGGGTGGTACCATATATAAAATTCCTTAAATATGTAATATATTTCAATTAAAATGCACCTATTTAATTAGTAGATTGAAACTAATTGATAAGTAGATGTTTTACTAATCAAATAAGTGCATTTGAATTTTCGAGCTACTAAAAAAACACTTATTTTTTAGTAATATTTTACTAATTGTAATAGTGGATATTTTCACTATTTCAATTAGGGCATATACTAATTCGCGGTGGAGCAATTTTAACTATGTAAATTAGTGTATATACACTATTAATTAGTAGATTTCCACTATTGCAACATTAGAGAGTATAGTAACGCTGCAAAATCACAAGAAAATTGATTTTTCGGAGAACGTCCTTAAGTGCACTAATAATATATAATCAAATTTAGTTTTAGAGTATAAAAATAGAGTATAAAAAAATGAAAAAATAAAACATTGAAAATCGCTATAACAGAAAAGAAAATCAACATTGACCAACACAAAAAGAAATATTTTTTTCGAACTATATAAGTAAAAATAAATAGTAAGCGCTATCCGAAAAAAAAATGTCGGTGAAAATTAGTCAAATAGATTCTGAGACCTATCCGTGCATGTAGCGCACGAGCGCACTTACAAATACGCGAACATTTTCTAAAAAAAGTATATTTCGATTTGAAATATCCTTTAAAATTTTATTTCATTTCAAAGCATAGGTACGGCTTTAAGGTGGCAAATTATTTGCAGGCAGTGAAAGAAAATAGAAGCCCATTAAACTTATTGCTGTCGTCACACCCCCACCCGGGCGCCTTCCTCTGCGCGGATTTCAAATCCGGGTCTTGGAAGCCGTTCAAGGCTTCCCGGCGCGTAACAGCGTAACATTACTTAATCGCTCGCTTCCTAACTTTCTCTCTCGCACACGCTCACCTACCTTTCGCTCTTTTTGACCGTGTATTACAAGAAGCAGGCGACTACTGGATTATACGCGACAAATTGCACGTTGTCCCAACGATCAGTGTCGACTCTTCGCTTGGCGGGCTACCCGTTGGAAAAAGAGAGCGAGATTAGTATTGGGAGTGTTCTAAGTCAGTTTTTTACCAGTGTGACTGATGATAGTGAATGTATTACTGCAACGCGTCGTTTAAGCCTGGATTTAAGTTGTTAGATCTACCTTTTGTACATTATTACTTAGCTATTTTTATTTTAAATAATTAAAGATGTACTTCGTAGGAGTGGATAAACATTTGATTAAGTATTGCAAATAATAGATAAATGATACTGAGTGGTATAACATGATTACCAAAGAAATTTATGAGAACATGAAGTTTCAAACATAATAATTCAGTTTAACCCTTTTGGCGCCGAAGGTATTTTTCGTTAAATTAAAGAAAAAATCTGTGGGAATAAAAACGATTATTATTATTATTATTATTATTATTATTATTATTATTATTATTATTATTATTATCATTATTTTATTTTAAGGTCGAATAGTACAATGGATACGTTTAAAATCCGTTTTATTTCATTAAAATCAAAATTTCAAGCCTGAAAGTGCTTGAACGTATACGTCCTATTGGGCGCTAATGGGTTAATATAAACTATTGGTATCAAGTAAAGATACATAAAATGAAAATTAAATAGTACAAACATATTTTTTAGAAAAAATTATTTTATTATTTTGTTTAAATATATAATTTGTTTTTTTTATATAAACTATTAATTTTTCAATTAGTAATGGAATTTATATATTTTTGTCAAGCCCAAAAAAAGAAAAAAGTGGCATGTTCTAGAGACTGAATAAACATATTCCCATGTATTATGGTCTCCTAAACACGAATCCGAAGTCAAAATTCCTCCATCCCGTATAGTAAGGATTTTGAGATATCTGATTTATAAGATTTTAAAGATACATCAAAAATCTTATAATCAGATATCTTAAAATCCTAACGTAATAGAGCACATCTGGCCCTAGATTCCTATTTAGAAGGCTATGACACAAGATTAAGATAATAATTTCAAGAAGTTATATCCATAAATAAATGTCAAGGAAGTTTTTGTTCTTTCAGTGATTCTTAGTTCATAAACAGTTTCAAAAGATTATGTAAAATGAAAATTAAAATACCGAAAAATGCCAAAATGATGTGTATTGTGAATATTTGAACGTATAAAAGTGAGCAGAGAAATTTAATTTATGATTTGCTCATGATAAGAGGCACTAAAATGTTGCAGAATTCACAGTAAACTTTTTTTCTACACAAGATTAAGATACTAATTTCAAGAAGTTACATCGATAAATAAATGTCAAGAAAGCTTTTGTTTTCTCAGTGATTCTTAGTTCATATACTGTCTATTTTTAATTTTACAAGATGTGAGCGATCGTAGATTATTAATTCAAAAATTTTTAATAAGAATTTCAAGAAAGTTATGTATATAAAAGAATATCGAGAAAGCTTTTATACTCAATTTTTCTTAATTCATAAACTGTTTGTTTTAATTTCACAAATTGCGTAGCAATGATCGTTTATTAATTCAAGTGGTTTTGTGAAAAATTTCAATAAATCCAAGTGTTGAGAATAATGTAATTAATGATTGGTTCATGATGTGGGACGCTAAATGTTTCAGAGGAGCCGTCTGTTCTGTGAACATTATAGTGCATGAAGCGTTTATGTAAATTACTGTCATGGTTAAGTTTTGAATCTGCAATCAATATCTTAATTTGCAAGTGGATTGTGACGCAGTAGTGTACCTGGATCTACGATCCTTGCAAGCCTTTGACATTTATGATATTTATTTGAAATATTAATCTGCGACTTTGGTTTGAGAAGCATTATTTCTACTTCAACAAATTTAGTCGATGTCAGTGCTTACTCTTAAGCTGTTGTACATATTTGCTCATGGATCAATCAAATTATTATGTAAAATGAAAATGTCAGTAGATTTAATAAAAATATTAATAATGTACTCGAAGAAAGAAATATAATTTAACATCTGTTTATATTCAATTTTTTTTATTTAAGATAAAGAAAAGCAATGAATAAAGTCTCATTTAAAATAAAGAAGGAAGTCCACGGGAACCCAAATACCCTTAAATTCTATTTTCTCTTCTTGCGTATCCTTGATAGTAAAGGCCTCGACATGAGAAAAGAGACGAGTGAATACAAGAAACAACAAGGAACATAGTTCTTTGTTCCACACTGTTCCTCGTTCTGCAGAATCTTTGAAAAATGTTTTCTCCAAAAAAAGTATTAACATCTTTTTCTCGAAAATATTTTATTTATACATTTCTCTAAACTAATTCAAAGTAGAAATAATAAAACTTTCTACGAAAGTGTAAAATAAGGCAAGTATCAGTTTTTCCTGGAATCTATAAAAATAAAATAAATAAATAAATCTATATAAATATTTTCATATGACTTTACAATTAATAGTATTGTTATATTTATCAGCATACCTAAAAAAATATACGTTTGATTATATTATTTCAAAAAATTTTACTAATGTAATCATTTTATTGAGCTCCTTAGAAAAAATTTAAATTTAAAACTTTTGTGAATAACTAGTATTACCGTTTAATAATGTTATTAATAATATACTATAACAACCTCTTATAATGTTTTCACACTATGTACACGTCATCTTCGGTTGGCAAACGCACTCGCCTTCGGCTCGTGCTAGCTCACCTTCGACTCGTACTGCAACCCCACACTCGGTGTGCATAACAGCGTTATATAAATAAATTGTCCCGGGGTCAGGCAAAAGCCGCTCGGGAATTCGCACTTTATGCATTAAATAGAGCTTATTTTTACGGTAATTTTAAAATAAAAAAGAAATCAACTACGTCTCTTTGTTCCCAAGATAATATATCATAAATAATATATTCTTTATAACGTTATTTGTTAATTAACTATTGGACGTATCGGACCGTGATTGTAGGGACAATTAAAGAATGGGTTAAACTTTTATTTTCAAAAAGTTTTACATTGATGCTTCATGTAATAAAAAAAAATCAAAATCAATTGAGCGGTTCTCGAGGTATAGAGACTGAACCGAATTTAAAACGTACAAATAAAAAATCTCGTGCGCAGCCCAGAGCAGCGCGTAGACCGTTCATTAATGTTAACTTTTACTGCTGCTAGTGCTTTTATTACATGAATTATCAATGTAAAACTTTTTGACAATAAAAGTTTAACCCTTTCATTAATTTTTCCTAAACTTACGGCACTGTACGTCCAATAGTTAATTAACAATTCACGTTATAAAAAAATATATTATCTATTATATATTATCTCGGGAACAAAAAGGCGTAGGTGATTTCTTTTTTGTTTTAAAATTACCGTAAAAATAAGCTCTATTTTTAATGCAAAAAGTGCGAATTTCCGAGTGGCTTTTGCCTGACCCTAGGACAATTTATTTATATAACGCTGTTATGCACATCCTACTTTGTTAGTTGTAAAGAGCAACTTAATTTCATTTTTTTGAAACTTTTCTTTTTCGATACGTTTCTTTGGATCCATTAGAGTCTATATCTATGATATTAACTTCTAAAATTAACGTTTAGTAATTAAACAATTTGTTGCAAAAAAATGAACGAAATTAATTAACAAATACCTGGAGCAACAATTTCACCGTCAATCGAATTGGTCTTTGGCACACATGTTGGTCATTGGATTGACCACACGGAGAAAAATAACATAGGAAAAATTGCCATATTTGATTGTAAGTCGAGGACAGACTGAAATCCTCCACAAAATTGCCATAATTTATGGTAAAAATTGCCATAAATTTATAGTAATTTTTACAATGTAGGAAAAATTGCCATAAATTTATGGCAATTTTTACCATAAATTATGGCAATTTTGTGGAGGATTTCAGTCTGTCCTCGACTTACAATCAAATATGGTAATTTTTTCTATGTTATTTTTCTCCGTGCATCTTTTCCATAAATCTCTTCAAGATCTATTGGTTTTTGCAATATTAATGCACAATTTTCGAAAACTGATTTTTTCGTTCAACCTTTATTTTACATTTAAAAAATTGGTAAAATATGACTTTAGGTAACTTAATTGACTACAACATAAAATAACTAATTTTTCGATAGGTCGTCTAGATTTTCATGGGCAGTAAGCGATTTGCCAACTTAGCGTCACTTCTTTCGAGTTAGTTTTTTGATATTATCATACTACATGCCCTTCCCCGTCGTAAAGTGCAATAAAATGTCTTTTAATAATTATTTTACGTTCAAACTCTAATTCGACTGGACTAGTATACAACAAGCGAGTTTGGAAAGCGTTCCGTGCACTCTCCTAACCTTATTTACCTTACAAGTATAACAGTGATTTATTAACATCCAAGAAATGATTAATTTACAGTAAGGATTCACAACGTCTACCATAAAACGAGTCCGAGTATTAACAGTTAATGTATATTGCTTAAGTCTATTAAAGAATGTTCATTTGATGAGTCAATCATACACGGAAAAAAATCCAAAGCTCGAGTACCTACCCCGAACCATCGCAAGCGGCGTTACAGTCTAGGAGCAAGATATAGGGTTCCGTGACCAATTAGAGTGCCACGGCTGAAAATCGCTTATTTTTATGTATTTTGACCTCCTAATTCCAAAAATTTTGGTCGCAATGTCTGAAAGTGGTCCATTTGAAATTCTAATAAATCATTTCATACATTAGATTTTAATTTTTCTCCTTGAAAACTAACGAAAACAAGATTATATGCAGAGCGACATACGCGTGCTTGATCAAAAGCTCGATATGTATATTAATGTGACAATTTTTCATTGTTAATCAATTTGTGACTAAATAATTAAAAAGATTAACAATTATGATTAACATTAATATATAATTATTAATATTTATTATAATATTTACATCAATTATTTATATTCTCAAAAGGAGCAGCACTTTACTTCTCCTGCCACACAAACACATGACTTTCTTGAACAAACTTTGCATGTGCAGTTACCAATTAGTTCATCAGATGGAGTGATCAATACTTGCACTTTTTGTGGACCAAGCATATCGCCATTGTCTATCGAGCTAAACATCTGTGGATCTAACTGTTCCACATGAATATTTAAACAGTTTATCTGGTTGTAAATATATATGAGCAAATCCCAAAAACTTTGAAAATTTTATGTAGTGCCAAAATTTTAGATTTAAAAGGCCATAACTCAAGTTTTTTACAAAGCACGTGACTGTTTTCAATAGAGGAATAAAAAAATATTTAAGTAATGATAGAGGAAGAATTTTTTACGAAAAATTACAAAATGGACGAAAAAAGTGTCCATTTTGATGATTTTTATGTGTTTTTCGATCTAGAAAAAAGATCACTTACTATCATTGTCAGATTTTTAGAGTTTTTTCTTTATAACAGAAGCTTAAATTTAAGCCCTAGTAGATCGATGTGCCATGAAAAATAGTCCAGGTATAAGAGTTTATATTTTCCAATATTCAAGAAGTAAAAAGTTAAAATCTCTTAAATCTGGGCTATTTTCTTTTGTAAAGAACTTGAGTTATAGCCCTTTAAATCTAAAATTTTGGAGCTACATAAAATTTTAAAAGTTTCGGGGATTTACTCATATACATCAAAACATGGAGTCGTATTGACGCAGTTCTCTAATATTACACCTTCACTGTCTGTACTACTTAATCGCAAACTTTTCTTACTTTTTTGACATATAATGCACCAATCACGTTTAAAACTATCGCTATTCATATGGTTAACTGATAACATACACACGTCCAATCTGCATATAGTAGCACGGCAAATGCATGCATACAAGCACGCGCGGCCGAGCCCGGCTAGAGTTCTAAACAAGTTAAAACCTACTTGTAAACAAACGACTACCGCACTCGGTGCGAAATTTCAAATCTCACGAAAAACTTTTACTTGTTATTTGAGTGTGAGTCATTCTTGTTTAATAAATGAATTAACATCAAAAATATAAGTATGGCATTCTTGCAGTCCGAGCTTTTTATCAAGCGTGTGTATGGGCTTGCATATAATCGCGTTTTCGTAGATTTTAAAGGAGAAAAATTAAAATTTAATGTATGAAATGATTTATTAGAATGTTAGGAACAACATTCGATAACTTTTTTGGCCGTTTATAGAAGTTAAATAATGAAATTAAGCCTAATACACAAATTAAACCAGCATTTTCGTGAAAATTTCATAGATTTTTAAGCTGCTATAAATTGTTAAATAAAAAATTAATAAAGGTGACTTAGCTATATTATAAAATGAAGTTCAAGCTTTAAAATGAGATGTTGAACGTCTCAATCTGTCGATATAAAGTAAAGATATGTTAAAAATTGTGTGCGCGAAGACGGAAAATGTAAGATATTTGCACTAAATTTCCAATAACTTTAGTTAAAATTAATCTTATTTAAATTTTCAAAAAAGCATACGTTCTCTATAAAATACTGCATCTTTTGGCGGGTTTAAACGTTTACTATATATAATAATAAAATTTTTATAGTCATTTAAACATTTAATTTGTTAATAACAATGGACCACTTTCAGACATTGCGACCAAAACTTTTGGAATCAGGAGGTCAAAAATAAGTTGTTTTCAGCCGTGGCACTCTAATTGACCACGGAACCCTATCTTGCTCCTAGACTAAGAACCACAACGCCCAGCCAATGGTGGTCAGCCGCACCATACCAAGCATCGGATCAATTAGCAGCAGCATCGGCCACGCAGCAATCCACGCCCTTAGTGTCTACGTGCAAACAGCTTGCGTAATGTAGCACCGCGTCAATAGCGTTAAGAGCATCTCTCACTCATCAGTAATAGTCGATAAATCTATTCCGCAAACATAACTATATATTTGTGTACCAATTACCTCCACTGCACTCTTCAGAGTTCATTGCCTGGAGAAGAGAACCTAAAGCCTCTTACTCATGATATTTATTTATGCGCAGTTTAGTGTTTTCAAATGAAACTTAATGGATTAATGTCTTCTTGTTTATAAAAAGATTATCAGAGTTCGATGTAAAACCTATACATATTAAGACGAACAACGCACTTTTTTTATCCATACTCATTTAGTATAAAAAACCTAATTCTGATACACTTATACGTAAACATACTTATTGCATGTTATACAAATTAATAGTAAATGATAAAATAGTCTTTGTAATGGTAAAATTTATATAAAATTTAGAATCAAATGACGTACCCGCGCGTTGAAGCCCTGTCGATGTGGCATGGAATAGTCAATATCTAACTTTTCCACTGTAAAACGGACCTTCGCCTACTACAGACACCCGTGTTTTCTTTCACGTCGTAGACATACCCATACCACCGTCATTCATTTTTATGCACGCATCGTCCCCCTTTCCCTTTTCCTCTTCCTCTCGCAAGAATGAGAAAAACACCGACACGGATGTCAACCTTCGCAGAGAAAACATTCTCGTCTATCGCATGTTTACCTGTCGTCAAAAACATTCAACGCACTCGCCCGTACGTGTGTATTCTCCCTTCCTACCACCCTTCTCTTTCTATTTTCCTGCTCCCATTGCTCATGCCCCCCTGTTACTTTCGGCTCTAGTGTTTTCACTTTGGCACCTCCTAATTTTCCTCGCGATCTTTTGATAGTGCACTGACTCAATGCAGCCGCCGGCGCTCGAATAGATAACCCCTCTGAACCTTTTCTCTTCGGTCTCTTTTATTCGCTCTCTAACGTTAAAAATACCGACGAACCGCAGCGAGCATGCTAACTCCGTCCGGCCAGATGTCCCATTGGCTTTGTGTTTTATGGAAGCGATAAAAGCGGAAGAGCGGAAGGAAAGTAGAGAGGCACGGGGGAAGATGAACAAGCAAACGCGCTTGGATATCGCACGCATAAATGCCTGATCTTGCGTGATTTATTACATTCTATTAAGCAGTTAACTTACGTACAAAAGTTCTCCGTGAATTCTTTTTCCCTTTTATCGGAGTAATGGGTAAAACATTGCTTCTCATCGGTATTCGATCAGCAGCTTTGCCAAGACGGCTTTACTTTTCCCCACGGTGCTGTTTTGTTCGTTTGGTCCTGCTCGCAACTCGCGTGTATTTATTTTGGAATTAAAAGTAATTTAGCGTCGCGCGGTGTTTATACACCTCTTTGAACCTAAAAGCTTTATGATTTACCATAGCAATGGGATTCATATGAATGATCACTTTTAAAATGATACGTTTGCGAATAAAATTAACCCCGCTGCGCCACGCGACCAGATATCTCGTCGGCAAATACACGTATTCCCGATATTATATACTATCAATGGCACAAGAGGGTGCTATACTATTGAATATGGGGAAAAGATGTGTAAAAATTTCTGTTCTTCTCTGATAGAATGATCATACGCTGTTAAAATAATATTATATTAAGTATACCAAATGCCTTAGCAAAATATTTCTATGTTTTCGTAATAAAAAATTACATAACTGCTAATGGACTTCCTACTATATATTTTCCACTGCCAATGAGAAAAATTAAAACGGATTTCGAGTAAAAATTTTTATACGAAATGATAAAAATCATATGAGTGCACCCGAACTAGAACCCTTTCAATATCAACAAAAGAAAAATTCGGATGACAAATATGTAAACAATCCTCATCCGTTGTGACACTACTGCGATAAAACGCAGTCGCTAACGGTAACAAACGTGCGTTCAAATTAAAAAAATATTAATTTTTTTGAAACTTTTTTATGATAAATTATAGTTCGATATCGCCTACTGTTAGCACCCAGCCCTAGCAGATTTATTTATATATTAAGAGTGCAACCCTACTCAGTTAGGCACTTTAGAGAACTAAAAGAGGAGAATTGTGTAATTGTATCTACTTTTAACTGTCCCACTTTTAGATTGCGTAGAAATTGGAACTCATTGAGAATTAATCTACCTGAAATTACATCAATATCGAGTTTCAAAAATGTTGTTAAGCCGCTTTTACTACAATTCTATTAAAACGACTGTAATAAATTTTGTTCTTTTAATCATGTATTTAAGGGTTTATACCCGTAAACGTATCTAAAATGAATTAAAAATAAAATAAAATAAATTGTGATGAATAAAATTGTTAATTTAATAAATTTTTAATGGAATGTATTCAAGCCAATCATAGCATTATTTTAGTTACACATTCTTTACTAAATTAGCTCACATCAGTTATTATTATAGTTGATATAATATATGTGCCTTTCAAAATTGAGTTGTCGAGTGTTCTCATACCTGAAAAGAGACCGACATACTGCTAACATGAACCGATGCCTTACGAAAATAATAATGTTCTGTAAAGGTTACGTTCTAGGTCTTTGTCAGAGTAAGGCGCTCAACATATATTTTTCTTTGTTTAGCATTTTACTATTTTAAATAAGTTACCGCTTTGTAAGTCTACCAGTTATCTGAACTAATTAAATACTTTCAATTACCGATATGTTACTCTAAGAATAACGTAAACGTGAGAAATTAAATAAAATGCATTTTAACCTACATTTAACCCCAGAAGCTACTAGTCATTTACGCATTTTTCATACTTTTCATACTTTTCATACTTTCATACTCATTCATCATACTACGCATTTTTAACAAGCTGAGGAAAGCAAAAGTTATACCGAAAAAAGTTTCAAATCTTCCTTCCATTCCATTGTTTCGAAATTACAAAAGATACTTTTAAAGCTTGCTTTTACTTTTCCAACTCGATTCAATTTTCATTTTTCAAAAAAAACGTAATATTTTTACATATAGAAATAAATTCAAAATCTAATAGCAATTAAAATCGATGATAATCACTTGTGTCAACACCTATTGATTTCAGTGGCCTGCGTAGCAGCACTTAAGAACGCTCGCTTGAATAGTGTGAAGATTCGTGCTACTACCGACGATTTGATTGGCAAGACTCTGCCTGAGCCATTCGATGTGGTACTCGTCGGCGATCTGCTATACGACGAGGCGATAGCTGATCGCCTCGAAGCTTGGCTCGAGGACCTGGCCGACGGCCATGGGACTGAGATCTACCTCGGCGACCCGGGACGCCACGGGCTCACGTGCGCGCTGCGCCGCAAGCTCACACGCATGTGCACCTACTGTTTGCCTGAGAACGTGAGTAAGGAAAATCACGGTTACCACGAGGCCGTTGTCTGGAAGTTCCTACCGTCGACGCAGAGGTGATGGTACTTACGTGAGCGCCGTCGTTCGAAATGAACGTGCTACCTATTACAGGGGCCTTTCCGCTGTTAATTTATCAGTTTAAGTCCATTTTTATCTTTCTACTGGCTGTATTTAGCGTATTTTTTCCGATAATAAGTCAACATACGAAAATTCTTATCTTGTCTTTTCTGTTATTTGTACATAATAATATTCAGTTTTCCTGGCAATTACATGAGATAATTTTCATACGAATGTAAATTCTTAAAATATAATTTGGTATTCATTAACGTTGAATAAGATCATAAATAATACGATAGTTGAAAATGGCTGCTTTCGAAGTAATATAGAAATTTCTGCATTAAATTAAAAATACAAATTAACGGGCACGCAAATCAAAGAGGTATACGTGTTACTAAAGAGATGACTTACGCTCAATGTGTTGACGTAGACACGTTTTGCTCATTATCTCTTGGCCTACTTATCCGATTTTCATTTTTTTTTTCATTTTTCAATTTGTTGTCATACTTTCGACTTTTGGGAAAGGATTCGGAGTTGTAATATTTTATACGTCGAGTAAAAAGGTGCTGGCGTACAGATCGTTATAAAAATCGGTGTATCAAACTTTTAAAATTTTTCGTAATAAACATCAAAGTTGAACGTATACACGACCAATTCTGGGGAAGATCAAACTTAGGATCGTGCAGACATTTAACATGCACATTTCTTTATTCGTAAAACATAATTTTTATGCAATTTAAAGTGGTACTGTATTTTTTAAAAATTATTAAATACTAATAGAAGCTTTTTTGTAATTTTGACGGCCATTTAATTGCAAGATCGTTAATGCAGTTGGAAATTTTATAAAGATCTTATTTTGTTGAAAATTTAATAAGGAATAAAAAACGGTCTCCTGCACTTAAAAAACAAGTTAATATTAAGTTATAAAAAAAACTGACAATAGTGAATATTCATTAAACTATTCATTAAAAACATGTAGCAGACTCGTTGATACTGCGAATATTGGTCACAGTGAAACGAAGTGTTTCTAAAAAGCAGTCTTACTTATTTAATTTCCACTACTGGCCTTATCTCTAAAAATCTGTATCTTCTGAAAATAATATGTCATCAATTACTTTATTATAACTCTTCATTATCGATTGGTGGTACACTTTATTTTATTACTTGAGAATAAAGCAACAACTTTGCTTTTCCAGCATTTCAAAATGGACTTCAAACTTTCATATTCTTCTCAATTTATCAAATAAACTACGAATCTTTCGTCCTCTACATTACATTTTCTTTTTGTGTATTCCATTATACTCATCCAAAAGCGTTAAGCGCTATAAAATGCCAATCTTTTCCTCGTGCATCTCTATCTTTTCGCCGAGCGCAAAACTTTCAGACAAGAGTCGTGAAAATAATAGAATGTGAATTTTATGAAAGAGAGATTTACCCTGAGATAAATCCTTTTTCCGGTTTATATTTTGTATCACCAGCATCAATTCAAAATGTGATGGATAATGATCTACCCGAGTAGCTACCAATTACTTAATTGCGCATGAACATAATAAAGCATTAACAATAATATATGATACATAAGTAAATTATTGATTTTCTGTTAGTAGCATTAAGTTATTGATTTTCTGTTAATAACTTTAAATTATTGATTTTCTGTTCGTATAGCCTTTGAAAAAAAATAATTGGTATTGTAATAATCGTAAAATTAAGGTTAATTATACAAGTTAAATACAAATTGATATTGTAAAAGAGAGAGAGAGAAAGAGAAGGAGGAAGGAGAGCAGGCAACATGTAGCATCTACACCTACAACTGCGAGTCATCGATTCCGGTAGCAAGCCAAATAGATCAGATGTTCCACCACTTAATATGAATTACGTCTTCAGACCATAAACACTGCTTGCGCGTGGATCTAACCCAGCTATGAAAGATCCTCATGCAATCACCCAAAAGGTTTAAACGCGAAACGTTGGGCTTACTCATGTCACTTTCACACATGTCACTTATTGTTAGATCGATGTAATATTTGTTGACGATAACGATGACGTCTTCAGGGGTAAGCAACAATCCGACAAATTATCACATTCATCATAACGTCCTCGATACACTGCAGGCGCTTTGAGAAATGATATTATCGCAATCGAAAATGAATAAATGGTTCGATGTTGCATTACTATATTTCACTACTAATACTGGCTGTATGCTATAATACCTTAGCATGAGAAATCTTAATGAAGTTATTTAACATCTACAGCACTCTAGAAGATTATCTCACGCAACGAGATACCTAGTGGTGAACGCGTAGCTGACAAATCGTTATCCATTTCGTTTTTTTCACTGTTTACTTGTTAGAATATTATATTTATTTATTTATTTATTTTATTTTCTTTTTCCCAAAACTTAATAATCAAATTATTCTGCAGGTCCAATTTTTTAATTCTGAAAACAATACTTAACTTAAATAATGGGATTCTCGTTTATGAAACTTTTATATAGATTGTATATATTCAGCGTTGCAGAAAAATTGACGTTCACGGGGTATTTCATTCAAATTCATATCTTTGTAAATTGCAGTGATTTGTGCGAATTTCAACTAGTTTAATTCAGTTTAGCTTTGAATTGCAAATGGAAGCGTAACTCTGCTTTGATTATTTTAGTCAACTAACATTGAAATGCTATCCTCCCGATCTCTCGGTTCGTAATGCCCGGTAAACTTTCTACAGTTGTTTCCAATTATTTCAAATGTTATCATAACTTAGCATAAATTGCGCTCAAATACAATTCGTTGTCGTTCATTCTCAAAGCAAGCTGGTTTTCAAGTCTTACCTACAATTGAGGTTCAATCAAAAACTTTGTTTAAATGGCGCAAAAGTTAGCATTGCATTGTAATTCTCGGACTGAAATGTACGTATGACCGAACCTAACTGCAATTTTGAATTCGTTACTACGTTAAAATTCAAAGAAAAGTAACTTTCATAAGAAGAACTTGGTAATTTTACATAGAGTAATGTATTCATGGTTCTGAGGATTTCACCGAACATACTACCTATACTTAGCGCTATTACTTTTCTAATCTTTTTAGTACACGTTTCAGTGTACTAAAAATCATGTTCTAATATACCTGCCCTTTCAAAAAGATTATCTTGCTTTGCAGTCCATAGTCTTGTTACTAAAAATTGATTTGCACTTTTTCGATAGTCGTGGTAAGCTTTATTTTTTTATAAAAATAGAAAAAAAGGTAAAAATTAACGTTAAAAATGCTTTTAATTCACCAAGGTTTTGATGTCCAAAATGCATTACAAGCAGAATCTGCAAAAATGTGTCGCAATATTGGATACTATACCTTATCTATATAATCCATTAAAAGCTTAAAGTAATTAATAAATATTATTAACTTGTTTACATTTCCATCAAAGTAAATAAAGTAATAAGGTTCTCCCTGACTTTCTTTTCACCTGTCTCCTCCCCTGCCCCCACGCATTAATGTCGCTGCTGCAAAATAAACAACGCCAGAAACTCTGGCGCTAGAAACTCGTTTCCAGAGAGTAGCCCTTCTCGTCGCGAAACCACCCCCACGCCATCTCACCTTTCACAGAAAAAACCAGTGAGAGAGAGAGAGGGTCGAAAAAAATTGCTGGTACTCTCACCCGTTCAGCGTCACGAGGAGGACCGAGAAACACGGAATGAATGAAAAAATGGAGAGAAACGCAGGGAGAGAGTTGCTTCTCCCGCGCCTCGTGGGTGAAACAGGTAAGTGTAACAGGTAGAAAAAGCCATGTAATAATCGTGCATAGTGCGTGCATGTCACTCACTCGCTGGGTGAGCAGAGTCTCCAGGCTGACGTTCTGCCCGTTGAAATTGACGCCTCTCGGATACGTGACGTTCAATTTTATTCGGCACTCGAACCTCGTGCGATCTGCGAACACACAAGCGAGAGAGCCGAAAAATAGGAGATGGCGGAGAGAAAATAAAGGGTGCCAGTGTGAGCGGGCGTAGCGCGCATCGAAAACAAAAGAGCGAAAAAGGAATGAATACCCGCGTGTATAGAGATATGCGTGTAGCACACGCGCGCGCGACTCTTAAACTATATACGCCAATACGCGCGAGCGCATCGATCGTCCTCGATGAGAGAGAGAGAGAGAGAGAGAGAGAGAGAGAGAGAGAGAGAGAGAGAGAGAGAGAGAGAGAGAGAGAGAGAGAGGGAGAGAAAGAGAGAGAGACATTACAAATCACGAGCTACCGTGCGATAAATTCAAGACGGGATCACGTGAGAGAACGAAGTCTTTCTCAATCGGTGTGTGTGTGTGTGTGTGTGTGTGTGTGTGTGTGTGTGTGTGTGTGTGTGTGTGTGTGTGTGTGTGTGTGTGCGTGCGTGCTGTGCAAACATGTAAACATAAACTACTCACCGCGCTGGGCGCGCACTGGCTCCTTACACTGGCACGGCCTCGGCGGCTGCGTCTGCATCTGCCGCTGCTCCCCCGGGAAGGGACACTGGAACGCGCAGTTGGCCTCTCGGCATTCTGCAAAAGTCATCGTCGTTCGAGTTACCGCTACTCTAGAGGCGAGGAGTCAGAAAATAGAGGTATCAAAATGGTCTGGATCACAAGGAGAGACATTGCCATCGAGAAAGTTTATTGAACGATGTCGCGCATTCCCGTACTTTCTATCGTGACTGCAAGAGGGCTTTGGCGTTTCTTCGTATCAGCCGGGAAACGCTGCGAAAGCGTAAGCACTCTCTTCTCCTTCTACGCAGCTTCCCCCCCCCATCCCCTCTGATTCCATTCCGCTCATAATTCCAAGCACATATTATGTGTGTACGCGCGCGTTCATTACATTCTCTGTAAGCGTATATAGTTAGTTACAGGGAAAATTATACGGGGAGATGCCATTCCGTTTGGGAATTGGCTACGAATTGATATGCGAGCTTTTGTAAGTCTGCTTACGGATGAATTTGCTGCGGTTTCAATTTCGATCTCGAAATGTGAGCACGCTCATAGTGATATAATAATAATGGTGCATATATGATGGTGCATTTGCCCAAAATGAATATCGTAAATTCCTTGGGTGAGAAGAATAAGGTCCCATTTGGGCGATGCGCTATAAAAGGTTACGTTTGGGCGATGCGCTATAAAAGATTACGTTTGGGCGAATCTCTATAAAAGGTTACATTTCGACGATGTGCTAGAAAAGGTTTCATTTCAGACTTACTTTTTTTTATCAAAATTTAAGTTGGCAACTGTACTGAATTTGAAAATTTGTTTGTATTTATTATGAATAAATATTTACGATGTGAGGTTTAGAATTTTTTATTTTTTCTACTTCACCAATACTATATAAATATTGAAACCTGTTAAAAAAGTAATCTAATCAAAAATTTGTTTGCTGTAATGAATTAAGAGATTTTATTTCATTGTCATTTGATAATGATTTTAATAACAAATGCAAACTGACAATTGAATTATTAATGGAATCTATATCATGAATATTGACGATGCTAACCACATTGACTTCTCTGTATCATACAACAAATAGCATTCAACTTTTATTGCTATGACTAGCATTTTTGAAGAGTAAAAAATTAATTTTATAATTATTATACGTATTAATTAATCCATGCAATTTTTTTCAATACTTTTTATATTTTTTAATGTCACTTCATTTACGCTACCATATCGGAGCTAATCAGCGACATGAGTATGTGGTGTGATTGTCAGCAAATTACATGAAAATATGAATATTTACAGTGAATACTCGGTTTTCATGATTACTAATCTTTTGCTCTACTAATGAAGCACCACGCATAATATAACATAGTACTATTTTCGCTCTTTCAAATTGAAGAAACAAATAAAAATGTAATGTCTACACGAACAAAAAAATTAAATTAAATTAAAAGACTTTCCAATTATCAAATAATATAATATGATAAGATTAGTGGTAAAGTAAATATTTTTATTCCCATCTCTACTATAATAGCCATTTTATAGCCTGAAAAGCGGGGCAAAAGTGGCGTCTGATTTCCTCTTTTACTTTATTCCCGCATTATGCGGGAATAAAGTAACACAGTCTAATTTTTTACGTTTATGGTGAATTGGGTTAAAACTAACAAAATTATAACACATAAATACAAAATAACTTTTCAAATCTATGAAGTGTCCACAGTGGCGATGAGAATAAAGTACTATATGTAACACGGGACTAAAGTCGATCATTCTCTTGGGTGATCACCCCCGGTAATAATCTGTGACTTTAGTGCCTTGTTACATAATGTACTATTATAGCCTCATACAATGTCTATTGCAATATGATCTTTTAACATGAAAATTAAATATTATCTATGAAAACTGTTGCGACTCGTGCACCTGCTTTTTATTGAGAAATTTAGAAGGACGCTCTGGCATTGCGGTAATTGGACTGTGTTTGCGAGCGATGTATTTTCCGACGAATTAGTTCCGCTCTGAACATTTTATATATGCGCTGAGGATCAATTAATCATTTTTTGCTTACTTCATCTGCTCTATCCCTATATCAGTAGCCGCTTTGACCTAGGGTAAGTATATTTTTGTTTGAGAACAGCTTCGACTCATTGGTAAGGTGCAGGACTCTTGACCCTACAGGGTCGTGGGTTCAAATCCCAACCCATATAACCGAAGTTTTTTTCTGAATTTTCTTCGATTGCGGAGGCTGCTGAAAGTATGAATTTTCAATCGCCGGATTTATCCGATGAAATTTTGGAATTTTCGAAAGTTTTCATGATTGGAGGAAAAGCGAGCAAGCCTCGGGATCGCTATTGCCTGAGACAAGCCGTGATTCCTCCCTTTCGATGGCGGTCGCCAGTGCTTAAGTATTACTTGGAATCTCGGTGAACCGGCCTCAGGAGTTGCTACCCCTCGGACCTCTTCTAGCTGTCCTAAACTCTTCAACACAAGCCTCGGATGACTTCAGCGGCCGATTAACTGATACGGCCGCTCGAGCAACCTACTCCACGAAGAGTCTCTGAATTCCACTGCGAGTACCCCGCCTGTGAGCGAACCTTCACCACCACCAGCAGTAGAGGGCTCGATCATCGAAGGGCGCACAAGACCTGGTATTGATGAACGGGTCCTCCAGCAGGTCACCCAGCTAGGCCCCACGGGGTTGAACCCGAGAAGAAACCACGCTCCTCGCTCGGCGAGAAGCCGAGCTGACCAATTCAAGGAGTGCGGTTCATCAGTCAGTCTCTGCAACAGGCCTTTCCACTGCGGTCCGTCATCTCCATCAGCAACTGCCGCAGCTCCGAGAAATACCAGGCCATGGTGCAGCGGGCCATCCACCAGCAGAGGGCCTTCGTCGAGGTCGCCCCACCAATACCTGCAGAGCTACCGACCACCAGAGGCCGCTACAGGCTCCTTGATTACTTAAGGAGCCTTACGGCGCTGAACTCTGACGACTACCAGAGGGCGTGACTAGAAGCCATCGTGAATATGGCTCTAAACACCAAGGACAAAAAGCTACCTTCCAGAGTCTATCCCTCTATCTCCGTGACGTTCTTTCTAGTACACCATCTAGCAACAACGCTCCAAGGCGACACCCACCAGCGTCACCTACTTCCAAAAGGAAGTCCATAAGACGCTATGGTCCAGAGGCACTAGAAGCAGAATAGAGCTCGCTGCATAACTAACATCCTGGGAGGCATCGACGATGCCCATCAATCATCCCGAGACATCGTGGAGGCCATCTAGACCAACGTCTTTACGCAACGGCAATGTGCCCGGCGATCTCCCATCGAGGATGTCTGGCAACCAATCACACCCGAGAACATCAGGGTGGCTAGGTCATTCCTGGCTGCGTCACCTGGCCCTGACGGTCTCACGGATTGTCAATACCACTGGTCGTTCTCACAAGGATATGCAACCTTATCCTCTGGTGTGGCAAACTACCTGGCCATCTCGTAATATCAAGAACAGTCTTCATCCTAAAGAAATCCGGACACAAGCTGCCTGGAGACTTTCTACCAATCTCCGTTTCTTCTGTACTTACCAGACTTATACACAAAGTTTTAGCACAGAGGATAGACTAACTCAGTCAGCTAGACGAGCAGCAACGAGCGTTTCGGAGTGGGATCGATAGTTGCAGGGATAACACCGTCCTTCTCGACGCTTTTCTTCAGACTCGGTATACCAGTTTCCGCTCAGTATATATCGCCACGCTCGACATCGCAAAGGCCTGTGACAGTGTCGATCACACCGCCCTCCTAGCTGCCCCGGAAGCAGTCGGTCTTCCTCCCGAGATGATCTTGTATCTCCGAGACTGTTACCATCGAAGCACCGCCACGCTATCAGGTTGCGGATGACAATCAGAGCCACTTAAAGTTACTAGAGGAGTAAAGCATTGTGATCTGGTCTCGCCGGTCATCTTCAATGTCATCATGGACCACCTCCTCCGTTCTCTCTCTCAAGAATGCGGCGCCATCTTCAATAACACCACCATTTGAGTCATGGCCTTCGCCAACGACCTGGTCCTACTCGATGACTCATCAACCGGTCTTCAACACCTACTCAGCCACACGGAAAGTTACTGCAAGGATTATGGGATAGATGCCCAAGTTGCCGAGAAACAATCCGATCTCGAACGAGCTCGAACTCTCAAGTTACAGAAGTGCAGTGGTAACCCCGACATCCAAAGGGCCGTCGAAGATCTTGGAGTGAGAAATATCCTCCATCTCCCGGCGATCGTATCCTGTAGGGGATTTGGTGTAATCTGCAGACGACCTCCTCAGGGTAGGCACCATCAATCACCGAGAACTCGCCGTCATCGCCACCAAAGCCCTCATAGGTGGAGCCATATAGCACACAGGGTCTTTAACACCAGCACCGCAGTAAGGAATTGGAGCTCGATTTAAGTAACCGGCAATGGGCGGTTTCGAAATTTCAATTTGGCATTTTTGCCATTATATCGAATTCGACATGTTGACATGTTTTTAATTTATTTATGTTAGCTTAATTTATTTACATAATATTTTTTCATAATCGGGTATTGGCCATATACCAGAGGGTGGCGCTGTATTCAGTAAAACACGTTTTTATTATATAAATTAAAAAATTCTTATCTTTTCGGATTTTGGAAACTTGAGCGCGCTTTGGATAATAATGTTTAGTTATTTCTCAAAATCGCAACTCAAACAATTAGTTAATTGCCGAGAAAACCTTGAAAAATTTACGCGGGTAACATAACCTATAAATTAAGAAATTGAAAGATCATAATTTTTTTGAATTTCAAGACTTGAGCGCGCTTTGTATATAAATTTTAAGTATTCTCCCAAAATTTCAGTCCAATCGGTTAATTATTCGAAGAAAAAACTTCGAAAAACTAACTGACGGGACTTCGACATCCCCTTAAAAACAGAAATTTATAAATACAAACGTATTTTCGTAATTATTTTTTTTTAATAACGGCTGTCATAGAGGACAGGAAAAAAATTATTGAAAATTTAAAATAAAAAATCTTTATTTTAATATTTATAATTATTGATCGATGAAAAAACATATTTTTAATAAATTAAACCATCAAATCGAATAAATATTATCCATTTAAATGCTCTAATGAATAAATAAAAAAAAATTAGCAAACCCAATATCCGTTACAAATTAGAAAATCAGAAATCCACATGCATTTCTAAATTCCTGGAAAAACATTATCGGCACACAAACATCTATTGTTTTTGAATTCAAGCAAAACCCTTCACCCCGAATCTACACGCTAACAGCCTTAATAATAACCGCACCGTCACAGCCATCGTCACCGCTGTCGATGACAAGAGCGAGGGAATCCGACGACATCGAGGGAAGAATGCACGCGGGTCGCGTATAATCCGGCTGACAACGAAGGCATTAGCGCTGACAGAAAAAATCCAATAACAGTCCGCTCGCGACTCAATGGAGTGGAGAATCCAAGGAATTGGGATAATTATTTAAAGAGGGTAAGAGCGGAAGACTAAGAGGGCGAGAGTACGTAATTAAATTTATACCGCTTTCTTCGCTGACGGCAAATGAAATCTCGCAGAAATCTCCGCTGAATTGAGGCGCGCATAAGCAGCGCACCGCCGCCGCCCCAACGTGCCTGCAACAAGACAGAGAAATTGTGAATTAGAGATGAAAGAGAGACAAACGGAGTGTTAACAATGCACTGTGCAAATTCTCATCGTCGCCGTTTCGTCATATTCATCTGTTCCCGTCCTCGCGCTGTACTAGTTATATTAAGGAGCTCAGCTCGAATTATGCTAGGATTCGTTTTTTTGGGATCTTTTTTTAAGAAAATTATCGCTCGCTTTACTGGCCCCGGCTTTGTTATTGTTCAATGTGAATTTTTCTTGTGTTAATACTAGGGTAGATAAGCTGGAACTTACAAAAACTTAACGAAATGGAATGTAAAATATTTAGGTGATAAAAATAATCTCTTAAAAAGAACCCTCATTACTTAAGGTTGTATAGGACGCAAGGTCCCTGCCAAAAGTTAGTTTTTCATGTTAAAACTGCGATACATAATTATTTAGAGCAATTGATCAATTTTTAGTTTTCTCGATCTATGCATAAATACAATTGGAATATTATAAGCTTTAAAAATCAGAAATCAAAGCAAAATTGTAAAATCGACACTGTAAGTGTTTAAAATCGTCAAAATGCACGTAATTGTCATAGTTTATACGTAATCATCGTAAATTTTTACAAACAAATTGGAAACAATGTAGTGTGTATGTGTATGTGTATGTGTATGTGTCAGTGTGTGTGCGAGTGTATGTACGCGCCGGAGTGTGGCTGTGCCCACATGTGTGTGTGTATGTGTGTGTGTGTGTGTGTGTGCAGACGGTATCTCGAGAAAGCTTTAATCGATTTTGGTCGGAAAAGGCTTATTTTCCTTGTTCTGATGAAGCTTTTTAACTCCATAACCCATTTTAGCTATTTATTTGTTTCCTTCAGTTTTATAGCCAAAAGTTGATTTCAAATTTTAGTTGTTTTTGAATTTTCATATGATAAAGTTAATATTTTTAAATTTTATAAAATGTATCTGAAATGGCTTTTAATTATCTACATTCTGTTTTCTTCTTTAAATTTACATCATCTATATAGTCTATCATTTGTTATTTATGAAAATACCGTCTTTTCATTTAATTTATATCTCCAAATAGTACTTTTTATATCTAGGGCGTATCTAGGGCGAAGCCAGCCCTCGGGCTCAACGATCACTATTTAACTAGCAGAAACAAAATTTTTCAAAATTTTTTAATATATGCCTTGTATACTTAAAAGTACTTTAATATGTTATCATTTCATGATGCGATCTGCATTTACTTGAGGTGGCTTCTACCTAATGGCTCCTGAGGCCAAAATTACCTGAAAAGATAAATTAAAATATAATTACTTTAAAACAAAGTATGTGTATTACTAATATAACTTATTTCTAATACAAAATCCCAGGAGATAGGTCCCTAAACCCACTTTATGCAGAATTATGTTATTAAAAAAAAAACTGGTGTGCAAGTTTTCTAATTACTTGTAAAATATGTACCTATGGCATGAAGATCTGGAATTGAAAAGTTTTGTAAGTAAGTATCTTGTTGATGTTAAAAACGATATAAATTCATAAAAATTCATAAAATTGTTGAATAAATTGAGTCGTGGTTGTAAAGAAAAAAGAATAGTTTATTTAAGATGAATAAGTATATACAAGTATGATGTAGCGAGCCTCATGCTCGCGGCGCGAGGTGCTTGTCGCTTGGAGTCCAACGGTCGAGAGAGAGTTTTGCGCGAGTCAGCCGCTGCTGCTCGCGCACCGATCACGTGATGCGCACTGGAGGGGAGCACACGTACACTTACTTGTGTGAGTGCGCGTATACAATTCATACGCGACCTTTCCTCTTATATTACGCAATATAGAATGTACAATATTTAACAAAAATTAAGAAAAAAAAGTAGTTTTTCAATAAAAAAAATACTTATAAAAATCCATCAACTAGCTGGCAAGAAAACTTGCACACCGGTTTTTTTCTTAAATGACATAATTCTATATAAAATGGGTTTAAAAACCTATCTCCTATGGGATTTTGTATTAGAAATATGTTATATTGGTAATTCATAATACTTTGTTTTATAGTAATTATATTTTAATTTACCTTTTCAGAAAATTTTAGCCTCAGAAGTCATTAGGTAGAAGACCAACTTAAGAGAAAAAAATTATTTTTGACAAAATAGTACATTGCGCGTCAAGGGTGCGAAGTGGGTGATGCACCTAGTGCCCGTATTGTGAATACTATTTTTTGATCCGCGGGGCGCGAAATTCGATTTTGATACCTGTTTAACAGGCGCGAAGCAAAGTACTTTACGCCCTAGGGCATGAAGGGGTCACGTGAATCGGGTACTTCACGCCCGCTAAATAGGCATCAGTCGACTTTCGCGTCCGGAGGGTCAAAAAATACGTTTTTATGAAGTTTTGGAGGGTAGTTACTTTTTTATATCTTCGAACCGAGTTCGTTGGGCAAGAAAAACTGTTCACAAGATTGGAAGATATTTGAGATTAAAGTTTTTTAATGATTTTTTTTTAATCATATAGAATAGAATTAAATTGATCATTATAAAAGGTTTAGATAATAATAAACAAATTTATAGATATTACGAGAATGTATCAACTGATCTTGATCAACTAATGCTCCTTTTCTTTATTTTTGAGAATACTTTGAAGATCTATCCTGGTAGAAATGATCACCAACCGTTCGACATCCATTCGCCAAATCGCAAAGGTTTGGCCAACCGTTTAACCAATGGTTGGTAATAAATACCGCTTATTTCGTCACGGAATTATCCTTGCGGTTGGCCAACGAATGGTTAATATTAAAAATCACGAAAAAAGCCAATTTAAATAATTTATTAATTAAATACTAACATTGAAAGTTGTATTATTCATGAAAAATTAAAAAATCATATACAGACAGTACCTTACTTGACACAAATAGATTTAAATTAGTACACTTGAACTTCAATTTGAGGTTATAGTTTATACATGTGTGTCATACTTTGGTGAAAGTAAGTTCATGTATAGGCTGCCTGATTTGTCTGTATTACAGGCTTAAACATCTGTAATTATCAGGCAGCCTGACTTCCTTTTTTTTTATATTATCAGGTAGTAATTATCAACTAGCCTGACTTCTTGTTTTTTAATAATAATATAGCCACTCTGACCGTTGTCTTTGTACTTGTGATAAATTTTCAACTAATTCAATTACATATTTACTTTTCTATTTTCCTAGCTTTTTTTCTACGTCTATATTCTTTCGAGCGTTTTTTGCTTTGATTCATGTTAAAAAACAGAAAAAGCATTGTAAACGCAATAAAACACAATAACCTAACTTGTATTGCTCCGTTTACTGATGTAAGTATACTTAGAGCATATACGCGTTACAGTGAACTGAAACCACGCGATCCCACAGCGCGACTCGTGAGTCTGGCGCGAATGCATGTGCGCTCATCCTTATTGGTAGCAATTCGGAGTACAGCCCGTGTATTATGCTACGTCTACTTAACTTTCAAATAATTTTATTCCCAACTCCACTACAATTAACAATATTTTTATTAATCCACTGCCGTAATTTTGATTACTTTTTACAAATAAAATCGTTTTTACGTATTTATATATCTTATTAATTACTGTTGTTGCTTCATAAGCTATTAAATATTTAATTATCGATAGTTTACCAACCGTTGGCTAACCGTTGGTTAACCATTGGTCAATATTTTTGTTATTCGTTGGCCAAAAAAATTGACCAACGGTTGCGGTTAAGTCATTTTGGTTGGTTTATTTTCTACCAGGGTATAACATTTTTAAATTAGTTTATTTTGTTTTAAAATCAAATTTTATTTATTTTTTTTTTATTTTACGAACGAAAGCGTCTCAGCGCGTCATTCACATTATAATAGAGCTAATATTTTTGAATTTCATAATATTTATTTTTTTAACATACTAGTAAAATCCAAGCGCGTTGCGTGCGTACTATTTTCTTTTGGAATTTATGAATGTTATTTTTCATTATGATTTCATTTTAATTAGTTTAAATGATAGAATAATCTGCAGATAATTTTTCAAAGCAAAAAGTAATGTTTTCATTCTATTTTGATTTTGATTTAATTATTTAGTTTTTTAAATAATTAAGAATAAAAATTCAATTTCAAACATTCAAATGTAACGGAAGTAGCAAATCTTCGCGTCTATGCCTTACAGACCAATCAAAATCAATCTTTAAATGCTTCACAACATCCCTGCTGGAAATTGTCCATTTTTCGCCCAGTGAAACGATTTTTCTCCCATTTCTTAGCCATTTAATGGCGAGTTGACCGAAATCGCTAGAAAATGGCTAAAAAATGGGAGAAAAATCATTTCACAAATGGGAGAAAAATGGACGATTTCTACCAGGGATCCGGCTATTGTTTTTCTAAGGGTAGAATTTTTAATAAAGAAGTTAAAAAAGCCATTGTAGAAAAATTTATTATAAAAAGAAATGCAACAAATCATAAAAAATAAAGAGTACAATTCCATAAGTTTTATAACATTATAGGGTAGAAGTACCAGTAGTCGGCCACATAAGAGATAAATGAAATGTTAATGAAAAGTTCTATCAAAATTGCTAAAGCGTTGCGTTATGAAAAATAATGGCACACTCCAGCATATACGCAGCACCCTCTCCGTATCTAACCTCTAAAAGGTGAAAAGAAATGTCCTCACTTGCATTTTTCACGCACTTATGATAAAATGTACTATTACATTCTTAAAAGATTTCAACTGAAATAAATTCCGAATGAATGCCACAGTGTTATTTAGTTTAAGGAGGGTCTTTCGTAAAATGAAAATCAATATTTTTGAATAAAATTAAAAAACGTGATAATAAATAATGATTATTACAATCTTTATGCGAAATTTGAAGATAACTTGACAAAGAAATAAATAAGTACATTAATAAAAAACAAGTTTTGAGATAGCGACATAGACTTATAGAGATAGACTGCGCACTCCCGTGTAAAGCGCTGAAGCCGGGCAAGACAGAGAGGGCAATAGCTGTGGTCATGCTCTCTCTTTCTAATGGGCGCTTGGTGGAGGGAGGGATCTCCACCACTGTAGGTGTGCGACAGAGATAGCATGATCACGCGCCGCCATTGTGGGCTTCACGTCGCCCGTAAGAGCGAGCAGTCTACGTCTATAAGTCTATGGGTAGCGATTAAGTCAATTTTACTCTAGTTATCCCGCGACAAAGAAAATCACTTTTTTTATGAATTTTTGTTTCTTCAAAAATAATCAATAAAAAAACTTCAAAATTTAGCAAATTATATTAATCCTTATTCTTTATAACCAAAAAAATATTCATATCAATATCTTTTTTTAATTTCGAAATATAACCTATTTACAAAAACCGCTGCCAATTCATTGGCCCGTGGCTTCCTCAAACTTAATATGCTGATTCCTTGAATTAATTTTTAATAACAAAATTTATAATTATTATACCCATTTATTACATAATTATAATTAAATTCATTTATGAAGATTAAAAAGTACTAATTTTTAAATTATGTATAAAATATGAATAAAGTAATATGTAGAGTGACGTTGGCTCAGTGGTTTGCTCAGTGCATGCTAGTCACCGAAACAACGTTGTTCCAGGGGTCGTGGGTTCGATTCCCGGTGAAATCACTCGGATTTTTTTCGAGCTGTTTTTTAGCGGGAAAAGTACCAAGACACCGGCTGCTTTAAGGCGGGTTTTACCCCGGGATTTCCCTTCAGTGGAATCCCGGGTTTTCTCTTGCCTTTCAGGCGTGAGCCTGGGCGAATGCGAAGCAGTGTTAGGGAAATAGGAAGGTCGATAAGGTAGGTAGGCCAATCCGATGCACTACGTAGGGAACGCCGGCGTCCCCGCCGAGTCACGCCGTTGCCGTTTTTTTTATCGAGTAGTCCTCCATTTATTTATTTAATTGCGAGCTCTCACTCGTAACATATTTTTGGAGTCTCTTTCGAATGCTATCTGTCCGATTCAAATATCTCAATGTTATCATTAAAAAAACGCAAAAATGAATTTTCCGCCCTTTAACCTCAAAATGCCATCTTAAATGTCATTTTGCGGCCTCGGACGGAAAAATACGTTACTGAAACGTGGACGTAAGAGAATTTTTACCTCATGCGACTTTTCGACCTCGCTTCGCTCGGCCGAAAAACGTCGCATGAGGTAAATAATCCTCTTCCGCCCGCGTTAGTAATATACTATTTCTTACTCGCCCACCCGAAAGTACGTACTTTCGGCCCGCATCTCCGGGCCGAAAGAGAAACTTTCGCATCCTATTTTAGACCAACCGCGTGCTCTGATTGGCTGCCGAAATTTCCTGACCCGCGGCGCTTGAGCGCCCGCGCGCATGTCCGAGGTAAGATGTTTGTGCGGTGTGAAGGTTAGACACGTATGAAATCAACAGAGGAAAGTGCACGAGTGACGAGAAAAAAAAAGTTAGTTGAAATAAAAAGTGATATTGTTTGATCGTGGTCATTACATTTTTCCTTGTTTTCTACACGTACTTTCGAGTCGTGTAGAAACAATTAAGTGACACACTACACAAGTCCCAACACTCTGACTGCACGATATCTTACAGAAAAATGAATAGCTCGACACGCGCTCTGACTGAAATTCTCTCGAGAAATGTAAAATTGAATTACTATTTTCTACAAATTCTCTCGAGAAATGTAGCAATAAATACTGCGTTCACATGCAGTGATAGTGTCCGCTTTCTAACCTAAAACGTGCTTAAACAAACAAGTGAAGATTAAAAGCAATAAAATTACGTGCAATTTCTCAATTTCCATTGAGATAAAAAAATGTCTTTCAATGAAACAAACACAGATGAATCCTCATCCGATGGTTCTGAAGACGAAGAAGAAATCTTAAAAAATTTTGATCAAGAGGCAAAAATAATTATAGAGTCAGAAACATTACCAAAGAAGTCTTCCGAACGCTACCTCCTAGTCTACAACGCTTACAAAAAATGGAAAGAAGAAAATAAAAATTCACTTTCAACAAACTCCGAAGAAAACAATTTAATTGTTTACTTTAACACCTCAAAACTAAAATTGAAACCGCCAACTCTATAGAGCATATGGAGTATGCTTCGAAATACTTTAAATACAAAAGACAATATTGATATTACTAAGTTCTTCGCTTTAAAAAGTATGATAAACAATTGTGGTAAAGGTTACAAACCTAAAAAATCAAAAACTTTAACCTGAACTGAAATTATGAATTTTATGACAACAGCCGATAATCAAGTGTATTTAGCCACAAAGGTAATTCATTATTTATATATTCACTTCGCAATTAATACTCTTATATTTGGTTAATTTACACTATACTTTTAACATTCACAGGTAATACTTACATTTGGAATTTGTGGTGCACTCCGCTGTGACGAATTAACTAATATGAAACTTGAACACCTAAAAGACTTGGGTGATGCCTTTCTAGTATCGATCCAACATAACAAAAACGACTACGCTGGCGAGTTTCTTATTGGAAACCTTTTCTATAACCAGGTTAAACATTACATTTCCTTAAGACCAACCGATCAATTTATAGACAGATTTTTCATCCACTACAACAAAGGCAAACGTACTCGTCAAGTCATTGGAAAAAATAAGATACGTGAAGTACCACAGACTATTGCTTCTCATTTAAAATTACAAAATCCAAAAAAGTACACAGGTCACTGCTTTAGAAGAACAGCAGCAACGCTTCTTTCTGAATCCGGTGCAAACATACAAATGATTAAACAACTAGGAAGGTGGCGTTCGGATGCTATAGCACAAGGCTATATAGAAAATTCACTACATAATAGACAAATGATTTTCAATGGTATTATCCATACAGCTACGACAAACACTCATCCAAAACCATCGACAAGTACTACACCCAATGAAGCTGACTCCGACTACCATTCAAGTTGGTCGAATTCCAACCAGGAATTCACTACGAACCAGTACCATCCAATTCCAAGTAAGCATAAAAAATATTAATATACTTGATAAGTTTGCGTACTACCTTTCATTCCTAACAAACTTTATTTCAGACCAACAACTCAACTTTACCACAGCCAGCAATAAGAAAATACTTACACCGGAAAACAATGAAAATCAACCCTCGATAAACCACAACAGCAAAAAATTTCTTTCAAAAACACCAGTGAAAGTAGGATTCAAAGATAAAGTAACTACTCAACCACCTCCGTGTAAAATAAGAATTCTTCAAAATTTAAATCCTCAAATTCAAGATGAAATGTCTCATTCGAAATCATTGAAAAATACTACACCCAACAAAGATGAATCTGATTACAATTTAAATTGGTCAGATTTCGAAGAAGAAATCACTACGAACAACTTCAATTCAACTTCAGGTAAGCATAAAAAATACTAATGTATAGAGTCGATACTACCTGTACTACTTTTCATTCGCAACAAACTTTATTTTAGATCAAAAACCTACTACGACAACAAGCAATACAACAACTCTTCAACCGCAAACCAGCACCAATGAATCAAAAAGAATTCTTAAAAATTTAAATCCTCAAATTCAAGATAAAAATCAAAACCAAAATCAAAATAAATCACTGAATGGAGATAAAAATCAAAATCAAGATCAGAATAACTCATTGAATGATAAAATAAATTCAACTTTAAACAAATATATTAAAATTAAAAATTGTACTATCAACGGCAATTTCATTGTAAATATTAACAATTACAAATCTGATAAAGAAAATCATTTGTAAAGAAAAAAATCGAACAAAAATTTATTTTATATTGAGATTAATATATTGAAAGTTAAAATTATTAAAACCAAAGCTGATTAATTTAAATGTAAATCTTGTATGAATTATTGTATTAATACTTAATGTTAATATATTGAAAAAGTTTAAATTATTAAAATCACACTTTATTGTACTTATTTCATGACCTTATTTCTTTCTTTTTTTAATGAATGTGTTTCTGATGCCCGGCCCGACCAGCAAAACCTCGGCTTCGCCTCGGTCTTGCAAATGTCGGCCGGGCATCAAACCATCTGTGTAACAGCGAAAGTAGCAGACGGCCAAAAAACCAGCTCTCCACGCCGGGCCGAAAGAAAAAACAGTCGGTAATATCGACCGAGCTACCCAAAGCGGCCGACAGAGGCAGTACTATCGAGCGGGCCGAAAGAAAAACTAACACTCAAACACAGCTAGCAGACGACAACGCAATTTTATCAATTATTTAACAATTACAGAACGTACTTTCGGCCGGGGAGTAAGAAAAATAGTATACAATACTTGGACCGGAAATTGGATTTCCGGGCCACGTATCGTAATATACTATTTGCGAAAATCGAAAATTCGAAATAAAATAAAAACGCATCGGCGAATCAAAAAGAGGATTTCCTTCCCCTATTCACACAAGAAAAACAAAAAAATGAGATCTGTCCAGTTAAAATCGATCAAATAGATCCTGAGATAAAATGGTTTACGTACATACGTATACCGTTATACGTATGTACGTATACCACACACACTTATATGCGAAGCTACTTATGGAGACCGTATGCATGTGAAAAGATACTTATGAGGACTTTTTTCACTAATGGGGACCGTCTTCATTAGTCGAACCGGTGACATCGTACTGTTGGGAACCAAAAATGCACATTTAGGCTCTGTCTACATTAGAAATGATTATTTCTTTAGTCACTTTTTCGTGAATTTTTTTTCGTAATTTCGTTAATAAAAACGGGCGCCGCAGGCGTTGCTGCGAAAGTCTACAATAAGAGGGTCATTATTTCTTTAGTCATGCAAACTAACCCTCACTTTCTTATTCGAACTCTGGAGAAAGAGACTATACGTCCCCAAAAATACTGTCTCACGTGATCCCACACACACGCATGCACGCAGACGCACACACACATATCCATACGGATATTTTCGAAAAATAGTGTATTTCACTTCCAAATTGGCTAAACGACATTCCTAAAATATTTTCACAAAAATTTTTTTTTTACTATTACAAAGCGTCCTCTAGGAGGCTGCAAAAAGCGAAAATTCGGACTCTAAATATTTAAAAAGCCATTTCAGTAATGAAAACTAAAGATCTTGATGGGGCACTGGGTGACCCACCATGACGGAGAGGGTTAAATTTATTTTTAAGTTTTGTAACATTTTTGCAGTCATCCACTGTTGGCGATGATTTGAGGAGCAGTGACTTAAAGAATTAATAAACATCAAAAATAGAAATTAAAATGTCGGTAACTACATAATTCTGTTTGGATTCAAGTTCCACAAAAAATAATGGTTGGGGTCCTCCCTTTCAAAAACAAGTGGATTGCAACGAAACTTACAAATATTACTAACGATGTAATATCTATTAATTTTCTAGTTATTTTCAAAATACATAAAGAGTTAATCAATTTTACAAGTCTGAGTATAGTGTGTGTAGACGATCCGGATTATAATGCATAAGTGCTCGTCAGTGATATGGTCGTGCATGGTAATTTTAAATTAGAAAACTGTTGCGTTAAAAAGCAAAAACGAATTAAAAAATATGTGTAAGTATGATAATTGCAAACAGTTTATATTTTCTGGTGGTACAGTTTATATTTTCTGGTGGTACTTCTACTAACTTGAAAGGAAGGACTAGATCCTTATCCGCCAGTAAAATCTATTAATTTTACTTCTTCGAAGGGGAAGAGTTATAATGTTCTAAAAATATTTGAAAAAATTTAAAATGAAAATGCGCTATTCTTACGAAATATACGTGTATATTAATCTCTGTTATTAATGATATGAATTTTATGAAATCAAAACATATTTGTACACGATATCCATCTAGTTAGTTCATAATTACACGACTGCAGTTGCTCAGCTAAAGGGTTATCAAGATGTGTGCAAGTACGCAGAGCGACGTGGCGATATTCCCTGTGCGCCAAGCTTACGGTCCCGAGGGTAACACAAAACGAGACAATATGCGACATTTGTAAGATTATACTGTTAATTAAGATAATTAACATTTTACACCATTTAATACCAACAATACTTCTGAAGCTAACAAACCTGTTATCATCGCTTAGTCAACGCGACAATTATTTGTTGGGTGTATGCGTGTTAGTTAATATGTATGTTTTAAATATCAAGAAATTAAAAAGGTCCTCAAACTTCATTTGGTACTACAATATAATTTTTTAATGCCAAAAATTAACGTCCTATTTCCAAAAATTAAAATTTGAAAAGAAACATATTTTATAAAATTAATACAGATCTTTATACCTTTCTCTTTTAAAGATTTTGATTAATATTCGATAAGTATAAGTTAATGAAAGATAACAAAAACTACGATCCGAAGAAATATTTAATCTTGATCATTTATTTTGTACTTTATTTAAATTTTGAATTTCAACTACACTTGTTATATATCTCTACCATAATTTTTACAAACAGAGCAGTTCACAATCACATGCGTCATATTTGTGAAATCGTTGAAGTGAATTATTGATATCCATGTACGGTAAATGAGAGTATTACTTATAAAAGTATTGACGTCTAATTTTTTATGAATTATCATTCCAATTAGTGTAATAGTGCTGCCATTAATTGATAGATAATTTCTTCAAACTGTAAAATGTATTTTCCTTATACAAATTTATGATTTTGTAACAATTTTAAACAATTAGTTTCTGGAGCAAAAAACTTCTAAAAACTTCGAATTTTTTTATTTAATCATAATTTCTGTAAAATATATTCAATTATTTTGAAATTTTTAGGAAAAATAGTTTTTATACATCCATGAGTTCCTTGAAATGATATTGTTTTGCAATAAATTTAGCTAAATTGATACATATTTACATAATTGTATTACATAGTGTAATATAGTTTTTATTACATCTCATTCATTTCTTTACATACATCTCTTAGCAGAGAGTTCTAATAGTAGAGTTAGGAACCTGTTTTAGAGTTTCACGCGGCTGCAGTTTTATAATTGAGGTGCATAAAAACTAGAAGATGTCTTACCTTGTAATGAAAACATATGCAACTGTTTTATCGCGAATAAACTCTATCTGAGACTTATTAAGAATAATAATCTTAAAGTTTTTCGAAACCAAGTAGATTGATACATGTATAGAGACCTCAATAATAATGAATTAATATATTAAATGGAATCTTGCTTTAAAAATTCATGATTTATTTGAGGCATTCTACGATAAATTAACTATTAAATTTTCAAAAACATGAAAAAAAAAAAATTTGGAGGCACATGTAATATCTGAAAAAATTTCTGAACTCACAAAAACGGGCTGCTGTTTAAGGGGGTCCGAAAGTCAATTAAAAATTCAAATTTCACGCCACAATATAGCAGACGAAAAAATAAATAATTTGCCTATAACAAATAGTAAAAACAATATTACGGAAAACCAGGACTGCATTGCCCTCCGTTACATTATTATCTATCATTTTACAAAGTTTGAAGTTTCTATATAAATATTTCGCTGAATGGCATTTGAATAATGTCTCAAAATCAAGTAATTCAAATGCCATTCAGCGAAATATTTATATAGAAACTTCAAATTTTGTTAAATGATAGATAATAATGTAACGGAGGGCAATGCAGTCCTGGTTTTCCGTAATATTGTTTTTACTATTTGTTATGGGCAAATTACTTATTTTTTCGTCTGCTATATTGTGGCGCGAAATTTGAATTTTTAATTGACTTTCGGACCCCCTTAATTGCAAATCAATTTTTCTTATAGAAATTTAACATGAAAAAAATGAATGAAAAGCAGTCACGTGATGATTAGCCAATATTAAACTGTCAAAGGCGCATTATGGCACTGACTTCTAGGGACCGAGAGCAGCTGAATAAGATAATTCATACATTACATTATCCCATTACAGTATCTTCTATATTTATCATTGAAAATAATTTTTACTTGCGTATTAGTTCTACATTACTTTGAGGTAAATATCATGATGCGTTTTGTATAGTGATATCCATCGTATTTTTTTAATGTTGACTCACAGTAACAATGTTTGATTTTGAGGTTAGCTTTTGTTTTATGTCGAATTTTATTTTTTAAAATCAATTTCTCAGTTTTTAGGGATGAAGTTTTTATTTTGAAAATATCTACAGTTTAGAAGAAAATTCTGTCGACATTAAAGTATAAATTCATCTCTTTTTTATTTGTTTTTTTATTTTATATCATAATTTTATTGTGGAAATCCATAGACAGAATTTTGGTGCAAGAGAATTAATTATTGGCATTAAAAATTAACGCATAAAATCAATAGTTAGTTAGTGTGAGGAAGCCAAGTGCCAATAAATTGGTGGCGGGTTTTTTTATGTTTTTGATTAATCTATGAGTGGATTTCTTGTAGAATTTCATTTGCTCTAGTGATTATACTGGATATTTTGCATTCGGAAACCATATGGGTGACGCATTTGCATGATCTGCAAATGAAAACAACAATCTTACAATTTTTGCTGATTGTTTAATATGCTTAGTGCATAGTAGTTTACTATAAACAATGACTCAGCAACAAATCCCTAATTTTGTTAACTACCTCTAGTTGTTGATTATTTATACGATATAGGAATATTATTGAATTTCAGTTTTTCACAGAGGCCATATAAAAAGTATCAATGTCTCTCTGAAGTTTAGATACGTCTAGCGGGAAGTGTCTAGCTTTAAATAATTTGAGGCGACAACGTATAGAAACAGATTAGAATATTTAATGCATTTAGGTAAGTCATTAATAAATAGTATAAATAAAACATGATTCAAAAATATACGAATTCGATAAGTGATTTTTTACCCTTTCCATATGTAGACATTTATACAAAAACAACTTAAACCATTTATAAAATCTTACCACTGATGCCAATCATTATAAGCTTATTTAAGAGAAGATCATGTCTAACCAAGTCAAAAGCTTTAAAGATATCTGTATGATGTAGGATAAATAATAAAAAATATATAACCTAAAAACGAAAAAAAAATTTCGCAATTTTGAAAAATGGGTTCTTAATATGGACCACTTAAAAAAAATCATGGAAAATGTTTAAGAAAACATACATTTCAGCATCCAAGCACATTTATTTGTTTAAAGAAAACAAATATTCTATGATTGTGCATCTGTTTTTTAATCTATTGGAAGGCGATCACAAATCGAAAATACAAAGATTTTATGTAAATATCACTATTAATGATTTTTCTACTATAAATACTATAATAAATATACATAAATTAATAAACAATACTATTTTAGCAATAAAAAATGGAAATATGAAAAATTATAAAATATACCCATTGTCCATATAACGGATTCCAGAAGTGGCATATTAGGAACTTTCCAGTTCATAAGAACTTTTTATCATACAATAAGTAAAAATGTATTTGAATCAAAACAAATGGATACAAAATGCTTTGCACTTATACTAGAGTAATATGTATAATAATAGCGGATATCATTCACCTTTAATAAACTGCGCCCATTCGATTTTAACTATTTGAAAACTTTTGAGCTGTTCGAAACAAACAATGAATTCTCCTAATCCAAAAATATATCCAATGGCCATAAAAATATATAATAATCTATTTGGACTCAGAATACATTTAATGAACTTATTACGAAAGAATAGGGCCGAGTAGGTTCCGAAATATCGCGAAGGTCCATATTAGGCGCTGGGCCATATTAAGGGATACCCTACATTTTTATAATCGTTGGAAATTTTATTGAATTAATTTTTGTATTTTTATTGTTTTGTGACCGTGTATAACATAAATTTTGTTAATCTTTAATATATCATCAATTTTGTTAATCTCTTGTTAATATCTTTTTTTCAAAACCATTTATTAAATTAAGGCAAATGAAATCTATATAAAAATGAGCTTTACATTAATTTATTGTAAATGGTTCTACTGCCAAGGTTATGAATAAATAAATAACTATAATCTTAGTTATCCAACGTTTCGGACGATTTATTTTCGTCCCTTCTCAAGGTCTATATTATAGTCTTCGGTGAATGATGGTAGTGTCTTAAAAATTCTTTACATTAATTGCTAAATAGAACTTTCGACATTTGTATTGTAATATCTAATTTTACACATCATTTATAATTCTAATTTGTAATACTAATATGCTTATCACAACCTAAATATCAGAGTCTGCAGCAAAATACAGATCATTTCTAAATTTTATCTCTGGTTATATTTTACGTTTATCAAGCAAATTACTAAACACCGTTTCCAATTTAAAGTGCAATAGAAAATATTTATTAACACTTTGACATAATTAATATTAAATACAAGAGGGTTTACAAGAAATTGACGAACAAAGCCGATTGCATATCTATAATTAATTATACATAATGAGCCTTTAAATTCTCCTCTGCAGAATTTTACCAATTGCTTGGGTAACGCTCAAAATCGTTACATGGTTTGGGCGTTTGTTTACGATCGGCGCAACGAGCGCGATGTAAGCGATGCGAGGTAAAGCGAGCGATAGTCAAATATACGTATATCTATTCGCGGGCAGAGATATACACGCAAACGTATAGAGATGGAAATAGAGAAAGAGAGAGAGAGAGAGAGAGTGAGAGATGTATAGCTATATGAACATACGTACCTGCAAGTACCGCCGTTTTGACATATCGGATTTTCGCGCTCGGTCACACAGAGCGGCCCGTGGCTGCAGTGCTCTCCGCCGAATCCTTCGAAGCAATCACAGTAAAAGGTCCTAATGAAGAGGAATGGTTCATCGTTAGTGTTTATCACACAAGCCTTGGTCATTCTCAGGTGGGAGGAGGGGGCGGAGGCTTGCTGTTTGTACGATTGCATGGAGGGCCAGAATGATGAATGATCGAGAATGCCGGATTGAATCAGGTATCAACTGCGTCAGTGTAATGTAGTATTGTAGCAGATAACCTCTTACTATAGAGTATACCATGGATCATTTTTTCTTAACTTATTGTAAGATTCGAAAAACAATACCTCCATATCGAGTAAATAAAAGTAAAATTGAGTCGATTTTGATAATTTATGTATTTGAAAATGTATAAATAACATTATACGATTTACATCTGCGCTTCTGTGGGGGTATCAGGGAGGGGATAGATAGGATGGGTCTGAAGTTTGCATCATTGGAGTGCAACGAAATAATCTTTTACAATTAATTAAAGTTATTAAGCAATGGAAATTTTAACTACATTTTTGTTATAAACTTATTAGATACTATAAAACATTAAAACTACACGCAAAATTAATATTAGTTACTAACTTGAAGGAAAATCAAATTTTTTTTTTCGTTACACTATAACGTTGCAAACTTCAGACCCATTATACGACCATATAAATATACAGAATAAGAAGAGACAAGCAGCACAATTGAGGGCTTGTAAAGAGAAAGGTGATGGCACAGCTCATTCAGTTAACGCACGATATGTCACTTTTCTGTTTTCAGGCACTCAATTACAATGTGACGACGATTAGCGGAAAGCCTATAGGGGTGGCGGCCGTGGCTAGTTGGTAGTGTGTCTGACTCGCGAGTCAGCCCTGGTTCAAGCTCGAGCCCCTCACTTTTTATTATTAGAAGTTTCGATGGCTCACTCATAACACCTGTATTTCATATCATTACTACAAAATTATGATTCGAAAAAAAAATATAAAACAAAAAATTTAACCTCAAATATCTCGAAAATATATGGATGAATATTTCTGCCTAGTGAACTTATCCGAATGATGTACAATAACTATCTTTCCGACCAAATCGAGCAAATGTAGCGAGCCAAGCTATATGACTCATTACCATAGTGAGAGAGGCGTATCTTATCGCTACGATTCTTGGAAATTGAGATTATTTTAATTGCGATCTCCTTATTTACACTCTTTCGTCTTACAGTATTAAAAATTATTAAATTTTGAATAAAAGTTTTATTTGACAATGCCAATGGATTGCCAGTCCCTATAGTCGCTTCTCGTAAGATGTATTTGATTTGAGCATGACTTTATTGGTGAGATTTAAAATAATTCACATATAATTTACTACATATCTTGAGGCATATAAATGAAATTTGATATCTTGTACATTTGTAAGAAAGCATACTTTCTTATAAGTTATATAATACTTTAATTTTCGTATACACAATGTTAGGAAAAAAATGAATTCTGAGAAATTTAATACATAATAAAGTTAATTCTTTGAAATTATATATTTTTGCAAATATTTCATGCAAACTTTAGATTCTTATTATATTACTAAATTGATATTATATTGCAAACGAATTTTGTCAATAGTTCCTAGAATTTTATACCGACATACCGAAAGGGTGTCAAATTACAACCTTTTCTTGTTTACTAATACACAGTGTGTTATACAGTCTAAAGCTCATGTTGTACGAACTATATCAAACAAAGTTAGCTTTAAGTCCCTACGACGATAAGAGGTACTGAATACCTGGTGAAACAGATACGCTACCTTGGGGGCATTATAAAACTATTAAAATTAATGAACTGATAAGAATTTTTCCATCGGTCTTACAGTCTTACAAATTAAATTAAAATAATTAATATTTATGGCAGTCAGATTGCCCTTGTTTATAATCACCCCCGCAGAATCTGAAATAAAAACTTAATTAAAATCTGGAAAAAACTTTGTTAGCAAAGGACGATCTGACTGCCCACCACCACCACATTGTCCGACGTTTCGAGCCTGCTCCGGCTCCTCCTCAGGGACTGAAATAAAACCCGCGATACACCTCCTTATATACCATGCACCCATACCCCCTTCTTTTCTCTTACCCCACCACCCTCCACATTCACCTCTCCAACTTGCCATTCTCACTTAAATTAATAAAGAATGATAAATGTTATCTAATTTACTTGACTCTATCATTAAATTTACATTATTCCGATTTCTTAGAATGTGAATACTTTCAAGGCTTTCCCTCTTATATTTATTCTTAATCCCCTGTTCCAAAATATCCACACTCCCAAAATCGAAAGAATGCAAACTATTTAAACAATGTTCTTTCAAACCCGATGTACAACTTGAGCTGCGTAAACTATATTGATGTTCATATATTCTCTTTTTCAAATATCTACCCGTTTGACCAATATAACAACCATTACAATCCCTACAATTAATTTTATAAACAACTCCCGATTTCAAACATTTATCATCCTTGTCTTTACAATTACTAAATAACCTTTCTAAATTATTATCATTTCTAAAGAAAACTTGAATATTATGTTTACTAAAAACCCTTCTAATCCTTTCCGACAAACCTCTAACATATGGTAAACTAAAATATGCATTCTTTCCATTTCTATTCCTTGTTTGATTATCTACCCGCTGCTTCAATCCACCATTATAAATTTCCCACACTCTCTCATCAATCATTTTATCAATAAATTTTACGGGATAACTATTTTTAATAAATGTTTCTCTAACTAAATTTAAATTCTTTTTCCTAAAATCTTTATGTGACAATTTAATCGCTCTGTCAATGACACCTTTGATCGCACCTGTCTTGTTTCCGAATTGGTGGTGAGAATCAAAATTTAAAAATCTACCTGACCATGTAGGTTTTCTATACCAATCTAATTTCACTCTATTATTATTACCTCTAATGACTCTAATATCTAAAAAACTCAATTGATAATCTTTCTCATCTTCTTTTGTGAATTTAATTCTATCATGGATAGAATTAAACACATCCACCATTTCTATCCATGATAGAATTAAATTCACAAAAGAAGATGAGAAAGATTATCAATTGAGTTTTTTAGATATTAGAGTCATTAGAGGTAATAATAATAGAGTGAAATTAGATTGGTATAGAAAACCTACATGGTCAGGTAGATTTTTAAATTTTGATTCTCACCACCAATTCGGAAACAAGACAGGTGCGATCAAAGGTGTCATTGACAGAGCGATTAAATTGTCACATAAAGATTTTAGGAAAAAGAATTTAAATTTAGTTAGAGAAACATTTATTAAAAATAGTTATCCCGTAAAATTTATTGATAAAATGATTGATGAGAGAGTGTGGGAAATTTATAATGGTGGATTGAAGCAGCGGGTAGATAATCAAACAAGGAATAGAAATGGAAAGAATGCATATTTTAGTTTACCATATGTTAGAGGTTTGTCGGAAAGGATTAGAAGGGTTTTTAGTAAACATAATATTCAAGTTTTCTTTAGAAATGATAATAATTTAGAAAGGTTATTTAGTAATTGTAAAGACAAGGATGATAAATGTTTGAAATCGGGAGTTGTTTATAAAATTAATTGTAGGGATTGTAATGGTTGTTATATTGGTCAAACGGGTAGATATTTGAAAAAGAGAATATATGAACATCAATATAGTTTACGCAGCTCAAGTTGTACATCGGGTTTGAAAGAACATTGTTTAAATAGTTTGCATTCTTTCGATTTTGGGAGTGTGGATATTTTGGAACAGGGATTAAGAATAAATATAAGAGGGAAAGCCTTGAAAGTATTCACATTCTAAGAAATCGGAATAATGTAAATTTAATGATAGAGTCAAGTAAATTAGATAACATTTATCATTCTTTATTAATTTAAGTGAGAATGGCAAGTTGGAGAGGTGAATGTGGAGGGTGGTGGGTAAGAGAAATCAGTCCCTGAGGAGGAGCCGGAGCAGGCTCGAAACGTCGGACAATGTGGTGGTGGTGGGCAGTCAGATCGTCCTTTGCTAACAAAGTTTTTTCCAGATTTTAATTAAGTTTTTATTTCAGATTCTGCGGGGGTGATTATAAACAAGGGCAATCTGACTGCCATAAATATTAATTATTTTAATTTAATTTGTAAGACTGTAAGACCGATGGAAAAATTCTTATCAGTTGATATTAAATTGCAGTCGACATAAGTAATATTTTTAATGATAAAATTAATGAAGATTGATTGTAAATATAGTTTAGGTTTATAAATAAAGGACTTTACATTATATACAACACACATATTTATTTATTATCTCCTCTAATTTTAGAAGGAGTTAATATTTTTCCAGTTGACAGTTATAATTATTGCATATCGATGGCTGAGCGAAACAAGGTCTTAAGGAGGTTGCCTACCGGACAATGGATCTTTAGAATAATAATTAATGCGATAGATTTCTTAAAATAAATTCACAAACATCACTAATATAAATCCAAAATGTACTACTTTACGAATTAAGAAAAAATATTTTAAATGAATTTGTGTTATTAGAATCATAGATGCCAAGCATTGAATAAAATTTCACATAAAATGGTTAAACTTTTTAGTCTTTCATCTAAATTTTGTTTATTTAGAATTTACCTTCAAATCAACAAATCGAAAATTATAAAATAAATCATCAGTTTGATAAGAATGCAATTACTTAGAAGTTTTTCAAAAACTTATATAATATAAATCATTAGCTTTTATTATGCTTACACCAATTATTTCATAACTTTTATTTTGTTGATTTTTAGTTTTACGTTCAAGAAACTAAATGAACCTTTAAATATTAAAATTGGATGAAAATAAAAAAAGTCTAACCATTTTATGTGGACTTTTATTTAATGCTTGCCATCTATGATTCTAATGTCGTAAATTTGTTCAAAAAATTTTTTCTCAATTGTTTATTTCAACGAACTATAATTATAATTATTTTTCTTAAGGTCCATTTTCCGGTTGGTAACCTCCTTAACTCGGCCAGCACTTGAAGAAGGGTCCCATCTTGGCGCGCGCTCGAAGAAGGACCTAACTTGGCGCGCGCTAGAAGAAGAACCTATCTTGGCGCGCGCTCGAAGAAGGTATCTCTGCACGTTTCTTTCTTCAAATTTTGTAGTGGCACTTCTTCGCGTTTCTTAACTACAAACAAATGTTACCAAAATGAGCGTTCCACGCTTGGGAAAACGGTTATTAGCTATATTTTGTGTATAGACTATAGCGTAAAATTTTCTACCACGCAGTTAGATTGTAAATGTTGTTACTATGTAAGTTTCAGTATGTGTGCGACGATAACATCGCAAAATATACAAAAAATGATTTTCGAATGTTTTTTACGACTTAGCCAAGGTAAGAAAGTGAACCTATTTTTGATTCCTACTATTCAATTATACCCAAAAAACACATGTTCGGACTTTATATTTCACGTAATAATTCAATTGAACAAAATATCAACTTGATGTGTAATGTTTATTAAAAAAAAATTAAATCAATTATATGCTGGGCAAAACGATCAACAGCCCCGCTGTCCAGCTACAAAAAGAAAAAGTTTTGTATTACTAACTTATTATTTCTTTATTACCTAAAAATTTTTAATTTCTTCATTGTATTACGTACGCAAGACAGGGGCGTTAGTACGCGCACGAAATTTGGTGTACTGTGGTTTGAAAAAAATATGCACAACGTATTTGGTAAATACTAATAAATAGATGATACAAATACATAATAAGAAATACATAAACAAGGTGTATAATGTGGAGAAAAAACAATAAAATATAATGGATGTATATTGTTCATCTTTAAGTCAGTGTCAAATAATCATGTCAGATTTTATTCCTAATTGATAGAAACGCTCATTTTATTTGTAGTCAAAAAATTCGTAGAGCTGCCACTGCAAAATTTAAAGAAAACAAAAATCGTGCCGAGATAGGACCTTCTTCGAAGACCTTGTTCCACTCAGCCATCGATATTGGAATAATGCATTTTATAAACTGAAAGTCAATCTAGAAATAGTGTTCAGAAGAAATTGTATTCAGAAATTCTTAATCTGACTTGATATACTAGGAAGAATTTCTCCTACGATAGAAACCGATTAAATAAGCCTCTATCAACCTTGGGAAAATACCGCAGCTTCACAAGAGCAACGAAGAGGATTCAATTGCTACAGAGGAACGTTTTCGACCTGCCAAATATATTGCATTCAACCGACTGCATTTTCGTCTAGTGTTTCTTGGAGCGATGTAGCCACCGGAATGCTTGTAACTTACAACGCGATAAACTTCATACATTAAAGTTACTGGTATGTTTACTCCAATGTTTCTCTCTAAATGTATTTTAAATACCGATAATAAATAAACTACCCAGTATCTTGATTATTTTCAACGAAATAAAATTATATCAAAAGTAATGTATAACATTTTTAAGCTGGTATGTTCATTAAAAAAAGTTTTCACATCTTCGAAAGGAATTGGCCATAAAGTAGCTATATTAATACATCTTTAACATATAATTGTTTTTATATTTAGATATGTATAAATGTTTGAATTGGACAATATGTTATACAATAAAAACAAAACGAATACAGCCCAAACACAATTTTCACATATAATGAAAATGAAACTCGCAAGTTTCACTTTCCGTCAATTCAACGTTCAAAGAAATCGCAAGAATCGGTGTTGTACCTGACTCGACCTCCCAATGCTTGTCGCACAATACTTTGTGCCGAAGCTAAATTTCACCGACTAAAGGATTTACACCTCGGTTTACCAGCTGCAATTTAACAATTCCCATTGTTTCATTCTTGTCACTTGTTAAAATTTTAAGAGAATTGCTTTATAACCCTCTAAATGAGAGTACACAGCAGTCCGACGTCATAAAGATCAAAAGTGGTCAAGTAAATAAGATCAAATGGACATGCCGTTTGATTACTCACTTTTCGTGATAGTTTTTACATCAGCTGCTACATGAGTAATTCTAACAAACTTTTAACTATGAGAGTATCTTGATAAATATTAGGATATTTTAAAAATTAATATATTAAGAATCTGTAAATTTTGTCTCCAGTTCTACGTACTATTCACGATACCTTACCGAATTAAATAAAGAAGAATATACATCAGTGAGTCGCATTAGTTATAACGAAAGAATATCTTGAAATCGTATGCTCTTTAGGATATTTCAAAGGAACCCGTACAATCTTTATTTTGAATTCATGTGCTTTTTCCTTATGTTCAGTTTAGAATAACTTTACCTACTACGGGGTCTCAGATTTTTTTCCAATGCTATCGGAACTTTTAGCCCCTATTTTACATTAATTAGCGAATATAAATAATTTTTCTTAAAAATAGTTTAGGGATACATATACTAAAACGAAAAACTATTCTCATTAATTGAAACAAAATTTTGGTTTTAGAAAAGTTAATACTTCGATAAAATTGACCATACAATTTAGACTATGTCTAAGAATGGTGTACACCGATCGTATGTTGCGGAATGACCCATTAAAGTTTAATGTACAAATATGATACTGTGTGGTATTATTTTTGATTTGATTTTCTTTTGAACATACAGCTGAAAAAAAAAATTAAAATGCCTCAACAAACCTTATATTCAACAAGTAATTTTTATTAACTGAACACAAATACGAAAAATTCTCCTACATGAAAATAGTATTGTCTTAATAAAACTTAATTTCTCAAGACTAATTACATGACGATAATGTTTTTACGTAGAGTCGATATATATTATTTGATATATTACATTATAATTGCATGCAGTGAGTATTTCATAGCCAAATAAATCTTTCATACTTTCTACTCTCTTCGCGCTTTCCATTTATAAAGAAATAACAATATATCGAATATATATGTAAGTTTTAAATAAAATAAGGTTCGCAGAAGCATAAGCGCTTAATAACAAAATGAGTTCCGTTTGTATATTTATGATACTGTAATAAGAACTAATTTCTGATCGAATCAGATCGAGTCATTTAAACCAAGAACTAATTTCTATTTTTACATTTTTTTATCGTAGGAGAAGAATATACCACGTAAAGTTTTGACTGATTTTAAAACTAAACTTCATTCTGACCACTGCATTATAAATCTTCAAAGCTCGGCAAAATATTCAAAAATCAACAAGTCAAACGTTACCAGAAAACGGCAAACCGTTTAATAAATTGTTTCGAATTTAAGTATTGTAGCAAGTATTCTTTGATACGGCAGCTGGTAAAACACTTCCGCGCTCAAACTGCTGAAAAGAGCCGAGGCAAAAGGAACAAGAATAACCAAACGAAACAGAGCCCCGGTGGCTCTAACAAGCCCGCAAGGACTGCTACCTCGGCTGCAGCGTCGGGAACGACGGTCGATGTGAATTTCACGCCGGCATGAAATTCCGTCGAAAATTGAAGAATTACGGGTCAGCAAGCGCGAGATAACCCGCAAAAGGTAATCTAAATTACAAACTTCCGCGATTTCGTCAGGCGGCTGTGACTTTGTGCACTGCCCTCGGCATTTTCTGACACTTTTTCCTCGCCCCAAGCGAGGTATACTCTTTTCATTGCACGTTTTCATGCGCCGACGATTATTAATTCCGTATTCATACGTGAAGAAAAAAAAGCGAGACCGAACCAACTATCAAGGTGACAAAAGAGAGGAGGCGGGAAGAGAGAACGGCGTAAAAATTGCTTTCACTTAATTTGATTGACGACTTCATTTACAATTACGATGCTTTTACGATCGAATTTTACAAAAACTATGAAGAACAGTCGACATTTTTTAGATGAAAATGCACAATAGTTTACTTAAAATTCGACATATTGTATAAAACATTCTTTTGTTTAATTTAGATATATACCGCATATAGTAACGATTGCCAATTATAACCGTGTTCTACTTCTTTTTTCAGAAACTGGGATTTCGCTTGTTATGTGCACTACGCTCGTAAAATCAATCAATTCTTTTTTGACATAAGTATCGAACCTGATGAAAATTATTTCTTTAGTTTTGAATATCTCTATCTTTCTTAATTAAAATGCAAACTAGTACGGAGCCTTTTCTCTTAAAATTCGCGAAAGAAAACCCTTTTAAATTTGAAGAAAAACAATAGTCGATCGTGAAAAAGTCTTGGAAAAGCTTCTAATTTAGATACTTTTGATTATCGGTCAAACATAGTAAATATACATTGTGCAAGAAATAAACAGTTCTGAGGCATAGCTGAATTGCTTCAATGGTGGGAATGAAATTAGCTGTGCAAAAATTGCTCCCAGTCAAAGATTTAACTCCGGCCGCAAAATGAGAAGAGCGCTCCGCAAGAGAATGGATCATCGCACCACCGTTAGACTCGCTTGTATAAATGCGTTCTCTCTCGTCTCCTAGCTGACTCTAGCAACGCGCCGTTAATCATGAATGCCGTTTTAAGTAGCCGTGTTAATTCGCTCATTCGACGAACGCGAAGCTGCGTTAAACTGTTGAAATCGTACTCGGGAACTCGTTTCCCTTTGCTTGTCTTCTCGTGCGCGTGCCGTACACGAGAAAGAGAGATGCATAAAGGAGTCGCTGAGTTGACTAGGCTTATACATGACTATCCGTCGAGACGGACTAGGGGGTAAATGTGCACGCTCGAGGCAGTAGCCGCAGTTTTAGCGGGTGCCCGCGCTAATGAATAAGAAACCAACGTGCACGAGGAAGGGAGCGAACGAGAGTGCGTCGCTGTTGCTGTTACTCGTTGACTAACTGTAGTTCACATGCCAACCAAATACCTTCTCGTGTTTCCCTCTGCCCTTTAGTCTTTCTCTGCCACTCGTTCTCTCTCTCTCTCTCTCTTTGTCGCTCTCTCTGGCTCTTTTCCTCGCTCACACTCTCGCTCCTTTTCTCTTTCTCATACTCTTTTTCGCTCTTTTCCTCATTCCACTCTGTCGCTCTTTTTCACTTTCTCACTTTCTCACTCTCTCTTTCTCTCGCTCTCTCCCTCTCTCTCTCCCTCTCTCCCTCCTCTCTCTCTCCATCGCCCGGCCCGGCCAATCGTCCAACTGCGTGCGCGGCTTTAGGCATTAGACTGTAAGTTTTAGGTTTAAGCCTTAGACTCTAAGCATTTAGTTTTAAGACATATTTTGTAAAGCTCCAGATCACAAGCCGCAGAACCTTTAACCTCTGTTTAATTACTGTTATAATCTTCGAAAAATTAAATATCGTTCGCCTACTTTACTCTCCGCTTTCATTATACCTGCGCATGTGGCCTTACCAGTTCTACTTCACTTTAATTCTGTTACTTGCCACCACCATACACATCTGTTACTCTGTATTTTAGTTTATATTTTTTAGTCTATTTTGTTATACATTTCTCTGTATTTTTTTTCTCTTAGCGCCATACGGGGTCACACCCCAACTTGTGAAATAAACAACAAATCAAATCAAATCAATCTCTCTCTCTCCCTTTATCGCTCAATGTACACTCACATTTTTTATCTTGCACATAACCAGCGCTGCTCTTTTTTCTTACGGGTTTGCACGCTCTCTCTCTCTCTCTCTCTCTCTCTCTCTCTCTCTCTCTCTCTCTCTCTCTCTCTCTCTCTCGAGGAAATTTTTAGTAAGTGAAGAATAGCCTGGTAAAAAAGGAACGAGAGAAAAAGAGTGGGAAGAAGGTAGTGGAAAACCTGTGCTGAGAGATTTGCGTGAGAACCCGAGCGCTATCCGCCATTGTTTGGAGAGCCTGGCGGTTATTTTCGTTCTTTCTGGAAAGAAGCGTGAGCCCGGGAGAGATAGATAGATAGATAGAACAACCTTTATTCGGCCACAAGGGCTAAAAAATAAAATTACAATTATTTACAAATTGTTAATATACAGCTATAAGCTTCAAGTATAAAAATACATAGATCACAATTCAATTTTTGGTCAAGGTAAAAATATTTATCACAGATAAAATGACTATTTTATCAGGCCATTAGGCCACGTCGCATTACTTACTATAGTAAGCTATTGAATTAATTTATCCCCCGCGAAGGATACTATCACAGTGTTAAGGCTCGATGAGCCAAGTCATATTGAGAAAAATCACAGCAAATAATCTTATAACTAACTATACAGTTTGGTTACGAGATGTCACTTTCCCCCACTAACAGGGAGCTAGGTGTCAAGACCAAGAAGGTAACGGCGCACCGCCCCTTTAAAAGATGTTAACGATGGAGAATTTCGGAGGCCGGAGGGGAGGGAGTTCCAGAGACGGGCTCCATGAGAGAGGGATAGAGCGCCAGAAAGAGAGAGAGGGAGAGAGAGAGAGAGAGAGCAAGAGAGAGAGGCCGGGAATATGTCTTAAGGGTAGGGAAATAGGATCAGACGTTGAAATGTGTAATACGTGTTGCTAGTTTGAATGCAACACGTGTGGCGTCTTAATCTGACTTGAATAAAAAAGAATTTTGTCATTTTTCGTTCCAAGAATTTTTGAAGGTGTATTTGAAATTTTTACTCAAAACTTTGCAGAATGATGGATAATTACATTACGCAGGACAAGCGAATTTGGATAAGTCGCTAATTGTAGTAATAATCAAGTTATAATAAATTATTGCTGGTCAGCTGGTATGGTAGGTCACATGATAGGGGTTGGTATTCCACACCCCCTTAAGCTTATGTTTATCCTCAAGAAGACTCAGGCCTCTCAGGCAGAAGACTTTAGATCAATTTCCATCTCCTATATCTTTGCTAGGGTCCTCCTTTCTGAGCCTTCTGAGCTGGGATGAATGGCTGTCGGAACAACACCGTGCTACTCAACGCCTTCTTGCGCAGTTGCCACAAGAAATTTAGGTCCAATTAAATCGCAACGTCATCATGCGGGCAGTGGAAGCAGCTGGTTCCCACCACCTTTTCTGATCCGCTACCTCAAACAGCTCGACGCCAGCAGCACCACTACGCTGTCGGGCATGGACTGATCATTGGAGCCAATCAAGGTGGCGCGGAGGAGTAAAGCAAGGCGATCACCTGTCACCGATAATAATAAATCTGGTCCTAGATCACCTTCTTCGCTCACTCCCGCAGGAATGTAGATTTATCTATAACAAGACGGCTCGTACCATGGCCTTCGCAGACGATCTAGTCCTGCTTACAGACTCACCGGTTAGACTCCAGTACATATTCAACCAGACGACCACCTTCCTAGGGTCATGTGGTCTACTCCTTAACATCAACAAGTACCACACAATCTCCATTATTGGAATCGGCGGTCAACGGAAGACAGTGGGGTTGACGCAAGCCGCACCTTCAACATCAAGGGTCTACTGTTTCGCGCACTTTCTAGGGATGATACCTGAAATTATCTAAAAATTCAGTTCTCTCGGGAGGGATGCCGGCCTGTCCGGCTAACTAGTCAACTCAGACCCCTTCTAGAACGCTTAACAAAGGCATCACTTAAGCCAAAGCAGCGATTCCTTGCATTAAAGTCCGTCGCACTTACCAAAGTATACTATCTTATGACTCCGAAGAGAATTAACATTAGCGATGTCTCCTGCACCGACAAAATGGTGCGTGCCTTTATAAGGCAATGGGTGGCTTTGCCGAATGACATCTCGGTTGTCTACTTCTTCGCTCCATTATCTGAAGGAGGGAATAGGATTACTTTCCTACGCTGGTTAGCCCCAATTCATCGCAAGGGCCGTCTACTCGGACTAGTTCCTGGATGTTATAAGCAGAATATCAAAGACCATTCTTTAGTTAAAGAGCTCGGCCAGTGCACACAGCGACTCACCGGAAGTAGGGTCGCCTATACCACCTCAGAAGACATTAACAAGAGGTGGCCCGCAATCTTGCACCAATCGGTCAATGGAGCTGCGCTCAAACTGTCCCGTCCAGTAACTGGACAACATAATTGGGTAGACGACGGAATGTCACTTCTCACGGACAAAAACTACACCAACTGCCACAAAGTAAGAATCGGAGCGCTGCCAGCAACTAGAGGGAGACACGGTGATAGACTCTGTCGCGCGGGGTGTATAGGAAAAGAAACCATCGAATTGACGTGCATCGATTTTATCATCGACGATACTCATTTTTTCATTATTGATAAATGAATTACTATTATAATTAAATTTTTCTATGAAGTCTCCATCAATACTTATTTTTTCATTTAGATTTAAATCGTTACTTTAATCCTTGAATTTTTCAAGGGCACAACATTTTCATTTTATATACAAGTAATATTAGGATTAATGAAAGCATCTTCTGTACATAATATTTGATTCACAGCAATGCTTTAATGGAATCTATTTTCTGTTGAAATGTAGTCTTAATTAATACAGACTGTTTCATTTTCACTCAATAGTTTGTCATCAAATTTATATTTTTTAATCGTAACTTTATTAAATATATTAATAATTTTATTTTATTGTTCAATAGCAAAAAACAAAGTTTCCAATTTTTTAAGTTTAAGTTGTCTAATAAGAATCATATTTGACATTATAAGGTAAACGTCCCAGTGTTTAGACACTATCATACATTTTAATTAAAATAAAATTAAGAAAAGAATTCCATAGATAACAAAATTTTAAAAATATCCTTAATTATCATTTATTATGATAAACTACAAACTACTACGCCAGTGCGCGATCATATTCTTTAAAAAAATATTATTAGACAGCAGTAATGAACTTCATGCCCCATGACCACTTGCGTTAGGCTAAGATTAAAGAAGCACTTCTCAAACTCCTAAATAATAAAGAAATGGAAAATTATGACAATGATCATTTTTAACAAATACTTTGATTTTCATTATCAAATTCAGTGGTTGGACGCTTGTCAGGACCTTGATTCAGTGAGATTTCAAGTTATTAATTCAAGACAGTAAGTATTCATTTACATTATTAATACTAAAAATATTATATTCCTCTATTTTTTTGAATATTTTATGCATACGAATCATTAATTTTGTACTTAACCTAAATCTAACCTCAAATGTGTCTTACACATGCCTCCACTATACTTCGCAGGAGTGGTTGCAATACTATTTAAAAAGGAAGAAGAGAAGTTGCAAAAAGAAAAGAAAATTGAAGATAAAATATAGAAAAGAATTAACTCAAAGAAAAAAAACAGCAAGATCAAGAATGAAAGAAGCGTATTAAAAAAGAGAAAGTAGAAGACAATAACAATCCAAACTTAAAAGCTAAACAAAAAAAAACGAAACAGTAACAAATAAAAACAAAAAAAATTATAGATTTATTCTGAAATATTTTAAGTAAATATATGAATAGTTAATATTTATTTATTAAACTAATAAGTAAAATGTTTATAATAATTTTGAGAAAATTTGATGTTTGAAATAAAAATGTAATGTTTTTAAATAAAGTTTATATTTTGTCAGTAAAGATTTATTATGTATTTTGAATTTACTTTCCTTATATTTATTATAAATAATTCATTTTTACTTTAGAATAATTTAAATAGATATGGATTTTGTGTCTAAATACTAGAACAGCTTTGTCTAATTACTGGGGCAAACTGTAAATTCTCTCTAATCACTGGGACAAATGAACTCTTTAGAATATATCTAATTTTTTATATTACTTGTGTACATTTATACTTTTGCAATGTTTCTAAAAGAGGAAGAGCTGATCTACAAATTTGATACACTTTCATGTCAACGTATATTATTTTAATGCATGAAAATAACTTCTATCTAACATATTCATCTTAGATGTCCAACCACTGGGACATTTACTTTATATTTTTTGCCAATATCTGATCAGTGTGTATCCTGATTCTCATTGAAATGTCTTCAAAGTTTCAACACATCTTCGTTCCTTTAGAAATTATGTTGGTTCAAAATTGACTACACGCACTCATACATAGCATTTTCCAAAATACATATATACTGATTCAGCAATCTCCAAAACGTTGAAATCCGTCAAAATCTCGTGGTTCAAAAATGTTACAGTCACAAATTTTTCTTAAAAAAAAAAAAAGATATGGCAAAAGCCTCACTACATCCATACCTCTTTCACTCATTATAGCGTACTCTACTAACGTTTTAGGTGAACGTCACCGTCATCAAACATCGCAAAAAATGTCAGATTTAATTAAAGGTTTGCGGAAGCTTTTCACACAAGAACACACCGCACAACCTCGACACATGTGTGCACTCGCGCGCTGGGAAAGTAATCATTTGCGCGAATGAGCGCGGGTTTACTTTGGGATGAGAGGGAAAAATTAAAGGTGTTTTTGACGCTCATTAACAGTTCTTTCCTCCTCGCCTGCCGGATGTGCTCGCGACGCAAAAATAGTTGGGGTATGTGCCGACTTACTGTACTCGTATTTTAACGAACCGTCATCATTTTTTATAACGCCCAATTTTTATCAATTTTGGTCAAACTAATTAACAAGGAATCTATTAACGGTCAATAAAAATGTTCATCAAGCAACAATAAGGTGAGAAATATGCTTTTTTTTACTTTAATACACTCAGAAAACGATCTTCCTGTATCAACGACAATCTGGCTGTCGGAAGAGGATTTCCGCTAGGAAATTTTTTCGCGCAGGAGGAATCCTTTTTTGTCGTACGAAGATTTTCTGGGGAGGAACTTTATTTCAAGACAGGAGGATTGTTTTTCTGAGTGTATATTAATGGTTTATCGCGATTGAATGAAAATTCTTCTGATTTTTTTTTTTTTATAAACTTAACTATTATAATGTTAATGATAAAATAGTGTACTGAAATTACCTGTTTTTCAACTAACATTAATTTAATAAATAGAAAAGGTTTAAAAATTTCAAAAATAGTTACACGCGTGGTTCATGCCAAAGAGATCACGCTTATTTTCGGGCTTTCACTAGAAAAATAATTTCGGTAAATACTTCCGCGAAGGGTTACTGCTAATGACTTTCTAATGTATTTTCTTGTTATAGTACAAATTTTGCAATTGCATAAAGATAAAATATTTATTTTCATCTACAAGTATTTTGTAATCAAACTAAAAAACGGTCGAGTTTATCAATTGGCACCCTTTAGTAGTCTGAATCAACTACAATTGTTTTACAATAAATCTTCTTTTAATTGTTTAAGTACTTACAACGAGGTTATCTTCATTATTTAAAATATAAGGTTTCATAAACAATCAACGACATGATTGTTCTTAACTATGGCTAACATGTCTCAAATTGTTTAATTTGAAATTAACAACTTTTTAATTTTAAAGTTTATTCATAACTCTGACATACATCTTTTTACTCGCACTTTTCAAGTTTACTTTTTGAGCAGTGATACGGATAAAAAATGAGGTTACAAATAAGAGCAACTGTTGCATTCATGCATGGATCCAACGAAAAAACATTTTGCATGATGCGTCAGTTTTTTAAAGATTCCTAACGGTATTCATACTACAAAAATCAAAGGACGAGCTTATACATTGTGAATTGAAATAATCATAAATGATCATTAATTTCTTGAAATAATCATTCATGCATAATTTTAAGCCTACTTAATTTACCGAGCTCACTTTATTTAACCGTATAGTAGTTCAAATTCGAAAAAACTACAGGTAATTAATTCGTTATACACGACCGAACTCTCAACTAACTTAAGCCGGAATTCATCCAGAAGGGCGAGCAAGAGTTTTTGTTATGCAGAAAGGCAATCCGATTAAAAATGCGCATTGGAAATGTTAAACCACATCCTTTTCTTCTCTCGGACCATAATTTACGTCTAAATCAAGAACTTTACAGACATCTTCACTGAGAGTAGGAAAAAACAGTCGCGTAATCGGCTTGTTAATATTAGGGGAAAATTATGCAAAGCGATAGTAATTATACAGATTTCGACACGAATATCTTCTAAGCTTGAGCAAAAAGAAAATCACCTTTCAGTGGCTATACCTACTATTGTTTTTTGCGATTTTATGTTGTTGTAAAAATGCGACATTTATTTCCATACTAGATTGAACTAATTTTGAAAAATAAATAGGTAATGCCTCAATGCAGTGTGCATTGAACTATGAAAACAAAAATAAACTGTAGAGCATTATCAATAAACATAATGTAATCATAATTTTATAATACCAAAGACCTACAATTTATATTTAAAGAAGTTAGGAGTCACTTAAGAAGTGTACTGATTCTGCCTTTTCCATTGTATTTCAAGGCGAGGTAAATAAATATCGCGGCAAGTATCGCGGCACGGGGCAGTAAATTGTGTTTATCAGGACCTGAAATCGGCAACTATTGTTTAGTCGATTTCATTATGTTATCTATTGCGCCCTTTGTAATTTATAAAGTCTATATAGACATGAAAATAGTTCTTTAATGTTTTTTTAAGTTTATTTTTAGTTTGTGATAATATCACGTTTAATGTTTTTAATTGGAGCGTAAAAGTCAATGTAGACAAAATATAAATAAGAAAACTTTATACCAACACCAAATGAATCAGAAAAGTTCAATCACCATTGAATGTGAAATTGCCGATCGATACACAGCTCTTTCCCTATCCACTCGATTGGTTTAAAAACAATTAGTACTTCAAATTAATTAGCAAAGTTATCCAAGCTCGCCCCCCCCCCCTTACTTCACATATCTTTAATCTCGGAGTTACATTTTTTACAGTTTAAAACCGACGAAAACCATACGTTTTATTTATCAATGAGTATCAGAAACAAACACAGGAAGCCATCATCGCTCGGCACAATCAACGACAGTAGCGGAAAGTCGAACACGCTGGATCTGCCGTTACTATTGACAACTTCCCCTACCCCTTCGCCCTTCTCGCTGATCAGTCCCGTACCGCGTCGGTTCAATAACCCGTAACTACTGATTACCATAACTTGGGTTATGCTAATCAAATATTCAAGGAGCGGGTAACGATAGAATCAATATCGATGTGTTTACCGTCCAGCCTTTCAAATACACACGCGGATCCCTACCTATATCTGTTTATGCAGTTGTGTACGTAGAGGTCTATATGGGGAAATATAGGTGTGTGTGTGTGTGTGTGTGTGTGTGTGTGTGTGTGTGTGTGTGTGTGTGTGTGTGTGTGTGTGTGTGTGTGTGTGTGTGTGTGTGTGTGTGTGTGTGTGTGTGTGTGTGTGTGTATATATATATATATATATATATATATATATATTTCTCGAAAGGGGTTTATAAAGCCCGTTTTTTTATATATAGGGGTTTATCGAGCCCGATTTTGATTATGCAGCCCGGGCTTCATAGCTTCATAATATTTCTAAATATAGGGGTTTATGCGGCCCGACCTAGAGTCTATAACCCCAGGGTCCATTATTTCTTTAGTCACTTGCCATAGGGAACTCTCGGCTGTAGGTACTAATATACAGGGTTGGGCTCCATAAACCCCGATAAGTGTGTCTCTCTCTATATATATACACACACACACACACACACACCACACACACACACACACACACACACACACACACACACACACACACACACGTACCAACTGCAATGTACATGTATACATCAGTGAGACGAGTGCGCATTCGCTAGTGCCTAAAATCTTTTTAAAAGGCCCGTCCTTCTAGCAAAACAGCGCTCAGTATATACGCGTATACATATACATGATGCATGCATGCGCGCACGCGCGTTACGCGAAGACAATATTCGCAAATGCGTTTTTCTCCTAAAAATGAAAAACTGAGAAAGAGAAAGAGAAAGGAAGGAAGGAGGAGAGGCGAAAGCGCCAGCGGCTGCTTTTGCCACGCGCACTCTGTATCTCGCTAAGTCCGCGCGTTATTTCCCCCGGCTGTCGCGCGGCAAAGCTCCGGCGTCTTTTAGAAAAAGAAAAAAAGGATATAAAATAAAAAAGGGGCGTCGCGTCACGAAAGTGGGATAGAGAGAATAGAGAAGATGCTCGGCGCGTGCGCGCGGACGCGCGCGAGCTAGACTATCATTATATCAAAATGCAAAATCGTCAGCGAGACGAGGGATGGAGAAACGAGACGACACGTCAATTAGCGCAACCAGCGAGGGAGAACAGCAGCGTGACGCCGGTAAAAATCAAGCGCCGTTACATTACGGGCAACTTTCATTATAAAAGCCGCGCAGGCACGCGCGGCTTTTCTTATACTCTTAAGTATAAGGGGTTGAACGAGCGAAACGCAGTTTTACGATATCGAGAAAATATAGTAGCAAGTAAATGAAGAGTGGCATGTGCGCGCGTGTATTGTCAAGGCGCCATGCTAGTCTCAAAGAGTCGTAAAATACAAAGATTTTTCATAAATTTTTTTTTAACAACCAGTTGTAATTTTATGCAAATTACTTTCTTTAAAAAATAAAAGGTTATTTGTAATCAATGCCAAAGCTGTAATGAATAATCGCAAAAAATCTGTTTTTGAAACGATTTATTTCAATGTGGGAGTAATATAAATTTTAAAGTATTAATATGTAGTTGACTCATCTTATAGTTTCTTAGATCAGCCCTGCTAAAGTAATTTTTTAGAGAATCTCTTGTTAACTATTAGAAGAGAATTTATTATAGTTATAAGTTTTTTACTTTAAATTTATTTAAATCATTAAACTATTTCAATAGGTATAGAATGAAATTTTTACAGCTATATATAAACAAGCATAAAAGTAGAAAATTAAAAAAAATAGTATACGATATATACGCGTGCGCGTAGGCGTTTCACGCACTCGTGCTTTTGTTGTCGCCTACTTCGCGCACTTGTATCGTAACGTATTATTTTCACATTAAAAATTTTGATTCGATAACCTATGCATATAATTGCAATATTTATAGGCATTGATGCCCGACACCCGCTCGCACACACCCAAATTAAATATTTGTTCTTGTATAATTTGTTTTCATTATTTCTTGACATTACCTTAATTTTATATTTTTGAGTAAACGAAATGTAATATATTATGTATGAAAAAGTCAAATGTTGATAATTGTTTTTTTCTTTGTTTAAACAATAAGTTGTTTATTTATTAGACATTAAAATTTGTTTGCAATCGCACCAATAGTTAGGTATTGGTTTAACTTTCAAATATAATGATTTTGAAAAGCCCTGGATGCGCGCGTTACTCCAACCGTGTATTGAAATAGTGCTTGGAAATATCGAAAAAGCAGTATTTGTTAAATAACGAAATAAATAGTTAACAACGTAAGACTTGAAATAATACAAATGAATATGATAGTTTTCATCTCAAAGAATAAGAGGAAACTTTCATTTTCAAAAAAAGTTGATTTTTTCCAAAGTTATTGTTAATCAAAGTTGCAAAAAAACGTAAAAATCAAACTTCAAAAATTCATAACTTTTGAAATATCGATTTTATGAAAAAAATTCTAAGGGGCATTTCGCCTTAAAATAGCCTAAATTTTCATAAAAAAATTATCCCGACAAAAAATAATAACAGTTTCTTATTTGTTTAAACAAATGCGTTTTAAACAATTTCTACCACTTTTTTCAAATTTTAACCTCGATATTCGGATTCTACGGGCCAAAATCTATAAGAAACACCTGTTTTTACCCGGGGACATATTATTGCATACGGGACGGTACCCAGCTCCTAGACTATATGTTGATTTGTCGTGTATAGGTCTAACCTTCGACTATCTCTACTTCCCTAGTCAAAATGAGCGCACTTTTTATTTCTTCTTGTTTATTCACGAGATATACTTGGTTAAAGAAGCTGCATAGATGAACATACGGCAAATAATGATTATGCGTTAGCAATAAATAATTCTACTTGTCCCAATTACTAATAAAAAGTTCTACGCAGAAGCTGATTTGACTTATTTTTTGAGGTTAAATGTAACTTTTTTGCCTTCAATTAATTTTTTTTTAATACGTATACATCTCCCTGATCATAGTTTTCGAAAATGATAAATATTCTTCAAATATTTACCTCTTACTGCGAAAATTCTCAACAAAAACTTAACGATAATTTTTACAAAATAATTGAAACTACGAAAAGAGCGACTTCCCATAAGAGCCCGTGTTAATCGAGTTAAAATAAAAGTGCTAATATCTTTTCTCTCACGTTACTTGGCCTCAACAAATTTTTTTAGTCACTTTTAGGCCAAAATATATAAGTATGTTAAGGCGATGTGAAGTCCTAATTAACTCATTATTTAATAAGCTAACTTTCGAACGTTTATTTGGAAAATCTCGTTTGTCAAGCCCTCCGTACATGCGAGTAATATACTCAGAAATTTCTTTTTTAATGATTAGATTAGTATTTTCATTGTACTTGTTTGCAAATTAGGTAAAATGATAAAAATGCGGATCCCTACTTATCGAAAATACGGTTTTTATTTAATTGAATAATTTCTAAATATTTTTTTCGAAAAACATGATTGTCATGCCCTCCGTGTGTATTATATAAATACTACTGCACTCAGAATTTTTTTTAGTGACTAGCGTTAATGTGGCGCCCTCTCTTCGCTGTTTCTCGATTTCTTTCGAGTTTCGAGATCGATTCGAGATTTCGAGATACCTCACAAAAACGCTCGAAAACCGAACAAATCTCGATCGCTCAATTTATATTAAGGATTCTATTAGTGTTTGCATAAGATGTATTCGTTCTTAAATTATGTTGGTATTTCACATCACCGAAGTCTCGTCTCGTCGAAATGTCAATGGTAATTCTGTAGCGACAGTACTACCACACCCACACACACACACACGCACGCACGCACGCACACACCCACCCACATACATGCACGCATGCACGCACGTACGCACGCACGCACACATACACACACACACACGCACGCATGCGCGAAGAGCTACGCTATTGCAAAGATTTGAAGAATACTGTCTTTTTTGGATACTTGCATTCTGCGTTTGTATAGATAAAGTTGTTTTCATTTACACCACTACATGGTATTCCATATTCATGTCAGTTATGGCAAGGTTTATTATACCTATACTGTTGGATCTAAGGTGATGTGATACCCTGATTTCAATATTTTTTAAATCAACATTCAAACGTTTATTTGGAAAAAGACGACTGTCAGGCGCTCCGGACACGTAAACACTATATTCAGAAATTTTTTTGAGCGATTCTATTAGTATTTTCGTTAACTGTGCTCGGTTTAAAAGTAGGTCAATTGCAGATTCCTACTTACCGACAGTACGGTTTTTATTTAATTAAATAAACTCTGATCATTTTTTTTGGAAAAACACGTCTGTCAGGCGCTCCGTATATGTAAATACTATACTCGGAATTTTTTGTGGATGATTCTATTGGTATTTTCATGAGACCTACTCTTTTTAAAATTATGCCGGTATATAACATCACCCTAAAGTGAGATTGATAAACACACAGTTTAGCTGTAAATCTCTTGCCTATTATGTATAAACGAATTTGAAAGTTAAGTTAACCGGGCTAAAACATAAATTCATGCATTCCATCTGTTTCGATTTGCCATCTTCTATATCTAATGCTTGAAAACTCTCTCCCATCCAGAAGATAAAGACAAGAAATTAGCTGAGGAATTATTAACTTAAACGCAAACTGTAAGTAAACAAAAGTAGCGAAGATAATTTATTACCGAGTAAAATTTACATAGGTACTTGAATTTTCGAACGTTGATAGTGAACAAAAGATTTTTGCCATTTTCAGATTTAGCCGAATTTTTGGCTACTTGATACATTTAAAAAATGATAATAACTTTATTTCTTCACTTCTCACTCTTGCAGTCACCACTCCGACGCATTCTTACCAAAATTAGAAATTTTAAATTAATATTTCGTTCATTATGAATGTTCGGAATTTCAAACACGTATTTACATTCATAAGTACATCATACTACGGCCAAGCCTGACGATCCCGTAATCGGTGGTTCAAAGTTGAGAGACTGAGAGAGAAAGATCGGAATCGCTGCTCCAGGTCCGATACTTGTCGTACTCGCTCGTTGATTACTGACTTGCAAATGCGGACACCGTGTCCTCTATCTTACTCCACTTCGTTGACTTCTCTTTTTATAAGTTTATCTCTGCATGGTCACGTAAAGACTTTGCCGTGGCGAGGGCTCTTCGCTAAATGCCAGATGTGCGCTAAATCAGGTCTTCGGATCTCCTTCTCTCTCTCTCTCTCTCTCTCTCTCCTCTCTCTCTCCCTCTCTCGGCCCCACTCTTTCTCGCTCGCTTTTTCTCTCTCTCGCCCTCTTTCTCCTGATCCCCTAGTTTAGGTTAGGTTAATTTCACGGCATATAGTCGCCGCGAGTAATGCTAATCCATAAGCATGTATCCGTAAAAGTGTGGCATTCTTTGTACATTACTTTGTAATTGAGGGGCCGGAAAGAGAAAAAGGGCGTAAGCTTTTTTCGCCGCGTAAACATTGTCCATCTCACTGATTTTTGTAATTACTGGAATCCTAAATGCAATGATTGATTAATGTAGAGAATTTTATTGCTCACCTCTTTTACATTTAAACCAAATTTCCATTTTTACTTATGCGACGAAAAAAGTTTACGCGCCCTTTCTCTTTCCGGCCCCTCAATTGTAGCCCAAACTAGGAGTGTGCCCTACCTTCAGGTTACGGATTCGGCTCAAATATGTACGATATATTTTTGGATGTCAAAATATAAGAAATAGTGCAATATGTATAACCGTAACGTGGAAAACACTTTGAGTTATGGGTATTTTGAGTTTTATTTTTTAGAAATTTAAAAATATGCCTCTTTAAATACAAATTCATACAATATAATAAAGAAAATAAAACTAAAGAAGATAAAGTTTCATTAATTTTGTTCAGAACTGAAAAATATTAACTTTTTTCAAAGTTATGAAGATAGAAGTTGAGCACGGTAAATTCACAGATAGATTGCAAAAATGCAAAACTCAATCTTTGTACCTATTTTAGTGTGCTTTCATTACTCAACTTTAAACTATCATACCTTGGAAGGAATTATTTATATTTTTGAGTTCTATATTTTCTAGTTTAATTACTTTTTCTCACACTGTATCAAAGAGTATTTTAAATTAATTGATTTATATTTGAAAAAGATGAAGTTGCAAACATTTTGTAAATATACATCTAAAATTATGTCTATAACTCAAAGGCTTATTTTAATAACCATACAATTTTCTTGGCAGCTTGGCCCTCTCTTAGCGCATTATGTTTTAAATGTACTATCTACAACCCATATGGTGACTTTAGTTTATATAGTATTTTACTATCACTGTTTGACATTTTGTTCCGTCCCTCTCATCATCATTTATTAACTATTGTAATCGTTTTGTAGCCTTGAGAAGAGGAGTCAATAAAGCTTCCAAAACGTCACCTAATAAATACATATTTAGATACTTAATATTGGTTCGTCTGATGCCCGTTTTTCCGATATTCAACAAATGAAAGTTTAATTGTGAATTAAACTTCAATTAATTCACAATTCATATTTAAAGTTTAATAATTTAATTTGAATCGCGACTTCAATTAGGTGGAGTTCAATTCACAATTCAAATATGAATTGTGAATTTGTCGAAATTGAATCCAGAATTAAAATTTGAATCGTCCCTGGTAAAAATGTTAACCAACAGTTGGCGAACTGTTTATCAAATTTTAAATTAAAAACTTCACACCATGATTATGTTGCTATTGTCGACGAAGAATAACTATTTATAGATGTGAAAATATTATATTATAGATATTTTAAAATATAATCATAGTTTTAAATAGTTTGATTAAATTCGAGGTTAATCTTAAGTAGGAATTCCTCCATTTGATCGGTGGGAAAATTTATGATACGAGTTACCAGTACGGTGCAACATCAATTTGTTCATCTTAAACACTCTAAAACTTGACTTGCTTTTCTTAAACAAATTGATATTGCGCCGTACTGGTAACTCGTATCATAAAGTTTCCCACCGATACTCGCCCTGAAATTTCTTAACGAAGAAAATAAGCTTTATTTCGTTAAGATCGAATAAAAAATAAAAAAATTAGAGAACTTATTGAAGTTTTTGTCTTTAATTGTAACAATAGCATAGTGATTATTGCCTGAATTTGTCTGAAAAAAATTGTCTTATGTTCCTTCTAGTATATATTTGTTACATGTACTTTCTCTTGGATTATCAACTTAATAAAACATTATTTAAAAAATACAAAAACTAAAACTGTTGTTTCGACCGGGTGAACTACCTTAAAGAGTCGAAACTGCCATATTTGTTTAAGTCGATGCGGGTCGATAAGCTAGATTATTATACGACTCACAGTTGAAATCCGCAATCTCGAGTTCATCATTCTCTGGGATACAGCTTCCCACGCCCTTTCTTTAAGCCTCCTTCCATAAAAGGAAAGACGGAGAAAAGGAGGAAAAAGGAAAAAGGAAAAAAAATAAGAAGTAATTCTCAAACTAATGACACTCCTGGCAGCTATATCATTAACAATGTTGTTATGAGTCTAACTAACAGCAAGATCATTGGAATCATAGCAGCATTATAAAAAGTAATTTCCAAAGCCTAACCGAGGCGACACACGCACAATAGAAAATAACAGCTAGCGTACTCACGCATAGTCCGAAGAGAGCAGGCAGTTGCCCGCGAAGGAGCAGTCCTTGAGCGAGCAGGAGCTCGACTTTTCCCTGTCCTCGGTCATCTCGTACGTTAGATTGAACCCGTACACGTTCAGCAGCTTGTCCAGCACTCGCACATGGTTACCCTCCAGTCTGTCCAATCGAAACTCGATTACCAGGTACGGACGGAACGTGCGCAGCCAGCGGTAGTCAAAGACGTTGCCCTCGTCGATCTCGCGCACTAGGGCACCGCCGAAGCTTGTCGCTTCGGACTCGTAATAGGCGTACTCGTGGAAGCTCAGACCACGGTAGGCGTAAAGTTGGCTCAGGTACACGATGATTGAGGCGTTCGCCTGGTCAACAAGTTCGGACGCGTCCAGGATCCAGCGACAGAATATCGGCACAGTGAACGGACCCGGAAAGTCGGGTGTTGAGATGATGCCTTGACGCGCGATTATGTGACCGCCGCAGTATGTTGACGTCGCTTGCGATTGGTCGCTAGCTATGGGGAGTAGTAGCATCGTTACGCAGGCTAGAACCTGTCCCAAGTCACTGACCGACCTGCCAATGATCTGCAAATAAAAGATTAATATTGGTTTATTACAGTGAAATAAAAATTCTGCTGTTGATACGTTTAAATTCGCCATACAAATGCTTTAACATAATAAAAAGATAATTTTGGTAAATATATAGACTTCAGAGTCCAACTCAAAGTTCAAAAAGATCAATATAATTAGTGCAGTGGTTATTATTATTATTGCACTCTACTGTACTTTTTATCTCTATAAATTTTCGAATTTTTCCTGTACAACTCCTTTTTACAACTTAAAACTGCATTGACATGTCAGTTTAAATTATGTGACTATATGGAAATTATACCATTATATTAACTTTTAATACAGAAAATTAATATTTTGACATCACGATTTAAACAGAAATATTTTTTATCAAACTGTTATATAAATGTAAAAATGTTTGAAAAACTTTAATATTATAAACCTCAAACATTTTTTTCAGCTGTATGAAGTCCTCTTTATGAGTCTTATATAACTTTGCAATGGGTCCATCCTTAGCATCTCGCGCAACCATAGGAACCTACAGTTTTAGGTGGGTTCCGAACCACCAGCGCTACAGTGATATAAGCACGTGAAAATTCCGAATTTCGAGAAACTCGGCACAGAGGTTCTGGTCTATCGCCAAGGCCGTTGGGTAAAACAAACATTCCGCTTTGACGTCTGAGGCTTCAGACGATTGAGCTACTGTAGCTCCTCTCAAATATTTTTAATCGATATTGTCGAAATTAAGAAGTGTATAATTTGAAATATTAGATGGATAGATGGACACCTACCAGTAGATGGACGATGTTAAATTAAATTAGTCGTCATTATTTGTTACAGCGGTAAAATAAAAAATTTGTTTTTGTATTGAGAAGAGCGGTTTTTTATACAAATATTGCACGTTGTACAATCTTTAGGAAAAAGTTATTTGTTTTGAAAAAAAATCATTGAATGCCGTCTCACTGCGCCGCGTAACGACGCTCGAGATTCAGGCGCGTTCTTGTATCAAAGCGAAGCACATGGGTCTCAAGAAATACAGAAATAAAGACTTCTAAGTACATTCTTCAGATATATAATGCATATACATATATAAAAGATATTTAATTTTAAGTAAATGTGTCCAAAATTAAAATATTTTAAAGAAAAATAAGAAAAATTGAGGTTCATCTACTGGAAGAAATTTTAGTCTTGCCAATAGATGAACACATTAAAAGTACATTGGAATCGCTATTTTTAAGTAAAATATAAGAATTATTAACATAATTACATGAAATATATTAAATAACAACACTTTTATATAAGTAACTTTATGTTTTGAAGTGTAAACAAACAGTTTAGTAATTTCATTCATAACCCCTATTTTTGGTTATGTTACACGGTAAACTTGATGCATCAATATTTTTGTTTTTTTATAGAAAAAACTTCGTAACGATGATTGTTGTATGGATTTGTTTGCTATTATATTATCCAGTTTTCATATTTATTTGATTTACAATTGAAATTGTTATAATTTAATCGTTCATCTACTGGCGGAGGGTCGTACATCTATTAGAAGAACTGTTCATCTACTGGTATTTTGAGATATTCTATAATTTAGTATTTTATTAATAAAGTCAAATTATTTTCAAACTTTTTCGTACATTTATGAGTATTTCAAATGCTTGGAATTATCAAAATCGCTTTTGATATTAGATTTAAGAAATTATAATTTTAATAATTTGTGATTAAACACACACTTGTGCCTGAGTGTCCATCTACTGGGCAAGTCACCCTAAATCATTTTTCATTATTTAACGAAATTATGGATCTTTAAAGAGCGATTAGTTTGCTATTTTGTGCATACAAATGTATTGATCGATAAAATAGTGTCCAAATTTCGCATTATATATATTGTCATCATCATACACGAGACTCGATGTTTTTAAATTCATATAACGCATTTTTTAAAGAATGATGATTGGAAAAGGAATTCACAAAGTTAATCTTCTCTTAAACAATGCATAATCTGCATTCTATTAATATATATATATATATATATATATATATATATATATATATATATATATATATATATATATATATATATATATATATATATATATATATATATATATATATATATATATATATATATATATATATATATATATATATATATATATATATATATATATATATATATATATATATATATATATATATATATATATATATATATATATATATATATATATATATATATATATATATATATATATATATATATATATATATATATATATATATATATATATATATATATATATATATATATATATATATATATATATATATATATATATATATATATATATATATATATATAACTTTTGATACAATTTAGGAGTAACAATTGCTTATTTGACAAAGCGAGCCGTATGTTATTAGTGATTTCTTTAGAGAAATGTATTAAGTATCAAAATATCAGCAGCTGATGAGAATTTTTCCATCGGTCTTACAGTCTTATAAATTAAATTAAAATAATTAATATTTATGGTAGTCAGATTGCCCTTGTTTACAATCACCCCCGCAGAATCTGAAATAAAAACTTAATTAAAACCTGGAAAAAAAACGTTATTAGCAAAGGACTATCTGACTGCCCCCCACCACCAAATTGCCCAATTGCCCAACGTTTCGAGCCCGCTCCGGCTCCTCCTCAGGGACTGAAATGAAACCCGCGATACACCTCCTTATATACCCACTTATTTCCTCTTACCCCCACCACCATCCACCTTCCCCTCTCCAACTTTCTATTCTCACTTAAATTAATAAAGAATGATAAATGTTATCTAATTTACTTGACTCTACCATTAAATTTACATTATTCCGATTCCTTAGAATGTGAATACTTTCAAGGCTTTCCCTCTTATATTTATTCTTAATCCCTTGTTCCAAAATATCCACACTCCCAAAATCGAAAGAATGCAAACTATTTAAACAATGTTCTTTCAAACCCGATATAAAATTTGTACTACGTAAACTATATTGATGTTCATATATTCTCTTCTTCAAATATCTACCCATTTGACCAATATAACATCCATTACAATCCCTACAATTAATTTTATAAACTACTCCCGATTTTAAACCTTTATCATCCTTGTCTTTATTATGCAGTCGACATAAGTAATATTTTTAATGATAAAATATCAGCAGGTTCTTAAATTACACGTATTCTCATTAAGGGGATTATCGTGATTTTAAAATGGTTTCACTATTTAATTTTTATGTAATAAATTATTAAAATATAATACTGTAAGTACATACGCATAGAAAGGCAAATATTTTCTGAACTGAAAAAAAACTATTGTAATATTGTTAATCGAACACGTAGATATTGTTCAATAAGTAAAAAAGTTACTTTCGCTATTTGCCAACTTTTTATTTTTCATTCGATTTTAATGTTTGACGTCTCATTTTGTTCCTTAAGTATTTGTCTACGATTCATCCAGGCTTATATTATGAAATAATTAATATATACAAAGCAACATGTAATTGTTTACAGTTTAAGCACAGCAAACTTCAAGTTTATACTGTATTGTACTATAAACAATTACATGTTGCTTCGCATATATTAATTATTTCGTAATATAAGCCTGAATGGGTCGTAGACAAATGTTTAAGGAGCAAAATGAGATGTTAAATATTACAATCGAATGAAAAATAAAAAGTTGGCAAATAGCGAAAGTAACTTTTTTACTTATTGAACAATATCTACGTGTTCGATTAAAAATTTTTCATCACAATAGTTTTTTTCGGTTCAGAAAGTATTTGTCTTTCATGTCGGTTAGTACTTACATTATTATATTTTAATAATTTATTGCATAAAAATTAAATAGTGAACCCATTTTAAAATCACGATAACCGCCTTAAGACTGTACATCAATGTATATAACGTTTTTGCTAATAGTTAAAATATGTAAAGATAATATTGATAAAATGAACCATATTTGTTAAGACTAAAAGTTTGTATGATTTGAAAAACGAAGCAATCTTGTTCTTACACTCGAAATGTCCACTTTTATAGTTATTAACATTGCCTACATAACCTCTACAATATATATATATATATATTATTTCGAGGTTACCTTGGAAAATTCTCTTCGAATCGATCCATTCCATCCATTGCCAAAAAAAAACTCACGCGACAAATATTGAATTGAATTGTATCGCTTTTATTTACCACCTGATACTTTGATTGGTAAATTTTGTGAAAAATAGAACTTACTTCACGTTATCAGTTTGTTTACAAATTTTTTTTCTTAATTTTATTAATTCGCTAGTTTAAGAAAGAAATTAATATGATGCAGGTTATATTTTGATAAACGTAATGAGAAGATAAAAAGGAGACGATAAGTATCAGTGGATAAACGCGAGAGCGAAATAGAATGGATGCATTGCACGGAGAGGCAGGGAGAGACGTGAAGTGTGGAGAGTAGAAAAACATAAACGAGCAAACGCAAGAAAGTAAAAACATTTAAAATTTGTTGTCTATTGCAATTGATTTATTGCTTTATTATATGTAACTAAATATTTAAAAATTAAAAAAATACTTCTTGCATTATCTGCGTACATATAGGGAATAATCTTGGAAGTTTTTCATAGATTGATCTACAAATAATTGGTTCGTTTAGCCTAAAATTTTGAGAGATAATTGAATTCGTATCGTAAGATGTACTTTTGGTTTATCGATCTGGAGTCCATTTGTGGCTAGTAACCTATACCTTTTTCCCACATTGGCTTATTTCGATATCCAATACCTTTCATAGATAATGAAACCCTTAGAGCGAAGCTGAATTGAAGGTTTGTTGTATTGGCTCCAGCATCACCCGGTAAGCGAATATATTTTATAGGCATTTATATTACATTTCCGAGGGTTAAACACCAGAAGCATATATAATATAACTTGTCCAATTCAAAGTACTAACCGCACCGAGTGTTGCTCAATGTTAGTGATTGGCTAAGGTGCAGCCCCGCTACTCCATGAAAATGCCGGTTCATGATATGTACACGGAGAGAAATTTTAGAGTAAAAATTACCAAGGTGCCTTGGTAGTGCATGGATAGACTGTCAAAAGCCGTGATATTCCCAGGTTTCTAATACAATTTATAAGTTTCCCAGGAAAAACTACCATAACCACTTAAAAAAAAACCAAATTATCGGAATAAAAATTACCAGACACACTGGTAAAAATTGAGATCTAGTCATTTTTACAGGGTAACCTAAGAATTTTTACTAAGAAAACTGATAAATTTTGCCAAATAACCTGGTATTTGTGTATTCGCGCATGCGCACTGCGCATTATTGTGTTTCAGAAGATTGATACTAGAGGCGTGCGCGACGTTAAAATGAAAACAATACACATATTTTCAGTACGTAATAACGGCGATACAAATGACTGTTGGTAACAGCTTCCGTGGCGCAGTCGGTAGAACGTCGGACTCTCAACCCAAAGATCGTCGGATCGAATCCCGCTTCCGTAAAAATTTTTTTTCAGTTTAATGTTTTTTCATCCTTGTTTCTGTTTCTATTTCTATATTAAAATACTATATATCCATTAATATAGATAAAACAAGTTAATTTTTAAAATTTAAATTAACTAAAAAAAAATTTTACCAAGGCACTTTGGTAAAAAGTTTGAAATTGTCAGTCTGTCCATCCATTACCATAGAAACTGGTAATTTTGCCTCGAATATTTGTAATTTTCACTACAAAATTTCTCTCCGTGTATATAAATATTTTTTTTTATTCTCACACATTGTGTTTGATATTTCCTGAATTATGAAATTTTTCCACGGGGGTCAAGCGACTTACTTTACACGTTAAGCTGAAAGCTGTGGTGAGAGAATGGTGAATCAAACGCATTTCTGAAGCCTACCGCACACAGATTTATTATTCATATTTCCCGCCTCTAATCTCTCGGGGGTCATCGCCACTGCCCCCTGTGCCCATAAACTCTCCACCTCAGTTACAGCCAGCGGTCTTCGTGGAGACAAAGAGAGAAAGAGAGAGAGAGAGAAGCAGGGACGCTTGAAAACGACCTTAATCTTAATTTAATTAACTCGTAGCTAATGCATCGTCACGAATCGTTGCCGCGTCACTTGAGAGAAAAGTAAAAATTGCTCGTTTTCGCGGCAACAGCCAACTCCTCCACTAAGTATTCACAAGGCGGTTCGCCGAGCGCGCGAGTGAGAGAGAGAGAGAGAGAGAGGCTGCATCTCTGGCGTGTAGCAGAGACGTTTGTGTATATAAGCGCAAGCGCAGCATCGATCGCTCTTCACGTGCTCCGCCGCGTGCTGCAGAATATATACACTCAACTTCGCGCACACAGGCGTACGGGGTTACTCGAGCGGGCTATGGCAGTAACACCGGAATCAATTGTGAACGTTGCTGCTGCAACGATGAAGCATGTTTGGTTAGCTGCTATTCTCTAACGGTAGAAGCATCGCTTTAGTGGAAAATTGTACGTCGATTTTACAGAAAATACGCATAATTGGAAAACAAAAGATTGATCTCAATTTAGAAACTGATATAATAAAAAAAATAGAGTTAAAATATTAATTTATATATTAATTGGACTATTCTTTAATCGTTTTAATATTATTAATTCAAAAGAATAAATATCTTGCCAAAAATCTACTTATAGACATGAATAATTCCCTGATCATTAAATCATCAGGAAATGTACATCATAATTCGTGAAAATTCTTTTCAAAAGCTTTCGTTATCAATAATCTATATTTTAATTTTCGAAACACATAAAAAATTTATCATATGCGAATGACTTCTAATTATAAACTTCTGATATACATATTATATCGTTCAAGCGGTTATCGGGGCAAATATGTCCCGACAGTCTAAAAAGCTTTTAATTGCTATTTGCACGGGAAATATGGCGAGTAAAAGCTACTGACCAATTCAGTTAATTTTACTGAGAAACTTTAACTGAAATAATGAACTCGAAATAATACCCTATTCGCATTGTAATCATTAGAATATATTTACTATTAAAAAAAAAATAAAATTTATTATATATCTTTATCTTCAGATATTTTTGATCTTGAAAAATAAAAGTAAGAATAAGTAGATTGTTTACTCATTAAATCTCTAAAACATCTTTTACTCGAGAAATTCTAAAGGATTAGAAATAGTCTAGGAGCTGGGTACCGTCCAGTATGCAATAATATGTCCCCGGGTAAAAACAGGTGTTTCTTATAGATTTTGACCTGTAGAATCCGAATATCGAGGAAATTGTTTAAAACGCATTTGTTTAAACAAATAAGAAACTGTTATTATTTTTTGTCGGGATAATTTTGTTATGAAAATTTAGGCTATTTTAAGACGAAATGCCCCTTAGCATTTTTTTCATAAAATCGATATTTCAAAATTTATGAATTTTTGAAGTTTGATTTTTACGTTTTTTTTTGCAACTTTGATTAACAATAACTTTGGAAAAAATCAACTTTTTTTGAAAATGAAAGTTTCCTCTTATTCTTTGAGATGAAAACTATCATATTCATTTGTATTATTTCAAGTCTTACGTTGTTAACTATTTATTTCGTTATTTAACCAATACTGCTTTTTCGATATTTCCAAGCACTATTTCAATGCACGGTTGGAGTAACGCTCGCATCCAGGGCTTTTCAAAATCATTATATTTAAAAGTTAAACCAATACCTAACTATTGGTGCGATTACAAACCAATTTTAATGTCTAATAAATAAACAACTTATTGTTTAAACAAAGAAAAAAACAATTATCAACATTTGACTTTTTCATACATAATATATTATATTTCGATTACTCAAAAATATAAAATTAAGGTAATGTCAAGAAATAATGAAAACAAATTAGATAAGAACAAATATTTGATTTAAATATAAATACATGTATAAAAATGAATAACTAAGTAAAATATAATATTATTTGTATTTATTTTTACACGTTTCATTTTTTTGACAGAAACAGAAGTAACACAACAACATGAGGTTTTAATGCATGCTTTATAATGACAGTTCGGAAAAAAGTTTTAATTTTATTACCCTCTATGGATGATTTTGTGCCGAACTGCCAATGTAAAGCATGCATCAAAAACTCATGTTGTTGTGTTCGAGTAGCGATTGCATGTTGTTCATTCTGTTTCTGTCAGAAAAATGAAACGTCTAAGAATAAATATAAATAATATTATATTTTACTTAGTTATTCATTTTTATACATGTATTTATATTTAAATTAAATATTTGTTCTTGTATAATTTGTTTTCATTATTTCTTGACATTACCTTAATATTATATTTTTGAGTAAACGAAATGTAATATATTATGTATGAAAAAGTCAAATGTTGATAATTGTTTTTTTCTTTGCTTAAACAATAAGTTGTTTATTTATTAGACATTAAAATTGGTTTTCAATCGCACTAATAGTTAGGTATTGGTTTAACTTTCAAATATAATGATTTTGAAAAGCCCTGGATGTGCGCGTTACTCCAACCGTGCATTGAAATAGTGCTTGGAAATATCGAAAAAGCAGTATTTGTTAAATAACGAAATAAATAGTTAACAACGTAAGACTTGAAATAATACAAATGAATATGATAGTTTTCATCTCAAAGAATAAGAGGAAACTTTCATTTTCAAAAAAAGTTGATTTTTTCCAAAGTTATTGTTAATCAAAGTTGCAAAAAAAACGTAAAAATCCAACTTCAAAAATTCATAACTTTTGAAATATCGATTTTATGAAAAAAATGCTAAGGGGCATTTCGTCTTAAAATAGCCTAAATTTTCATAAAAAAATTATCCCGACAAAAAATAATAACAGTTTCTTATTTGTTTAAACAAATGCGTTTTAAACAATTTCTACCACTTTTTTCGAATTTTAACCTCGATATTCGGATTCTACGGGTCAAAATCTATAAGAAACACCTGTTTTTATCCGGGGACTTATTATTGCATACGGGACGGTACCCATAGCTCCTAGACTAAAAAGCCGATTCAGACGTACACAACGCACAGTGGTTCCTTTTCGAAAAAAAGATGGCCAAAATTCGATTTTTTAAATTTGTATTATGTACGAACCAGTGTAATATTTTGAATTTATAGTAAAAATAGCCTCCAAAAACATTTCTACATTGAAATTATAGCCTTTTTTCTAGTATACAAAGCTTCAGACTTAATGAACTTTTGCACTTTTTAACATTTTTAATTTTTTACACATTTATTTAAAGTAAGACATGCAATTCATCGTGAACTTTTAAAAATGTATTTAAACTGCTATATTGGTGTTAATAATACAGATTCTAAACTAAAATTTTGCGGGAGAATGATAATTAATAAATTCAAATTTACGTGAGAAATTTATAGCTCAAAATTACGCTAATTTGAGCGTTTTTTTTGTATTAAAAGACAAAATAAAAAAGTTCTTCACGCTTCTTCACTTAGTTAAGCACTTCTTGACGTAGCTAAATCGATATATATATATATTTTCATTTGGAATGTTTTGCCCGAACTTGCCCCATTTTGTTTAATATGAAGTAGAATGTGAAGTCATATATCACTTTTAGACATTAGTAAAAAAAAAAATGAAAAAAAAAGAACCCCTGCTGATGTCTTAGCAATACTATCTGAAAGATATAATGTTAAGGTGTGCTCTGATAGTGAGATAGAATCTTCTGATTCATCAGATTCAGAATCTTAATTCGATAACAATTGATTTTCAATAAAATTATTAAAGTTAAATATACTGCTAATGTAATAATTTATCTGATTGTCCTGATGAAAAAATATACGTAGTATTCTGGTAGGATAAATGTGACAACTAATATTATGCACTTTTCCGTATATAATATTAACGTTTCAACATTTTGCATTTTTTACTTCATAGTCGAGTTGAGCGACCCTAAAAACATATATTTACATACTTTTGTTACGATCGAATGAGTTTTTGAATTTTCGCCAGCTTTTTTTAAAAAAGGGCAACGTCCCTTGCACGCTTTTGTCATATAATATGTGTGACTTATACCTGCGATTGCATGCTTCTGCACCCTTTTATCAGTAACTTAATTCAAGATTAACTTAATTTAAGTAAGTAAATCAGTAAATTAAATATTAAATATCTTTGTACCATCGACTTGTTCACTCTGAAGTGCAACTAGCCTTTTGCAGGTTTAAGGATACCTTTAAATAATTTTATACAACATTTCAGTCGTGAATTTATGTTTTGGGCATATAATTATTTTCATTAAAACTAATGAGCACTGATATATATATATATATATATATATATATATCTCCCTCTACAATAGCATACATAAAAACTGTAATCAAAAACTTTTCTTCTAATTACTCTCTACGCCGTCTACACACACGAGTACACGACCAATGACTTTTCCTTATTTTTTACTTTCCTCGTCTGCGTTGATCTTTACACGTACGAGAACGAATCTTCAAGTTAATCAAGAAAGAAGCCCGAGAGAGAGAGAGAGAGAGAGATGGCGAGAGTGAGAGAGCTGGCAATTCGGAAAAGTCCTGCGCACTCATCGAGGCCATTGCACCTCCGACGACTGCTGCTGTTGCTGCTGCTGCTACAAACCGTTGCACTATGCGATCGTTCCAAGTCGACCTCGATTTGCGCTTCATTTGAGTTACTGTATTATGCCATCGTCGTCGCAACGCACGACTCCCCCAATCGGTTTTACTTCATGCCGTAACCTCTAACCTCGTGGGTATACTTTCTTCGCGATTAAAATGATTTCCGTTAAGAATACGATTTTCTGTTTGATGAACTATATTCTGTACTTGAATTTTTATTTAAATACTAGAAAATATAGTATTCCCATATAATATTGAGAGATACGTTAAAAGAAAGTGTAACAACCAAAAATCCAGTGGACGCCGCTTATATTAACATGCATGATGTATATGAGGAAATTCACAAAAAATTTAAACTTTAGGCGGCAAAACTGGTCAAAATTTTGTTTGAAGGCATACCTTCCGAGCGCGTTTTTTCTTTTCTCTTATGTCACAAAGTATGCGGGAAAAATCGTGTACAATTAAAAACGTTTTTATCACACATTTTTTTTAAAGGTTGAAATTTTTGAAAAAAATGGCAAAAAAGCTCTTTTCTTTAAACCTCAGCCGTTTAGCGCAGAGACGTTCTACTCAAAATTTCAAAAAAGAAATTAAAACTAGAAAAAAAAACTGTAATTTGCTTGTTTGAAAATTAAAAAATGTTGATTCCTTCAAAAGTTATAAGAGTTTAAAGTTGAACGTCAAAAAAGCATAAAAATGCTCTCAAAGTTGAGGCTGCCGATTCCTACGATTTGTTTCTTTTATGCTTTTTCAGCGGTCAAATTTAAATACTAATAACTTTTGAACGCACCAATATATTTCTCAGGATTAATGGTTGTTAACTTGGCAATCCCAAAGAGAGCAATTCGTCGTGACGTAGATTTTAAGAATCTTACTTTAATTAGTATCCTTAGAGGTCAAACTTGTTTACTTATTAATGGATCATCGGTGTTTCATTGCACAATTCTACGGTTGATAACCTCAGTACAGTTCATTAATTTAATTTTTCATCTTCGTTTATCGTATTTTTTCAATTGAATCTAGAAAATTGAATTTGCGCTTGCGTCCCATCCATTCTATATACCTTATCCCATCGTTTGATCTTAAGGACGCACTTTTTCAAGTTTTTTCAGTCACCCTAAGTTCAACAAAAACTATCTCAGAAAAATTTGAGACCAGTCAATATCGACGTAAAATTTTATGATCTTTCCGAATCTGCTATTAGTGTTTAATAAAAATTTGATTTAGATAGGTTATGTTTGCTTTGTCAGCAAAAATTCGTGTTTTTTAAAAAATTTTTTTCAAAAAATCAATGTTTTCGGATCGAAATTAATGAGAAGTATGGTCGAGAAGTGAATATATCGCGTCCTCGTACCCTTTTCCTTAATGTTCACGTGATTTCATATGGAAATTCAAAATTTCAAATCAGCGACCCCAAGAACCCTTTTGTGCAAATTATTGCTTAGATACATGTGATTTTAATTTTTTTGTCCGCATTCTTGGATCCGCCATTTTGAACTATTCAAATCTAATCTCAGATTCGTAATCAGCGACCCCAAAAACCCCCTGTACAAATTTTCACGTGAATCCATAAGAAATTAATTTTTATGTACAAAAAATATTATCCAGCATTTTGAATACTGCCATTTTGAATACCGCCATTTTGAAGTTCCATATGAAATCACGTGCATTTTAATGAAAAGAGTCCGAGGACGCGATATATTCACTTCCTGACCATACTTCTCATTGATTTCGATCCGAAAACATTGATTTTTTGAAAAAAATTTTTTAAAAAAACACGAATTTTTGGTAAAAAAAAGTAAATGTAACCTACCTAGATCAAATTTTTATTAAAAACTAATAGCAGATTCGGAAAAATTATAAAATTTCACGTTGATATTGGCTGGTCACAAATTTTTCTGAGACAGGTGTTGTTGAACTTAAGGTGACTGACAAAACTTGAAAAAGTGCGTCCTATCAGGAGTTAATGGATAAAAATTAAATGAAATTTAAAAATAAATTAACAGCATAAATTTAGCTCTACTGGAAAGTTTAGTGTGCAGCATGCGCGCCCTGCTTCTCTGTTATCGATATTTTAACTTTACTAGTCATCTCTAAGCGCGCTTCACGCGCCGTAATTTTCGTAGCCCTTCGCGCCACTTTTTTTTGTAACCTAGTAACCCATTACTCCCACCAACCAAATCACGAATAAATTGATATCATAACAAATCCATCATTTTTTAAGATAGGATTAAAAATTAAAAAAATATAAACAATATGAACCTAACTTTATTCTTTATTTATTTATTCTCTGGCGATGTCAGTGAAGGTGCGAATAAAAATTTAACATTAAACTTTTAGGCTTACATTCAAGATTTATCGCCGTGGTTTTTTTTTTTTTATAAATGGATATAATTTTTCATTTTACTTGCAAATTGAAAACTTGAATTTCCTTTGAACTCGCACTTTATATTACACCTTGACATTCTTTATTTAAGAAATTGAGTGACCTTTTATATGAAAAAATCTCTCTACCATAAATCAACTTTTCACTGAACATCTAGCAATGAGATAATACTAATGGTCCGTAGGATAGAACGACCTAAAAGTAGAATGGAGCGTAAGAAAGAGAAAAGGAATTCGGAAGTCAAGAAGAAACGACTGCGGAAGCCTGGGAGGAAGACGTCATATGAAGGACCTTTTTGTACTACGGGTAGCATGCACTGAGCGATTCCTTCTTCTTTCACGTCAGTGGGGAGGCACAGAAAGAAAGACCGAGCGAGTTTCATATATTAACATTCCGCACAAAAAGCTCACGTGCATTTTGCAGTATTCCTCCCCTCGGTCACAACTTTATATGGTGAGACGAAGATCCGCTTGAGAAATTGCTTACACGTGTTTGTGTTTTAGCAGCTAGCTTGCGTTATTCGTGTCTCGAACCTTGTAAATTCGTGACTCGATTTCTTACGTTCTACTGCAACTTTGAAATATCTTACGCTTATATTCTTTGTATTCATAATAAAAACTCAATTTATAGAAATGATATTTTTAAATAACAAATATTAGTTAATAAAATAAATTTTATTACATCTCAGGATTATCAAATCTGTACTTAGTTCGGTTAAACTTTCTACTTCTCAAAAAAATGATAAATAGATATCAATTCTATTGCAATCTTCTTTTCGATTGAAAACCTTCAAATTTTAAGTTGAAAATTAGAAACAGTTTAGTTTTTAAATATGGTTGTATACTAAAAATATTTCTAAAAAATTCATTTTATCATGTGCATATATTAATAAGTTTACATGACTGTATAACAATTTTGATTTCGCTATCTATACTGTCGAAATCAAAAACTTTTGATGTTTTTCAACTTTTTTACTACATGCATGTACTGTTATCAGTCTTTCTGTGTTTAATTTGGTATACACAAAACCAAAATAAATCTCCCAAACTTCCTTACAATCAAAGGATGAGATATTATTGTTTGAGAGAATCGTCATGAAACTGCATCTCATAAATAGACTTACATACGTCTATTGTATTCATATTTTGTTTTTGATAAATTTACACTATTTTTACAGACAAACATAATTTAGAAAATGGAATTCTATTCTCTTAATGCTCTTTGTAGCTTTGTTAGTCTTCTTATCTTGCATAAAACATTAACGCAATAATTTGAATACATGAATCAATTTTCTTTAACCAATTCAATGGCGTTTGTTTGAAATGTCAATAAAAGGCATGCTTCATTTGAATATCTCTTTACATTTCTCACCAATAAAGAATGGAATTGCTGCATAATATTTAGTGAATATTCAGATCTATTTTTACGATTTTCAATTCAAGTTTGTGTTGTATCTGAACTACGTAATAATTTAATCAAAAAGCTATAATGTCAGACTTGAAACTTCCATTAAATACATCTTTAATTTAGAAAAAATACACAAACTAATCTACTACAAATGAAATAATGTATGCCAACTGCCCACTACGTAAATGTCACCATTGGTAAGTCGGTAAACGTTGATACTTGTGTTTCAAAAAGTTAAGTAAATGCAAATGATAACCTTTCATTTAAGTTTTTCTGAAACATTAAGGACTTTTTTTACTGCTTGTCGGTTTCTGTTTAGTTTTCGAAATAAGAAATCATTCTTTAATATATATTAATTTTTAAATTATTTAATGTATTCATATTTAACAAAAGAATACATTATATTTGGTGTTCATTCAGTTAGTATTTTATTTACAAAATGAATTAGTAGTTTTTTTTTCTAAATTTAAATAAATCATGAATAGTCAACCAAAATTTCGATCAAATAAATATGGAAATTAAGTATTCTCTTTTTATGAAATTATTGTCATAATGTGAAGATAGCATTATCTACTCCATACGACCAAACTCTTAAAGACTTTTTATTACATGATAATCATTTTAGACTTTTAATAAGATATTACAATAATTTATTTTGTTTCACAACATTTTGTAATAATGTAAAGAACGAAAATCGAAAAGCTATTTACAATTAAAAAATTCAAGGTCAAGTTTGTCATATTATTCCTAATACTTTACTCCCACTATCACATAACGAGGAACCTATTTGTAGTCAGTTACATATTTATGATGATATTAGTTCAATAGAAAAAAAGACTCAAAACTAATGAAAAATTAACTAAGGAACATTCCCCCCCGAAGGATTGCTACCTTGCCGTGAGCTCGGTCAGTTATCTGACCTGGGCCGGTGGGGGGGCCTTGCAGCAAGAGCGCGAACGATGCGTACCCGTCCTGAAGTGTGAACGGTATTACACACCGGTTTAGACGATTTGGTAAATATTATTTTATTTATATCAAATTATATTGTTTGCTATCATCTTTGACTAAGTTTTCTGTAATTTGTCTTTTTTAAATAAAGCCTGAAGAGGCCAGGGGATATCCTGGCGAAACTTTGCAAAGAAATTTTGCTTATTTTTATTTGGAAAATTGGCCCTCAAAGGATCCACTTCCTCATTTGAAAATTTATATCAATTATCTAATGTTCAAAATTTACCAAATTATAAATCATATTTTGTCCGTAAAACTGATAAACAAAAACATTATTACAATAAACCTCTCACAGCTGAATGGATCAATAATTGTGTCAAAATCAATTATTCCTGATGACTATGATCTTTGCATTTATCAAAAAATAATTCCAATTAGGAAACTAAAAAAATATACCTGAATAAATTATCCCACCATGTTGATCCGCTGGTTTTTCCAATATTATTTCCATCTGGTGATTTGCGCTGGAGTATTGGATATAATAAAAAACCAAAGGTTAGTGTGAATAAAATTTATAATACTGAGAGTTTTATTGATACTTTATGCTCCTAAATTTATATTTATTTCCTAGAACTTTGGAAATTCATTAAAAAAAGAAAAAATAAAAAAAATAGCATATTCTCACCTACTGGAAAAGTTCGTTTTTAATGTATAAAAGCATAGTAAATTTTCAGAGAAAAAAAATTATAGTTTTTGAAATATTTACATTTTTTTAAAATCGTCATTTTTCAGTTTTTCATTAATAACTCTGTAAGGTGAATCTTAATCATCAAAGTGAAAAGTTTTCTTAAAACTAGATGTAATTACTCACATTTTGAAAAAAAGTCTCAAAAGGTTGAAAATTGAGGTACTTTTTAAATTTTATAATCTCTATTTTGCGTCTAATATTGAATTGGCTGTGGAGTAAAAAAAAAGTTTTGAAGCAAAATCCCGAGACACGTGCCTTCTTAAATATGATTTAGAATACAGTTTTATAGTTTTTAGGCGAAAAAAAAATTTTGATCTTGTGACAGCCTGCCTGAATTTGAATGGAATCAGCCTAATACATGTTTCAAAAAGCATTTTATTCTAGTAATTAGTAACTGACAAATTTTCATCGATATTACATGTTAACATTATGAGGTTCATGCATTTATAACTAAGTCAGTCAAGAGAAACAATTTCAAAACAATACCCTACTAATTATCTGAAAGTTGACCTCTTTAACTTCTCATAAATTTGCGGTGCTGCCAGTACGGTAAGTTTTTCTTTAGCCCTAAAGATATATTCAACGAAGTTTCTTCGTTCCTTTTTTTTTTCTATAGTATCACAGTAACTTTGAGGAAACTATTAAAAAATTACTTGAACTTTTCATCATCAATAATTAAAAGCTCTATGAAGCATTGAAGTTTAGCCCTGCAAAAATTTTAAATATTCTTGGAATCGATTGTGGGCGTACAACTTTTGTTATTATTTCTAAAATCAAAGTTTTTACTTTTCTAAAATATCGAGGGATTTCAAGATACTTCCTCCCCCTTCCGTGCTTTTATGATAAAGAGAGTATCTAAAAAAAGTGAGAATTCTTTTTCTTCGTGGTTTCTTGGAATACCAAAAAATGTTTACATATGATACTTCAAAGTTCCGATAAAAATATGTATAAACTGTTTTTAGTGGAATATTCAAAATGCATTAAACTATGAGTTTTGTGCACGGAAATATAAATTCGTTTAACAGAAAAATAGTTATATAAAGGCATTTTAATTTGTTAAAAGTATGCACATTAGTTACATTTATCATATACATCATTTGAATTGGTTAAATAATAAATGATAAAATCACTGATAAGAATTTTTCCATCGGTCTTACAGTCTTACAAATTAAATTAAAATAATTAATATTTATGGCAGTCAGATTGCCCTTGTTTATAATCACCCCCGCAGAATCTGAAATAAAAACTTAATTAAAATCTGGAAAAAACTTTGTTAGCAAAGGACGATCTGACTGCCCACCACCACCACATTCTCCGACGTTTCGAGCCTGTTCCGGCTCCTCCTCAGGGACAGTCCCTGAGGAGGAGCCGAAGCAGGCTCGAAACGTCGGAGAATGTGGTGGTGGTGGGCAGTCAGATCGTCCTTTGCTAACAAAGTTTTTTCCAGATTTTAATTAAGTTTTTATTTCAGATTCTGCGGGGGTGATTATAAACAAGGGCAATCTGACTGCCATAAATATTAATTATTTTAATTTAATTTGTAAGACTGTAAGACCGATAGAAAAATTCTTATCAGTGATATTAAATTGCAGTCGACATAAGTAATATTTTTAATAATAAATGATAAATGGACAATGGAACAGTGCCAACATACTGCAGATCGGGATATGGATACTCGATGCGTACGTAACTTTGTTTCAAAGGGAAAAAAAAGTGGTGTGTGTCAGAGCATTACACAAATAGCGACTGTCAGAATGTCCTTCTTAACGTACTATAACAGCCGTGGGAAGCGTACGATAACAAGGTGATACGTGGTGAAACGCGAAGTAATTATACCACCATAAGTTGGTCATGTTTTTGACACATAGACACGTTCGACCCTTCGAGAACTCGATAGAAATTAGTAAGCGGCAAAACACGAAAAAATTAGTCAAGAGGATAACCGATCTGATCTAAAACGTGTATCATGCGATATCCTCATAGATGAAATTGTGGTAATTATCACTGCAAGTAACGCTAGAATGGTCCTACTATCAGTTGCAATTTCGCCTATGTGATGCGGAGGCTAGAGTTTAGTCAAGATAGAGATTATATTATTACCGAATAAGAGAATTCTTACTATTATACAAATGAACGTTAGTAGAGTCAAGTGTAACGACGAATGTGATGTCAAATTAACTAGGAGTAATCTTGGACAAAAAATCATCATACAGGCCACGTCTACAAAACGAAGTACGGTACGATGTACGGAGTCCGCTGTCTCAGATCTGTAACAGGATAGCTATTCAAAACAACTACACCTTCTCAATCCTCTAACACTGATATATGTATGAGTAGACGTTCTCAGAATGCAAAAATACCCGTACTTCATGTAGCATTCTCCTACAAGACTGTATTGATTTATTTGCGTAAGTGCATTTATGATAGAAGTCCCAAGATCGGTAGAAGTCGCATGGCAATAGAAAAGTGTACTTCGATCAAGATTCTGCAGAGATTGTTGGACGCACATATTGATTGAGACGCGATATCAGATCCTGAACGGATAGGCTATTTGAAAAGATGAGTTTTTATCCCTTCTAGTTTTTATCAGTACATATATATTTATATAGGATGATGAAGGTTACGAGGGCACTGCGTAAATGTAAAATATGCGTACAAAGACAACGTTAACCATACGTTTTCCGGCTATGGTCAGTGGAGTGGATAAGGGCCATGGCAGCTAAAAAGGCATAGAGCACAACACACAAGATTAGCATTAGTTAGTATATCTATATAGCTCTAAATACAACACAGAAGATCTTGTTCTTCATATCTATAGACATACTAACCAATGCTAATCTTGTGTGCTGTGCTCTATGTCTTTTTAGCTGTTACGTCCTTAAGAAAGTCAAAACGGAATGGTTACTTCGGATCACCGCATGTGTTAATCCGATTCAACGAGCCAAACACTCGATGGGATGTTTAGTGAACTAAATCAATGTATGCAATCAATAACGCAATATTGCGAGTCGCACCTGAAACTCTAAATCGAAAAGTAAAAATAGGACTCTGTTGAGTGGGTGTGTATGTTTGCGCATGCAAAGCGCACAATATAATGCCGCATTTCCAATGAGTGGTTCCCAAAGGAAATGCTCTTTGGAAATGAGTCAAATACATGCTTTCCAAGCGCAAAACTCGCATGGAAAGTCGAGTTTTGCAGTCAAAAATAATTTCGTTAGTTTTTAATAAATATATATTTTTATTTATTAATTAGACCAAAATATGCACGATCAGATAATGAAGTTTGAATTAAAGTTTCATCTTGATTGATAAATAAAATAAACTTACTATTTATCAAATCGGTCAAAATATATAAGCATATTCAGAAATTGTTGATCAATTTTCAAATCTTCAAAGATTACGTAAAATCGTTATGAATTTTAAAACTTTCTGAGGTGCTTTTCATACCCAATCAGTGACCTATTTCCATTTCAGTTCCAAAGACAAAAAGCTAAATCTTTTCAGCGTTAAGAATCCATTTACCAATCTATAGACAACTTTTCTTACATCAACTGCATCGCTGCAGCAGCAAAAACATTGACAATCGCGAGAGACGTCAGGCGCAATTTGCTTCGACTCGAAACCACCCGACTAACGCGAAATAACGGCGTAACACGGCCACGAGTATATTCGGCTCGAGCTCTCTTCGGCTAAACCTCCACTTCTTTCTCTACGGAACGAAACAAGGAGAAGAGGCGTAGGATCGAAGAAGTAGAGGAGTGAGCAAAGTTTTTGCCACGGATCCTCGCTTCGTCGAGTGCAATTTCCCGGGAAGCTTCTTAAAACGGGATTTTCAAAGCGCAAAGGAAAGGAGTGCGAGAGGAAGAGCGAAGGTGGAAGAGAGAGAGAGAGAGAGAGAGAGAGAGAGAGAGAGAGAGAGAGAGAGAGGATTCGCCGCGAAGGGGACAAGTATCGGTGACTTCGTGATTGAGTGTTATTGGGTCGACGGGCCATTGTTTTGAGGCGAGCGCTCGAGGCATTTCACATCATTCGCCAGAGAGACAGAGAGCCAGATTATTAATTTAGCTCGTTTTGAATTTCGCAATGCAGAACCGTCGGCGCGACAATGGCAACCAATTAAATTTCGATGAGATGCCGTTTATTCTGTCGAATTCATCGTTCTTTCATCGCGGCAATCGTATGGATAATGTACGTGAACTTTTACTGAAATTGCACAGGGACTTGATCCAGTTTAAAATGCATATTTGCACAACTCTATAAAGGTTAAATTAAATTTTTATTTCAATTTTTTATTTTAAACATGAAAGTGATTTTGATGAGGGCTATAATAGTGGGCGCGCGCATACACACACACACACACACACACACAGACAGGCACACACACACACAGACAGACACACACACACACACACACACACACACACACACACACACACACACACACACACACACATACACACTATTTTCAAACTAATTTTCATGAAATTTAAATCTTAATTGATGATTAGGAGGTTCCTTGTCGTAACATGATTTTAGTACTTGACGAAGTGATTAGAGCGAGGATAGTATTCTAACTAAATTATAATAAGGTGTAAGAAACGTTATTACGGCTAATTATCTAATCTATTTATAAGTAGACGTCATGTAGTAGGTGAAATATAATATATATATATATATATTATTACAAGTATTATTTAAGATTATTACAAGGCAGTAAATATGGTAACTGTTGCAAAAATATAAAGTTGTAGTAACTTTACTTGTAAATTAAAGTTCTTTAATATATCAAATTGATTTTTGTATGTTTTATGAAATACAAATAATATTTAAATAAACTTTTGGTAAGCGGAACGCCGAAATCGAAGCAGACGGATAGTTCCCGCTTTTCGTAAGCCGAGTTTCAACTTTTGGTCATCGAATGACCTCTTGAGAGACATACGTTGACCTAACGGTCGGTAAACAGCACCATAGGTCAACGGATATCTCTCAGAAAGTCATAGCGATGACCAACGTTGGAACTAGGCTCAGCGTGAACTATCCGTCTGCTTCGATTTCGGTGATCTGCTTACCAAAATTTCTTTCCGTGTATACTTGGATGGGAGATCGCTGCATACCTATATATAATACTTCAACGATTGTTTAGGTGATTTTTCGCTCTTAGCAAAGTGTGCGGTAGGTATTTTGAATATTTTTGAAATATCACTGTATTAATTAAAGAAAACTTATGGATGGGTTTTGAAATTGGAGTTATTCAATAACTGGTAAAAATTTCTGTATCAAAAATGACCAGAAAGTTATAAAATGGCTTAAAAAATAGATAATTTTCAATAGTGATGAAACTTAATGGAGAAAACACTACAGTCGCATAACCTTGGAATATTCTACTATTTTTTACTACTTTTCACTTTTCTTATAACTTTGAAATAAAATTTAATTTCGAAAAACGGCTTACGGGATCATTTACTTAAAATTTGCTACCGAATATTACAATATAGATGAGACTGCAGATATCTCGCGTACTTTTATTTAATATCGGAAATCGTATATTTAATTTAGTCAGATGATTATATCTACAAAATGATCGCTAATATTTATAATTTAATTACATACAACAAATCCAATTATGCTATGCAATCAACGGTATTGCGAAATTGAAGAAAATGTATTGATTGATATTTTAATTGTTTTTTTATTGCAATATCCGTAAAAAGATGTCTGAATAAATGAAAAAAGGTTTAATGCTCATTTCGAGAAAATTAGATTACGTAACGTTCCTCTATTACATTTATGAATTGATTATCTTCATAGAATTTACATAAAATATGTGCGAAATTGAATACGTAATGTAGACAAAACTCTAGGGTACTCTTTAATAAAATTTCGGGTTACGAGAAAGTAATATAATTTTATTTTATGAAAGTACAGTATACATGAATAAATTCTGTACATTTTAAATCAATAATTAACACATATTTTAATAGGTCAAGAATTATAAATTTTAAATTTATTATACATTAAAATAATATACAAAAAGGTCATGTAGTCAATATTAAAGTTAAATGATCTTCTATGAAATCTCACATTTGTATATAATTATATAATTAATATATAATTAATGATATTAATGCGACTTTTTAAACTCGAAAATTGGCAAATACAAGAGCCTGGTAGTATTGTTATTCATGAGCATTGGACATCAAAGGATATGTTAAGTGAGTTTTCAAGTTATTTTTAAATAAGATAATTATTTTTCGCTATTCATAATTTAACTGAAAATTCATTTAACTAACTTTTAACATTTTTGCCAAATTGATCATTTTGTAGTTTACAGTTAAATAATTAAATTATAAAATTAAAAGGGATACATAATCCGAAATGATTTTATAATTACATAACGCTATCTGATCTTGCTTTGACTTTGAGAATTCTGTTGCAGTTGTTATACTTCACTCATTAAACAATTACAAACGATACACGATTTAATTTGAATTCATTTTAAAATTAATACTTCACATAAACCGATAATAGCAAGTATCATATTCACTATTTAATTTGTATGGCATAAATTATTAAAATATAATAATGTAAGTACAGACGGATATGAAAGGCAAATTCTTTCTGGACCGAAAAAAAGTATTGTGATAAAAAAATTGTGAATCGAACACGTAGATATTGTTCAATAAGTAAAAAGTTACTTTTGCTATTCACCAAATTTCTATTTTTCATTCGATTTTAATGTTTAACGTCTCATTTTGCTCCTTAAATATTTGTTTACAACCCCTACATGCTTATATTATAGAATAATTAATATATACGAAGCAACTTGTAATTGTTTACAGTTTAAACACAAGTTTACTGTATATCTACGTGTTTGATTCACAATTTTTTATCACAATACTTTTTTTTGGTTCAGAAAGTATTCGTCTTTCATATCCGTGTGTACTTACATTATTATATTTTAATAATTGATGACATAAAAATTAAATAGTGAACAATCTTAATATAGGGTGATAACCCCCTCAAGTACAGAAAAAGAATATAAAAGATTATACTTTTTAAATTCCGGTTATGGGAAACAAAATCAATACTTGATTTGTAATTGTGTACACTTAGAGCACTTGTGTTTTATGAAAACGCGGATTTCAGTTTCATTTTTAATAAGCCAAAATTACACCAGAAAAAAAGATTTATATTCCTCTTAATAATTCTTATCTTTATAAGGTATATAAAATTACTACCACATAACTTTATAGAACGTTACAGAGATTTTACAGTTCTTATGCTAAGATAAATGTGAATCTTAAAAAAGCTTCATATTAGATTCAAATTTTCTAAAATTCATTTATTACTAACATGATGAAATAAATAAAATAAATTAATGAATAAATAAACAAAAATGTGAATGAAAAGTCCGTAACAACGTGTTTTGGATAAATTTCGCTAATTATAAGGCGAAAATAAAAAATGAATTTTAAAGAGTTTCGTAATTTAATCATCTTCATCGATCGGCGGCCCACGACGTTGCGTTTATGCCGAAATTAGCAATTTGTTTTAATAATATTTGGTTATCGAGCGGGTGCATGGAGTCGGGAAACCCGTGTCTTGAACGCTAATGGGTTCCTGCTGGCAATCTTATAAGTTAATCGGATAGCCGCGGGGCCGCATAACTGTAGACCGTCAAATTGTGAATGAGAGACGAAAGGAATTTTGGATGCGCATGAAATAAAATAAATGGATTGAGACGGAAAAGCTCAGTGAAAATGGTTAGGATTGACTTCACAATTATTTATTTCATTTCGACGCAGATACCATATTTGAAGACCATGTTTCTTTCTACAGATTCGCTTGAGTTTTCCGGAAGTCACGTTTTCTTCAGTTTTCTTCAGTTCTCTTCAATGATTTAAATTTGAATTACATAGGTATGCAAAAAATTCTTGTTTCTGTTAAAATCCGTTCTGAATCGTCAATCTGTGTTTTTGTTTCTTCAAAATAATATTTTTAATTTTGAAATAAACTACTGGTGGAAACGAAAAATTTTAGGCACGAAATCGCTTGTATTACTATAGAAATAGGCAAAAACTCTATTCATTTTTACCATCGATAAAACGATTGTTTCTATGATATTCCACCATTAATTCGCGAAAAAAATACTTTCCATTTTTAAGTATACGCCATTTTTCACTGGCTAAGCAAAAGATTATGTAAAGACTTGAAATTTAAATCATATGTTGTTCATATGATTACTTATATTAGTTTCCGGAATGGTAAAAGTACTAGCCACACTGAAGTCAAGATATTTACATATCGACGGTTGAGCGGAAGAACCACGTATTTCGGCGGAACGTTCAGAAACCACGTATTTGAGGGATGCGTTGAAGAACGACGTATTTCAGCGAAGCGTTCAAAAACCACGTATTTCAACGAAGCGTTGAAAAACCACGAATTCACAGGTAATTTTTTTTCTTGAAATTTGTAGTGGTAGCACTGAATCATTTAAAGATTAAATATTCGGAATACGCTTTGAAATATAAGTATAAAAGTATAATAAGTAAACCGTCACCGAGTAGCGAAAATTTTTTATAAAAAATATGCGAGTGCACACACACACACACACACACACACACACACACACACATACACACACACGCACACACGCACACACGCACGCACTCGCATATTTTTTATAAAAATTTTCGCTACTCGGTGACGGTATATTTATTATACTTTTATATACTTTTATTTCAAACCGTATTCCGTATAGTTAATCTTTAAATGATTCAGTGCTACCACTACAAATTTCAAGAAAAAAAATTACCTGTGAAATACGTGGTTTTTCAACGCTTCGTTGAAATATGTGGTTTTTGAACGCTTTGCTGAAATACGTGGTTCTTCAACGCATCCCTGAAATACGTGGTTTTTGAACGTTTCGCCGAAATACGTGGTTCTTCCGCTCAGCCGTCGATATGAAGTTGTAAGAATTAACTCGTGTAGTCTCTATAGGAGAGGCTTACAAAAACAAAACATTTTTACGTCTAGCGAAAAAAATTGATTATGTATCGTACAGGAAAACCAGGTGTTGATGCATAGTAGTATTAAGAATGCGGTATAAAAAAGCGGAGTGGGGGTATCGATCGCTGCAAGAATCTCTCTCGCCTCAAACAAAACAAGGGAAGTCCTGACATACGCTCTGACGCCTAAACTTTTGCCTAAAACTAGACGTGGGTGGACGTCCTCAAGAAAAACCTATAGTATATGGCTTTAACAGACTTACTGTACTGCACAGTAGGTATATAACTGCTTTTGTGCAAATTATATACAAAATTATTGGACTAATTACTTATATTAAAACTTATTTACTTTAATTCCTGTTACTTTATTCTTAAAAAAATTCACAATAAGTTTTAAATGTGCATAATTCATTAATTAAGAACCTCATGTAGTAGAGTATTTATATATTTATAGCGCATTTACAAGATATTGCGCATGGATACGAAAACATGAATTTTTTAATGAATGCATACGGATGAAAATTAAATTTTTCCTTCTTTTAGACACAACCGCTTCTCGAGCGCCTTATATTTTAAAATGAGTCCGTTTTAAGCGTTTCCCGGAAAAAAAAATATATATATATATAACTTTTAGCTTAAAACATTTCAAAACTTAATGTTGAGGCACATTCACAAAACTTATTTTTTTTTTGTTCTAGGTACTCCAAATAACAATTAAAACGGGGTGGTCCTCATTTTTAAACATAGTTTTTTTGTACTGTATACTTATATGCACGTGCCAGTAAGCGTGAAAAAATGCATGTAAAACTGCGTTACAACAATTTTCCTATTCAATTTTATTTAAAATAAATTTGAATTTCGTTAGACACACCGGGAATTAGTTCAAGAAAATGCGTGTAGAAAAAAGAGCAATACTCAGATTAGACGTATTTACCGTTGTTTATGTATGCCACGAACTAATGATGATTTTTTAAACGAAGGGTGCAGCGACATCACGTTCTTTAGAAGACCACAACTCAATTGCTATAAGTCGCACATTTATGATCGAGGTCACATATTGTTCGCCTTTTCAAGACAAACAATTTACGCCCCCGAAAATTATAAAAACAAAAAAGTTGTTTTTTTTTTTCATAACGGACAAATAGAATTAAATTTCAATTTTTATAAAAATGCAGCGTCACGGAGATAATGCTATATATGCTAAGCACCTAAAACGAGACTGGATCTAGCATTTTTAACGGAAACTATAAAACAAGCTCTGTAATCCATATTAAGTGTGCAATGCACGACGCAATGCGGGAATGCATAAAACTGTCAAAAAAGGTACCTTTTTAAAAATGGAACCTTTTTTGACAGTTTTATGCATCCCCTCATTGCGCCGTGCATTGCACACTTAATATGGATTACAGGGCATGTTTTCTAGTTTTCGTTAAAGATTTTAGATCCAGTCTGGTTTCAGTGCTTAGCACGGCTGATTAATAGCAGCAGTGAATTACTTTTAAAAAATAGTCACATAATAGTTCACAGTCATATGGATTTGTGCATATATATTTTTGTTAATGGTGGGCACATCGTATCGGATCACATTTTCTGAAAATTTATCAAGGGATGATAGCCTAAAAAAATTGGTATAGCATTTAACAAAGAGTTTTTTTTTTAACGACGCTTAAAAGTTAAAAATTGTCTCCAGTACGCGGAGGAAATGTCTAAATTTATATCTTTTCCGATGTCCCACGAACTTATCCTTGTTTAAAAGTGAGTTCTATGTAGTGGGACATATTACTGTAAGTAGATTTTATAAATATTTGCTTGACTTAGATAGCTAATAGCACGGACTCAGCTCGATCGTCATCCAAGCCCTGACGCATCCACTTCAAGATAAGAACAAGACTCTCGCGATGCTCTCGAGGAAGCATCGCGACGTTAGCTCAGTGGTAGAGCACGGGATTAGAATCCTCGAGATCGCGGGTTCGCGTCCCGCTCGTCGCATATTTTTTACGCGACTAATTCATCTTAATTCATTCTGTCGTCCTCCCGTACGTAACACTAAATATCAGCCTACAGTACTGTAAAAGTTAAAAGTTCTAGAGAATCGCTCATATAAGTGAGCAAGTAACCCGATTATCTCAATGAAATTGAGATATCGGATCTGATCGAAAATGATACCAGACCTTCGTCTTATTATACATACGTGATGGTTCTATTTAGAGAAAGATCCGTTCAAAAACATAGAAATTTTTTTCTACGAACAATATTCGTAAATGCCATAGTGGTATTAAAATCGACAAAACAGTCCATTTTCCGTAGTTACTTGACAGGACAACAGTTTTACACAAAAATTTTAAATGCAAAAGTTGTAGATAATATTAAAACAAAACAACATTTTTTTGTTAATCCCTGGCGACTTAGATCCATAAAAACGATTTCAATTTTCTTTTTCGGTTCAACTTTACAGAATTTGATTTTACAAAAGAAAAATGTTAAATACAAAAGTGAAAAATATAAAGATCTCCTTAGCAATAGCGGTCGTACCTTATATGTAAAAACAAAGTTGTTTATATAGACAGCGGGCGGTTAGCGAAGGAAGGTGCGCAGGTGGTTCGGCCCCCCTAGTTTTTTAATAAGTTTGTATGTGTCTGATATCATATGACTGATATCATATGACAAAATCAATTTAATATTTCAGGCAAAGGTGCAAAACAATTCATAGAATCTATAACATTAATATCATTAACTTCGAAATGCTGAAATGCGTTTCGCAGAGACCGTACTCATCATGAAACAATTTAAGCGATGTCGTATAATGACGGAAGGTAAATGGCAGACATAAAACTCCATTTCAAATGCTCTTACCCGCACTATGCTAAGTACATTTTTATGTGAAGAAAGCATTTTTTTTATATGGAGAAAAAAGGGATTCCTAGTAGATGGAGATCCAAACCAAATATGAATTACTCTTAAAACTGTCGCTTTGGGAATTTAATCTTTCATAGTTTTTAATTATTTTTAGTGGGTTTAGTTGAATTGCTGTTTTAGTTGAATATTGCTATCAGACGCACATGTTGATTATCTTCCATCTAATTCGCTCGTGTGTTTAAAAAAAGTTCTTTCTATTATTAAACGCTAACGTCATCATTTAAAAACGTAAAATATGCATATTCCCAGAAATGATTTCTTTTTTATTCTCTAAATGTAAAATAGTGAAAAAATTACTATCCAGCAGTTAAAAGTCGTACACTTCCGAAACGGTGAATATGCACTCCGAAATAGTAGGCATCCACTATTATTTTAATAGTGATACCAAACCATTAAGTTTTTGGTCATATACATAAATAAACTAAACTATATAAATAAAATTTATTGAAAGTTTACACAGAAAAGCTCAATACAAATATGGCATTAGCAACATTTTTCTGCCAAAGAGACAATGAATTCTAGATTGACACTTTTCTTGTCCTCATTTTATATTTTCATTTCAATTCTCTTCTCAATATTCCATAGCAATTTTAGTTTTATAAGTGAAGTGTGCAACATGTCAAATTTAAATAAACTTAAAATTTATTTGAAACTTGGCGAACATTTTTTTTTATATGTATTTTATGGAACACTTTTTTAGTCAAATTGAAAAATAACTTTTCTAAATAATCACGTGTAGTAGCGAATGTAAATTCAAACTACACTATGTGAGCTACTTGCAACAACACTTTTTATCAGCGTACTATCGTAATTTTAAAACTGACCTCCGCGATCTCAAAGATGTCATAATAGCAAATCAATGAATTAATATTTTAACCCACTATCTCACATTGTAAATAACTGATCACTACATATACAGAACGTTACTGTTATCTTTCGCACGCTTGCATGGATTATTTGAAATCTGGAATGCCAGCATACCACGAGAGGTGTTAACCATTCTGTAAATAATTAAACGGATTATTCAGTTATGAATCCAGAGAACGAACGAGAGAGAGAGAGAAAAGGGGGGAAGGGAGAGAGAGGGAGAGATTTTAATAACGAATGTATAGCAGCTTTTGGCTATACTTCAATAAGCTTTGAAATATATAAGTGTCACCACATAATCATAAACGTCGCGTGGAAAATTTAAGCTGGAAAATTGCTTAGGAATCGTCCATAAAGCTACTAGTGGGAACGTAAAAACTGATTAAAGTAGGTGAAACATCGCGCTGCAAGCGAATGAAGAAGCTTGCGGGAGCGAGACTCTCTCTCTCTCTCTTCTTTTTATCGCTCGAGCTACTCAAACATTAAACTGCGGCAGATATTAAACTATCTCGTCACTCGACGCGCACTAATGAGATGCGACGCTTAAAAAGCTTCGCATCTCTGTGCACCCCCGGGGAAGGCAAATTACTCTGGTGCGCGCAAAAGAATTTTTACGTTGATGGAAGCACGGATCGAGGGTAACAAATAACGATTTAACTGAAATATAGTTTGGCATAAAGACGTTATATGGATCGTAACGGAATTTGGAAATGGCACGCGCTCTCGCCCCAGCAGTCGAAGTGCTAATAAATTCTTCGCCGGTTTAAAAAAAAAAAAAAAACAAACGCACGTCGAATTACGCATGCATCTGTGTATGTACGACGTCGCGCGCGTGCGGTCATGATACGGAATCTGCCACGCGATGGATGGGATTTATCGGCGTACAACGTTGTATGCTGCGCGGTGGCGACACTCCCTTCACGGTGAAAACAAATATAAAAGTCGATATGTTTCCTTTATTGCTGGCAAAGTGCGGGCGAAACACGCGCGCGGGTTGTTACCAAGTGCCGGGCGACCGGTATCAAAAGCACTTTTTACAACTTTCTGCTTCATAAATTCAAAATAATAATTTATTTGCGCATGCACTTCCACGCCGTATACCTGATGGCTTTATCCTCAATCACGAATTTTACTGCGCTTTTTGGGAGGAACGAGCGACCGTTCAAGCTCCGCGCGTGCATACTTTCGCGCGACATCAAGCCTTAATCTGAAATTCTGCGGCAGAAAAGCATAATTCTGCAATTATATGGGGAAATCTCTGGAACATTTAACTTTTATTTGTGCCTCATATATTTTCCATGTAAGTAGAAATAAATAATATACATGAATTTTTCATGTCATTCTACGCCTCGTTAAGAAAAAGGTCTGCAAGGTGAGACAAAGATGGTTCATGATTTTAGCTGTTTTATTAAATACGAATTTGGAAAATTCCACATTTTATAAAAGCAGAATTTTGTCAGTATAAGTAAATTGAAGAACATTTGTTACTGTTGTTACTTTTGTAGCGGCCATCCGTGGATTTTCAATCTTTGATTAACGATAGTGTCTAGAAAGACAAAATTTTCATGATGGAGGGCTAAGAGCTTGTTTAAGAAACAAGTGTCACTCATTTTTTTCATACATCTAAATATACATGGCTAAATTGCAATTTCTACAATTCCGAGTTCCTACTTCACGAAAAAAGAAAAAGTCTATAGCTTCATAAAACAGTATGCATTCAAAAATAAAATTTTTATGAGCAGAAACGTATTTACTTATACCGAAACGACCAAATAGCTATCACTAGACTACGTATAGGACACACGGAGTATACACACCAACTATTACTAAATAAAGATATAATAATACCATGTGAAAACTGCAATATAACAAATAATGTAGAACATATTTTAACATGTAGTACCCAAAATACAGCGCAGAAAGAACATCACGTACCATCTAAATGTAAAGTAGTGAAAAAATCACTATCCAGTACTTAAAAGTTGTGCATTTCCGAAATAGTAAATATGTATTCTGAAATAGTGGGCATCCACTAAGTACTTTAGTAGTGTACATTAACTTTTTAAAATGGTAAAATGTTACTATTTTACAAAATTAATATATACCTAAAATCAATTAACAATATTGTTACTCTACCGGTTACCCTTACATTATTCTACCTCTATGTCAAGATTCGAATCAAAACTCGATATATTTTTGCGTATCTAATAATAAGCTTATGTTTTGCGAAATAGAGATATTTCTTTTTATTTATTATTTCAAATTTATGCTACATTTTTTAATGTTATATAACATATAAAAGATCCACCATTTAAAACTATTAAATTGAAATTCTAGTAGTTGAGTGTTTTCAAGTAATGGTTGCGACCCGGCTAGAGTTCATTAAGTCAAGTATTCAGATTCAGTAGTTCGAATTCACGAATAGTCCGACATCAGTAATTTTCATTGCTCAACTTTATAAACTGCTCATAAATAAAGAAAACATGAATATTCTTCAGTGCTGAGAAAAGCAAATAAAAGTTTTTTTCATTGTATAACTAATTTTCTAGATTTAATGGTTTACATTTGAAGAAGAGGCATTTTTCAATATTACCCTAGCGGAAATAAAAAATGTTAATAACTGTAAATAACTGTAAAAAACTGTAAAAAACTGTAAAAAACTGTTAATAACTGTAAATAACTGTAAATAACTGTTTGAATTGAGACAGTAATAACAGTTATTTACAGTTATTTACAGTTTTTTACAGTTTTTTACAGAAACGATTTCCGCTAGGGTAGCTCAAACTAAAAATGCCCATAACTCGAAGTTTTCGAAGCGCTATGATCTACAATCGCAGCATTTTTTCATACTTTCACATTCAGAGGCCTACCCTAAAATTTAAGCGAAATCCACGATCACTCCCATATTCATTGGTGAATGAATTATATGCATTTATTTTCTTGTTTTGTTTTAAAGTATTCTTTGAGATTTATCGAAATCAACCTTCACAGCAGCTTAGTACACTCTATCGACCCCATGCAATCAGATGCCGCAAAAAAGGATTGCCGACCAGCGCTTCCGGTCGCATCATTTGCCACCGGAAAAACACGTTCGGCATTTTATCCTCGCTTCGTGACCTCCGATGTCTCTGAAGAAAGGCGACCACGATGTTAACACATCGAAAATGGTCCAACAACTCTTGTAGGCGCTTTTCTACTGGTGAGCAGCACTTCTCCCTCCTCTCTCCCCCCCCCCCTCTCTGTCTCTCATACACACTTTGCTAGTCTCCAGAGATCCGTTGAGCATACATGTATATGTGAAAGTCGTGGACGCTCGCTTCCTTGTCATCGTCGACCCGAAACGGGACTGCGCCCTTTGCATTATCAACGAGACCAATCAAACTGCAAGTCGAATTCACGGCTGTGTAGGATGGCTTGACAAACTCGCCATACGCGCGTACAGTTCTGATGAGAATTCGGTTCTCTCAATGTTTACGATCAGTGCACAATTCAGAGATGTGATTCAATAATGTGTGATGGCATTTCATAAGGACCTTGTGAGGAATTATATGATATAGGACGCATTTTCACGCACAACTAGGATAACTTTAGAAGTAAACAACAATTTTTATTGCAAGAAAAACAAATGAAAGATCCTTTCCTGTAGTTTTATTCTCTTATTTAAAACATTAGTACAACTTTTCCTAAATCAATGATGCACATTTGAAATAGCGACTGTTTCAAACAGTTTTACTATAATAATAGCATTGTTAAAGATAGCCGTACTCTTTATCAGGAAAATGATGTCGACACCCATCGGGTGTCTTTGACAGTGTTTATATGAAAAAAACTGTAACGCAAAAAGAAAAACTTTTGCGGATTTTGTAGGTATCGAGTGCAATACAATTTACGAAGTATTTATGCTCTTTATACGATGAATTATAGAACTTTATTCCGAGTAGGACAAAATCCGACTCATGAAATTCAGTTTCCAGAATTTATAACTAAATATTACGGAAGTAATGAAGTTAGAAATGAAAAGTTAAATTTATAAAAATCAAATCATACAATTTCGTTTCATAATTAGATATAAAATAAAACATCAATGTGGAAAAAATAAATCAATAGGGATATAAAAACTTATACAAATATTGTACATGTATCTTATTTTTGTATTCTATAATAAACATCGCAATTTTCATTTCAAATAACACTACTTTTGTCCCACCTTTCGAATCAATAAAGAAATAAAAGACTTTTCTTCTTAAAATAAGCACATTATACACACGCGCTCGCACACACAGACACACGTGACCTTGTCAAATTTTGTGTGATCTCTGAAAAATTAAAATTGATTAAAATCACAATTTCAAAAAATGTTATTGTTATAAAATGTTAGCTTTGAAAAAGCAAAAATACAGATATACCGCCAAGCGATGGTCTTGTTAAAATTGCAGAACAGGTTTGGCTCATGCGCTTGGTATGATGAATGCACGACGCACTTTCCCAACTTATTCAAAGCACACACAGACGCGTTTCGGAATCTGCTGAGCTATACGAGCATACTCTAAGCTTCATGAAACATTAATACAATCTGCGGGAATTTCGAGTTACTATATCTAGTTTTGAACTTGTACGGACACGGCGGAGAGAATACACGAGAAATGGGAAAATTCCTTCAGTAACTTTCACGCCCGTAACATTCTTTTTTTTCGAGGGTGCGCCAAGTTGTGTGCACGAAGGAAAATTTGCTACTAGATAAATTAAAAGAATTTCTAATACTTTCTATTTTATAATCTTATTAATTATTATGAATTTGCATAAACAGAAGTAAAACAATTCAAAAAAATAATAAAATATTTTTAATGACTTGAATTACAATAAAAAAGACTTTTTATGCTGTCCTAAAATACCAAAAAATTCCAAAATTGTAAAAACGAATATCTCTAAAAATAATCAATCAATCTTAATGAAATTGTGTGCATATACAGTGCAACCCCGGAATAAGCGCTCTCGCAATAAGTGCGTTTTCCTAGATTCTCGCCCAACTCTAAGAACAGGGTATCCCCACTCCGACTCAAACTACCAGCTCGAGTTAGACTTCACAACCTGTCCTCTCAATAAGCGCGCCAAGCAAAACAGAGTTTAGAAGAGACTTTTTAATAGAAAACACACTGAAAAAAATTTGGCACGGCATTTGTTTCCATCATAGTTCGTCAGCGCCCTCTCCGCTGCGTGCGTGAGATCTCCCACTTTTGGCACAGCGTTTGTCCCGAATGTTCAGAGGTTATACGGCAGGGGGTATCCGCGGTGCGTTTACAGAGAGGAGCTGTGCCAGTACGGGACAGGAGGTGTACCGAATCGCGGTACAACATTTGACCCTGCTTTTGGCACAGCGTCTGTACTCATCGGGTCAGCTGGAGTGCCAAATTTTTTTCAGCCGTCCGCCCGCCCGCATGCACGCACGCACAGGAAAACAAATTTTCTCAAAATCAAAACATTTTGATGCCACTATTATTAAAAAATTTTTTCAATACTTTTTTGTCCGAAAAAGTTTGTTCACCGTTACGTAACGAAAATATATCGCTCCGCACAAGAGCGCGCACAAGACACGCACACAAACGCACGCACACGGCTTGCCAAAGCTATAGAAGCCAGGCGGCAGGTGCTGCTCGCGAAAGAATATAATGAAATAAAAAACATGAGAGATAGAATGAGAAGATCATACAAAATTAGAAACGATGATAGCAACGACCTGAGAGTCAAAGATACATCTCCTCTAACGATTGGCGTCCTCATTGCGACGTAACCACGGTATACCTGCAACGCTGCGTAGTATCGCGAGCGAGCAGCGCGACCGACTACGAACTACCACTACGTTCGTAGTGAACGAAAGATTTTTTCCATTTTCATATTTGGCCTAATTTGTCTGCTTAATACATTTAAAAAATGATAATAACTGTATCTCTTCACCTCTCACTCTTGCAGCCACCACTTAAACCACACTCCGACGAATTCTAACCAAAATTATAAACTTTAAATTAATATTTCGTTCATTATGAACGTTCGGAATTTCAAACACATGACGTTAGGCGTCGGATCGCCTCTTTTGAGCTGTCAGACCGCCTCCATTGGGCTATCAGATCGCCCAATTTTTCGGAAGTGCAGCTCCCTCATACTTTCGTCTGTTAGACACCGAATATTGAGCGAACAGATCGCCCAATTTGCAATTTCAGACCGCTAAACCGTTAGATGTTCCGCTTACATCAAAATTGGCGTGTCCGACTTCCGCCGGTGGACATCGGTTCGCCCAAATTTCTTTCCGTGTAGGGCTGTATAGACACGCTACACGCTCCGCGTTCGCCGCTCACCATAGCCACCCGGTCCTGCCCGCAAGAGCGAGTCACGAATCTGTAAACGCCTGCGGAACCCGAGTCTCTCTCTCTCTCTCTCTCTCTCGCTCGCTCTCTCCGCCAAGCGCATACGGCGTTGTTGTGATATGTACGCCCGCCTGTATGCGCCCCGCTTCCAGCGGTAAGTCAGCCGTCATACCCACACACTCGGGCATTACACTTTGCCTGCGTAGTGCGACGCGAAGAGCGAGCCACAAAAGCGATCGTGACATCCAATTTGTAGAGTTGCTGGATAAACTCGCGAACATGATTCACAACCACGCCTTTGAATCTTTGTGCATGCAAGCCATTTCTCCGCATCCTCCCTGACTTTTGCTATGCTTTTTAGCCACTAAGCGGCACAGCTGGCTGCTCATACCTACGTATGTAGTCGGATTACAACGTCACATCCTAAAGATGTGTTATATACTTCTACTCTCTCTACCATAACAAAGAAGACTAGAAATGAATATATGCAAAACTCAGAGTTTTTCAACATCATACATTTCAATTATTATATAGTTTTGAAACGAAATATCTCGATTATATTTTACTACGGAAAGAATTTCTCATATTGACATACTATTTAATAATGTATCGATAAATTGAAAAAAAAAACTTCCATCAAGTCGAGCCTAAAGGTTACATGAAAGCCCTAAAAATACGAATAGCAGAAAAGCCATTCTCAAGGTATTGTCACTTGTGAGAGCTCACAGAGCTCAAATATGCCGCACAAAACGATGAACCTGGCATATGTAAACCGATGTGACGAAAATCTGACATGATTATTAACACATTAATGACAGTCAATAGAAAAGTAATCAGCCCGCCGCTCGTCAACGATAACTCAACAATAAGTACGCAGGCGTCCAGCAAGCAGCAACCCAGCAAGCAGTAACAGAGAGAGGGAGAGAGAGGGGGGAAAGAAAGGGAGAGAGAACGAGAGAAAGAGAACGAGGAGAAAATGACTTTCTCTACACGAGCCAGCAAGCCAGCCTGACAATAAATATACGTAAAAAAATCTTGTGAATAAAATTACAAAGTAGCTAGTAGAAGGTTGTAGATTACGAGGAACAATTATACTGGGAATTAAAAAATTTTCTATTTGATATTACCACGGCTACATACCACCTAGGTACATTAAAATTCGATGAATGAAAATGGTTCTATATACTTAAAATAATGAATATAAAGAAACTTCACGCCCTTAATTATTTGGTCAATATTCTCTAATAATAGATTCACTACATATAATAATTTTTTCTGAAATTTTTCAATTTTCTATTTCAACCTTTTATTTCTTCCTATTTCATTTCGAACAAAATATTCATCTATAAATCATATAAATAGATATGTTTTTAATGAATATCAGAATTTAATACATAATATAAGTTGTGTAAACAACTATGCATATTTAATTAGATGAGAAATGATATGACCGGTATTGGAAATAGTAAAAGTCCAAAATGTAACTTTTGAAATTAATATCTTTATAAATTGCAAATAAATTCTTCTTAAAAATGAATAAACTTTTCCAGATCCGAGTTTCACTAGTATCGTCGAAAATGCCCGCAAGTGCGTATGACATCAAAGGCTGGCTATTCGCCCCGATTCCGCTTATATTTTATGACGTATCATGTAAAAGGAAAGTCATAGTACCCGGTTAATTAATTGATTCGAGCGCTGCTGCACGCTTACATAAGTACTTATGAATAAAAGTTTCTCACTCAGTGAAAAGGATCGTACGTTGCATATTGACTAGCACAAAAGCGAAAGGTAAGGGATGGGGGAGAAAGAGAGAGAGAGAAAAGCGAAGAGACTGACAGACAGAAAAACAAAAAGGAGATGAGGAAGAAAACACGGTATACCAGTTTTTTTTGTACCGCTACAAGAGTGAAAAAAGGAAGCTTCCAACTTTGCTTGAGTGGGTACCTCATTAAATTGCCATGGCTTTCTGTTAATTGATGTACATCTGGAATCAGGTACGCTCAAAATTTTCGAGCACCTTTTTTCCCCTTTACCCCCCCCCCCCGCCCCCACTGGTTGTCGTAGTTTCTCACTTCACATAAAGTGTACCTGCATACTTTGCAAAAGTTCTACTAGCGTGCAAACTATGAATATATGAGATCGATTGCGAGAGTAGTGAAACAGTCTGCGAAAGACTTGGTGAATACAAGGACGTGACCATTAATTATTACAACGCGTATCTATTTCATTATTTTCTCAAACTTCCATAATTACAATGTACAAATTACCCTCGAGACCAAGGACGTTTTTACCATTGATAATTATAAAGTATAAACAAGTGTTGATATAAAACAAGCTTTTTTGGATCGGCCCGAACCCCACGAACGTGCTTTTACTTTATCGGCCTTGCGAGCAGGTGGGTGTTAGTGTTTCAATTAAAATTTCATTTCATCGTTGGGCTGAGCAAACGCACTGCACAGCTAATTGTAAAGGCTAGGCTCGTAGCGCCACAGAAAATCATCGGTTCCAGGCTGAAAATTCGTTTTGCTTTTGCCCCGATATAGCAATCGGGGCTTATGGGTCTAAGTACGTGTTTTCATAAAAGTTGATTATTTTATAGAGTGCTGCGATATATAATTTTAGACTTGTATATTGATAAATATATATAAATATTTACCAATTATTTTAACACAATTTTTGGTTAGTTAAAAAAAACATTCGCCAATTACCTACATTTTCTTTTTTTAATTTTTAAATTTAATTTTTAATTATCTTTAGTGTTTCATGATTTGTTATTAAGGAAGATTTTTTTTTTCATAATTCATAAATTAATTTCTCAACAAATATTTGATTTATCGACTTAAAATTTTAATCACTTATTTTACACTAATTGAAGACAATATTTGGTTAAAATTTCAAGAGATTATCATCATTTGTTTAAAAAAAAATTGTTTTATAAAAAAAGCGTTTTTGTTGTCGCACGATAACAAGAGTAAAAATCAACCAATCGTCCCGAAATTTGGTTTTAGAGATATTATAAATATGAAAAAAATTTGATTTTATAAATATGAAAAATAATTCATAAATAAGCAAACTAAAGGAATGCATAAACTATGCTGCTTTTGCCGTTATACTTATAATATTTTAAATTTTAATTGATCAGTGGAACGGGGAACTGTGAAGTTTGGAACAATGAACCGCGCAATGGGCAAGGGAATCTTTCAGTGTACCCGTGCTTACGAATATTTTTTTAACTCTCGAGTACATACTTATTTTTTCGACCGTCAAGTACACACAATTTTAAACAGCTGTATTTTTGAAATTATCAATTATATCATAACCAAAAAAATTCATGAGTGAGCTTGGATATCTTGACAATGTATTTAGACACTTTTTGAGAAAAAATATCTTTGGTACCTAGACAAATTTATAAACAGTGTTTTTAACAAAAACTTTCATGGGTCGTTACGACTCCGTGTGTACTCGAAAGGTTAAAATATCGTATTTCAACTCTGTATGACTCAAAAGATGTTTGTAACATGTTTTCCTTGAAATGTTTCTTTCATTATCACGAAGCTTTCTCTGTGAGGAAGGAAATATTGCTTTGCCGCTATATTTATTCAACAATAGTCCCCTTGAACAAAATGTAATGTGTATTCCAATGTATACCCGTGAAGCGTTCGATACGAGTTTCTAAAATTCACCCTCGTATCTTTTCACTCGAATATATGTGTCTGCACCTCCTTATTTTCTCTTTTTTCTTATATGAAAAATCGTTGGCAAAGTACATCGCTGCTTGGTGCGTATTCACGCCTCTTCACGTATTCCGTGCTCTGTGTGTGTGTGTGTGTGTGTGTGTGTGTGTGTGCGTGTGTGTGTGTGTGGGTGTGTGTATGTGTGTGGGTGAGTGGGTTGGTGTGGGTGTATGTGAGTGCAAAAAGCTTTTCCCACAGAAATTGCCGCTCGAGTAATTTATAAATATTTGATGGAATTCACCGCAGAAACAAGCTGCATGGAGAAAAATTAATGCCGCTTCAGAATGCAATTTAACAAGCGGGCGCTGCGTAACTTTGCACGGAGAGAGCCATCATTTGTGTGTAAAATGCATACACGTATGCTTATTCAAACATTTTATTATAAAGTAAATGGAAATTATACAATGGCAGTGCTACTTTGTTATACGGCTCAGATGTTATTATCCAAGAAGGATTAATAAAAATTTTAATAAAGTGCAGTTTTATGTTATATTTTATTGATTAGTTAATTAGATCTCATGTTATGGTAAAATATTCAAATAAAATAAATTGTCCATTCAAAAATTTGTAAATACATCATTAGAAATTTCAGTAAAATTTAATAGTAAACATGACCTATTTTAATGTAAGTGAGGGCGACATGAAAAATTCGTATTACAATCTCAATAATTCATCATTAATTAAGGAGGTTTTCTTATGTTCAGGGTCGATGAAATAAATTGGAAAATAAATGGGTCTAAATGATGCCTATGAGGAAATGAAGAATACTTTATACGGACCAGGCATAGATGATTAGGTAAGTATAGCTTTTTCATGAAAAATCTGTTAAAGGAAACTTAAAGCGCGTTTTTCTTGAAACCACTTTTTTTCGGTCGGCGGGAGTGATTTAAAAAAAACTATTCAACCCATCAGGCTGATTTCCCACACATTATTCTACACATCTGTAATTCTCGTAGATATCAGAATTAAATATTTTTTAAAAAAATTTCTTATTTTTTTCATGGATTTTTGACGAAAAAAGGCGCCATTTTTCGAATTTTATTTTTAAAAGTCCGCCATTTTTTCTTTTAAATTGTTTCATTCAGATCCCTGCGAGAGTCACAAGCCTTACAGAACAATAATCCCACCAGCTACCTACCTTTTTTTAGGGGTCCACTTCCACCGTGAAAAAACTAATGAAAATAATGTTTAAATAGATTGAAAAAAATTTTTTTATATAATTTAAGATGTCAATACAGGCATATAAAAAGATTGAAATTATTGCATTTTGTTTTATTGTAAAAAAAATCCTAAAATAAGCTTGAAATTTTGGGTCGAACATAAAAATACCCCTTTAATTACAATTAATTATCATTTGAAATATACTGTATTCTTGATGGATATTACTTCTTATGAATCTTCAATTTTCATTTAGTATTCCTTCGTTCTACAGGAAGATATGTAATAGTAAAAAGTTTAAGTTGTATTAAAAATACATTTTGAGTCATTTGGAATCGACAAGAAATACAGTCTTTTTGAAAAATCTGCGTGTGCCAAATTACAGGATTACTCGGATCCCTGTCTTTTCGCCAACGCTCGAAAGCGCTATGCGTTACCAGGATGGCGGGATCCCCGAATAAACAGAAACTAATAGATTTTATTCAGAAAATAAAGATTTGATTTTATTTCTCTTTATCGATATTTGTTTTTACAGAAATATTAGAAAATTATGAATACGCGCTGAGTTTCCAATCAAGACGCAAATTTATAAAACTATCTTAGGCCTTGCACCTCTTCTTGTTGGTCGAGATCAGTGGTTCAGTAATCCTCTTCCTTCCAATAAGTGGTGGTCGAGCTCCTTGACCCCCTGTATCTTGTAGCAGGTGTGACGTCTGTATAGCTACATGGGCTCGTACAGGCGGAGATGAGTGCTATGGCTCGGATGGCTGGCGCAGCGAGAGTTGAGCTGTCTCCGTTTTCCTTCTAAGTCCAGCTTGCTCGTTGTTCTTTTAAGTCTGATTTACTCATTTTTCTTCTAAGTTCTGCTTCCTCTATTTTTCGGTGGGAGTTTCGGGCAGAGATTCGCCCTCTTCAATTTTCTTTACTGGACTGCACGCTGTGCTCTCATTGTTCTTTTTATACCCGATTTTTACGTACACAGAAGCTTCTTAACTATTGTCTATTAAAAGCTCCTGTGCTGCACATAACCCCATATATGGTATTCCAGTCGTTGAACCATAGGGTTAAAAACAAAGCTATAAATATGTCCCCTGACTTTTTTTTGGAGACACCGCTTCTTTCCCACGAAAAAGCTTCCCGCAAAGGTCAAGTCACCTAGTTTTTCACCGGGTGATGGCGCTGGGTTTTATTTAGGATTTACGTATCATTACACGTAACAATATCTTTTGGATAAGTTCGTTGGGCAGAAGAATTGGTTAATAAATTTTCGAGATAAGAATTTGATGTTAAATTTGTTTTTACATTTTTTTCAAATCGTAATTTTTCGAAAACGGCTCTATGTATTTACTTGAAATTTACAGAGACTTTGGTCTGTAGTATAAGCAACATTTGTGTAAAATTATATCAAATTTTGGCTATTAGTTTTTGAGATATTTGAATTAAAAATTTGGGTATTTTCTTCATATCTTACAAATTAATTTTGTTCGTATTATTTTTACATCGTCTTGCAATAAATATCGTCATGCACTTTTTTACAGTTATATCCATAGTACTTTTTTTATGTGGAAACAAAAGTAATTATGTATGATTCGAACAATGAGACTAGTTTGGGTTATATTTTTCGGTATCCAGGGACAAAATTTTCAATGTAAAAATATCTACAATTTAAAAGAAAATTCTGAGTTTTATAAAACTTATAGAGATAAATCACTATTTTAATTGTTTGTATTTTCAAAAGTAATTTATCAAAAGAAATATTGAAGATTAATTTCGGTATACGAATGTTAACTTTGGAATTAAAATTAGCCTGAAGTTAGCAGGCAGTTGGTCAGAGGAGTGATTTTCAAACATACTTATACACTCGAATCTAGGCAATTTCTAAAAATTTGTATATGTATTATGAAATACAGTAAGAATACTATGAAAAAGTTACAGAAAACAAATAGATTCATTTGTTTACTTATTGTTAACAAAAAGATGCAAAAACCTATAACAAAAAACTAGACCTGTTAGAACTCTAGATTTTTGTAGGTACATTTTTAAGAATCAAACAATTAACGTTACAAAATTTCAGAAAATGAACCCCCTTAGTTTTTTATTTATTCCACTTTATTATTAACTGGAAAGTACCTGTTGGGATTTAAAAATATTAGATGGCCTAAAAACCGTACCTAAATTTGTTTAATCTCTGGTTTTTCACGCGATTAATCACATGATTAATCATCTGATTTTGATGTAAATCTTCGTGTAAAATGTCTATTCCATTTCTTTCTTTTTAGAAGTTTCCTTAGAAATTTTCCGTTTGCAACTCCTTTTCGGAAATTGAATGTGAGTTGTACACACTCGAGTGTGTAAGTATGGTTGAAAATCACTGCTCTAACTGCCTCATACTGCCATCTGCCTGCAAAATTCAGTCTCATGGAATTGAATATATAATAAAATAAAGAATAAGTGAATTAAATTCGTGTAAGCAACATACGAATGAATTGGCAGCGGTTTTAATTAGGGATGAAAACCTTCGTAATTAATTGAAAGCCAAGATGCAGTTTGTCTTAAATATAGAGGCTTCTTCATAATTAAAATTAAAGTACGCATACAACTTTACTCGTGAAATGAATACGATCTTTAGGTATACCATAAGAATGCATTTTTTAATGATATTAACCATGTTATTTCTTTCTTTTATAAGAGAACTTTTATATTGAATAGAGTTTGTAATGAACAATGATTAGTTCTGATTTTATTATCAAATATTGATAGAAAAATAAACTTACAGATATAATTCATAAAAGAAGTATGAAGAAAAGTAAAAACAGCTGCCAATTCATTTGCATGTGACTTTCTTAAACTAATGTATTGATCTCCATAATTAATCATCTCACAGCAAAATTTTATATGGAGATCCACAATAAAACTATTATATAAAATACGAATAAAAAAGAGATGAGTTTATACATTAATATCAAAACTTTTTTTCACTGTTGCAATTCTTTCTCTGTATACAATTAATCATTTTCAAAAAATTTTTTATGAATTATTTCCCTCAAAACCAATTCATTTAATCAAAATATCACTAAGATTGTTTTTTTATTCGAAAATCATACAATTTACAATATCCCATCCGCCATATTAGACTCACCATTTTAAAGTTTGAAAATCCGTTACCAGATTTTGGTTCAGAGCAATCCTAAACATGAGAGAGTCTTGTGTACCCTTAAAATTTATTGACGAAATTTTGGTAATACGATGTCAGACAAACTTGAGGCTCTCTAAAGCCGGGCGGCCGTATTGTCTACGCACCGTTATGCATCCTTGCAAAGGATCCTTATGTGTACTTGAAGCATTTTAAGTTTTACTCACTTCACATGTGCATGGTACTTGGGTCATAGGTAGAGACCAGAATGGGTATACAAAATGAAAGTATTTTTTTTTTCTTAACGCAGTTTTGTATTCTAGAAATTATTATCGTCACAACAAATAGTTTGTAGCCACTGAAGTAAAGGAGGAAGAGCCGAATTTTCATTCGAATATAATGATTAAAGGTGATCAGAACATAGACATGAAAAAAGTATCCAATATCCCTCGAAATCAGCGACATCCCAAACGTAAGATATACACCCTGGAAGCTCTCCCACGAGGATCAGCAACCTCTCCAGAAACAACGAAGGAAAGCACATAAGAAAAAAGTGTGCGGCCGTGATCCTTCCCCTCCCCATTGTTTCATTTGGACAATGAAAATTGCGCTTTACCACTTCATAATTAAAACAGGAAGAGAAGCAATGGTTAGAAGCGCGCGCCGGTTGAAGAAGAGAAGTAGTAAGGAGGTAGGCTCGCGGTAGAAGAAAAAAAGACGAATCTAACAAAAGCGAACAAAGAGCGCGGCCGAGAAAAAAAACTGAACAACAAAGATGCGCCGGCTGTTGCTTCTATATTATTTGTTGTTTTTAATCAGCGCGCAAAATTCAAATCTCACCAACTCAGGCTGATACCCGAGAGAAGAACGGCCGCAAGTACTCGGTTTCTTACATGCTCGAGACCTCGCGAGGGGGGTAGCTACAATTACTTTCCTACTTCGTAAAAGCGCACTCGACGCGTCGACGAGACGTCGACGGTGTCGGGGGGCGGTAGTAGTAGCAGCACCAGCATCAGCTCACGCAAGCTGTGCACTCTCGGCTTCACCTGTTGTTTTTGGCTCGTCTCTCTCTCTCTCTCTCCCCCATTATGCATTCCACTGCTCTACCGCGCCCATGCACGCTAAAACTTCCAGACGTATCGTTGCAGAGCTCCGTACTAATTGCAGCACATCGGCTTAATAAATTTATATATATCGCGCGGATTCCCTCGCAGTGCAGACGGCTCTCGTGCGCGAGCTCGCTAATTGCTCGCACTTCAATGAAGTCGGCAAGCGCGAGTGGCGCGTAGCCCACTTACACGGCTCTCGTCTCTCCGCTTGCTGCCATTATACCACCACCATTGCACTCTGCGAAAAAATTTTAACCGAGCTAACGCTATGTGTGGGTGTACGTTCTTGTGCACAGGCGTTATAACGATAAAAAAGCGAGCTTGGTATATATATGTATGTGTGTGTGCACGAGCGACGCGAACGCTGCGCGCGTCTTGCGATGATAGGGAGCGAGCGAAGGGAGAACTATACCGCAGCGAGTGCATAAAGCGCACGGGCGCGCGATTTCGTGCGCGAATCCGCGTTCTTGCACGCAGCTGCATAAACGATGCGCGTGCTCGTGTTTACGGGCGGCGCGAACACGAGAGAGTGCATATGCGGAACAGCGAAGCGGCTCAACTGTAAACAGACGGGTAAGCGGGACACGCAAATTAACGCTGAGCACTGTAATCGCATTATTATTCTCTTTGAGAGACACGAGGAGTGAGTAGAGAGAGAGCGTCGTGGGGGTCACGTATATAGATGAATTAATTTCGCAGGCAGTAGTTGCAGAATGAAGTTAAGGTGAGCTGGTGTCGGTAGGGAAGTAAAGGTGTGAAAAGGGAGTGCGGGCCTGTAGGATTGTGTATCAAAGAGGCCGGTAAATAGAATTTATTAATTTCTGAGCGAAAGCGGAGAAACACATATTGGCGCTGAGATGTAATGAGAATAATAATGACACGTAGTTATCATTGGTGGATATTTAATACGGGGAATGAAAATGAAAGCTTAAACTGTTTAGATTACAAAAATTTAGTAGAAATCAAATTTGTATGAGGACTCAAGTAAGTTAAATTATTAGATGTAATTTGGTAAATTTTAAATTGTATGAAGTACGCGGAAACTTATGAACATGAAGTGCAGTCACGTACACTCAATGGTATTGGCATTTTTGTTTAAATGATGTGCATGAAAATATCTCGTTTATGACACTTTTTTCAGAAACTTTTTTAAATCCCACAACGGGATTTCAAAAGCATGGAATTCAATAGAATAACACGTTTAAATGGATTATTTACTAAACGATAGTAATGGATAAATATATGGACTGACTATTGTTTGAAAGCAATTTTAGATTTACTATTCATCTTAATATTGGTATCAACTGCATTTTGCCAGTATATTTTGATAGATGACCAATATGGATTATATCTCTAATTTCAAACATGTGTAACTGATGTGAGAATGGATATCGGAACCTGTTATACCTGTTGTTCTGTTACAAATTATTAATTGTATATGTATTCTACATTCTATTATTTCGTTGAAACTCTCCATTGAATTGAAGCGAATTAGCGGATGTTTTCCAACGCGTGAGAGAAATTCGAAAATAATTGAATAATCCGTTCAACAGAGCAATCGCGAGACCTTTTTCAATCACCAAAGTAATCAGATGTATTATCTTTTCCTTTACGAATAATAAGCTTTTGAAAGTTTACCGACATTTAAAATAAATAATTAAAATATCTTTTAATTTGACGTGCCAAAACGCCTATAAAATTTAAAACAAGTCAATAGAGATTCAAATCTATAGCTAGCGTTATAATTTTATATATTATAGCGTTATAACAGTCAATATAAAGGTGTTCATCTTTGTGCGTAAGTAATATACAGTTACACATAAGTATGTATTTTATTTTTTATTTTTGTCTTTTAGATTTTTTATTTTAATAACTACTTTTGTTTTTCTGCTTCATTGTTCTTACTTCAGTAAGCGGACGATCAGCGGTCTTTGCTGTCAAACAATGTACTTTATCATTACATGTTTTTTTAATCCATAAATGAGTTTTTTGAATTTCAGGATACTTAGGAGTAACAAGCCAATCAACATTTTTTACTTTTCTAAACTCTTCTACGTCAACGTCTTGTAAATATATTATTTTAATTGCATCTGTATATTTTTGAACTTGTTCTACAAAATAATTAGCATTTTGAATGGATTTTTCATGGGGCTCTCGAAGATTATGCGAAGTAGCATAATGCTTTATAAGTCCATCCACACCATCTACAGCTCCTTTGCCGTGCCCAGTAGCGGAGAACAACCATTTTATATCATATGGTGCTCGTTTTAATTCATATAATTGAAAGCGATTTTTAAAGTGGCTAGCGGCGCCGTCTAATACAATGGTAATTTTTTTATTGAATCACAACAATTCTTTCAAGTAGGTTATAATTTTTTCTACTGCTAGTAAAGCATACGCTGAATCATGTTATCAGTCATCACTTATACCTGCGAAACTTTGTGTCGAATCCTCTTGATAAAACACTGCTGTGAAAATAGAAATTTGATCATTAACCCAATGATTTCCTTGAACAGCTTTATAATCAATCACAGCCCAGTTTTTAGCGAAGTCTATTTGAAGAACTAAATGATGTGGGTCTTTTTTAGTATTTTCTCTTTCTGCTTTTATAGCTTTGCGTTGTATATTTTTTACATACATGTGAGTACTAACCTTCATGGTCGAAACCGAAAGTTCATCTTTAAAAGCAGAAATTGACACTGTTTTTTTAATCAAGTTTCCATTATCCCACAAAGCATACGTAATTTCTTCTATGCCTTCTATATCTTGCAGTTTTAGAACATGAAACGTAATTCCGTTACTGCTGGACAAATTTTACATTTTTGTGAATAACATAAATCAGATGTCTCAGAATACATTGTTGCATTTATTATTTGTGACCGAATTTCATCCAACTCTGTAACGTTACTCCCTCTAAAATTAATTAAGCTCGTAAGAAATAAATCATAATTTGCGCAATAGGTACAGAGACAAACTCCTTTGATGGGGCTAAGTAAGACATATTTTGGTCGCAAACTATAAAACTTCGATTTACCAATTCTTAATTTGGGATAATCATTTTTAAATGCTTTATACGTTGTTTTCAGACTTCGGGTAAGAAAACGTTTAATTTTCTTCTCTTTTTTATCATTTATTTTAACGGTAATGACATTTACTCTTGTTCTAGCACTCTCGTTTTCTCTTATCCACATATTTATATTTTATATGCATTTTTGTACTGAGTATTTTATCGCGTTACAGTATTTAAATTTTTGAGGAAAAGTAGTGCGTATTAATTATACTCAACTTTACTGTAGGAAAATTAAATTAAAGTACTTAAAGTTCCCTTTATAATTAAACTGTGATGTGTATTTTTATTGTACTGAAATTGCGTTATTACACTCTAAAAATTCATTTAAGCCACTTAATCTAGTTAAATAAAAATACCATTTTCATGTTTTAGTATGTAATTTTTTATACAAAGATAACCACGCATTCTTTAAGAATGTTCTATGGTTAAAAACGACGTTAAATATAAAAATTTTTTACAATGACTACTTCGCATACTATAACATAAGTAACGGCATAACTTGAAAGAACGGCACTTTAAAGATTGTACTCGCTATAAGACGAAAATAGTGACAAAATGTTCAAAATTTTGATAGTCATTAAATATCATAAATATAAAGAGCTGTGCAAAATGTCAGAGGATTAACGAGAATCGTTACGTAATTATTGCAATTTGAATTTAACATTAACCTTATGGGAATTCGCAAAATTAGCCACTAAATTTAAAATAAAAAACATAGATGCCATAGTGTCATAACTTTGAATGCCCGTGTAATTGTTAATGTATGTTAGATAAACAAGTTCCGTTTTTTAAAATGTCCACTACGAAAATATTTTCTGAAATATAACATAAAAACTGTGAAATAAGATGTACAGTCATACTAAAAAGTGAAAAAACGAGCATTGAAATATTCTAAAATCAATGTAAAATTTTTTTCACAGTTCTAAAAAACATTTTACATATTTGTTTACTCTTAGTACTGTGGAATATTACTATTTTTAACGAATTAACCAAAATATTTGTCTTAACATTTTGAATGAAATCTTACGGCCAATACAACCTTAAGGGGGTTCATCCAATTTTCAGTTTATTTAGGAAGTCTTTGAAACTTTTTTCACATGTACCTGACATCATTATCTATATGATATCCTCACAAAAAAAAAAAAACCTAGCTTCACCGTTATCGAGATATTAATTGTCAAATTTGAGCATTTTAACACGGCGTCTTATGGGACGCACACGCGCGAAAGATCGATTCAGTATATAACTTCAAAGATACATTTAGCGTTTGTCTGAAAAACTAATATGTTATTAAGATCAATAATTAGAATATCATATTACAAGTTCAGAGATCCTAGCTTCACCGTTTTTAAGATATTGTAGTTGAAAGTATGGAATTTTAGGTGTACGGTCGCGCGTGCAGACGACGCTGGAGCGGTGGGGGAACACACAGACGAGCGCCGCTCTGTGTGCACGCTCACAGACGGCACGAAGCAGCGTCGCCAAAAGTGACTCCCTCCAAAGCGCGATATTTGAAAATGCCGTTTTGGGCATTAAAAAAGTTGCCCCAAATAATTATTTTAAACGTTGCATAAATTAAAGTAGGTCACAAAAAGAAAAGTTACTGTGAAAAAAATAATTTATTTGGCATTGTTTATTTATTTTTGATTATTGAAAATTTTCGCATAGTGACTATTACATTTGACAAAAACGCGTGAAAAACTCATGAAATGCATGAAATCCAATGCATTTAAGATTCCTGCATAACTATAGATTATTATAGTATTAAATAACAATTATTTACAAGAAAATAACAATAAACAAATAAACGAAAGTATTCGTTGTGGGCGCGGTAACGCCTGGGGAGAAGCGCTCTAAGTTACCGACTCAAAGGATAAGGAAGAGCTGTATCCCGTATCATGCGACGACGGCGTCGGGCGTTGAAATGCAAATAAAATCGGGAGGAGAACAAACCTATTGCACGTTAGCGCAATTTGATAATGAGCAATTGTTAATGAATGTAGTAAATATGTTCTATATTTTTATAAGTCTATCCTTGTATGTATGTAAATTCACATATGTTTATTTGCACATATGAACATACAAGTAAAATATATAATCACACTTGTTGATTTTGATACTTGATTTTTCATTAGCTGTTAGTTTATAACAATTGATCAATGTTACATTTATATACTGCAATAATATCAATCTTGCCGATTAGATATATATCTACTTGTCAAAATTTATCGAATTCCTCCTTTTTATTCAGTTCTTTCAAAAACCCTTTTTTTATAATTTAACAATATATATCGATCAAGTTTAGACACTTTCAAAATGGGAGTCGCGTAAAATAATGATTTTATTAACCAATAACAAATATTGATATTATAATTTTTATTTAGATAACTTATATGTTACCAAACGAATGTGTATATACCTATACAACGATTTAATAATAATAATATATATAAATATAAGATGTTTATAAATGTTTTCTACATGGTGAGAAGCATACGGAACCCAATTATTATACAATTATTTCTTTTAATAGCTGCCAAATTCGCTTTTAGTATTAATGCGCGATTACTTTTATTTGTAAATGAAAATTTTTTTTACTGTATTCTTTTCCCAAGCACACGTGCGAAGCTTAATTAATTGTTATTAACCTTTAGAGGACGGGGATTTGGGTTTACTGTTTTCTCTCACTTTTCTATAGAAATCGAGTTTTTGTGATGTCTCACATCTCAAAACTAACACATGTAAAGGGTCGATCATGGGCATGGCCCGTATAGGGGCCATCCCGTCCTCTAAAGGTTAATAAGCCGCTGCGCATTTGGCTCCTGTGCTAAGGAAAGGTAAAAGAGTATAGAACATTTTCACTTAAGGACGTTCACCAGCTCAAATTCATCAATATAGCAAAAATTTTGACTTAAAAATATTATTTGCGATGGAAATTCTTCATAAGTCTCTATACACTACTCCAAAAATAAAAAAAAAAATGTCGGTTTAAGATAAAAGCTGTCAATACGATATTTAAATAAATATCACTGAAACGGTGTGACTATATATATAGATATACAAATAACATGGAGTTTTTCTTTATCTTGCTATGTCTCTGAAATTAATAACGCTCGCCATATTGAAAATTATTATTCCTTTATTATTATTCCATATTATTCCTCTTGATTTCTAGTTTTATCCCTTACGGTTGAAAAAAAAAAACACAAAGAAAACTTTTTTTGCAGTAAACCAAAATGTATTTTTCAAACGAGCTTAGATAGGGATCCCGTGTTAACGCTGAAACTTTGAATTCAAATATTTCTTTTTTGAATGCCGCTATGGACGTGGGGCTTTGAAGCATGTACTAAGAACACTAAATAAAACATTTTCTGCAAGTTTCAGGAAAATCACAAGGAAATCGTTTTCTCTTACAGTGAGCGCACGCGAAGTCGATCTCTTGGAGACGATCTTCGCGCTTGTGCATTCTTTGGAAAGTAAGAAGATAAGAGTTAAAAATTTGATTAGATAGGGTTTACGAGGAGTGCAGTTCCAAAGGCAAGTTTCGTGCGCGTGCTTTTCACTAGCATCAGAAAATCAACGATATAAATTAACCAAAACAGAGCGCACGAGGAGTCAAGCTGTCGAAAACGAGCTTTCTGTACGTACTCTAAAAATAGGGGCGACCGCCCCCCGCCCCCAAAGGGGCGAAGAAAATTTTTAAATACGATAACTTCCTAAAACCGTAATTGGCGAAGCCGCGAGTTTTTAGTATCAACATGCGTGCAGATGATAAAAAAAACATTTCAATGAAACAACAGAAAATTCAAAAACCAAAACCCTACTACACTCTCGAGCATATAAAGGAAATACGTAGATGTGTTACATGACAATTCAAAAACTTTTTAAACGCAAGTAGCCGAAGGATGCGAGGTCCACTTATATAAGGGAGTTACGCAGACGTGCGGCACAATTATTTAAACAATTTTTAACCTAAATAGCAGGGGGATATAAGATCCACGCATATAAAGGCATATAAAAATATACGTAGACGTGCAGCAGTAAGTGAGACAGTTATTTAAATAATTTTTAAGCCCAAGTCGCTGGGGGATACGACGCTCACTCACATAAGGGAGTTACGGAGACGTGCGAATCTATTATTTAAATAATTTTAAAACCCATGTAGATGAGGAATAGGAGGTCCACGTATATAAGGGAGTTCGTAGACGTGCGGCACGATTAGTTAAACAATTTTTAACCTAAATGACAGGGGAATTCAAGATCCACGCATATAAGGGGGTAACGCATACGTGCGGTACGATTATTTAAATAATTTTTAAAGTCGGGGGATGAAAGGTTCACGCATATAAGGGAGTAGCACAGACGTGCGGCACGATTATTGAAATAATTTTGAAACCCAAGTAGCCTGGCGATGCGAGGTCCCCGGATATAAGGAAATTACGAAGACGTGCCATACTATTATTATTTCAATAATTTTTAAACGCAAATAGCAGGAAGATACAAGGTCCACGCATATAAGGGAGTGACGTAGACGTGTGTTACGATTACTTCAATAGTTTTTAAACCCAACTAGCAGGGGGCTACAAGGTCCACTCATATAAGGGACTTACGTAGACATGCGGCACGATTAGTTAAACAATTTTTATCCTAATTGGCAGGGGGATACAAGATTCACGCATATAAGTGTGTAACGCAGACGTGCGGTACGATTATTTAAATAATTTTTAAACCCAAGTAGCCGGAGGTTGCGAGGTCCCCGGATATAAGGAAATTACGAAGACGTGCCACACTATTATTTCAATAATTTTTAAACACTAATAGCAGGGGGATACAAGGCCCGCGCATATACGGGAGTTACGCAGACGTGCGGCACGATTATTTAAATAATTTTTAAACCTAAGTAGCCGGGGGATGCGAGGTCCACGCATATAAGGGTGTAACGCAGACGTGCGGTACGATTATTTAAATAATTTTCAAAGTCGGAGGATAGAATGTTCACGCATATAAGGGAATTACGTAGACGTACCACGCACGATTATTTAAATAATTTTTAAACCCAAGTAGCCGGGGGATGCGAGGTCCACGCATATAAGGGTGTGACGCAGACGTAAATTCACCCGATTTTCAAAAATTACGTGATTTTAAAAAATCACGTGATTAAATCACGTGACGAACCGGCCAAAAACGTCACGTGATTAATTACGTGATTTCGTTACATGATTTCGGCAAGTGATTTAATCACGTAATTAAATTACGTGATTATTTTCAGCAGGGGCGGTACGATTATTTAAATAATTTTCGAAGTCGGGGGATGGAAGGTTCACGCATATAAGGGCGTAACGCAGATGTGCTGCACGATTATTTAAATAATTCTTAAATCCAAAGTGCCGGGGGTTGCCAGGTCCACGCATATAAGGGTGTAACGCAGACGTGCGGAACGATTATTTAAATAATTTTCGAAGTCGGGGGATAGAAGGTTCACGCATATAAGAAAATTACGTAGACGTATCACGTACGATTATTTAAATAATTTTTAAACCCAAGTGACAGGGGATACAAGATCTACCCATATAAGTGAGTAACGCAGACGTGCGGCACGTTTATTGAAATAATTTGTAAACCTGAATAGCAGGGATGGATACAAGGTCCACGCATATAACGTAGTTATAGTTACGTAGACGTGCGGCACGATAATCTATAGTAGTTTTCGTCTCTAGGGCGTAAAGTTGAACTTTATGCACGGAGTGACCGATACGTACGATGGTCGGTGCAGCCGGCCCACGTGTTGGGCGATCACGAGGGCGTAAGGATTTCGCCATCGTGGCGATCAATATTTTTTTAATATAGTATGAGTGCAGCACGTCTTCGCATCCGTTGAGTGTGTAAAGTTGAATTTTACGCATAGTATGAGTAAAGTGAATCCTTATCCTACTTATATGCGATAGCCTCGCATCCTTCAGTTATTTGTCTTTTAAAATTAATCAAATAATCATCTGTCTTACTCTCGCACGTGAACGTAACCTCGGTATATGTATGGACCTCAATCGCATCCCCTGGATCTTTCGGTTAAACGATTTTTAAATAATAGACTTACTTGCGATCGCACGTCTGTGTAACTCCCATATATTTTCGTGGACCTTATGCGACCTCCGGCTAGTTAGGATAATGAATTTTATAAATGATCGTCTGTTTTAGTGTTGCGTATCTACGGAACTCCCTTATTCATATGTACCTTGCGCCCCCCTACTAATTAGATTAAAGTATTTCATAAATAATCATCTTGCTTATAGTGTAGTACGTCTTTATAACTCCCATATTTACGTAAACCTTGCGCCCCCAGCCTATTTGTGTCCCTTCTTAAAAAAGTGATGAGCGGCCATGTAGAAGCATCTAAAGGCTTGATTTTGATTGGTCGATAAGAAGAAGCGCGAGAAATTTACTGTTTGGAATTTAATATTTGAATTTTTTTTTAAATGGAATTTTTACATTTATTGTAGTATAAGAATGATTAAGTTCTGACTTTGAAAAAATACTTAAATAAGTTATATAAGTAAAACGTAATGAAGATAGCATACATAACCTCTAAAACAGAAAAGTAGGCCCGAAGCGCGTTTGAATATCGCTTGTTTAACAAATATTTGATGGATATTTTGATAGGTAGCATGTCTGCTTGCCTCCACTTTCTTACGGACAACCCGCTTCCACCGCCTACTTGGATTTCAAAATTGTTATAAGAATCGTATGACACGTTAACTTGACTCATTCTATGCGTAGACCTCGTATCCACCTGTTACAAATTTTAAAAATTATTTCAATAACCCTCTTGCTTATACTGTTGCTCATCTACGTAATTAAAGTGGCTTGGGTGCTTTGGAAAATAGAGAAATTGGTCTGGAATTTTAATAGTATACAGCGTATATAATAAGGGTTCGATCGCAATAAAAAAAACTAGGTAAACAACTTAATTAACGAGAAAAAAATTGACATTTTAATACGTAGCTTAATGGGCTGAAATCGTAGATTGCCTCTTTTTTAACTTTACAAAGATACTTTTTCGTATAAAGGCGAAAGGTTATAGTTCTTTTTATGAAGATTCCGTTAGAATAAAAAAAATACCGATTAACAACGAAAGATTCAAGAAAATTAAATTCTAAAAACGAGATCTACTGTTTATTCTCACATTAGAAGTACCTTTTGCGCATGCGCGTGAGACCCGGCAACGTCGTATTCGCATAAATACTAAATGTATAATAATATTTAGATATTTTAAAGTAGTTATGTAAGCTTAAATTTATAAAATACCCTGGGCCCCTCGCTAGATACGGCACCATCTGCCCAAGCTACCTTAACTCATACGCGTGATGGACATTGCATGCCCAGCTAATTAAATAATCGTCCCGCACGTCTACGTGACTCCCTTATATGAGTGGAACTTGTATCCTCCTGCTAATTGAGTTTAAATGTTATGTAAATAATCGTGCCGCACGTCTGCGTTACTCACTTATATGCGTGGATCTTGTATCCCCCTGTCATTTAGATTAAAAATTGTTTAAATAATCGTACTGCACGTCTACGTAACTGCCTTATATGCGTGGACCTTGTATCTTCCTGCTACATGAGTTTAAAAATTATTAAAAAAGTAATTGTTTTGCTTACTGCTGCACGTCTACGCAATTCTCTTATTTGCGTGAAACTTCCATCCCCCGACTTTGAAAATTATTTAAATAATCGTACCGCACGTTTGCGTTAAACCCTTATATGCATGGACTTCGCATCCCCCGGCTACTTGGGTTTAAAAATTATTTAAATAATCTTGCCGTACGTCTGCGTAACTCACTTATATGCGTGGATCTCGCGTCCTCCGGCTACTTGGGTTTAAAAATTATTTAAGTATTCGTCGCGCACGTCTTCGTAACTCCCTTACATGCGTGGATCTTTTACCCTCCTGCTATTTAAGTTTAAAGATAATTTAAATAATTGTCTTACTCACTGCTGCAAGTCTACTTTATTCTCTTATATGCGTGAACCTTCTATCCCCCTACTTTGAAAATTATTTAAATAATCGTGCCGCACATCTACGTAACTCCCTTATATTTGTGGACCTTGTATCCCCCTGCTATTTGGGTTTAAAAATTATTGAAATAATAGTGTGTCACGTCTTCGTAATTTACTTATTTCCGATGACCTCGCATTCCCAGGCTACTTGGGTTTAAAAATTATTTAAATAATCGTACTGCACGTCTGCGTTAAACCCTTATATGCGTGGACCTCGCATCCCCCGGCTACTTGGATTTAAAAATTATTTAAATAATCGTGCCGTACGTCTGCGTAACTCACTTATATGCGTGGATCTCCCATCCGCCGGCTACTTGGGTTTAAAAATCATCTAAGTAATTGGGGCACACGTCTGCGTAACTCCCTTACATGCGTGGACCTTGTATCCTCCTGCTATTTAAGTTTAAAGGTAATTTAAATAATTGTCTTGCTCACTGCTGCACGTCTACGTTATTCTCTTATATGTATGGACTTTGTATCCCGCTGCTATTTGGGTTTAAAAATTATTTAAATAATCGTGTTACACGTCTACGTAATTCTCTTATATGCGTGAGCCTTCTATCCCCCGACTTGGAAAATTATTTAAATAATCGTGCCGCAAGTCTACGTAACTCCCTTATATTTGCGGACCTTGTATCCCCCTGCTATTTGGGTTTAAAAATTATTTTAATAATCGTGCTGCACGTCTACGTAACTTCCTTATATGCCTGAACCTCGTATCCCCCCGCCATTTAGGTTAAAAATTATTTAAATAATCGTACCGCACGTCTGCGATAAACCCTTATATGCGTGGACCTCGCATCCCCCGGCTACTTGGGTTTAAAAATTATTTAAATCATCGTACCGCACGTCTACGTAATTGTCTTATATGCGTGAACCTTCTATCCCCCGAGTTCGAAAATTATTTAAATAATCGTACCGCACGTCTGCGTTACACCCTTATATGCGTGAACCTGGAAACCCCCGGCACTTTGGGTTTCAAAATTATTTAAATCATCGTGCCGCACGTCTACGTAATTCTTTTATATGCGTGAACCTTCTGTCCCCCAACTTCGAAAATTATTTAAATAATCGTACCGCGCATCTGCGTTACACCCTTATATGCGTGGACCTGGCAACCTCCGGCACTTTGGATTTAAGAATTATTTAAATAATCGTGCATGGTACGTCTACGTAATTCTCTTATATGCGTGAACCTTCTAAGCCCCGACTTTGAAAATTATTTAAATAATCGTACCGCACGTCTGCGATAAACCCTTATATGCGTGGACCTCGCATCCCCCGGCTACTTAGGTTTAAAAATGATTTAAATAATCCTGCCGCGTAACTCCCATATATGCGCGGGCCTTGTATCCCCCTGCTATTTGTGTTTAAAAATTATTGAAATAATAGTGTGGCACGTCTTCGTAATTTCCTTATATCCGGGGACCTCGCATCCCCCGGTTACTTGGGTTTAAAAATTATTTAAATAATCGTACCGCACGTCTGCGTTACACCCTTATATGCGTGGATCTTGTATCCCCCTGCCATTTAGGATAATAATTGTTTAACTAATCGTGCCGCACGTCTACGTCACTCCCTTATATGCGTGGACCTTGTATCTTCCTGCTATTTGCGTTTAAATATTATTGAAATAATAATAGTGTGGCACCTCTTCGTTATTTCCTTATATCCGGGGACCTTGCATCCCCAGGCTACTTGGGTTTAAAAATTATTCCAATAATCGTCCCGCTCGTCTGCGTTACACCCTTATAAGCGTGGATCTTGTATCCCTCTGCCATTTAGGTTAAAAATTGTATAAATAATCGTGCGGCACTACGTAACTCCCTTATATACGTGGACCTTCCATCCCCCGACTTTAAAAATTATTTAAATAACAGCACCGCACGTCGGCGTTACACACTTATATGCGTGCGGATCTTGTATCTCCCGGCCATTTAGGTTAAAAATTGTTTAACTAATCGGGCCGCACGACGACTTGTCTCCCTTATATGCGTGGACCTTGCATCCCCCGTCTATTTGGGTTTTAGTGTTATTTAAATAATTGTGTTGCTTACTGCTGCACGTCTACGTAATTCCTTTATATGAGTGGACTATGTATCCCTCTACTATTTGGGTTTAAAAATTATTGAAATAATAATAGTGTGGCAAGTCTTCGTAATTTCCTTATATCCGGGGACCTCGCATTCCCAGGCTACTTGGGTTTAAAAATCATTTCAATAATCGTGCCGTACGTCTACGTAACTCACTTATATACGTTGACCTCCTATTCCCCGGCTGCATGGGTTTTAACATTATTTAAATAATAGATTTTCACGTCTACGTAACTCCCTTATATGAGTGGACGTCGCATCCCCCAGCGACTTGGGTTTAAAAATTATTTAAATAACTGTCCAACATACTGCTGTACGTCTACGTATATAACACCCTCATATGCGTAGATCTTGTATCCCGCTGCTATTTAGGTTCAAAATTGTTTAAATAATCTTGCCGCACGTCTGCGTAACTCACTTATATGCGTGGATCTCGCATCCTCCGGCTACTTGGGTTTAAAAATTATTTAAGTAATCGTGGCGCACGTCTGCGTAACTCCCTTACATGCGTGGGTCTTTTATCCTCCTACTATTTAAGTTTAAAGGTAATTTAAATAATTATCTTGCTCACTGCTGCACGTCTACGTTATTCTCTTATATGCATGGACTTTGTATCCCGCTGCTATTTGGGTTTAAAAATTATTCCAATAATCGTGCCGCACGTCTGCGTTACTCTCTCATATGCGGGGATCTGCTATCCCCCTGCTTTTTGGGTTTAAAAATTATTTAAATAATCGTGCTGCACGTCTACGTAACTCCCTTATATGCGTAAACCTTGTATCCCCCTGCTACTTGGGTATAAAAATTATTTAAATAATTGTCTTGCTTACTGCTGCACGTCTACGTAATTCTTTTATATGCGTGAATTTTCTATCCCCAGACTTCATAATTATTTAAAGAATCGTGCTGCACGTCTACGTAACTCCCTTGTATGCCTGAACCTTGTATCCCCCTGCCATTTAGTTTAAAAATTATTTAAATAATCGTGCCGCACGTCTGTGTTACGCCCTTATATATGTGTGAACCTTCCGTCCCCCGACTTTGAAAATTATTTAAATAATCGTACCGCACGTCTGCGTTACACCCTTATATGCGTGGACCTCGCATCCTCCGGCTACTTAGGTTTAAAAATTATTTAAATAATCATGCCGCACGTCTGCGTAACTCCCATATATTGCGCGGGCCTTGGCCTTGTTTCCCCCTGCTATTTGTGTTTAAAAATTATTGAAATAATAGTGTGGCACTTCTTTGTAAATTCCTTGTATCCGGGGACCTCGCATCGCCAGGCTACTTGGGTTTAAAAATTATTTCAATAATCGTGCCGCACGTCTGTGCTACTCCCTTATATACGTGAACCTTTCATCCCCCGACTTTAAAAATTATTTAAATAATCGTACCGCACGTATGCGTTACCCCCTTATATGCGTGGATCTTGTATTCCCCTGTCATTTAGGTTAAAAATTGTTTAAATAATTGTGCCGCAAGTCTGCGTTACTCCCTTATATAAGTGGACCTCGCATCCTTCGGCTACTTTCGTTTTAAAAGTTTTTAAATTGTCATGTAACACATCTACGTATTTCCTTTATATGCTCGAGAGTGTAGTAGGGTTTTGGTTTTTGAATTTTCTGTTGTTTCATTGAAATGTTTTTTTTTCATCCGTACGCATGTTGATACTAAAAACTCGCGGCTTCGCCAATTGCGGTTTTAGGAAGTTATCGTATCTAAAAATTTTCTTCGCTCCTATCTCCCCCCCTCCCTTTGATCCACGCCTGAATTAAGCGATCGGAAAGTAATATTTTTAGAGTACGTACAGAAAGCTCGTTTTCGACAGCTTGACTCCGCGTGCGCTCTGTTTTGGTTAATTTATATCGTTGATTTTCTGAAGCTAGTGAAAAGCACGCGCACAAAACTTGCCTTTGGAACTGCACTCCTCGTAAACCCTATCTAATCAAATTTTTAACTCTTATCTTCTTACATTCCAAAGAATGCACAAGCGCGAAGATCGTCTCCAAGAGATCGACTTCGCGTGCGCTCGCTGTAAGAGAAAACGATTTTCTTGTGATTTTCCTGAAACTTGCAGAAAATGTTTTATTTAGTGTCCTTAGTACATGCTTCAAAGCCCCACGTCCATAGCGGCATTCAAAAAAGAAATATTTGAATTCAAAGTTTCAGCGTTAACACGGGATCCCTATCTAAGCTCGTTTGAAAAATACATTTTGGTTTACTGCAAAAAAAGTTTTCTTTGTGTTTTTTTTTTCAACCGTAAGGGATAAAACTAGAAATCAAGAGGAATAATATGGAATAATAATAAAGGAAAAATAATTTTCAATATGGGGAGCGTTATTAATTTTAGAGACATAGCAAGATAAAGAAAAACTCCATGTTATTTGTGTATATATATATATATATATATATATATAGTCACACCGTTTCAGTGCTATTTATTTAAATATCGCATTGACAGCTTTTATCTTAAACCGACATTTTTTTTTTATTTTTGGAGTAGTGTATAGAGACTTATGAAGAATTTCCATCGCAAATAATATTTTTAATTCAAAATTTTTGCTATATTGACGAATTTGAGCTGGTGAACGTCCTTAAGTGAAAATGTTCTATACTCTTTTACCTTTCCTTAGCACAGGAGCCAAATGCGCAGCGGCTTATTAATAACAATTAATTAAGCTTCGCACGCGTGCTTGGGAAAAGAATACAGTAAAAAAAATTTTCATTTACAAATAAGAGTAATCGCGCATTAATACTAAAAGCGAATTTGGCAGCTATTAAAAGAAATAATTGTATAATAATTGGGTTCCGTATGCTTCTCACCATATTGAAAACATTTATAAACATCTTATATTTATATATATATTATTATTATTAAATCGTTGTATAGGTATATACACATTCGTTTGGTAACATATAAGTTATCTCAATAAAAATTATAATATCAATATTTGTTATTGGTTAATAAAATCATTATTTTACGCGACTTCCATTTTGAAAGTGTCTAAACTTGATCGATATATATTGTTAAATTATAAAAAAAGGGTTTTTGAAAGACCCGAATAAAAAGGAGGAATTCGATAAATTTTGACAAGTAGATATATATCTAATCGGTAAGATTAATATTATTGCAGTATATAAATGTAACATTGATCAATTGTTATAAACTAACAGCTAATGAAAAATCAAGTATCAAAATCAACAAGTGTGATTATATAATTTACTTGTATGTTCATATGTGCAAATAAACATATGTGAATTTACATACATACAAGGATAGACTTATAAAAATATAGAACATATTTACTACATTCATTAACAATTGCTCATTATCAAATTGCGCTAACGTGCAATAGGTTTGTTCTCCTCCCGATTTTATTTGCATTTCAACGCCCGACGCCGTCGTCGCATGATACGGGATACAGCTCTTCCTTATCCTCTGAGTCGGTAACTTAGAGCGCTTCTCCCCAGGCGTTACCGCGCCCACAACGAATACTTTCGTTTATTTGTTTATTGTTATTTTCTTGTAAATAATTGTTATTTAATACTATAATAATCTATAGTTATGCAGGAATCTTAAATGCATTGGATTTCATGCATTTCATGAGTTTTTCACGCGTTTTTGTCAAATGTAATAGTCACTATGCGAAAATTTTCAATAATCAAAAATAAATAAACAATGCCAAATAAATTATTTTTTTCACAGTAACTTTTCTTTTTGTGACCTACTTTAATTTATGCAACGTTTAAAATAATTATTTGGGGCAACTTTTTTAATGCCCAAAACGGCATTTTCAAATATCGCGCTTTGGAGGGAGTCACTTTTGGCGACGCTGGCACGAAGCTATACTGTGTGTATGTGTCAGTCCCGTATAAACACGCGCTCTGACTACAAGAGTGGAGGCCCCATGCGAGCAAGCCTGTGCGCGCGGTGCGGGGTGACATTGATTCTTGATACGTTCCTGGTTGGATGAACCCCCTTAAGCAATGAAAACAATTTTTTGAGACAAAATTTAACTATTATCAAAGTATAGATACCACCACCTAAAGAAATCTCACCAACCACCGATACGAAGTATTGTTATGATATGACAGGTATCACGTACATGTGAGTAGTATAGTCTTCCTGTCGAATAACGCCAAAAATCACTCTTTAAATTCGTTAAGAGAAACATTGAAAATTGACCAAATATTGAAAAATCGAATTTCTTTTTTCAACCGCGCACAACGGAATATTCACGACATTCAATTTTGTCATACTAGCACTCGTTTCACAAACAACTCTATTATCTTTCCGGGATAAAGGAGAAAAAGAATCAGCACACATACTAGCACAGATACTAGCTGTCGTGGATGCGTACGCGTGTAGATAAAACTTTTTCAATATTGTAGAATAAAACATTATTTAAGAGTGGGCAGGACGCAGTTCGAAAAATTAAACCTATATTAGTCCAAATTGTCATTTATTTTACCAGTAAAAGCTTCCATTGTTTTCATAATATCTAATTTTGTGAATATTTATATTTATCACTCTCTATAATGAAACATTCGCGAAATAAAATTTGTATTGCTTAAAACTATATAAAACGAAATTCGATATCAGTTTCTTAAATTTTTAAAACACAAAGTGACAGAAATAGGCGATGTGAAGTCCAAAATCAACCCAATTTCATTATTTAATAAATTCATATTCGAACGTTTATTTGGGAAAACAATTTTGTCAGGCTCTCCGTATATGTAGATACTATGCTCAGAATTCTTTTTGAGTGATTTTATTAGCATTTCCATCAGATATGCTCATTTAAAAACTAAAACAAAATTATACAAATGCAGAGTCCTACTTACCGGCATTGTGATTTTTATTTAATTAAATAATTTCTAAGTATTTTTTTTTTAAAACAGGATTGTCAGGCGCTCCGTATATGTAAATGCTATATACTCGGATAAACATCCCATATTCCCATGACAACATAACCACAAAATCGTATTTTTTTCTGCAGACCGTGCACGGCAATCTGTTAACGCAAGCGTGGGAACACTGATAGGTAAATTTTTCCTGCACCACCGATGACGAGTAGCAGATCTTATTTAGTGCTGCGCTAACGCAGCAGACAAGACCGATGTATGCTTAGAAGTATTTTTTCCGTGCGTCCCAGCGCATTGTTATTATCATTTCACAAATCATTGCCGTTGTTCTCTGCTTTACTGCAAGATTTGGGAGCGCATCAACCCGGTTATTAAAATTAGTTTCTTTTTAATAGAACATACGCTATGAACATTTGTGTACCAATAAACAGTAAAAATGCACCGCAATGCACTTGCAAAATAATTATCGAAAATATGGAAACTGAATGATATGATTTAAGGGGGGGGGGGTATGGTTAATTCGTAAAAAAAATGGGTCATTTTTAATGATTTTTATATTCGCTCCAGTAAATGAAAATTTATTTTAATAAAAAGTATACGATTCAGTAACTATTGTACAATATTCTGTGAAATTTTCATTCAAAAATATTAAAAATTAAGCCGTTGGCAGCAATTCTGCGGAGGTGCCTTGACAAAATGTTGTTTTGCGGTGGACAGCATATCTCAGCACTGGATCGTCTGAAATTAAAAATTGAAACAGATGTCGTTAGATAAGCACATTCTCGAGGTAACAACGAGAGCTTTTTTTTTTTTTTTTAATTATTAACAATTTTACAGTAACAAATATGTCAATTTTTTTTAGCAAAAATCGGTGTTTTTATATCAAAGTGTCACCAAAAATTGAAAAATCGAAAAAAAAATCCCTCTCGTTGTTACCTCGAGAATGTGCTTATCTAACGATATCTGTTTCAATTTTTAATTTCAGACGATCCAGTGCTGAGATATGCTGTCCACCGCAAAACAACATTTTGTCAAGGCACCTCCACAGAATAACTGCCAACGGCTTAATTTTTAATATTTTTCAATGAAAATTTCACAGAATATTGTACAATAGTTACTGAATCGTATACTTTTTATTAAAATAAATTTTCATTTACTGGAGCGAATATAAAAATCATTAAAAATGACCCGTTTTTTTTACGAATTAACCATACCCCCCCCCCTAATATGAATGAACTGAAACAACAATGAATATACGCTAAAAAGCAGCGGAAATTCACCGATAAGATTAGCGAGCTTTCTTCCCTTATTCGAACAGTGACTATTCACTGTTTTACAGTGGTCTGATTGAATTAGTGACTATTCACTGATAATCAGTGAATTTTCCCTGACTCTTAAATTTTGTTTTAATTTTCTATATTTTCAAAATTAGCCTTATATCAGCCATTATTCGAAATATGAATGCACAGTATAAATGACCTAGATCGGTGAAAATTGGAGCAAACCGCACGTAGAATTTCCATTTTTCGAAAAATTGAATTATTACTTCACTGTACCTATATGCTGTTGATTTTACTGTTTTATTTTTCCGTGTAAAATTCAATGCCTACAGAGCACACAAAAGAAATGGGACGTGGACGTCTTGAAATATTTATTACGTTGCATGCAAACGTACAAGAAATGGAGTAGCGCTGAATAATGTACCTCCATTTCTTTTAAATATATATACAAAGTTATTGAAAGCGCTGAAATTAATTACTATTCATTCGTTTGAATTGCAGTTTCCTTTTCAATCGAGCGCACAAAAAATCCATTAATTATATAATCTACGTTACTTACTTCAAATATATACTCTGCTTTTAAATGTACATTAATTAATATACCGTTTATACAGCTTTTATCAGTTTTCACGTAAAATTTGAATTTAAACGAATATAACAGTGCAAGACGGGATAAAACTTTCTCCGATAATTTTCTCTCACCATTTGTTAACTTAAAAAGTAACGACGATTGATTGCATAATTTACTGCGTACTACAAACTGTGAACCTAATATTTCTTAGAATAAAAAATAAAATAATTTTTTTATTTAATATTTTTTTCTGTTATACTACTCGGTTATATGAACTATTTTTTAACGTTTAACTTCGGTATTACATCTTATATTATTTTTGTCTTGAAATTTTTTCAATGTTTATAAATTGATTGTGTCTACAATAAAAAACCTTTTAACTAAATTTTATTTTATTACAGTAGTGGAAATGTTTTAGACAAAAAATTAGACAACTTTTGCTAAATATCTCTTGTAGGTCTAATGTATAATACTTGATATACTACTGGAAATCTACAGAACTTTTAAATTTTCGTATGTGTGGATTAAAAACGCAATTACTTTTATACTAACTACTGAAAAAATTTAATTTCTTTGTAACAACATTCGGCCACGTAAAAATTAAAATGATTTTAAACGTTAACAAACAGAGACATTGTGTAATAAATTGCGTAAATCTTTTAATTCTTAGCAACTAAATTCGAATGTTGTATTAGTTACCTATTTTCAAGTTTTATCTGTTTTTAATTACACAGTCCCACAAAAAAAAGTTTCTGTGTATAAGACAAGACCACCATATCTCTCCGTGTATTTTGGCCCCCTAAACATGAGGAAGATTAGAATTAGTCCACTACGTCTGAATTTTGACATATCTAAGGTATACGATTTTTGAGATCCTATCTTTAAAAAATTATGGATTTGTTATGATATCAATTTATTCGTGATTTGGTTGGTGGGAGAGTAATGGGTTGCTAGGTTACAAAAACAAAAGTGGTGCGAAGTTTTTCTAAAATTACGGCGCACGGAGCGCGCTTAGGAAAAGCTAGTATCTTAAAAAACAATGAAAAAACAATTTTTTTATTGATTTTTTTCTGCAAAATAATGTAGGATTGTTTGTTCCCTTTAAGACTAGCTTTGAATCAACCCATCTACAATTTTTTTTCTCCGAGATCTAAATGCATGAATTTTGAAATAAAAATAAAGAATTTGATTTTAAGAGCTACATGCGAGTTTTCAAAATTCACGCATTTAGATCTCGGAGAAAAAAAATTGCAGTAAAATCATGTTTAGGGGACCAAAATATACGAAGAGATATGGTGGTCTAGTCTAAAGCACAGAAACCTTCTGTCTATTATCTACGATACAAATTTTCTATTTGAAAGTTAACGTGTAACCGTCGAGTAAAAAAGGTCGACACCCACACTACATTACATTTACAGGCAGCCATATAATAAATCAAACAGTTTATAAAGAAGTGTTTCGGCAAATGGACTACGCCAGCCCCTAGTTTTAATTCACCAATGACGCCTCTTTTATTTCGAAATATACGTGCTCTTAACATTCAATGCTGCGGTCACGAACTCCCGCGTCTACGGTTCGTCTGTTGCAAATCAACGGTCGATCGCACGTTGATTAGTTGCACTAAATGCCAAGGTTTTTGACTTCCACTGACGAATGGCGTAATCCAAGCTGTGCATCGATCCGGTGGACGAAAGATTTCGACGGCACTCCAATCGTCACTTATCGCTGGGCGATCAATTGAGCGCGAATTTGTGCACAACGGCACACTTCAACTAACTTTCTACCTCTTTTTATCTATCTTTCCACGAGCAGATAGTATTATAAAGCGAGACAAAGGTCTGATTGTGGCGACTCTCTGCTGCCACGTCTACTAGTCGAGTGTTTTACGCTCTTCGCTCTCACCGATGTCGGTAGCCCGGAAATTCTCGCTGAGAGTGTCGCTCCACACACACACACGCACACATACTACCCAAAATATCTATGCATATATACACTTTCATTCCATCGGTCGTACGCATAATATTTACAAGTTTGAATTAAATTCACTACAAATATTACTATTAAAAAATTTTCAAATAAAAATTTTATTGCAAGCGTAAATCATTTATTCAGGAAATGTTTTACATTGACTTTACAAACGGAAATAAAACTGAAGAAAACAGGTATTAATTTGCTTTTTCGAAGTTAAAAATCATAGTTATGTTAAAAATTTACCGTATAATAACAATATATTGTGCAAAATTGATGTCTGAATTTTCACTAATTATAAGCAGCAAATGAAACATTGTTTTTTCTCTACTCTTTTTTTCGTTTATGAAAAGTTTATAGATAATTTTTCCTTGCTGAATGATTCGTGTATGAAATACGATTTTGTAAAACATTTTTTATTAAGGTTTATGACAAAGAACAATGTTAAACATTATTTTTTAATCATTGGAAAATTTTCTCGTACATTATATAATGTGCTTAACATAAAAGGCGTATCTCATAAAAAGATTTTAGTGATTCCAGCTTCCGTAAATTGATTAAATTTTTTTGAATTACTTATATATAAAATCTCAAGATATATAACATCAGAAAATACACGAGAGTTAATAGGTACTATCAAAATATAAGATTAAAAAAATAATATAACAGTTCCGAGTTTCAAAGTTGCAAACTTAATAAAATAATATTTGAGTAGCAAACGCAAAACTTCTTTACGATTACTTGCACTGTAAATTCGATGTTAATATCTTATTACAAATAACACTAAAATATTTTAAAAAGCAATAAATATTGATCACTGAACTTTTATTACGGGATTTTAAACCGTTAACGTAATCGTCACCCGCAAAGTCTGCAAAACTGCATTATTTTATCGAGCTACACCAGTTCGAGAGATTATTTGCGTGTCGACGTAATACAATGGTAATCCTCGTATTTGTACTTTTATCGGCGAATGAGAATGTAATAAAATTAAGCTCGCTGCTTCATTCTTTTTTCACTTACCTCGACCAATACACGAAGCTCTCGCGTAATCGTATGCGGTCGTATTATTCAAGCTGGCTAACGTGGAATCCCACTAACTGAGCGTTCGCTGTTGAAAATTAAGGCGATGCCACGGCCCGGATAAGTGTAACAGCTTAATCAGCTCTTCTTTGTATCAGCACTTCATTTTCAATCCAGTTGCCATAGCAAATTTTTTCTATTTTGTACCTGAATTTGTTCATTAAAATACGATTTATACCTAATAATACTTTCTTCGATAAACGCAGAAACTTAAAGTGTTTTTTATTTACATATTTATGCATATAAAATTGAACATATTTCCAAGAATATAAAGAGATAGCCTTTCAGAAAGCAAAAGGAATTCGTTCATTCCTTTATCTTTAATATGCATGTAAAATTATGACATTATTAAAGCTTTGATAACAAATTTTAACTGGTTTCTTTCCTTTATTTTTACATTTTATATAAAAAACTTGAAGAGCGTTTCAATTCGGTACTTTTAATGAAGATACTATTATGACATTATAAAAAAGATAAATTGTTTGTTAGTGTACTACTTTTACGTATACTTTCGACTTTCATTCATATTTTATTAGATTATAAAACTATTTTCACTTCAACCAAGATATTACCTTTTCTTTAAATTTCGTATCAATGAAGTATTTAATATTTTATTATAATGTTATAGACAGTGTAAAAGAAAATTCTTTGTTTGGAAACGCAAAATGTAAACACAATATATCTATACATATGGAAGTTTTCTAACAGCGTACTACATTCATACAAGTATTTCTATTCCAAAAGCTCTTGTTTATATCTATGGTGTTATCGAATATAATTTGATGTTAATGTGTGCTAAATTGGCGTTCATAATATTTAAAGTGCCCTCCAGGATTTCAGTGTCCAGTTAAGTGTACCATGTTAAAGTTGATGCTCGGCTGCGCTACATCCGCGTTATGTATTTTGCAATTGCACTTTAATTAAATTTACTCATGTAGGAAATCAAACAATATATTCTAGATAATTTTAAATATTATATCATTATAAGAATATTATTTATCTTTCATCAAATAAATATTTTTTTAAATATAAATATCTATTTTGCGCGAAATTGATCTGTAGTACTTTTTGTATATTTGGCGTAAAATAGCGTTTCACGCCCGTGATATAAACATTATTTTTCGTCATTGTAGGTGTAAAGTAAGTAGTTATAAATCGCATTGAAATCTCAGATTTCGTAATTACTGCAATTCAATCGAGAGCTATGCTTATTACTCTTAAATTTAATGTTACAATTATTTAGCAAATTTTATTTAATACTAGTAGAAAAAAGATCAAGATTTCAAGACAAGATGGGACAAGACCAAACAAGACTAGACAAGACGAGACAAGACTAGACAAGACTACGGACAAGACGAGACGAGACAAGACAGGACAAGACAAGACAAGACTAGGCAAGACGAGACAAGACTAGAGAAGACGAGACCGGACCTACTCAAGATTAAGAAAAGACTTAAATGTGAAGACTTTTTCAAGACCAAGAGAAGACCTAGAATTCTGTTTGAAAATAAATCCATTTTCAACAATGAGGCACTTGATAGTTAGCACAAATATTACATGCAATCGTTCACAATGGTCTTCAATCTTTCTCCCCGAAATAATGAGAAAGCGGTGGACTCGTTGAAAGGTGTGCCGTATGACTCTATAAAGTTACGGTTGCCCCGCAACGAGGAAGTAGCGTACTCGAAAAAAGAGGGCGGCTGCCTCGAGTTATAGGCACGCAGCTTTCCATGTGTTCAGCATAACAGCATCCCCTATCGGGGCTGCTGCGTTCCCGAAGGTTTTTCCGTGTGGGATAAAGCGATTTCATTTTATATGTTCGCCGAGACAGACACGCGTGAGACCCGCTTGCATGCGGACGCGGTGGGCCCGATACCGCGGTCGAGTTGATTAAGTTACGGTGTGTGCGTAGTAGTAGAGAGCGGGTCGTAAGGACGTGTAAGAAGAAACTAAGATCATCAAAGACAGTATCCGCCATTTCAAATTAACGGGGTGTTTTATTTAGTATCGTGTATCGTTATCCCCGTACGCAAAAGTCTGGTTTCTTAGCGCTCGGCTGAGTTGTCTGGTTTCTTAGCGCTCGGCCGAGTTATCTGGTTTCTTACCTTTCGACCGAGTTGCCTCCTTTCATTTCAAAGAATATTGGTACTATAAGAGTCACAAGATATACAATATGACATTTAGGTATTAGCATATCCATACGATTGTGCATAATAGCTTATACGTTATTTATTAACGTATGTATAATTGATTCGTCATAATTAAAAATACATATTTTAACAGTTACAATATATGTTAACTATAATCATATCGTTTTCTCAGTGTGTGTGTGAGGATTTGTGTCTTGTATGTAATTGGTTAAGAGTGCGCAAGGTAAATGTACCAATCATTGGCCATCTTAAGAGCTTAGAGTTAAGTAGTATAAGAATTGGACGTATAAAAACACTACTAAATCTTAAATAACGACTAGGGTAAGTGAAGGTATTACTGCGGTGTAGGTATTAATGTAATATTTTAATTTCTGTAAAAACTTAATAAACTTAAGTATGAATTTGATCCAAAAAACCGCTGCCAATACATTGGCACTTAGCTTCCTCAAAATAATGTATTTATTCATTTTGTTTAAATTTTTTATAACAATAATTAATTGTATCATACCCAATTTTCTTTATGAATATTCGTAATAAATTAATTTATATTTTTCGAAAATTCATTCTTGTTACTCTTTTTCTCGTGCGACAACCCGATATTTTTATAAATCAATTTTTTCAAAATATTATCACATGTTCAATTAGTTTTATTTTAAACCTCAAATATCTTTCGTCGTAATAGTTCGATTTTATTGGGCAACTTTGGGTAATATTTTAAATCCATAATATTTTGAAAACTTAAAAATAAATTCGAACAAATTACGAAACTCTGTATTACATATATTCGTTTATTACACACTAGCCAGTTCAAGCGCGCTGCGCGCGCTCTTCGCTTCACCTCTTATACAATTAATATTGAAATATTATAAATCTAAAATTCATTTTATTTTTTAACATACACAAATTCATCCAATATTTTCTATTAAAACTTGGATTGTATTTATATTTATTTTAGTTTATTCCTAAAATACAAAAATTTCGAGGTTAGAAATTTAACCGTATTCAGAACAGTTTTCATAGTCCTTCATTATTAACTACAGACAAAGTAATAATACTTTTTTGTTATACAATGTTAAACTTTAAATCATTAATACAATTTATAACTTATATCTTTAGTTTAAATATTTCATATAATTTCAAATTATATGGGTTTTATTTGGACGAATCAGTTAAGACCTTAAGCTAATAGCTAACATCACTGCAGATCAATCACGGGTTCCATTTAAACGGACTTGACCAATCGCAAAGGTTTTATTTCGGCTTCACATTTCCGTCATCATTCTTTTAAGAGAGATATGAATGTTTATTATAAAGTCACCAATCAAGTCAATCAGTCAAAAGACTTTCCAAAAAGGTTACAACAAAACTGCTGTCATATTCTGCAAGTAAAATGCAAACTTTTTCCCAATCAATGTTCTATACACAAAATTTCAATATTTTGAGTAAAAAATAAAGATAATCTTTTGAAATTTCAACCAAATATATTCTTCAATGAGTATAATAAGTGGTTAAAATTTGATCGCGCTGTAAATTACCCTCAATAAAAAACAAAAGCAAGTAACAACACGCACGCATAGCACGTGTTATTTCCATTTTCTAGTATAGATATATCCAAAAAATTACGATTTGAGAAGAAGGCTAAATCAGTTTTAACCTCGAATATCTCTGAAATTCATAAACGAATTCTTTTACTTTAAAAACGCATATAATAAATAATAAACACTCTACATCTCCGCCAAATTAAAAAAAAATTAAAACAAGTTTTCTCTAGTTATCAGGCGACAAATAAAATAACTTTGTAAAATAGGAAAATTTTGAATATCAAAAAGTAATCGTACGATCTTGATGAAAATTCACATACATAATATCTATATCACATACAAAATTGTCTAGAAATCTGTAGCTGATAGAACCGTTCTCGAGAAATTACGATTTAAAAAAAAGTTTAAAAAATTTTAACCTCAAATATCTCTGAAATTTATGGACCAATTATTTTGCCCAAAGAACTCGACCAAGAGCTATCCAAAATCTACCTCCACAAGGAATTTTGAAGAAATTACGACAATTTTCCCTCCGGAATCGTTGGACATACAAAACTCATTTTTTTCATTTTTCATGTTTTACGTTTTTGTTAATAACCAAAGAACCGTGATAGCTAGAAACTTCTTTTTTTTAGAAAATATAGGTATTTTAATTCTCTTTTAAATGCTACCTATCCCATTCTGATACATACAGCCGTTCTCGAGAAATTACGATTCGAAAAAGAGGTTACAAAAATTTTAACCTCAAAAATCTCTGAAATTTATGAACCAATCATCTATCCCAAAGAAAGGTGCAGGTGGCAACCAAAAATCTACCTCTACAAGGAATTATGAAGCGATTAACACAATTTTACTCCCGTAAATTGTCGCCACCTAAAACACGTTTTTTTCATTTTTTAATTTTTTTCTCAAAAACTAACCAACAGAATGGATTCAATTTTATACAGATTGTAGCTACTCATAATCTCCATTATCATGATTTTTCTCAAAAAAATTGACCATTTAGTTTGGGAGTTATAAGCATTTAAAAAAAACACGTTTTTGTTAATAACAAAATAACCGTGATAGCTAGAAAATTTTTGTTTTTTAAATATAGGTTTTTTTATGCTCTTTCGAACGCTATCCATTCGATTATAAAATTTAAATCCAATCATTAAAAAAAATCAAAAATAAATTTTTCGAAAATGAAAAATTCGACATAAAACAAAAACGAATAAGTTAGTCGTACAAAATTATTTTTTTCCCAAATTCAGAATCAAAAAACAAAAAAATGAGACCCGTCCGGTTAAAATCGACCGCGTAGATCCGAAAATAAAGCGGTACACACACACACACACACACACACACACAGACACACACACACACACACACACACACATACACACACACACATCCATACAGACATTTTCTAAAATCATGTGACACAAACTTCTAACACCTTTATTCATGTTTCTAGAGCAATTTAAAGAAAATTAAAATTTTACTATTACAAAGCTTCCTCTATGAGGAAGCAAAATTCGTAATGTACATTTAACATTTTATTTTTATTATTATTAGCGTATAATTAAGAATATTTATTTATTTGCTTATTTATGTGAATTTGTATTTCGAGACCTCTATTTGTTACGAAAAAATATAAAGGTTTAATATAAGGAATTTAGGATTTTTTCCTGGCTATTCGATGTTGACCTTGACCATAACCTTGAAGGTCGTTTTCAGGTCAAGCTGATTTTTCCAAATGGAAACACCTACTTTTGAACCCGGAATAGAAAGGTTCAGAAAATTATACAATCGCATATGACCTTGATTACAACCAAATTTGATCTTAGAGGTCATGCCAAGGTCAGATTTTCGGATGTGAGGATAACATGGAATTGGACCTTTAGGAAAAATGTTTAATATGGGGGGTTTTTCTCTGGCAATTCAATGGTGACCTTGGTTTTGATCTTGATCATATCCTTCAAGGTCATTTTGAGGTCAAGTTCAACAAATTTTGCAGTCAGATTAACCTTGAGTACAAACAATTTTATCTTGGAGGTCATGTTAAGGTCAAATATCAAATATCAAATGTCATCACCAACTATCCTAAAAAGGACACAGACATATCCTAAAAAGGAACGTAGAAAAATCAATCCGAGGACTTGTTCTTTATATGACTTACAAGGTCAAATTTTTTGTAACCGACATCATATCCGTTGCCAAATTTTCTAAACTTTTCGATTCCAGGTTCAAAAGTAGGTGCTTCCATTTGAAAAAATCAACTCGACCTTAAAATGATCTTCAAGGTTAAAACCAAGGTCACTATCACTTTGCCAGGGAAAAATTCTGAACTACCTATATCAAACATTTTTTTTAAAGCTCGAATTTTCCGAGTTATCCAGCCGTCCCGGGACTTTTGGAACATCCTGTATGTACGTGGCATGTTAGTGTGTAATACGGTGTCTGTGAGTGAATGTGTGTAAGAATGTGTGAGTGTGGATGTATGAGTGACTGTGAGGATGCGTGAGTGGGTGTCTGATTCCGAGAATGGTAAATAATGTGCTCGTATTTTTAACCATTTTCTGACGCTATCTTTAACTGCTTCTAATTTCCTGAAAAGTTATTTTTTTGTCAAGGAAACGAAGCTTTAATTTTAACTTTCCTTGCCTACTTTTATAAGCTTATTTGCTCGACATCACTTTTTAATGAAATACAGCCTATTCAAGATTAGATTACCGGTATCTCAAGAAGAAGAGCCTACGAGATGAAATTAGCAACAACGGGCTTCATTTTTAGATACCAGAAATCGACTTTCAAAGCCCCGTAAAAATTCGTTTCCCAGAGCATGTGCATTCTCCTTATGAGTATCTGTAAAAATCTAATTATAGAACGTACTGTAGGAGAATAATTGGGAGTCGGAAGAAACATATACATATAGGTCTGAAACTAACGAGAAAAGTTCGAAATCGGAGAGTGGATATAGAATCTTTCATTGTTAAACATTTTTACCATGATGGTATCTTTTTACATGAAACTCTGTGTAACGTAGTATAACGAAACAGCGTCTCGTTAACACAACTTGGATTAATATAAAAGCGTTTTAGTAATGCAGTAAATATTTGAATTTTTTGCGTACCCATTTTATCGTATAAAGAAAAGTACAATTGACTCTTAGACCTCTTTTGCGTTTATCACTCATGCGCTCCTTGAAAAACGTTTTGATAAATTAATAACACAATAATGCCGTTACCTATTCTTGTCACAGCACTATATATACCTTACGTGAAAATCATTCTCCATTTCTCGGCTAGTTCCTCCCTTACTCCACTTTCGCGCATACTGCAATATGCGATTATTACCATCGCGATTTTGTATAGAGACAACGTTTATATTGCCAGCAACGTGACGATTCAACTACACATTCCCACGCGCACTGAGAGCTTCGTAAGCAGAAATCCTATGGCTTTGGCTTGTTCCCGCGATGGCTTGAATCAAGGGAAGAGAGCCACGACTCTCCAACCTGACCGTAATCGAACATTGCGCAGCCACGATAAACTTGGTTCCCCCGCATGCGCGCAAACTCGTACCTCCTCTTCTCGCATATCTTGTTTGTAGTATTACACAAACAACGAATGGTATAATTGCCTCGAATTGTTTTTCGCAGCGCGCGCGGGGAGGTATTTGCTTTTTATTACAGAATTTTCGCTAGAGAATGGAGGGCCAGAACAATAATGGCGAGGCAGAAATGACGAAGTTTTATCAGCGGTGAGTGGTTTATTTATTCTCCTGAATACAAAATGTTTTCGGGCATTATACATATAGCACGATGTACTTTTATCATGCTAGATAAAGTTACAATAGACCTAAAGTACGCAGTATTTCATATGCTACATGTGTCACGACTGGTTTTAGCGCATAAGCCCTTCGATATCTGTCTTTGCGTAAGGTAGATTATATAAAATGGATATACCTATAGACTGTGATATAATATCGAATTGAAAAAATACTTGTGTATGATTGTGTATACAATTATGGAGGGTCTGACAAAAAGTTTTTAGAATATTACATTTAAATGCATTCCTCTCTTCAATAAATGCTGGCCGGAAGTAGCTCATTTAAAGAATCGATGTGATTAGTTGTTGAACTGAGCGGTAAAATTTAAAACAAGCAAATTTTTTAATCTTAACAATAAAGAAGGTTGAAATAAAAAGTAAAAGAGATCCTTTAGAATAAATTATGTCAATATTATGTTCAGATTTTAGTTTTCATTTAATTATATTTAATACTTTATGAAAAAAAAATTCGAATAAGCTTATAGTTTATAACCTGAAAATTTAGCATTAATTAAGCGTAAATGTACTATATTAGTACAATATTATATCAATTATTAAAGATGAATTAAAATTAAAAGAAAAAGATTTCTGACTTATAACAAATAAATTATTCTTAGCATGTTTAACAAAAAAAAGAACATAAAACGCGCATGTTCGCGCATGGATTCAGCTATAATTTCTATAAATTTTACATTATAAGCAAAAAATAATGTATTTTGCGAGCCGGTAAGATAGAGATCTACGTCTATATACTACACATATCTTCAACGCCATCATGTCACGCGTGAAAAGTACGAATTAATGGCGCGTGCAATACTTACTACGCATACACAAACAAAACTCGCACGAGGAAAATATCGAAATCAATAAATATAATAATTAGTCGGTGATAATGTGTGTTGGCGCGCGCGCGCGTTTATATATACGTGTACGAAAGTTCCACGAGAGTGGAAATCGCATTGTTTAACCGTCGCGTGTGCACACATACGTGCAGTTCGAGGGGCTGGCGGTCGCGCGCCACGAAATCGGCAATTAAAATGACGCAGCGAGGCGGTACAAAGTTCGGACAGGTCTGTGCGCGCACCCCCATCGAGCTGCAAATTAATTGGTTCTTTAGGATCTCCAACGAGCGCGAACGCCACCACCGCGCGCGCATGCAGATGCGTCATGCCCGGGCGCGAGAACGTATTGCGACACTGCGCACACGCATGTGCAGATCGTATATATCTAAAGTGCAGAAGTCGGTTACATCGACCTGCCTCACCCCCGCACGCGCGCCCTATAATAACTCGAGGCCGCGTGCGCGCGCGAGTGCATGAATCGCGCGACGCGTTGGCTAGGATACACGCGATTCGTTTCGCGGTGATCTGCATTGGTTAAATATTTAACAATAGAATTACGGTTATGCGTTAAGTGTACGCGATTAACGAGCAGCGAGAACACGCGTGGCGAAGAATTTCGAGAATTTAATAATACTTCGTATTCTGCCAAATTCTTTGGCGAGGAAGAGCGAATAAATTGATTTTGGTCATAAATAGGGTTATATTTGGAGAAACTATTTTCGAGTATCATGATCTGGAGGTGAATGTATACTGGAATAGAAAATACTAAGTTTTTTCACATTTTTTGATTATTTGCTTCATTCACATTGAAACCACAATACTTTGAAGTACACCTCCAAATTTGATGTAACTTCATCCTAAAAATAATAGCCTTTTGTGTTAGTTAGGGGTGGACAACAAAAATTTAAACTACAGGTTTAAAACTTACTCAGATACAGAACATTTCTGCAATAGTTAAATAATGTTACACATAATAAAACAATTTTTTTCTTATAAAATAAATTAACTATTTTGACCAATCTAATTCAACGCTTAAAAATGGATTTGAGATTTAACTAGAGGTCCTCTTAAAGTCTAAGTCTTCTTTCACTGCCGCTCGGTCTGCTAGCCCTCCAATTTAACCTTTCGTCTGCAATTTTATTTTTACTCGTCTTTTTTGATCATTAGGATCTTTTATACCGAAGCTAAGTTTATAGCGCTAAAATGATAAAAATTTGAGAAAATTTAGGTTATTTATTGAGGTATTTGAAATTTTGAACGCTCATAATGAACGAAAGATTTTTGCTATTTTCAGATTTAGCCGAATTTGGCTATTTAATACATTTAAAAAATGACAATAACTGTATCTCTTCACTTCTCACTCTTGCAGTCACCACTAAAACCACTCCGACGAATTCTAATCAAAATTAGAAACTTTAACTTAATATTTCGTTCATTATGATCGTTCGGAATTTCAAATACGTATTTATTGCCTTTAAAGGCGACTATAAGTAATAGTCATTACTTATTAAATTAAAATTTTAAAACTTACGTTAATTGAATTCCAAATCTAAAGAATAAATAATATTTGGAAATTTAAAAATATTTCTGAAGCAATTAGATTACAATACTCATGTTTGAGGATTTTTGTGAGGCTAATCAAGGGGGCGAAGTGTAGATGAAAATACAAAATTTATTTATTTGTACGAATTCACTTTCAATGTCCAATATATTACAGTTGAATAACAAAAATAATTTTGCAACTGATCGTGTGAATGATAATATACTATAAACGATTGGTGATGTGATGAACAATTATCTTTAACTTCATGACATTTATAATCATATCATCATTATATATCATAAAAATCACGTTATTAATTATTAACATATTGCATAACATATTTAATAACTTATTTTACTTCCACGATTAAATTACATTTTCATCTAAGTGAATGTATTTGAAGGACTTGAAATATGAAGTGAAAATTGAAAATCTAACAATAATCATGAAAGAAATCTTTTTCAAATAATAATAAAAGATATATATGGAAAAAATGTTATAGCCAACCTCACCATGAACGTAACTCTGAAAGATCCAGTATATTTTACTACAATAAAATAGCCTTCAGCAGCAGTATATTGCATCCAGCGATCTCTAAGAAATATGGGAGAGGGTGACTGGTAAGGCACATTCATTGTGTTTTATTTTTTTTTTCTTCCATAAAATCCGAGTCATACAGGAAAAAACTGAAGATTAATCTTTAAATTAGTTGCTTTGAGAAGACTTACAATTATTTTTCAAGTTTTAAAATCTAAGATCTTTGTAACACGACTTTTCGTAAAGATTATGCACTTATCACTAGGCTCAATCTGACCCTAGTTAGTAAGCAGTATAGAAATTTAATAGAAACACAAATGTTCTAAAAATAATAAACTTTTAAGAATATTCATGCCTTGCAGTATTTGGATAGTATCTCCATCCAAGATAGCTCCAATATGTTCTTCTTTGAATTTATTGCTTCGAATTTATCTCGTTACAAATGACAGCGAGTGAAGTAATTTACTCGCGTACATGACCACCTTTATGGATAGGTATATATAACATGGGAAAACTTCCACTGTGATGGAAAGTACTCCGCAGAAAAAATTTTATTAAAAATGGCCATAAATAGAGATTTTATTACAGACCAGCAGCGTTTAATATATATAGATATATTGTGTGTACATTTTGCGTTTCCAAGTGTACACATTGTATACCTATATACAGGAATAGCTTATAAAAATGTGTAATAATGTGTTATACGTCTTTCTAGATTGGTCGATGATCAGTTCACAGTAAATTTACAGGAGTATATGTTTAGTCTTCAAATTTATGTGGGCAAATAAAAATCGGAAAGAAAAAATATGGTCGATAACAAAAAATAGTCTACAATATTGGCACTATTATTATATGTACATATTTTTCAATTGATCATTAGTGATGGTTTTAATGTTGAAAGAAATGAGTATATTTAAGAATGTTTTAATACACTAAAGATAATCCAATAATGGAAAATCTTCTAAATTCCAATGACCTATTTAAAATTAATGAAGAAGGGATGTTTTCATCATTCAGCAAAAAAGCATCACCTGGTGGAGTTATATCAAAATTCGTGACCCAGATTTAGATTGAATAATTAAAAGAGTGTACTTCTTAAGTAATTATTTTAAACATTAATACTGTGTATCAGAAAAAATATTAGAATCAAGTGCACTAAAATATTGATTAATACTTTTTTGATAGACAGCAAAAATTCTATAACATCTATATTACGTTTTCCAATACTCTAACAATAACATTTTGATTATTTGACCATCTATCATGGTAGAAAATCAATCAGCTCCATTGGCTATGTTCTTAGCTACATCTTTCAGCTATAGACAAGCTGCAATTTAAAGTACTAATTAAATTAATTTCTTCCTATTCTCTCTTCAATGTAGAGCCATCCAACAACACGCATAGAAGCACAGTACTAGGTTATTTTTATAACGAACTTCCCGAAACCTTCATACGATAAACAGCATAGAATCATGAAGCTTGAGTGTCGACCTATAAGCTATACAAGGAAGCTAAAAATTTACCATATCTTAAAACTGTAGCTAAGTAATATCGAGAAAATCTTGTTAAAAATTCCGCGTCGAGGAACAAAATAAGTATTATAATGAAAAACAATGATTTTTTGAAGTTCAATGTAAACCAAAAAAGTATTCATAACATATTCCCTTATAATAACCTACAACTTACACTTTCGAAGAAATACCCAACCAAACACAGTTCTAAAGACGTACAATACAAACTAAAGCCAGAATTTCCGTATAAACTGGCGTTCAAACAAGTAAAAACCGACATCCCTCTCATCGGGAGGTCGGCCACCGCGTCAATACCCAATTCGCCGTGTTCCATTACAAAGTCAAAAGTGTTAACTGTGTCAATTCACCGAAGTCCCCAACAATTTGGGGTCTGACCGGCTCGCGCGCTCGATCGAACGCTCGGAACCGCCCGCGCGCTATACCTCCACAGCTGGTATATCGAGAAGGAAGCCACTAGACGCGAGAGCGACACTGTTAACATCGGGCCGCCGTTGTTGCTGCTGCTGCTGCTGCTGCACCCCCTCCGAGCGCGAAAAGCCAGGGGATAGCGGCACAACTGCGGTGTCGAAAGTGCATCCTTAAGCACACACACAAGCTCGCGCGCGCACGCAACGGCAGCAGCAAGCCGAGTGCATTATCGTACAAAGAGATTAAGCATCGCGGTGGTGGCGGTGGTGGTGGTTCCGACAGCGATCCTATCTGCAGCGCGCCACCGTAACTAAACGGTATATTATATAAGGGGAGAGCGGTCGCCCTGTGTATTACGACCTGTGATGATCGGAGTGCGTTTATTTGCCTGTTAATAATGACATTAAATAATGAAGCGCTGCACTGCTCGACAGGGGAGGGGGTGATGCGATGGTATTGACAGTATAAGCGGGCTATAAGTCGTATGTGAATTCGATTGAGAGGAGGGTGGGAGACAGGCAGTAACGCGCTCCGAGCGAGTGAATTTTATTAATAATTGGGAAAAATAATGGGAACATATTTACTCTGTAACGGGTTTGTCGAATGTAAAGAAAAGTGAGAGTTTATGTCCATATGAAAGCTAACTTTTATTATCGCATTGAAACAATGAATCGTCAAAGGTTTGTTAGTATACTTTTTATGAAGGGTTAAAAATGTTTGTCTTAAAATACATTGACTTCGGCGTCCCCTTAAGGGAGTTATCGTGATTTTAAAGTGGGTTCACTATTTAATTTTTATGTCATAAATTATTAAAATATAATCATGTAAGTACACACGGATATGAAAGGCAAATATTTTTGGAACCGAAGAAAAAAACATTCTGATAAAAAATTGTTAATCGAACACGTAGATATTGTTCAATAAGTAAAAAAGTTACTTTCGCAATTTGTCAACTTTTTATTTTTCATTCGATTTTAATGTTTAACGTCTCATTTTACTCCTTAAACATTTGTCTATGACTCATCCAGGCTTATATTGTGGAATAATTAATATATACAAAGCAACGTGTAATTGTTTACACTACAATACAGTATAAACTTGAAGTTTATTGTGCTTAAACTGTAAATTGCCTGGATGGATCGTAGACAAATGTTTAAGGAGTAAAATGACACGTTAAACATTAAAGTCGAATGAATAATAAAAAGTTGGCAAATAGCGAAAGTAACCTTTTTACTTATTGAACAACTATGTGTTCGATTAACAATTTTTTATCGCAATACTTTTTTTCGGTTCAGAAAGTATTTGTCTTTCATATCCGTGTGAACTTACATTATAATATTTTAATAATTTATGACATAAAAATTAAATAGTGAACCCATTTTAAAATCACGATAAGTCTGGATTAAAGCCTGAAAAAATAGATTTTTTCATTATTTCTTCATATCTATACAAAAAACAACCTTTATACCTCAAAAATATACATAAAAAACAACATTTCAACATCTCCCTGACCCCTCTATTTTGATTTATATGTCTGTAATAACCACTGGATTGAAGTATCAATTTTTGCATATCACCTCAGGGCACGTAGCTCTGCTCTGGAATGCCTCGACCAAATGAGCTCAAATTTGATGGAGATCTTATATATATATATATATATATATATATATATATATATATATCCACACTGCTTAAGTGAAGCAGATGTTGAAAAAGTTGGACTCTTCCATTAATATACATCTTTGAATAATTTTGTAATGATTTTTCAAAATTGTTTCACATATTTCTATATGTAAAAATTGATTGGGTATCTATTTTCAAAATCTGCTTCGCTTAAGCAGTGTAGATACATGTTAAGATCTCCACCAAATTTGAGCTCATTTGGTCGAAGCATTCCAGTGTAGCGCTACGTGCCCTGAGGTGATATGCAAAAATTGATACTTCAATCCAGTGATTATTACAGACTTATAAATCAAAATAGAGGAGTAAGGGAGGTGTTGAAATGTTGTTTTTTATGTATATTTTTGAGGTATAATGGTTGTTTTTTATATAGATTTGAAAAAATAATGACCTGAGTAATTATACTAAAATCTATTTTTTCAGGCTTTAACCCAGACTTGCCCCCTTAATTGATGAAGAAATAAAGTATCTGAACTATTACATGTGTCCAACATAAATGCAAATAATCTACGCGAAATAACGCCTTTAGTCTCAAAAGGCTGGCGGGGCATCATCTCCCTTTGTATCAGCGCATCAATCATCAGAATGGTAGTCGAAGCGTGCCTGCGCGATAAACGTTCCAATGGTTGAAATACTACCGACCGGGGCCGCAGTAATTGAGCGCTTTTGACCAATTACTTTGAGGAAACGAATCGGAACACTTGATTCACCGAATCACTCATACCGTATTCTATTATTTCAAATACTTTCTCGATTGCACGTCGCAAAGCAGACAATTCACGTACAGTGCAATTTCATTTTTTGTCGTTTCGAAGGAAAAGCACTTTGAAAGTTATTTTTGTACGTCGCGAACGTATGCGCTGGCGCACATTTGTGTAAGCCCATGCATGCATATCGTCATGGTTTGTAAACCACTTAAGGTATCTCGATCAAACTTTCTATGGAAGTTTGTTTTGGTTACTCGAAGTGCACTTGAATATTCCAGAAAAACTCGCAACTACAATTTTCTTTGATTATCATTTTTAGATGATAAGTTAGGAGCATTACCACAAAATATTGTTTTGTAAAGGTTTATCCGATTTTCGGTATCGCATTATAATCGATTTACAGGTAGAGAAACAATAAAATGAAATAAGGTAAATGTATCTCAAACGGCTACACCAAACAAAAAAATTGTTGATATTTTTCTGTGAAGATATTTAAGACTAATTGATAATAATTTATAAACTCTATATACTACTTTTCTTAAGTACGATTGAAACAATTCATGAACACACATTATCCTACGATATATCTTCCACTATAGAAAAAAAAAATAGATCGTACCAGAGGAATACAGTGCAACCCCGGAATAAGCGCTCTCGCAATAAGCGCGTTTCCCTAATTTCTTGCTCAATTCTAAGAACAGGGTATCCCCACTCCGACTCAAACTACCAGCACGAGTTAGACTTCACAGCCTGTCCTCTCAATAAGCGCGCCAAGCAAAACAGAGTTTAGAAGAGACTTTTTAATAGAAAAATTTCATTTTAATCAACACACGTACACTTAAATATTCTTAAAAGTATAAATTTTTATGCACAGCACAATTTCCTATACTGCAAACGATATTCACTCTCAAAACATTGTATTACGTGCACTTCAATGTTGTCAACAAACTGACGATCGTCAGAACGCTTATTGAGAGGTCACGCGCCGAAGAAAGAGAGAGAGGGACAGAAAGTGCTAGATACTCGAGGGGAAAGTGCGTGGAGGGGGTATACATTTATGTAAAAAATTCTTCTCCTTACGGGCCTAGGCGCGCTTATTACGGGGTTGCACTGTAGTATTAGTTTTTTAGCAAGCAAATTGTAAAAATGGCCCTTTTGGTATTGCATTACTAATAATATACTAATAATATATTATATTACTCCTACAACAAGTGAAAAAAGGCAGAGTTATTAATCGTTGAATAAACCAACTAAAAAAGATCGCAGCTTTACAATTTCAGGAAATAAAATATCGTGCAAAAATCCCAAATACATTAATCAATAGTAAAAGATGCAGCTCCTCTGAATGGACTGTTTTTATTGAATACCATTATATGGTGTACCTAACGATCTATTGAAAAATAAAAATTTGGAGTAAGTATACTATTTATAGCCATTACGTTGCTTATGACAGAGGATTTTAATGACCTTGAATAAAGAAATTGAAATTTATCATTTCTAGACAAAACATCTTTTGATAAAATTAATATAGAACTCGTGTACTTTTTTAGCATAGAGTGGACATTTAACAAATTAGTCTTTCAGGAAATCAGATTTCGACATGTTGATTGAGTTAAATTTGAAAGTTGATTGAGTTAAAATTGAAGCACGGTGAAACTGTAGATTCCAGCATTTTTGGTTTCATTTTATTACGTTTTCAGGCATAAAATACTCGGTTTTCATGCTATTTTATGTTTTGATTAAAGTATTATGCTGTTAATTATAATATAATATAATATTCCTATAAATTATTCATAAAATAGTTAGATGCAAAAAAATGCGTTTCTTTACATCAAATTCATTTTAGAAAATAATTATAGTTTTATAGATGGAAATTGATACCTTGATCGCTAATCACGGATTGTTGACATACTTTCAAAATCGATAGTCCCAATAAATCTCTATATACAAATTTTATTTTACATTGATTTTTAAATTTAGGTACGCCATATTGAATTCGCTATCTTTAATTTTGAAAATCTGTCAACAAATTTGTGAACAATGACTTCAGAATCCCTCACCGAAAATAATGTTACGTTGTGAGAACTGACAGTACGGCTCTAACAACGATACTGTTTGGCTGATTTTCTTTTGGCTGAATTTTTTAGGCACAGTAATTGTATGGTACAGTTGCGAGAGCCGTATAAGATACAATGAAAGCACTAATGTATAGTTCTTTTATATCGGAGCATTAAATAGGTTATGATTCGACATACGTACATATTTTTCACACTGGATTACAGATGAAATACGCAAAAGCGAATTGCGAACACGCGGTTGATGCGGATTTTTGTACTCCTCCAGGTTATAACATAAACATCGGCTTCGCGTTGTAGCCTTGGCAACAAACAAATATAAGCGGCAAAACTAAATCGTACCGTTGTCAGAGCTGTACAAATACATTTTCTGCATCTGACTAATAGTGCCGTTACATTATACAAATAGACTGCTTCGGCCGTCTGTAAGGGTAAATGATTTGTATAGATATAGTGCTAGTACAGCAAATCGAAACTATGGTTTTTACAACCTAAAATTTTTTTCAGTACTTGCATACGAAATTTCATGAAATACCGATAATTAGAAAAATGTATATTTCAAAGGGTTAAGCAAATGATATCTGAAAATTTAATAAACTTACTCGTCTCATAATTAATCATTTTACTCAAAGCAAAGGACCCAGTAAATGGACCTATGCCGTACCGCTATAACAGCATTAGAAACCGCAAAGACGTCGTTAGAGTTGAACGGTGTTCTAGAAATTTTGATATTAACGCTAACTATCATAAGAAAGTTATATGACTATTTTCACACAAAGTATTTACACGTTACAATATATTATTATTTTATTATGCCATGCTATTTGAAAACTGAATAATTTCACGCAAACAAAATGGGTAGTTAATTAATAGAAACTTAATCAAAATATTAAAAATCAATTAATGGCTGACGATATTATAATGAATTTAAACAACTTTTACAAAATCAATATTTAATATTACTTAAACTTAATTAATATACATATGTTTCAGCTTTATTAATGAATTCAATTGAACTCGCTATTTTCCAATAATAAAGCTGAAATATTTCGTTATTTAAGCTTAAGTATCTAATATTGGATAACATCACATCTTCCACCATTTTTTCGTCTACTGGACGGAGAAAACATCTGATGGAACGACTCAAAAGTTTTACACATAATAGGGTCTTGGTCAAGAACAGGTTGGTTTTCTGAATAACAATTATGCCCAATTAATCATTGAGCTAACCTAATCTTGTCGAAGCCTCGATTTATACAATAGTAAAAAAAAAGAAATTGGTGGTTTCACCACCAATTACACCATAACCTATAAATGTATCCTGAGGACCTCTCTTTCTATGAACTATTTTCCATACCTATCATCCATCCCGCATTCGTCCAGGGTTATGTCTGTGGGACCAGGAAAACCTATAGGCAAACCACGTGGGATAAACACTAATAAGGAAAATCCACCCCGGGATAATCGGTATATTGGAATAATTCATGGGCCTGAAGTTTGCAACGTTGGAGCGCAACGAAATAAAAAAAATTGATTTTACTTCAAAGTTATATTGATTAATTTTAATTTCGCGTGAAGATTTAGTATTTTATAGTATAAAATAACTTTATGAAAAAGGTTTGGATCAAATTTTTTACTGTCTAGTAACTTTAATTGATTGTAAAAAATTATTTCGTTGCATTCCTACGATGCAAACTTCAGACCCATAATAATTTAGTTTGGATGTCTAGGTTACATTCCGTAGACTTAGACACCGAAACAGTATTTTTCCTACCATCGTGTGCAAAGTTCGAGTTTGCACTTGAACTTTGCACAAGTAGATAGGAAAAATAGTATACGATACTCATGCGCTGCGTAGGTGATAAACACTCGCTTGGGTGACAAACTCCGCTCGTGCGGGAATCACCTACTTTGCGCACTCGTATCGTAATGTACTATATCCACACCTCCCGCTCAATTTGTCGGAAGGCAATTCAACACCTAACCGATCACACGAGGTAGTCGCGGAAAAAAGCGCGGTCACCCTCCCATCCAAGTACTGGCCGCGCCCAATGCTGTAACCTCAGTGATCGGCCGAGGTGGCGACTGCACTACCTGCCAAACTGTCGGAATTTATACAGTAGTAAAAATTTAAATCATTCCATCAGATGTTTTGTTTGTTGAGTGTACGTTGACACCGTTCCATTATTATACGTACAGTTTTATTTGGTTCATGACTAGCACCCAATGTGTATACAGTAAATTTAAACTACCATAACTTCTGAATGGCAGCGATATTAGGCTGATATTTTTTAGGTATTTCAACAACAATATTAACACACAAAGTGATTACATCTTGGAAAAATTGGAAAGTATTAAGTAGGATTTCTATTAAAAAGACGTAAATTATTAAAATTGAAAAATACATTTTTTAGTCTAGCGTTCTTGAAGCAGAAAGGAAATAAAAATATATTTTTTAAGTATTTGTCATAATCGTTCGTTTCATGTATCTTATGGTTTATTTACAAAAAACATCTAATATTTGATAAAAAAAAACATGTTAAAGTAGAAAAATAGTAGTTTTACAGTTTGTATTACTTTTGTTTCCTCATAGAAAAAAATTGGAACGATCAAAAAAGTTTTCAATATAAAAAAATGTTCGTAACATGTTGTAACAAAGGTCTTTTGAAAACTCGCGCACAATCGCACCTAGCATTCGTCCGAAATTAATTACGCATAGGGTGCGCTATTAGTATGCGAGGAGAACAGATAGAGATAGGTTCGGGCTAGGGAGAACAAAGCGCTCTTTCTCTTTCCGCTCGGGACTGTTGACCGACCAACACCTCCATAGTTAAATTTCACACATAACCTCTCAAAGCCAGTAGACGTGGCAAATAAGATCCCGAGTTCCAGTTGAAAAATTAACATTTTGCGTTACATCAAAGCAACAACTACCAGCTCTCTAAAGTTGAATTAGTGGAAATACCACTAATTACTAGTAAAAATTGCTGTACCGCCGAGTTAGTGAATATTCACGAATGAAATAGTGTACATGCACTAATTCTTAGTGGAAATGTACTATTTCATTAGTGAATATTCACTAATTCGGCGGTGGAGTAATTTCCACTAATTCAACTTTAGAGAGAATGTAGAGGAAGCATGGAGGAATAGGCATTTTGGTAGTCCTGGGCTTGAAAGCCCAGCATAACCGACGAATTTACAGATAAGTAAAGCGTTTCGAAATCAGCGATTATTATCGGGCATTGTTATTATTAGATTGTTGTTAAGCTTGTATAGTTTAGGGCTTTAATTTCAATGAGATGGAAATTATATAATTAGTCTAGAAATTTTGTATTAAGTTGGTGTGCGGTGACTGTGCGAACCCTTCGTGATGGATTAGCGAATGAAGTAGGCGGGTTCATTACATAATCAAATATTTAGTATTTCGAGTTAAAGATACTTTTATTTATGTATTTCGAGGAAATAAATAACTAACTGTGATATCAGAATGAAGTTTATTTTAATTAATTATATTTATCTCTGTTATTATATACTAATGTTGGATATAGTTAATGTTTGAATTTTTATATTACTTTACCTAATAAATTATAAAGTTTGCGTTTGAAACTTTAGCTTAATTTGATCCGTATTTTCCGAGAAAAATTTTGTTCGTGTATGCGAGTGTGAGTGTGCATGCGTGCGCGTGAGTGTGTCGATTTTAGTGAAACAGCTCATTTTTTTTGTTTTTTCGGCACGACCACTACTCTGGAGAGCCTTATATTTTTTCTCAATGTTAAAATGGATTTACGGTAAAAAATCCATTTTTCATTTTGCTGGTGGGGTTTCGAAAGGTGCTTGAAATTTCGAACGTTCATAGTGAACGAAAGATTTTTGCCATTTTCAGATTTAGCCGAAATTGGCTACTTAATATATTTAAAAAATGATAATAACTGTATCTCTTCACTTGTCACTCTTGCAGTCACCACTAAAACCATTCCGACGAATTCTAACCAAAATTAGGAACTATAAGTTAATATTTCGTTCATGAACGTTCGGAATTTTAAATACGTGTTTCGAACTCTTTATGTAAAGAGGAAGCGAAAATTCGAGCATCAAGAAATGTAAAAATAAAATAAAAATTAAACGTATTTGAAATTCCGAATGTTGATAATGAACGAACTATTAACTTATAGTTTCTAATTTTAGTTAAAATTCGTTGGAGTGGTTTTAGTGGTGACTGCAAGAGTGATAAGTGAAAAGATACAATTATCATCATTTTTTAAATATATTAAGTAGCCAACTTCGACTAAATCTGAAAATGGCAAAAATCTTTCGTTCACTATGAACGTTCGAAATTTCAAGCACCTAAAATTAAAAGGACAAAACTCTCAGAGCACGACGTACTTTGTACTGTCGTGGCTGTGAACCCCCAGCTAGGGTATATCCCGAGGCTGTCAGATCCCGTTTTGAGTATAAAGCTTAAGTTTTGAGGATCCAGCGAACACGAGTAATGTTAATTACTCGGGGCCGTTTTGGCTGGGAAGTCAAGTTCATGAGTATTAGAAATGAAACATAGTGTTTAAAGAGAGAGAGAGAGAGAGAGAGAGACAGAGAGAGAGAATTTGAATTTAAATTTGAATTTATTAAAAAATAAATTGGCTAGGGACTCGTGATCCAAGATAGCCAGTATAAAATGATACATTATACATGTGATAATACATATAATACAAGTCAGAGCAAATAACAAAAATCGCTGTTTGAGAGAGAGCGAGAGAGCGAAAGCAAGAGAGAGAATAGTTCATATAAAATTGATGCACGGATCTTCGCTTCCTCTAAAAAACAAATGAGAGCTTGCGGCGGCGGCAAGCGACTCGCAGACTGACAAGCGCAAGCGACGTAATGCAGACGCCCGCTAACTGTCAAAGAAAAAGCATCCTGTACACTTCAAATAAAGTTTTTTGCCTTGACTGTAAAAATCATTCTTGTCTACTCATTACAGGTGCATTTTCGTTTTATAGTGATTCTTCGTAATTTTTCGTGTTTTTTGAGTTATTGGGTTAATACAATTAATTTGCTTAAAATGTATCAAAAAGAATGTAAAATTACCAATATTTTCATTTTGAAATTTGGATTTTAATGAAACAGCTCATTCTTTTTATTTTTTAGGCACGACCGCTTTTTATTTTTGAGTTAGCAGGTCTATCAAGAACTCTGCTGAACAACATAAGATAAAAAAACTAAGAATCAAATAAAATTTAGATTCGTTATTATTGTAAATACAATTACAAATCATCTCAGAACATAAGATTTTTGAAAATCAAAATACTTTAAAAACTTTTATCCGACTTTTTATTTTGGAAGCTTAAACTATTGGTCTTGTGCACATCTACATAGTCTTCTAATAAAAAATAAGAAAAAGCAAGCTTATATAACTAATTATTGGTATTTTAAGCAAAAACTAACTTTTGATGCCGATTGTATAGCCGATACAACCCTGAAAGTACTACTTCAGGGTGAGCTCATCCTCGAAAAAGTCGAGCCTTTTAAAAAGTTTTTTGCATAAGAGCATGTTTTAATATAAAATACAAATGATCATAGTATTCGAAAGGAGAAAGATTTAGAAAACATAAGAAAAATTTTTTTAAAGACAATTATACGTATAAGCGTGAATATCGTTTAGGAAAATGTCACATTTTCTATAAATAAACGATATTCATAATTTTTGTATTTCTTTCTGTTATCTGAATCTTTTTACGTTTGAATATTGTGATCCTTTTTTGTTTTATAATGCTGGAACGGACTTTCATAAAAAAAACTTTTTGGAAGGCCATTTTTTGGGGATGAACCACCTTAATCCACTATAATGTACTCATCTCTGTATATTTTGTTGTCAGTCTAAAGCAAATGTGGTTCTTCAGTGGAAAATGTATTTTAATTGCAAATTTACGCATATTTCGCATTTATGTAAGATTAACGTATTATATGAAAAAATAAAGTACTTTTGAAAAAGGATTTGTTTCTTAAACATAAGTGCATTTAGTAGTTGCGGATTTAAAATATTGTATTATTCCTCGCATTACTTGGATTCTAAAATGAGAAGAACAATTCTTACATAATACAATATCTTAAATCCTCTAACTTCTGCTAAAACACGTGTATTGCATAACTTATACTAACATTGTATTAATGTTAATTATTTTGTCATAATCAGCTTACCAACTGGTTAAAATAAGCCGTGTGATATGAATTTTATACCGTAAGCATAATAAAGTAGCAGCAGGAAGATGCTGATTACGGGTCAGCTAATACAGTATTCCGCAAAGTATGTACATAAGTCATAAAACGAGCGAGTACACAAACCGAGAGCAAGTCGCGAGAGCATCCTAGTTCAATGGGATTAATAACGCTTTGGTTCACAAGATCATTGCAATTCCTTTTGTCCACGTATTCTAACTCCTCGTACTAATATAAATGCAGATAAAATATGTAATTCTATTAAATATTTGCTGATATAAAAATCTAGGCTCCCTTGCGAAGCACATAAACTACAGGTCATCTAATTTCCAATGATAATATACGTTTCTCTAATTATGTAGGTTTACATAATAATGTGATATGCCTGAGGTATCTTTTGAAAAATAGAGATACATGTTTGAAAAAGCATATTTTTCTTTAAAATTGCTTGAGAATAAACATGTAAGACTTTGATAGAACATAAATAATATGCACTTCAAGAAGATATAAAAAAACACTTAAAATTTTATTATATTGTGGTGTAAAATTTGACACCCAATTATAAAGTTTTTGTTTTTAAGGGTAAACTGAAGTCAAAACTCTAAAATACAGTTAGCATATACAATTTAATAGAAAAATATTTTATCTGTATTTATATATAAAATGTATCTTTTGCTACATTTTTAGCTTAAAATATTGAAAATTGTGTGAGCAATCTCCTTCAAAGTACACAGAATCACAGGAATTTCCAACAGTCGACTACGTTGAAATTTTCATTTTACAGTCTGGAGTTCGGTGGAACTTTAATTTATAACCTATAAAAAAACAAAATTATGTTCGAAAATCTTTAGTTTAATAATATCTGATAAGTTATTCTTATATTTTTTATAATTTTAATAATTATTTAAATAATATTTAATAATTTATTAAAAAAAAGATTAAAATGTTATACAAAATTTTAGTATTGAACTTTTTTTTCTACATAACTTTGTAGAAAAAAGTATTTTAAAAAAGATCTTACAAGGGCAAAGTATTAAAATAATTATTTCAATTCAAGCGCTCTTTTAAAATTCAAAAAAATTAATTATGAGAAATCAAGTTCCAAACTTATTCAAGCATTTGATAGGAACTTATTTAACTTATATGCAAGTTTGCAGTTGTTGTTATTTCAACTTATGTTGGTAAATAAATGCAAGAATCAATTTCCATATGTAAATAAATCATGTTTTTCGGCTCTAAATATGTTTCTAAACGTGATTTCGCCATAAAAAATGAGTTTTTTCACTTTTTTGACTTCAGTCTATCCTTAAGAAGAATATAGCAGTTTCTTTAAAATCGCGCTTCTTTCTGAAAGGAAACGACTTCATAATAAAAATGCGTATTTAAAATGTACGTAATTTCATATTGCCACCATTGAAGACTTCTAAGGAAAAAGAGCAGATCTCAATAGTATATTACTAACGCGGGCGGAAGAGGATTATTTACCTCATGCGACGTTTCAGTAACGTATTTTTCCGTCCGAGGCCGCAAAATGACATTTAAGATGGCATTTTGAGGTTAAAGGGCGGAAAAAGTCATTTCGAGAAAATCATATTTTAAAAATAGTTGAATTTTTTTCCGAATCAGCTTTAATGAATCAAAAAATTATTAGGTATACTTAAAAAATATGACTTAATTTTTTTTATAATCTTCTTCTGCTTCATAAAAGAATCTTTTATACACAATCATATAATACTATCCATTTTTTTGATAATCTAATCAGTTCCTGTTCTAATTATTGTCGAAATACCTGTTAAATTTCAGCCTAATATATTCGTCCAGGAATTACGGTAGTTCAAAATTTACTATGTACATACACATGCCCATCGAGATGAGTCTGAAGTTTGCAACGTTGTAGCGCAACGAAATAAAAAAAATATTTTATTTTACTTCAAGTATATAATGATTAATATCAATTTTGCGTGTACATTTATTATTTTATAGTATCAAATAAGTTTATAACAAAGATTTACATAAAATTTCCGTTGTTTAATAACTTTAATTAATTTAAAAAAATTATTTCGTTGCACTCCAACGATGCAAACTTCAGACCCATCCATCGAGAACAATTTCCAAAAACCATGTTTTGACTCGTGCTCTTAAAAAAAATTGAAATTCATCGAATTTTCGAAATGTTATATCTTTGCAAACCTTTCTTTTTGAAAAAACTATATTAAGTCTTTAATCAAAAAAGAAACGAGAATTATTGATATTAAAAAACAAATGACAGACGCCGGGTATACCCATTTCTCCCAATAGAAAGTGTAGATAATATATAGCTTTTTCAAACAAGGTTATTAGCGAATAGTTCAAACATACCTTGATATTTTTTTAATAAACTTACTACGAGGGGGTCAAGCCTCCAGATCACAGACTCTGTTCAACCTTTGGGATATGTTTTGCAAACGCTAAAAAAAACTCTGATTCCTTCCAAATTTATGAAAGTTTGAAATTGAGCAACGAAAATGCACCAAAATATGCATGAAGTCAAACAGCGAATTTTAAGGATTTAACAGTGCACTTACGTTGCTCAACTTTAAACTTTCATAACTTTGAAAGGAATCAATATTTTTTTTAATTCCGAAAAGAGCAAATTAAAGCTCGTCCTCTCTAGTTTTATTTTGTCAAATGATATTCAAGCTTTTCCAAGATTAAATTGTTGGCTTTTTTCAAGTCGTTTTAAAAATAAAGTTAAAACTGTCAGTGTTTTTTTAAACATTAGAGCCTGAAAATGCAGCTTTCTTCATATTTCTACATTCAAAAATATATCGCAAAGTTTGAGCCGAATCCGTGATCCGGAGACCTGATCCTCTCCTAATTAAATGCAATAGTAAATGATGAAGCATGAAGTAATGTATTACATAATCCACACTTTTTAACTAATGCATTAGTTTAATGAACTGAGAAGTTTTAACCTCTTCCCGTACGACTTATTTTAATAAAATTGCAAATTTCGTTTCTTTTTAAATATATAATAATTATGTTATTCATTCTTAATGAATAAGACCGACTGGTATTTTTCACCTGAGGAACTTGATGCATACGAAATTTTTTACTTATCTTATAAGATGACGTCACAATAAAAATTTAAATTTTGTTGTCTACATATATGTCGACGTATACGGAAAAAGCTTAAAAGCTTAAAAAACCATTAAGAAGTCACGAGGTTCAGATGAACGAGATTCTGAATTTTGACTCGATAAATTACTTAAGCTGAAAGTTATTAGTAATAAATTTGATATAAATTAAATACTATTAGGATAGTTTGTTCATGTTAAAACATTGCAATTACATATTTGTAAAAAGATTATTTTCATCTTACGCGGGTTTTGCAAAAATCCAATTATTATGAAAATTAAAATTTTGACACGAAAAATAAAGAAAATTTATCATTCGAAGAAGAAATAATATATAAAATTCTAGTCGAGGACAAAAATATTACGATTTACCAGATTGAAATTGTTTGCTTTTTGCTGAAGGTATTCGTTATTTATATTTCTCTCACAAATTGTCAATTTTAGCACCAACTGGATTAAAAAGCGTTTTTTTCAGTCATATTCTTTTCAAAAATACATCGTCACTCTTGTATATTTTTGCAAAGCTCCCGCCCGCTGTCCAATTTCCACTCTGATCTACCTTATAATTTATAAATTCGAAATTTTCGTGTAGAACTGATCACCTTTTACATCAAAGTGCAATTCCCTCGAGCCACGCGCGCGCGAGTTCACGCTCTCTCTCTTTACTTATTCACGCGTCGCTTCAAAAAGTCACCCAACCCGCGTTCGCCGAAAGTCCGTACCCAATCAAAATTCCAACCTTTCGACCGGCGAACCCGCACAGAGCTCAATTTCAATCCCCATCTTAATATACAGCACGGCATCTCCGAGTTTGACGGACAGTCGGCAAACTGCACTCGCGAAATTCGCCTCTCCATCGTGTTTTCATTGCGCGTGGTCTAATGTCGGCGCGCGATACATTTTTTTTCTTTTATCGTTTCGCCATCGACCGGCTATATACGAATAGTAGCGCAGTAGAGCGCGCGCGCCCCTTAAGCCCCTCCGTGTGTATCGTTCGCTCGGGGTCGAAATGAATAAAAATCGCCACATTAACCCCATCGAATCTTTGGCTTGCTCCTCCTCCTCCTCCTCGCGCAAAAACCCATGAATAATACATCCCCCCGTCCACGCGCCTGGACTCGTATATATCTATAGCCCCACTTGCCCATATATACGTGTACATTTTTGCGAACGGTGCGACTGGTGTGGTCTCTTTGAATAACAATGCGCGCGCGGGCGTTAAATTCCATTTTCATGAATTTTAATGGGCGCCCCCACTCTGTCGCACTCGCGCGAGCTTCTTCCGCCGCCTCGGCGTGCCGTTAAATTTTTCAGCGAGGTGTGTACCTACTGCACACGTATATATATATGCGCATCTGCCTGTGTGTTTGTATATGGTATAGAGTCTCGCACGTACGACAGTCTTTCTCTCTCGGAAGACAAACGATTCGGCGAGTTAGGACTATCACTCACCGGGCGCCGGCGAGTAGGAGCAGCAGCAGCAGCTGCCTGTAGCGTAGGCGGCGCGTCCGGTCGACTGCCGGCGCTGCTCATTGTCCTGCCGCTACCTCGCTCCTCCGCCGGGAATAACGGCGCATCGCGCGTGCCGGCCTCGGTTACGTCTGCGGTATAAGGTCAGCGGTGCGGCAGTTCTCTGCGCGCCTGCCGTCGTCGCCGGCGTCTCATGCTAGCCATCACCTTCCACCGCATATCGCGAGTTTTCTCTTCTCCTCCTCGCTGAACAACACTATATATTTCTGCGGCTCAGTGGTCCGGCACCTCCGGTTCCCCTCGGTCCCGGCACAAAGGAAGCCGCTCGCGCTGCACACGCGCGATTTGAACTACACTCTCCCGGTGGGCAGAGAGACACGCGCGCCGCGCACTGGAACGTCCGCTCGGCTTGCGACGCTTCCCGCGACTGGATCCCGCGCGCGCTGTCTATACTCTCGCGGCAAAAGTGTGATAGGGAGGGTGGGTGGGCGAGTGGGGAGGGAGAGAGGATGCATCGCGGCTGCTGGGCGTTTCTCCTCTCTCGCGACCTGCGCGCAACCGGGTGGGAGAAAGTGAGAAGCCATCCCCCCTCCCCCAGGCATGGAGCGCAAGCGCGCGCCCGTTGCAACGACTTGGAGTGGGATTCTGTGTGTCATTAGAGTGGGAATCTAACTCTCGGCCGTTCTCGCGCCAGGGCCCCTGGTATTCCACTCTATTAGGGTGGGGGTGGGGGGGTACCCCTCTCCTACCACTTCTTGATATAGGCGTTCGACAACGGCCGCGACGGCGCGGCTTCATCTTTGCTTTCCCTCGCTCTCCCTCTCTTTCTACCTCGCGAAATCCTTCCCGGCCGAGATGCCCTCTCCCCTACAGAGCGAGCTTGTACGTGCGCGCTACTACACTTGCTCCACGTGCATTTCTTCCCCTAGCCGGCTTCTCTTGCCCTGTCGGTGTGCCTGCGTGTAATGCGCGCTATAGATACCTTATCTCCCTCGCACTTGTTCGCATTCCCCATTATTCTCTCTCTTGTTCTCTCGCTTTCTTTCTGTCTTGTTCTCACACCTATATGCCGTCGCCGATAGTCTATTGCAGCGTCTCGCGGCGCTACCCTCTTTCTCTCCCGTTCTTTCCGGGAAATCTATATACGCATCTGTGTACACCCACTTGACTTCTCGTCTCATTTCCTCTCTTACCTGCGCGACTTTCTCTCGTCCTCTTACGCTCGTCCGGTCCACTCCGTGGGAAAGGTTAATAGTACGGCGAATCGCTAAAGCGGCTCGAGAAAAGATTACTTATTTGAATGGGCAATCTCTTATGTAGAGACTCGAGAAGCCGGTAAAAATGGCATACGAAATAAGTCAAGTAATTTGTAAGCCTGTTTGTTTTCACTGAGAGACCTACTCTGACAATGAGAATCAGTTTCCTCCGCGGGAAACTCATTTTATAATGGAACTTTAAGAGTTCATTTTTTGTATCTAAAAATGAAGCCTAGTTTTCTTAATTATATCAGATTGAGATGTGGGTAATCTAATCTCAAATAGGCTTTAATATTTCGTTAAAAAATCATATCTCTTCTAGTTGTCATTTTGCAAGTATTTATGATACGAAAACAAGGAAATGAGATTGAAAAAGTAGACAGGAAAATCGAAAATTTAAGCTTCTTTTCATTTAAAAATATTAATTTTTAAAAAAATTGCAAACAATCAAAGATAGCGAAAGAAAATGGTTAAAAATACGACCCGTTATATCGTTTAAACAGGAGGGAAAGGAAGATGCCCCACCGCGCTGCCTAGATTAATATCAACTGAAAACGTACAAAACTGATAAGAGAATGCATAATCTATGCAAACTTAAACATCTCCATACGAATTTGTATAAAAAGAGAAATATTTAAAAAGTTATTTTTTATAATTTTTACTACTGAATGCCGCGTGAAATATCGATTTTTCTACTTATTTTAGCAAACTTCACCCTCGTTTATTCCAACTTTTCCTTCATTTTCCACGATAATTTTTTTTTTACTCTCATATTTTGACAAGCTCTACATAACAGTAATTGTTTTGTACGACCACCCGCGTTCCTCTATTTACTACTTATATCCGTGGGCCACCTTTTTAACAGTTTTCTTAAGTTATCTTTGATCGCTTACAAGTTTCTGCAGAATTAATATTTTTTAATGAAACAAAGGTTAAACTTTAGCTTTTCCCGTCTACTTTGATGCTCGTAAATAGAGCATATTTAATTGCCCATAACTCAAGAAAAAATTTCACCGCTACAAAGCGTTCTCTTTCAGAAAGCAAAAAGACCTATGAGATAAAATTAGCAACGCCAGACTTGATTTTTAGACACTAGATATCGTCTCTCAAAGCCCCGTTGAAATCCGTTTCCCGGACGGTGTGCATGCTCCTCGTGAGAGAAAATTTTAATTAATCTATGTGTGCGAGTAGTTGATATCAAGTTAAAATTAACTGTATCAGCGGTATTTTCTGCCTGTCAGTCAGTTGACATGTGTTTTTGCATATCAAACGGCGCTAAATCAGCTTAGCTTATTCGAAATAGGTTTGAATACTTTGTTAGAAGCGAAACTTGTATAAGGTTTATATACACGTGTATATGGGCAATTCTATAGAAAACATCAAAGAACAGAGTATAAAAAAATAACAATTTTAGAACCATTTAAAATCTGAGCTTACTGATTACTTAAAATGGGGTTTTCTTCAAGTATTCAACTTTTTTTGGGCTTTCCTACTTAGCTTTCTCAAAATTATTTTTCCACATACTTTTGATTAGCATAGCTACAAGTAACATTTTGCACAAGCAAACGTCGTAAACTAAAATCGTAGCGAATGCCATTTTCCACACTGCAAATGTTACGAGAACAGTACATTACGCTTACCTGGCTATACGAGCCACAAACTGGATTCGTACGAGAATTACCTACTTATATTTCGATACAACATACATAAAAGTCAATTTTACGCACGCTTACGTAAGCGAACAATAAGTACCATTATGTAACTGCATTTTAGAAGTATTTTAAACGATCATTGACATACATCAGTAATGTAATAGGATAAGCTTTAGAAAAACTTATTCAAGATAAAACTGAAAGAAATATTAGAGTTTTAAATTGAGGAAAGAACGGGATTCCTAAATAAAAAATGCCAAAATTTGAATCTTATTTGATAGTATGAGAAAGTTACTGAGAGTTATTAAGAGTTTGTAGATGTGATATAAATTGTCTCGTTTTATATGCACCCGTACGTAGAAACTAGCTAGACACGATTTCTCTCAAATTCATATTTATTCTTCTGCAATAAAACAAATGGAATTTCACGCGCCGTATACCAATCTAACCTCCAGCGCGCGAAACAAAACATATTGGCACACGGTATATACACAACCAAACAATCCTTCGCAACCGATGGGAAATATAGGAGAATGAAAAAGCAGTGATTGGCTAAGTAGAAAGTATTGTTTTTTATATTTCGATTTGGATTTTTTGTATTTGTTTATGAATTTATTTGTACATAAAAAACAAAATCTAAATATTCGAAATTGAATTTCGAACGCAAAAACAAAGAATAAAAATCAACCTTAATCGGAAAAAATTTTTAGATTGAAAACCGTGTAAACAAAAATAGAAAGCTTTTTATAGTTTAAATTGGTTCACAGATTCTCGAGATATTTGTTTGTAGAAGATAGAGATATACGGATACATAGGTACGTACACTCATATGCACACGCGCAAGCACTCACATAGATACACACATTCTTTTAAACTTCTGGTTTTTAAAAGAGATTTTATTTTAGTCATTATAAAGATTACAGCAGAAAGAAGTAAAATTAGCGGAAAGACTTCTTTATTTTAGCGAATGATCAAACCAATCCCTATATTTTAATTGAAATTCAAAAAGGTTTTTATTCACGCAACTGAGTTGCGTTAATTTATTTTTAAATTTGTGTAAAGTTGCAATTGAATGTTATAAATTAAAATTTATTTTAATAGTCTGTCGTTATATATTTTTTACAGAACTAGTAGAAAAACCTTGTTCTAGTTTACAAACGAGCGCGCCACACGCAAAAAGAAAAGCTTCGTATTACGCACAGAAACGTTCTCAATCTGGGGGGAAGATAAAAATAAAATTTTCCATGAGCTCACTTTCTTGATGTCAACATTTAAAAAAATGTCGATAATGAGCTACTGCATCTTAAAGTAATCGGTTGGAGTTAGCATAGCTTGTTCTACTGTTTATTTAGAAAAATGTAATATAATTTTATTTTCATTTGCTATATTTGTAGAAAGGGAGACAGAATTTTAAGTCGCAATTCGTAATTCACAAGAATTAATGAGTCAATAGATAAAATCTTTTGAATTTTCAACGCAGGGAATTCCGATATCTTCATTGTAAGTTTTGAACCCTATTATATTTGTGACCTTTTTTTAATTTATTTAAAAATAATTCTTTCAAATAAATCACAATCATCACCCAAATTGATATTCAAAATTATGTAATAGTCAGTATTTTTCATTAATTCAATGATAGTTTTGCATTATTCTTCAACTGAAACGTTACTGTGCCATACATTTTACATGACAAATCATTACAAAGCACCAAAGATGACTCGCGAAAGGTCTAAAAATTATTTGCAATTTACTTTATGGGTAACTCAATAACGGCAATGCTGGTAGAAAATATATTAGTATAATTAACAACTAGCAAATTACTCGCTCGCTATGATCGCTCTCTCGTGATATAATAATGTAGGAATAATTGCATTTAATAAGGGTTTCATTGGCCATACGGATGTTATGTTATTTCAGTACGGTATAATACACGTTAAAATACTTAAACAAATAAAATGTATATTTACACGATTATATAGTTAGTAATAATCTATGTGTATTTAACAATAATATAATTATTTACTTATTTTCAAAACTGTACTAAATATTATTCATTTTTAAATATATTAGTATAATTAACAATACAAATTTCTTCTTAAAACTTTGCCGCCCCATCGTCTTTCATTTCCCAAGATCTTTCTCAAAAGTCCTGCAAATCTAATCCGGATAACACGTTTCCGAATAGAATCGAGCCAAGTGCCTTTGACACTTCGACTCCTACATCTCCGTCTCCCAGGTATCCTCTCGTCTTCATCAATGGCCGGCCCCATCCCACCGATTTGCTTCACTCCTCCCCTACTCTTTCAAGCTCTCAGCCTCTTTGTCAATCCCTTGTAACGCTCGTGCGGGGAATTCGCCGTGTCCCGCGGCGCTCGACTCCGGGGAACACGCGGAAATTGGGTAGCCGGGAAGCGGGCGCGAGAGTGTTCGAAAATCGACTGTTATCGCCCACCAAAGTACCTGTAAAGACCGTCTGATTTATGCGCTCGGAGGGGGCGCGCAACGGGATAGAACACGACTGATGGCCCAAGACACCGATCGAAACCCCCTGCACGAGTCGCGCGCAACGCGCTCAAGTAGGTTATATACGCGCGCGGCGTATGCCGTTCGCGCGCGGGAATAATGAAAAACTGCGCGATAGAGAGGCGGCGCGCGGGTTAGAGCGTGAATTTCATTACCGCGACAGCGCAGCGATCAATTTTTACGGGACACGCTTCCCCTTTCTCTCTCTCTCTCTCTCTCTCTCGGCGGGTCTTTCTTGAAAAGGGTGAGTGGAGGGGATTTAGCGGGAGCACTCGAGAATAGCGCTGCGCAAGCTGCGCGCTAGCGAACATATACGGCGCGTACCTATATGCGGGTGGCAGGTTCGTACGTTCGCTCGTACACACACCTTCGTTGAAGTTCCATTCTCTCTCTCTCTCTCTCTCTTGCCGGTAATACGAGTGCGCGCGGAGAGGAGAAAGAAGGAGCGAGGCGTGATGGGATTTTGCCTTGGGCGCGCGCGGCCGCCGCGTGCGAGGCGAGAAAATGTGTGTGCGCGCTGCGGCTGAGATTTACGGAAGCGCGAAATCTATTACGGCAATTGAAACAAAACCTCCGGCGCGAGCGTGTGGGGGTGATTCATCCCCTCCGCGGCAACGGCGGCGGCGGCTTCCTTTATCGCGCGATAACGAGGGTAATTTTTAGCGAGGAGTAGAGAGTATATATATATATATATATATATATGAGGGACGCGGTGCGGCATCGTCGCGGATGGGACCTGTGATTAACGGCACGATTACGGGGTGAGCGTATAGGATTTGTAAGTATGTGTGCACGTGCGGGGGCGGTAATGATAATTTGCGGGCGAGTTTTGTTTTATGGGATCGAGGTAATTCAGTTTCTTTCTTTTGGTTGCAAAAAGAGAAATTAAATGAGTAAGTAAAGGGATAGATGGTTTTGGAGAATAAATTCTTTCTTAGAAGAACAAATGTAAAGTAGTTTTTAGTTTACCGCTAGAGTGCGGGTACTGTGGAAAATAGCAGCAGCTTACGAAACCACATCAGTATATAAATACTCTTCCCTCAAACTAAAGCGTTATTTATGTTTCAAGGCGTTCTATATTTGTAATTACTAAACATTTTCCCTGGTAGAAATATTAGCCAGAAGCTAGGTATTTTTCAGTTAAATTTGTGACTAAAAACGAACATTGCTTGTATTTCAGAATTATGTACCAATCCGAAATAAATTATGGCATTTATCCTGGTGGAAATCCAAAACATTGTATAACTAATAAGTGACCATTTATATTAGAAACTTGCTATAAAATGGGAATTTCTCTTGTCCAGTTTCTAGCTCCTGATGAAACGCTTTTTCTCATATTATTTGGCCATTTAATAGATTGAAAAATAGAATGAGTTTTTCGAAGACATGCACAAGCTTGTTCTTGAATATTTTAAGGATATTAAAACTGATCAGTTTGTTTAGTCTGGAAATGGCTAGCCTAAGGCTCGCTGTTATGACACGGAGTGAGAGAGACAGAATCAAATGGAAAAATAAAGGTTTTGCTGAATTATTCATAGAATGAGTACACCGAGTGATTTATTTAATGTTATATATTTATATTTTGGTAAGTCATCCAATGCACTTTAATGGTCTTTCATCACAGATAAAATTAGTAGGTAAATCAAATACGAATATTTTGTTGATACGTTAATCTAAGAAATAGGCAAATAATGGTCAAAAGATCGTTTCATCATAGCGATTAATAATTAGCCAGTTTTACTAGCTATTTTCTAACTTCTTGGCCATTTCGTATAGATGAATTTCTACCAGGATACACTTCATAAAATATGTATTTTAAGTAATAGTAGAACTTTTAGAAAAATGCTTCCACTTAATTAACACATTAGCTTAATTAACACATTAAATATTGTTAATTTTCTACCAGGGTGGGTTTTTTGCATTATATTGTTTTCTCAAAGAGAAAGCTTTTTATAGAATGCTCTCAAAGTCGGTGCTGCCGATTCCTGCGATTTGTGCATTTTTATGCCTTTTCGACGTTCAACTTCAAACCCTTATAACTTTTGAAGGAATCAACATTTTTTAATTTTCAAAAAAGGGAATGAAAGCTCTTTCTTTCTAATTACAATTTCTTTTTTGAAACTTTAAGTGGATCAGTTCCGGGCTAAATGGCTGAGGTTTAAAGAAAAAGGCTTTTTTGCCATTTTCTTGAAAAATTTCAACCTTTGAAAAAAATGTGACACAAAAACGTTTTTAATTGTTCACGATGTCCCCCGTATATTTTGTGACATAAGAAAGAAGAAAAACCGCGTTCGGAAGGTATGCCTTAAAAAAAATTTTAACCGGTTTTAGGGACACGAAAAGTTGAAATTTTTTCTGGATTTCCTCATATGTGTCTGACACTCTCCTTGATCATTGATAATTGATAGATATTACTTAATTTTAAGAAAAGCAAATAAAAGATCGATTTTTCTACTTTTATCGTATGTATTATAACAGTATGTAATATTCATACCGCTACCTAAAGTAAGGTACCTAAAAGCTGGTTAATTTTCTACCAGAATTATAATGGCCAAAAATACAGACTCCGCAATATCTGATTCTCAACTTCTATGGATAGAAGACAGACTCCCAGAGTTAAAATTCCTTCCGGCGAGTCTAAAAATATATAGACATAATCTACCCCAACGGCTTTAAAAACTTTGTATCTAATGTACGAAGATATACAATAAGATCATAAGGAGTGGAGAAAGGCAAAATGAATAAATTAAAGAAGAAAAAAATAAAAAAGCAAAACAAAACCTACGAACTATTTTAACTATATTCTTTAGTTAGTATTAGCATAGTAAAGTAGAGTTACTTTAATACCTTCGAAAATAAATTAAACAGTAACAAATTAGTTACGTCAATACCAAAGTGCACAGACCCTATCACGTTGTGAGGTTGCGACTCATGACACAGCAGTCCCTTGATGCCAAACATTCGTCAGCTTTAGACATGCTATAGAGTTTAATACGTTCTTCAACTACTTTAAACTATTCCTATAAAGTAATGACAATAAATAAATTAATATTAAAATCTATGTTATAATATTAGAAACTTTTTTTTTACTGAATTATAATTGTCATTTCAAACAATTTTTGTTTGAGAATTTTTTTACACATGGAAAGCCCTTGCTATTTTTAGTTGAGATCGTAAAAAACTTGCACCTGCAAAAAAATTTAATATATAGAGTAGTTAAATTCGTTCGTGGAATTCATTATTGATAATAGACAATAAACAATTAGAATATATATTTATTTGTATCTGTTTTTTCATTATTAGTTATAGAGGTTTCTTCTTTACGATCCAAATAGACCAACATGATATTTTATGCCCGAAAACATTTTTTGAATTTTATCATTTAAGCTATGTGAATATCACCTGTAACTTGAGTAATATACACTCATGACAACTAAGCGACTCAGTGACTCGTCAGTAAGTGACTACATCACCTAGGCGAATGGCTCCGATCTTCTCCGCCAAAAAATTCAAAAGGTACACACTTTTACAATTACCACCGAAAAATTTGACCTGCGGAGATTAAAACTCGCGCACTCAAACAATTTTGCTGTTGAATGCAAGCAGCTTGCTAATTGAGCCAGACTACTCTGCTCTGAATACGCAATTAGTAATAAAAAAAAATACTCGAGATCCTGGCGGGAACTTATTAGTTTTTCCAATTATGAAATAATTTTCCACAAAGCCTATAGTCAGTCAGCAAAATAATCAGAAAATATTTATAGGAATCATGAAAATAATTTTATGCATAGAAATAACAATAGATTTCCAGGAACACATGCATGTGTCCTGTTCACCTACGCTCACACGTATATAAAATAGAAAATAGGGTTTTTGATAAGTCTCATTTTCGCAGCAGGAAGGGTGAGTCTAGATATATCGAAAGGCTGATAGAAACCTTATCCTTCAGAAAATTAGAAATAGAACACGCGCGCCTCATTAGCAGAAACCGGCTTATCATACAAGATTTATAACAGAAAGCACGATTAACAGAATGAGGAAATACATAAATATATCTACAAAATAAACTAATTTCGTATAGTCACAATTGTAGAAAACACATAGTACGAAACGCAGATTTATAGAAAATACATAAGATGAATATCACAAATATAGAAAAACTATGGTGGGGGGAGGTATTTTGTCAGAATGGTAAAATGTTAGATGGGTATTTTCTCAGAAAGGTAAAAAAATAAATTAGAATACCCTATGATAGAAGGGTAAATTTTCCGAATGTTTAAAAATGTATAATATATAAAAATTCGAAAAAATTTGGCAAGAGCCCCCTAAGATTTTCATTAAATTATTTTTATATGATATGTGATATCAATTTTTCGAATGCCATTTCTGTCTAATGATTAAATTGTAGAAAATGCAGTGATTTAGAAAAGCTATAACGTCGAAAAATGAGCTAAAAATTATATAGGAATGAATGTTTTACATTTTTCGGAATTTTATTCTTCTAGTAAAAAGTATTTTTATAATTTTATGCAATCTGTTTATAATTTTTATAGATACCAATTTTTCTGATATTTTTTTTTTGAAAGAAATCCCTTGTGTCTTCTGAATAGCTCATGTTTGGAATTTACAGTATCGGATTCGGTAAATATTTTAAACGATAGTATATTTTCTGAGAAAATACCCATCTAACATTTTACCATTCTGATAAAATACCTCCCCCCAACTATGGTGAATTTTATATTATACGGCATTCGTCTTATGTATTTTCTATAAATCTGCGTTTCGTACTATGTGTTTTCTACAATTGTGGCAGTATAAAATTAGTTCATTCTGTAGATATATTTATGTATTTTCGCATTCTGTTAATCGTGCTTTCTGTTTTAAATCCTGTATGATAAGCCGGCTTCTGTTAATAAGACGCGCGTGTTCTATTTCTAATTTTTTTCTGGGGGGAGGTATTTTATCAGAATGGTAAAATGCTAGATGGGTATTTTCTCAGAAAGGTAAAAAAACAAATTAGAATATCTTATCATAGAATGGTAAATTCTCAGAATGTTTAAAAATTATAATATATAAAAATTCGAAAAAATTTGGCAAGAAGGCCATAATATTTTCATTAAATTATTTATATATGATATGTGATATCAATTTATCGAATACCATTTCTGCCTAAAGATTAAATTGTAGAAAATGCAGTGATTTAGAAAAGCTATAACGTTGAAAAATGAGCTAAAAATCATATAGGAATGAATGTTTTACATTTTTCGGAATTTTATTCTTCTAGTAAAAAGTATTTTTATAATTTTATGCAATCTGTTTACAATTTTTATAGACGCAAATTTTTCTGATATTTTTTTTCGAAAGAAATCCCTTATGTGTTCTAAATAGCTCATGTTCGGAATTTACAGTATCGGATTCGGAATGTATTTTAAACGATAGTATATTTTCTGAAAAAATACCCATCTAACATTTTACCATTCTGATAAAATACCTCCCCCCTTTTTTTCTGAAGGATAAGGCTTCTATCAGCCTTTCGATATATCTAGACCCACCCATTGTTTTTGTTTACAGAATTCTGTAGCTTTAATTATACATATTTTACATAAATTTGAATTATCTTTAAAAGACATTTCCATAAAATGTTCTCCCACAGAATAAAGTAAAACTTTAGTTAATTTTAATAATGGAATTCGACATTTTGTATAATTTGCTGGTGTGTCTCGCCAGCCCACAGCGTAACAAAATCAGAGCGGATCATGCAGTCTCTTTCTGTCTGTAGCGCGGTTCCCTCCTCGTCCGCGTAATGTTCCGTGTACATAAACTTTCGGCCTGCTATCTCGGGAAAAGCAGTAAGTACGGCCGCCGTTCGAGAAATTAATCGAAGCTTAATCACTCTCCGCTGCGGGGTTGTCGAGAGAGTAAACGAAAAGAGCAATCAAGGGTGCCTCCTCCGCGGCGTACTCATATACAGCCGTATATATACACATGATGGCAGCTGCACACACGAGAGCGGCAGCTAGCTCAGCCCCTTCAGACGCCAAGGCGACTGATTATCAATTTATCATAGCGGAAGCAAGTACACATTCTCTCTGCGGCTCTATACAGTGATGTGAGAGCAAGCAAGAGAGAGAGGACATTTCCTAAGCACGCGCGAAACTAATGAATGCGGGGCAAATGAAAAAGGCACTGAACGCCCACGCGGAGAAATTGCAAGAAGCTTTGGACGTGCGGAGAGCGAATCTTTTTAAAGCTCTCTCTCTCTTCGGCCCTCTCCCGACCTTCTTTTAATCCGACGGGGAGGGGCGCGAAGAGAGATGGATGATCCGTTCCGCGCGACTATGGCGAAGCCAGTGCTCTCCCGTAATTACTGTGCAGGCCCCGCTGCGCGAGAGAACTGTTTGAAACGCCGAGACTTATATACCTGAAGTGTGTGGGTGTGTGTATAGCTCGGCTGCCGCGCGCCGTGTGCATTAGCCGATGCAGAGGGATATTACGGCGCCTCTCGTATATACTCACTGTATCGCTGTACTGGATAATATTGCTCGCGAGTAGTTGGCATGATGAAGAGTTATAATTATGTACCTGTTCTTTTGCTAAATAAGTGTATGAACGAATTTAGTTCGAAGTTTGGTAAACTTTTTTTTTTTATAGACTTTTGCTTTCTTTAAGCTTTGGAGGACCGGAAAGCCAGCGTACTGGCTCAACTCATGATCGATGCTTCACACATGGTCAATCCATTATGTAAGAGAGCTTTTTTATGCATTTTCTTAGAACGATCACGTACCCCAAATGCCGGTACTCTAAAGGTGCCTTAACTGAGAAATTCAATAAGGTTTTTTGTAGTTTACGTTTCTTCAAAAAGTATACTACCGAGACATTAAGTAAAAAGCTCGCAGAAGCGCTTTGTTTTCTCATTTGGATTACTGCACTGTTGTACATCTTGATGCATCAACGAAACTGAGAGCACGACTGCAGCGGTTACAGAACACATGTGTCAGATATGTAACGGATGTTAAGAGTGATGAGCACACAATCACACTCTACAGGGAAAAACTGGGCTGGATGAAAACTGATATTCGAAGATGCTACTTCGCGAGTTTAATACTCTACAAGATCACTAGAATACAAGCGCCAGTATATCTACTTGACAATTTTTAGATGAAAGAATTGCTCGTTCCACAAACGCGTACAACAAAATGCCATCGATCTTTCTATGTATCCGGAGCGCGTTTGTGGAACTTACTTCCATTATCAATAAGGAATCAGCCTAAGAAATCGATTTTCAAGCATATATGAATATTAATTTATCGAAAATTAATCTAAACGGATGGAGCGATAATGAAAACTTAATAAATAAGTTATTGAAATAAGTATTTATTCGATTCAAATATTATGTACGTTACTAAAAAGTGTATACTTATTTAGTAACTGAAATAATTTACTTATAGAATAAACGAAACAGTATTGACTCATAAAATAAGTGAAATTCTGTACTCATTGAATAAGAGAAATTCTGCACTTATTGCATAAGTGAAATAGTTTTTACTTGTCGAATAAGTGAATAAGTGAATTTTATTGCACTTATTCGCAGTGGAAAACATTTTACTTTTCAAATAAGTGAATATTGGCATGTAATAAGTAAATTTTCACTTATTCAAATTTAGAGACAAGATGTCCACAATGAGTAGTATGTAGAAAAATGTGTAGAAAATTTGTGAATAATGTGACACGCGCGATTCCCTCCACTAAAAGAATAGGTCACTGTATACTGTCGCGTTCTCTCCTCTCCCTCTCTCTCTCTCTCTCTTTCTCTCTCACCACTGACTAATTCTAATAGTCCAGGAGGCAGCAACACCTTTCACCTAGTTATTCTAGCAAGACTCATATATTTAATTCTAAGATTAATATTGTATTGGTAACAGAGGAAATGACAGTCGGTCCAGTAGCTGTCGATAGAGCGATCGCGCCTTATCACCAATGTAAAAAATTTGATGAAAAAAAGTTATAGTCGCAATAAAGTTGACATCTTTTTTACGTTTATACCTGCATAGGTCGTGAAATACTGAAAATTCATAGTCAGACCTCCAGTAGACGGTAGATTATACATGAATTCAAGTTATAGTAGCAGTTCTGATACATTTGACAATTTATTATTAGAAAAAATATGCTATTAATGTAACTATAAAAAATGCTAAGATCATTGTCTACTGAGCAAACGCTTGCGGCGAAGGTTTTGACTGACACGCCCTAAGAGGCTGCCGCGCTACTCGCTTAATGAAGCAAAATTTGATCATATACAGTTTAAGGACAACATATTCTAAGGTTTGTGTAAGGAATTATAATATGAGCCTCGGTGGTTCATAGACGAATGTTTGTGTGGGCCCCTGCATGGGGCCGCTGATGGCGCACTTTGAACACTAGCGTCAAAAAAGTCATGCTCACATCATAGGGTAGAATGAAATTTTTATCATTTTTTTATAGTATTTAAAGCATGTATACCTGCCATATATTTATCGTGAAAATTCTTTTTCTTTATATGCAATACACTACAATTTTATATCTTTGTATTTATATTATAATACATTCTACCACCATATAGGGGTATATATACCTATACGTTTACAACTTTCGCCATAGCGTATGGAGAAATTGCTTTTAGCGCTAGTGTTGTACCAATTCCTTTTGTACCGGTAATACCGGGATAAATTGGGAAGGGATAAATACGTATTGGCAAGATAGCGCGATGACATGCCAAAATTGAAAAACAAAAGGACGAAATTGCGAGTAATGACGCTAGATGCGTAGTACTCGCGGGCCACAGTAAAGCGCCTGCGGGCGCGTGGCTCACTCTCTCTCTCGCTCGGGATCCTTCGCTCATCGCTTTGCCCACACAAGCTCCAGAGCTGTGTCCTCAACGGCCAATATCTTTCCAGTCAATCTACCCGACGTGGCCTCAATGACCAGGCCGGTGCATTGAAGACCACTCAGAAACCGTCGACCCTGCAGGTATCTCCAGGACCATTCTGCTTATCGGAGGTGCGAACAATCGGCGCATCTGAAAGATTACCATCCGTGACCGAGCGAGGAAGAGCCAACGGAAATAGCGCGTTAATCAAGCTAGATAATAACCACAACGTTGGCGTAAAAATTAGTTTAAATAAATAAGTAGATTTAGTGTTATTGCAGCTATAATTAGTGATATTTTATTCGAGAAATCAAGTCTAGTTATAAGTATATGAGAAAATTCAGAAAAAATTTAACTTGAGGCGTCCTTAAAACTGGTCAAATTTTTTTTTGAAGGCACACCTTTCATATTGTCGAATAAGAATAACTATTTATACATGTGAAAATATTATATTGTAGATGCTTTAAAATATAGTGATAGTTATAAATAGTTTTAATCAATGTTAATCTTAAGTAAAAATGCTTCCGTTTGATTAACATGTTAACCAACGAGGTTGGTCTATTTTCTACCAGAGAAGTTAAACGTCGGAAAGGCATAAAAATGCTCTCAAAGTCGGGGCTTTCGATTCCTGCGATTTGTGCATATATAAGTGAATTTTATTTGCAAGTGAAATATACTACGTCCCGCTCCCGATCCAAGTAACCGAGATTATTTATATTGTTTTACAAATTTCATTTTAAGTAATTCCGAAAAATTTACCGTGTTATACCCCTACCAACACGAATAATACTCAGTTACTTCGTAAATATGCGGTGTTCGCGGATCGTTTGTGATAATTTTTCAGCATCGCAAAAATAACTGTGGCTCTTGGTAAAACAAGTAGAAAAATCACGATTTCATCCGATGCTCAGTAGTAAAACATAAAAAACTGCTGTTTAAATACTTTTCTTTTACGTAAAACTAAATTTTCGTTTTATAGATTCCCTATTAATCTTTTCTTTGGGGACGCATACGGTCATTCATCCTGCTTTATTTCTGCTGCATTCTCTGAAATTTTATCGACTCCAACAAAAATTAATATATATTTATTCTCGTGCATTTAAAACACTACTCCTTGAAATCTTCTAAGCATTCCAAAAATCGTGTAAAAAATGGCTTTTGTCGAAACTCGAAAGATTTATATTTAAAAGTAAATTTACCGGCAATTACGACGAGCTCGCTCTTATTCGCCTGAATGGAAATCACGTGAAAGCCGGATAAAGAGACGCCGGCACAAAGCTATATGGAGAAAGAGAAGAGAGTGGGCGATCCCGCAATATATCCGCACCACATACCTGCAGGCACCCGTCCGTCAAACCAAGAAACCCTCGGCATTGTTCTGCCTTTGCAAAACAGTTTACCGTTTGTCGACTAGCGCGCAACCGAGTCGTATACGTATATATAATGCGGCAGTGTGCGGTCTATATGCCAGCCCGCTCGCGCTTATCACCGCAACAATTCTTACACGCCGGGGTATTGATTCTAATCCATTTATTGCAGCTCGTGTACGCGGGCGCGCGAAACGAGATGGATTTCCCCCCGGCGCGTTCTACACAGCGCCAGAGCTGGTATATATATATAGCAGGGCTCAGATTCCGACGTGCCTTGTCTGTCTCTATCTCCATCTGCCTCTCTTCCACTCCCTCTCTATCTCACTCGCCCCCTCTATTCCTCTCCCATTTCCCTGCTCTCCTGCGTGAGTGCGCGCGACCTGTATTCGTTAATGGAATTCCGAGCGTGGGTATATGGGTATCCTCTCGTCTTTTTTCGCTTTCTCGCATGCGCGCGCGCGCGCGTACGCGATTCTTTTTGCGTTATTTTGCGAAATTGCAGAGAGAGAATGGGGGAGAGATGCGCTACACCGACTAAAAACGCTTAATAAGCGAAGTTGGTTTGGGCTTTTTTGCGGGGGTGCCGGTTGGTCGCCAGAGTTTCGGCTGATTTTTGCGTGTGCCCAATGCTGTGGCTCGATCGCTGTATTGCTCTGTGGCTTATGGGTTGTGTAGCGAGGTGACTATACGAAAACTTTGCTATTGCTTTTTCAAGGCTGGAATTTTTTGTGACGATGTTTACTGCATTATATACTTGCATACGAAAACATTTGGTGAATTTTGGTAGTAACTGAAAAAACATTTTACATAAGTTTCAAATTTATTGTTATTGTTATATTTTGTATTTTATCAATTCATTTAAGTGCGGACTATCGCGGACTAAAAATATTTCGGTTTACAGCATCAGACAAAAGAGAGTGATTAATTTGTGCAATAATTCTATAATAATCGTAATACTGTAATATTTTTAAAACTATAGATGGCATGATATTCATGCAAAATACCTTTCCGACGTAATTTGTACGAATATTTGCACCAATTCTTGAAATTACATATCGTAAAAATACGATGAATACAGAATTGTATATATTTGTACAAATAATAAATAATAGAATTTAAAAAAAAAACCCTTTTACAAAATTGTTCCATTAAAAAATTGTTGTTGTATGCAATGTGCTTTTCAATTAGTTTATTAAAAAGTATAAAAATGAAAAAATCAGTATGATTGAGGCAAACTTTTCAAAAAAATATAGATCAAACATTTTGTAGCGAGCAGCCATTAGTGCTTCAAAGCAGTTCCAATTAATAATTCCAGAGAATCCAACACACCTCTATCTTCCAGGGGAATGTAAATTCAAAGCGACAACGGATCGAATGAGCGCACGAGCAGTCGAGTAATCGAGACACTTACAATACAGTCGTGTGCCGTTAACGCAGCAGCTCTCGCGTTCGCGCACGTGCCGCATACCTATACATACATACTACTTACAGTCGCGGTTTCCGCAGATTGTTTCTCGCATCGAACTGACTCTAGGCAAACAAGTATCAACATTTACATGTTTACGCGATCCGAGTATACAATATGGGCCCGAAGAATTTCGCCGGTGAAAAAAAATCGTAGATGGATGGAAAAATTTCTGCAATTTATAGCAGTTTGCTTTTCCACTACTAAATCATTACGCAATTTTTACATTTATAACGTTACTAAATAAAGTTTATTCGTATTCTTCCCCAAAAACAAATTATTTCATTAAACAACCAATCCCATCCCTTAGCTACGATTAATTTTGCCGCTAAGAGCGTAAGGGAAGAATGGGAAGAATACGTCTACCTTGTAACATTATTTAACATCGATCTTTATGTATCCATGCGGTACTAATGTTCGAAGGGGCCTACAGTTTGTAAAGATGTAAACAGAACCACCTGAGCATTGGTTTTTAATAATTGGATCGCTTTTAGTAGGATTTGTTTGAAACCGAAACCAACTGGTGCATAAATTTTAACTGTCATATACATCTCTGTTTCCACTATACATTCGCCTACACGGAAAAAAAAATAAGACGCGCCTGGTTACAGAAGGTGCGGAACGGATACAGTGCCGTAGTCCATAACTGTATTGATGACAGAATGAAACGGTCGCGGTACGCTATACTTGCGCGCGGGGCAGTCAAAGGCGCGCAACGCCAGCCGTTGAGTGATGAAACGCCGTTCGTTCCAGTGCGTTGGAACGGCTGTCGTTTTGCAGCCGAGACACACACGGTTTCGGGCTGAAACGACAGCGCATTGGTAACGTTATGTACGATAGCGTTGCAAGGCCGAACGCGCCCGGTTCGCGTGCTGAACTCGGATGGTTTCGGCACGCTGAAACGACTGCCGTTCCACAGCTGAGACGTGCGCGGTTTCGGGCTGAAACGACAGCGCATCGGTAAAGTTGCGTGCGATGGCGTTACGAGGCCGAACGCTCCCGGTTCGCGCGCTGAACTCGGGTGGTTTCGGCTCGCTGAAGCCACTGCCATTCCACAGCCGAGACGCGCGCGGTTTCGGGCTCAAACGACAGCGCATTGCTAAAGTTGCGTGCGATTTGGTTTCGGTCCGAAACCGCGCGCTTCTTGGCTGGAAAACGGCGGTGGTTTGAGCTCACTTGGACGGAACGAACGGCGTTTTGATGCTGAGACGCGCATGGATTCCATCATGCAGCACATTATTGCTACTTGCAAAACCATTGGACAATTGATCTATATGTGGGAGTCTCTTTTTCCTTTTTTTTTCACGCCAACGAAAGTACTTTCATGAATTTTTCTTTTTAAATTTCGTTCAACTCGACACTTATTGTTTTTCGTCATTTAATAAACAGAGATGCACTTTTGCTCTGTAATCATTAAAGAGATGACCAATACTTGTATATTCCAATGTTTTATTTGAAATTATTGACTACGTAACCTTTTTTTATTACAATAAAACATTTATCACGTAAATCAATACTGTTTTTATTAATGAATACAAGATATATGTATCAAAATTGATCAATACTTTCAGCGATACATTTTTCCATTGCCGAATGCGTATTTCTTCAAAATATTTGCCTTCAGCAATACTGAGAGCAAAAAATAAATTTTTGGGCTTTTCTTATTTTCCCTTGCTGAGCGCGCACTGGACGTCAATTTTCACCTCTCACTACAAATTAATAGTTGTTCTCATCAACACGCATTTGAAAATCCTTTATTTTTTGACTTTCTATAAAATTGTCGACCTGACGAGTCATTTGCAATACCGGCTTCAGAAGCAACAATTTTTAATTGGATGGGGTGTCTTGCAAGGTAAGTTGGTCCAATTTTTAGCTACATAAAAATTGAATTCGTTTACCATTTGTTTTTGAGCGTAGCATCTAACTATTATGGTATTTTTTTTTGTACAAGTCAATATATATATATATATATATATATACAAACAACTCTCGGAAACTACTGTATGACTATTCTCAGAAATGTATTCAAATTTGTTCATCTTTCTATACAAATTAAACACAAGAAAATACTGAAATCAATTTATTGTAGTCAAGTATCCATAAGTTAACTTGACTGACATAATAGAACTTTTAGTACCTTGCGTGTAAAATTACATTTTACGCCCACGTTGTAAATTCAAAAATATTCAGCCAGTGGGCATAAAGTACTACTTAAGAGGGCTAGACACCTTTTTTCTCTGAAATAAGAAGTCACATTTTAATACATAAATGTAAACTAATTATTTCATACTTTTTACATATAAAAGTGGGTATATTTACCTTACCTTAAAACTTTCTCCGATGGGCCTTTTATATGGTCCAGAACCATAGTCATCGATGAAACAAGTTTTTTCACTAACCGTAAGCTTTGAAATTTTCCTGTGGATGGATTGACTTCAGATTTGAACTAAATTACTCCTGAATAGTATAATTCTCATATGAGTGTAGGGATTTAGGATTAAATGTCGGAAAAAATTTTTACATCAGAAAAATTATGAAAAAATATAAAAAATTTAAAAAAATTAAAAAAAAACTCTTGAAAAACAGCACAATTTTTTTTTCTCATTAGATCAAAAATCCCTACACTCATATGAGAATTATACTATTCAGGAGTAATTTAGTTCAAATCTGAAGTCAATCCATCCACAGGAAAATTTCAAAGCTTATGGTTAGTGAAAAAACTTCTTTCATCGATGACTATGGTTCTGGACCATATAAAAGGCCCATCGGAGAAAGTTTTAAGGTAAGGTAAATATACCCACTTTTATATGTAAAAAGTATGAAATAATTAGTTTACATTTATGTATTAAAATGTGACTTCTTATTTCAGAGAAAAAAGGTGTCTAGCCCCCTTAACGCCTAATAGGCGCAATAGCTCACATACTCCTACAAAACTTTATAGAACTTACGCTCTTTACGCCCGTGTGGGCGAAAATTATTTTAATTATATAACTATTATGCCTTCTTTTTATTTGTAAAATTCATAAGAATTTTATCAGATATTTACGAAAAGTCAAAGCCTATATAAAAAAATTACATAGTTACCACCACATCCTCATTTTTCATTATTCTTTCTCAATTTTGAAATTTCTATAATATTACGCATCTTGAGGACAATAGAAGTCTATAGAGCTGCTCTAGCAGGGGTGGTCCTCCGATCTCCCATACATACTTGGCGGGCCCGACGGTTTGCAGTTTAAGATGTAGACGTGGTAATTTTCATATAAATATTCATATGTTTAAAGATCAAATAAAATGTATAAATGGGTTGCTTCTACATATTAAATATGGATCTGTATTGAATCTATTACTCTGTTTTTAAATAGAAAGTGCAAACCCGCATGAAAATATCATAGGAGATCTCGTATGAGAATATCGGACATCAGATCTCATATGAGAATATCGGACATCAGATCTCATATGAGATATCATATGAGATCCCATAATATGTAAAATTGTAGATGACACCACATATATATGATATTTCGTATGAGATCTGACGTCTGAAATACTCATATGAGATATCATATTTACACGCCAAAATTTACAGATCTTTATACACGGGAAAAGGATAAAAAATAGGTGGCTTACAAAATGGTTAATAAAATCTAAAGCACTCTTGAGTAGACTATAAAATTATATACATTTTTATCTCATTCCCGCTTAAAAAAGACGGGCACAAGGAAAAATATTTTGGGTAATGAAAGTAAATCATGAGATTCTGCACATGTAGAGATATTATATTTAAACGGTATCAATTAAAAATTAGAGCCAATGTAATTATTAATATTGGACTTATAGGTATAAACATTGTTAATGAATTTATGCAAAAACTTAGTATTCTACATTTACAAAGCCCACCGGTAAACTGCAAACCGTCGGATCCGCCAAGTATGTATGGAAGATTGGAGTACCACCCTTGCTAGATTAGCTCTATAGACTTCTATTGTCCTCCCAAGATGCGTAATATTATAGAAATTTCAAAATTGAGAAAGAATAATGAAAAATGGGGATGCGGTGCCCTGGTAGAAAATAAACCAACTCGGATGGCTTATCTACTAACTGTTGGCCAATAATTTAGGCCAACTAATAAGAAAAATATTGACCAACGGTTAACCAACGGTTGGTGGACTATCAATCAATAATAAAACATTGAGTAACTCATAAAACAATAATAGAAATTAATAAGAAATATAGATATGTAAAAAGATTTTGATACATAAACAATAATAAAAATTATTGTAATGCATTAAAAAAATATTTGAATGAAGTTGGGAGTAAATTTATTTGAAGGTTAAGTAGACATCGTAGCACGTGGGCTATGCTCCGAAATCACTGTCCGCATCCCGCTTTCCGGGGCCTTTCTACATATGTGTGTTCTGTGTGTTCTGTGTGTTCCCAACAAAGACAGATAGATCTGTTCCGTTTATGTAAGACAGAGACAGACATAGAGAGAAGTTGTCGAGAACAGACAGAACACACATATGTAGAAAGGACCCCGCAAGACAAGCACACATGCACATAAATACACACATATATTACATACACACGAGTGCGATCGCAGGTTCATGTGTTATGTATAGGTAAAAGTATTTAACTGCGCAGACTCATACAAGTCACGTGACGGGATTGCCGAGATCGCGTGGTTTTGCTTCACTGTAAAGGTCAGATGGTAACAGAGCACCGTGTAGAAAACGGAGCAATACGAGTACGAAGAATTTATGTAGGATACTTTCAAATTTTAAATGTAGAATACCTTTTATGTAGGATTCTTTCAAATTTTAAATATAGGATACTTTTAAATTTTAAAAAATGTAAGTATCCACCTGTACATGTCCTGACTTACGTCAAAAAGTCACGCACACTACACATTAACACGCCCTAACCTCAATTTAAACAAACAAAACTATACCCGTTACCGATTTAACCATATTTATCTGAAGAAAAATACTATTAATATGTGGGTTTTGATTATTCTATGAATAATACAAATTTTGAGAGTTTTATTTAAGTAATAAGTTGTGTAAATGATTTTTATTTAAGATTTTTAATATTAAGCATTCATTGACCAAGCGCAAGGGTGATTCCGTGACGAAATAAGCGGTATTTATCGCTAACTGTTGGTTAAACGGTTGGCCAAATCCTTGCGATTTGGCGAACGGATGGCGTACGGTTGGTTACAATTTCTACCAGGGTGGTAACTATGTAATTTTTTATATAGGCTTTGACTTTTCGTAAATATCTGATAAAATTCTTATGAATTTTAGAAATAAAAATAGTTATATAATTAAAATAATTTTTTAATTTACAAATTAATGGAATATTTTTTATGTAACAATGATGTCCCTTTCTCTAACTGTAGCTTTGCGAATATTTAAGTTGCGAAAACGAGCAAAAATGATCATAAAATTAAACATAAAAAGATTTAATTGAAACGTTGTTTCATTAAAAGATATTGATTTTTCAGGAAATCACAAATAATCAAAGTATCTGGCCTATTTTAAAAAGTGAGGCGCATTATAAATTAAAAATATTGTAGTGTTTATTTGCTTATTAAAAATTGAAGGAATCGCTTTAAAGGATATCACGGGCAAGATTGCAGTAGAAAAGAAAATAGGTGTAATTAACTACTTAGAGTTAGAGTATTGTGCAATTTTTTATTAAAGCAAAAACGTCAAACTCAGATAAAAAAGATTTACTCGTACTTAAATAAACAATAAGTTATTGTAATCAAGTGCATTATACAGTATTATTGATTTTCGATAATTTTCAGGTCACGAGAGCCCCGACGACGCTGGCAGATGACGTTATTTGCGCCCATACCGGCATTTCGCAAGCCAAATAAAATTCCGAGACGCCAGGGCCATTCACGTTGGCCGGGTTACCACATTAGAACCGGCCGGGAATCTATCGTCGGCGCATATCCTCAGACCGCGGCGGAATCTACGTCTGCAATTCAAGGAAGGAAATCTGCGCTATACGTATCTCAGGATCGCCGCAATATGTTTGAATCTTGCGAACTTATTCCTGCTATTTGTACATTCGCCTCAAGTGTTAACAGTACATAATCATGATTTTACTGTTCATTTCAAGCGTAGAAGTGAAAAACGAAATTAAAAAGAACTCTGAAATTAATTAAGCTACTTAAATTTTTTTTCCAAGCACCTACACAGATTGAGACGAATCAGTCCAACGTCTGAAAATTATATACATTATGTATTCTCTATTATATGATTTAACTATTTATCTTATACTATGTAATTTTATACAAATTTATTCTAAACAATAAAATAATAAGTAACTATCTTCGATACAAGATCGTTCGATTACTTTTTTGAGATATTTGATATTTAAAATTTTCATATTTTCAAAGTCATTTTTTTGTCGCATGATAACTAGAGAAAAAAAATTGGTTTAATCATGTTGAAATTTTGTGGAGATGTAGAGTTTATATGTTTATCGTATAAGTCCTTTAGGTAAAAGGATTGTCTCATTATTTTTAGAGATATTTAAGGTTAACATTTTTTTAAGGTTTTTTCAAAATCGTAATTTCTCAATGACGACTTAATGTATCAATTTGAAATTTATTGACTATTTTGTACGCGATATAGGCAATACCAATGTAAAATTTCATCCAGATTATATGGTTAGTTTTTGAGGTATTTGATATTTAAAATTTTGGTATTTCTGGAAATGACTTTCTATGTCGTACAATAACTAGAGTAAAATTTAATTACTTGGAAATTTGATGGAGATGTAGAGTTTGTATATTATTTATTACGTGAGTTCTTAGGGTAAAAGAATTAGTTTATAAATTTCAGAGATATTTGAGGTTAAAAGTGTTAAAACTATATTAGCCTTCTTTTCAAATCGTAATTTTTCGGGAACGATTTAATTATGTTACTAGAAAATGGAAATAACGCGCGATACGCGCGCACGTTGTTTACTTGCTTTTGTTTCTTATAGAGGTTAATTTACAGCGAGCTCTTCAGAAACATGAAATTAGTCAGATACGCTGGCCAATTATTTTGAGTTTGAACTAATTTTTTGAATAATCGTGATTTAAGAAGTGAATATAGTAAGAATTACCCTCACTCAATTTTGAGATAAAAATTTTTAAGTTTAAACGTTTTGGAGGAAGCTACGTGCCAATGAATTGGCAGCGGTTTTTTTTTATTTTCACTCGCTTCGAGAACTTGGCCATTAGCAGTTCATAAACAGCCAGACTATTAGACAACAGTTGCAGTAGTGTAAATTTGAAGTTCTGTGAAAAACAATTATGTCGAAAGTAATGGGTCTGAAGTTCACAAAGTTGGAGTGCAACGAAAATTAAAAAAACTCGTTTTTACTTCACAATTATATTAATTTTATAAAATTTTGCATATGTATTGAATGTGTTATAGCTGCATAAATAAACTTTCGAATAAGGATTTTAATATAATTTGCATTGTTCAAGTAGCTTTAATTAATTACAAAAGATTATTTCATTGCGTGCCAACGAAATAATTTTCTTTAGACTCATCGAAAGTATTACTTATATAAAATATTTATTTAATGTTGTTCCACACCACCATGAAAATGGTATTAAACTACCATTGAACCAACATTGAAAAAAAGGTTTGTTTTAATCTTATCTATAACTTTTACATTTAACATTTTTGTGTAAAATCAAATCCCGTCAATTAACAAGGAAAAATCAACATCAACTATTTTGTCGATCATTATTGCGTTAAAAAAATATTGTTCGTAGAAAAAAATGTTCAACGTAAAAATGACTTGTTATAATTAGTTTTAGCAGAAGCATGTGCTAGATTTATACTGCAAATTAATTTTCGATACATTAAGCTTAAAAATCGTTTTTTTTTTCAAATTTTTATTTGCTCCGGCATTTTTTATTTTCCGATGGATTCGGTTCAATATAGAACTAACTGTCTATTACTTATAATTAGAAATTCCACTGAGATAATCGATGAACTTAATTACATACGGGCGTACAGATATACATAATACATTCTGGAAAACACTTAAAATGAACTTATTTTGGGTGGAAAACAATTTTTGTATAATAAATTATTAATATTTGAGGTGTAACATTTTTCGCTCTGTAGTTCGCTCGAGTAGCGGTCGTGCCTATAATAAAAAAAGATACCTTTTGAGAAGCACCTATGTTCGGCGAAATATCGAATTAAGCAGAGCTAGATGATTGATTCTCAATATTAAAGCTTTTGCTTGAGTTACAAGTGCAATTTTATTCATTTCAGTTTATACTTTTTCAATAAATAAAGTAAAAAAAAGTATCTCATAATAAAATGAATAACGAATTTTTGTATAATATGAAATTTTTATTTTCCAATTTAAAATGCATTTCTAATATATATTAAATAACCAAAAGTAACTTTGCACGGTCGTGCGTAAAATCTGTACGCAAAGTGAATTTTTTCGATGCGTAGAGTGCACTTTTTTTAATACCGTGTGTAAAGTGAATAGCTGTGCGTAAAGTATGCACGGCTATTTACTTAACACGTGGTATAAAAAAAGATTCCCTTTCAGGCACACTTCGCATGATCGTGTAAAAAATATCGTATCCACTACGCAGTTACACACTAGTTATATAATATACTGATATGGCACTCGTGACTTAAGTATTCACACGTATCATAATGTAATATTACGGTTCGAAATGTCACATTTTCTAAACTGGAGAAGCGAAAACATTATAAGACATTTGAATTCAATTTTTCAACTATTTTGCTCCTGAACCTTTAATGGGATTTAAGAGTTGCACAGAAAGCCAAAAATCTAGCGAAGCTTATTTTGCGATTGCTTTTTTATCCCATTCAGGATATTACAGTTTATCTCCTTTCGCTGCACTTCTTGTCTCTCTTTTCAATTGAGAAAGCCCTTGTTGCATAATGTATTTTGATCATTCATTGCACCTGCATTGTATCCTCGTGATAAGATTAACAAGAAGATCCCCGCCTTCATTGCATTGCCCCCCTTGTGTTTTCGTTACCTACCATCGTTCTTGTTCCGCTTGCTTAGCGCGTCTCGTGCGTATTTATCGACTCAATTAATCTGGACGTTATACGCCTGCTACTTCTTTTTTCGTCTAACTTTTCTTTCCAATCGAGCTCATTTGTTGAGGAACGTGTTTTCCAATTAAAATACTTGCACATCATATATGAATCGGGGAGATTGAGTAAACTTCAGGAAAACTAACATGTATAATATAAGTATTAATAATTGAATTGACTATACGAACATTATGTGTACAGATGTATAAAATTGTATCTATACTTATTTTTGAGATTAAAATAATTTTGTAAAAAATATAATTTTATATGATCAAGCGCAAACAGGAGTGAACATGATTTAATCCTTATAAAAATTAGTACAGAAACTTTTTTTTTGTATTTCAGCAAAACCGACTACAAATTTTATGAATATTAAATTTTTCAATGATTTTAATAAGTTAAGTATTATGATATACAAACGAAAGAATGAACTCTTGTTGAATTCATAAAATTAATGTAACTTTTAATATGGGGAATATTAGCTTTTACTGTACCTCGCTTTCGGCTCGGGTGGCACGAGCTGTGGATTGTCCAAGTTTTTTCCTCCCTAGCTACGTAATATACTATTTGACGTGCGGGATTGTTTACGCCGCCTAGCGGTTACGAGCGGTTGCACAGTGGGACTGAGCTGACCTGTGGCGCGAACGTACCTTTTTGAAAATGGAACCTCTTTTGATAGTTTTATGCATCCTCGCATTGCGACGTGCATTGCACACTAATATAGATTACAGGGCTTGTTTTCTAGTCCGTTAAAGATTTTAGATCCAGTCTGGTTTCTGTGCTTAGCACGGCAGGCTAATAGCTACAGTAAATTACTTTTAAAAAATAGTCACACAGTTCACAGTATTGTGGATTTTCCCATATATCTATGGTAACAACGTAAGTATCCCAATACCTATTTCATTAAATCATATTTTGAAGTGCTGCTGAAAATGAAGTCTAATTTTTAATCTAGACTCATATTTTGTAGAAAAATTTGATTACTAGAGAAATTACAAAGTAATAATTTTTATTCAGTACAATATTTCTTACAAGGTATAAAACATATCAAATTTTTATAAAATATCAATAACAAAATCAACAATACGATATTTTTAATCTTATAGCATTTTAGCCGATTATCTCTATATTTTTTTTATATTTGATATAATTTCTTCTGTATTGTATTACTATAGTCTATCTCCTTCTTTGTTTGTCCTTAGCTATTTTCAGCATCTTCTAATTTTGTACTCTTTCCCTCGCTCTCTTGGTGAGGCAATTAAGCTTTACATCGTATACAAAATCTGAATTATTTAGTTTAAAAAAGGGCATCCAGCAAACGACTCTTTAGTATATTTCGCTCACTGAAATAGTACGAATATTACTGTATTATATCATTATTATGCAATGATCTAGATGACTTTTGAGTATTTCTGCTGTAAAAATTTTAATACTAATCAATTAATTATAAATTCCTTTATAGATTTTATAGATATTATAGACATTGATGACCTTGAAGCACAGTAATTGACTACCCTACAGCAAACGGAGCTATCTCTCTAGTAATTGTTATTACTTTGAACTATTTAATAATGAATAAAATATTGAAAATTATAAGCATAATAAGAATGATCTACCATATATTCAAACTGTGTTTGTATACGGTCTCTTATTTGAGTGACGTGCGTTTAGCTCGTACGAATTCACTCGCGCGGGCGTCTCTTGGTTTGCTGGGCTTCTATTTATTCTGTTCGTTCGGATTCCAGATCTTCCGTCATTATTTATAACAAATCCCACCTCTATCACCAGAAAGCTTGTTACGACCGAACAATTGTTCAATTGATACAAATATTTATAAAAGCTTATTCTTTCAGGCGAGTGATTAGCATACTTGGTAAGCGGTCAACTGCATTTTTACGAGTTTTCTCAGCGCTTTCGAGATGTGCGAGTTACTTAATCGTCGTGTATCGGCGCATTTTTGTTCTATGCATCTCGTATACCCCAACTTTCACCGTTTCATTTCTTTCACTCGTTCCACCTTATGCAACTCTGCTAATATTTCACTAGACTATTTTTTAGTTTGCTGGCTCATTATCAACGATACTCGGTATGGATTAAGGAGAGTTTAGGAGTTTCATTTAAAATGGGTGAAGAAATTTTCGCTGTACTAATATAATAAAATTGAAGTGTAATGGGGAAAAGGAGGTACTGAGCTACTTGCTTTATTTTATAGATTGTGAAAAAATCGATTTTTTTATACTTATAAATTCATACACGTGCTCAAATTAACCGTTCATTTTCATTTAAAATAAACGCAACCGTTGTTCTTGATTTTAGTGATAAAAATCGATCCATGTGGTAATGCATGAAATCTTTAAATTACCTCTATAATGAAAAAATAAAAAAATATACTCTGATGATTGAAAATTACTATATAATGGCAGTATGCACGACTATGTAAGGTATGTACACTTGATTTACACAGTGGAAATCATTTTTCTCTAAACAACCATGAATTTCGTACATATTATATTGTTAATCGTAAGTGTATGTAACATAAAAGCCATACCGTACACGAAATTCTTCTCGAAATCAAATAGCTCAAACTGTGACTTTTTGGATTCACTATCGAAAAAAATCGTTACCGAACTCAATTACTCTCACCACCTTGTAATCCTCGCCTTGGGCAAACCCGAAAAGTCTCTAGGGTACACCGATATGGTTCTCCACATATTAGGTTCAAAACCATCAGTCATTGCTGATTCGACAAACAGAGAATTCTTCAAAAGAAGCGAACTTTTAACAAGAAGCGTCGCAGCATACGTCGTGTTTCTCAACGGTCGATCCAACATGAACCTAATCCTCAAATTCTTACAAAATCTAGCCAATATACTGGGCCACAACGTGCGACCGAAGTGTTTGTTCATCTACTTCCACAATAACGAGAGCACGCGAATTTTGAGGAAAGGCCAGACGTTCGGCTGGTTTTATAACTACTTGGATTTGTCGATAATCGACGTCAACATGAAGAGATGCGACTTGTCCAGAATCAATGACTACAATCCCTTTACCCACTTCTTCAGGAAACGATCCTTCACCTCATCGTTGTTCTCGGATAAAGCGGTAAATGTGGAGGGCTATCCATTCAAAATGTTGCTGCAGTCGTCCCACATTTATAAGAAAGACATTTACGGGAACATTCTAAGCGAGGAGGACGTGAACTTTAACCTCATGTGGATAGCGGTGTCGCATATAAATTTCAGGTGGGATTTTACCGAAATGGACAGCGAGAATATAAAATATCAGTACAATCTGCTGCAAACCTCTCAGCTAAGTATCGACTTGGAACCTCGTCTCCCGGAAATCGAGCCAGAAAGATGGTCGCTGCCAAAGTGGCGGCTTAACTTTGAGTGCGAGAGGTTCGTAGCGTTCGTACCGTTCAAATCCATCAGTAGAATCAATCTGCCCTACAATGCCGTCACTTACGTGGCCATCATCCTGGTCATGACAACGGTCATCGCAGTGGCGAGGAAGCTCGGCTGGTTATCGGAACGGTTCTGGAACGTCCTGACTGTCCTGAGCTTCCTGCTGGGCTGCCCATCGGCAGCGCAGCCGCGTACCCGGCTCCAGAAGTACACCGCCATCTGGTGTATGTTCCTCGCGCTAACGCACTCCTCCAACTTCTACTCGGACATTGTTGGGCTCGAGCTGACTCCACGCGCCGTTGATTACGATACCTTTCAAGATCTGGAGGAATCGAACCTCGCCGTGTACGTGTACAAGCCCTGGTTCCGCATCGTATTCGATCATCAATATGACCCGTACGTCAAGCGAATGCAGTGGAAGGCTATGAAGGAGTCAGACCAGGCAAACCTCTGCTTCCGGGAGATGAGGATCCAGAGGAACCAGATCTGCATCGGTCCGGAGTACTATAAGTACCCCAAGTCGCCACTAATACGCATAACCAAGGTGGTATTCACCTGCAGAAACTGGGTGTACAGGTTGGAAACTGCCTCACCGTACCTTGAGCGGCTACAGAAGATCACGGATCGGCTGTTCGAGACCGGATTCGCGGGACTATTCAAGAGGTACCGCGAGCACCAGGAAAATCTGGAGTATCAAAATCCAAAGAAGCGTACTACTGAATATGCCGAGGACGAGGAGTTGATCAAAAGGGACACGGTGAAGAATGTTTTCACCAAGACGACTATGGCCTTAGTGCTTGGCACAGGCTTTGGAGTTTCAGCAGTGACTTTTCTTTGCGAGTTAGCTGGGGTGTACCTGGAGTATCTGGAGAGGCGGCAGGCGAGATATATGAGGAGAATGTACTGAGGCGGTTCTTATAATTTGGAACATGTATAGGGTAATTAAATAATTCTATATTGATGGAAATGTAACAAATAAAGATATATCGTACTAGAATTTTACTACTTTCTAGAAAATCTATATAACTTTTATTTAAAAGCTTGCAAAAAATGATCAGGATTTTGTGTACTAAAAGAAGCTGTTCTAGACGCTTGCTCTTCGTAGCCTCCCAGGTTGTTGTCAATCCTGTAGTCATCTCACACATTACCATTTCGTTATTTCCTGTCACATTTTTCCGTTACACCAGCCAGGTCGCCTACTGACATGATGAGAGAGCCCGGCAGCTACCTTGGTTTCGTGAAGCTGGTGTTCCTCCTAGATGGTACTTTAGAGCTGGCTATTTGTTAAACAGCATTCAAAATTTCCAGACTATCTAAAAACGTAAAATAAATTATTCTTATCAATAATCACAAATCGGAAGATCTCTTAATTTATCGCACAACGCTGTTGCTCATTTTGAAGTTGCGTTTATATCCTGTCTATCAAATATTTTCAATGTTAACCCTTAGAGGGCTGACATGACGCCACAGGGTATCATGAGCTGACTCCTCAATACCCGTCTATGGTGCAGTCATAAGTGGGGAACCTCAGAACTTATTTCAATGGGAATCATAGGCTATTCTTATTTTTAATATCTCGGCCCTTTAAGGATTAACAGTTAAAAATTTAAAAATCATTTCGTAAATCAATTCTCACGGTTACTTTGTACATCTCTATAGATAACAACCCTACAAATATACTAAAAAACTTCCCACTTTTTAGAGAAAGTTAATTACTATCCAGATAAGAGAAAATATTATCTCTACTTTTGAAAAATTCACGCGTTAAAAAATATTATATTGGCAATAGGGGAAGGCGGGGCATGGCGTGTCAGGTAGGTAAGTTTGGCACCCTCATATTTTTAATATTAATGAATGCAAAAAATGTAATTTTTACATAAACCTAATTAGATATGCTTTTAGAAATTTCCTCTATACTTTTGAGATTATAGATAATGTTTAACATTTAATTTAATAAGATTGAAAATCGGTGCTTAGAAACAAGGTTGACTTCATTTTTAAGTCGTTTGGAGCAACGAGAAAATGATTTTTTTTCTAAATGAGACCAAACCTATTTGATAGTTTCAACTTTTATCTTTCAAGCCCTGTTTTTGTTTTTTTCAGAAAATCTTTATAAATAATATAATTAAAAAATGAAAATGGTATTAAAATGGGGCATGACGTGGCACCCTGGCGAGGCACGCGTGGCACACTCGGGCGTATCAGTGCGCCGCGGCGGCCGCCGAGTGAAGTGATGTAACCTACAAACCAAAAATGGAGCAAGATGGGTTAACAACTACGCAGTGCAATAATTTAGTTTTAACTAGTTTTTAGTTTCAATTCTTAGATTAATAAGTAAATAACGATTATTTTCACTGCGTATTAAGTTATAGAGTAGAAAAAACAATGGTAAGGAAGGAATCAATTGTAGATACTCAAACTGCCTTTTTCAATGGTCAGGTAGTTCAAATATGCTACATAGATGAAAATGATGCGAAATCTTTAAATTTAAACTTATTGTAATAATAATGATAATTTGTTAATCAAACAAAAGTATTATGTTGTGATCATATTTTATAAGAAGGAATTTATAATATAAAATCATTTATTAAAATGTAATAATTTATTTTAAAATAAAAATTGTTATGTTCCTTAATAAAAATAAAATTTTAAATTTTCAATAGACTGATTAATTATTTGATTTTTGAAAATTTTATTATGGCATAATTATTAAAGTATTAATTACTGGAAAAAAGAATTGAAAAATACCTATAGTAAAATATTAAATTTGACCGTGCCATGCGTGCCCCATCGGGTGCCACAATCCACCCGCCGGTGGGGCACGTAGAGCATTTTTTCAGAATTTCTTTTCTGTATTTTATCAATAATTAAAAGAAAATGAAAAAAAAGTTAATAGTTTATTTTATTTTATTTTTTTCTGATCTAATTATTCCGTTTTTGTACATTTTGAAATAATACACGGTTAGTTGTTATTTTTAATCAAAGTTAGGGTGTCACACGTGCCCCGCCCTCCCCTATGTTGACAAGGCAGTTTTCCCGCATTTTTTGACTTACTCAACCTTGCAGTATAGGACACTTCTAAATAAGGGGAGGAGTGATAGGTTTAAAACGCGAAACTCTGCCACCGGCAGATCAGATCACTTCCAGATCTCAGTCTACTACCATATATTTTTTGTAAATAAAAAAGGAAGTAAACCTTAAACTTGTTTTGGCTTTCCTGTCCTTACTTCCCCTCTTCCTGGTAGCCTTGTGTATAAGCGACTATAAAAGATTCAGTAGACGCAATACCTACCTTAGCAGATGTGAGTTTTCAAAAACTATCAGTTCAATCTATATAACACGGAAGTATCATTCTAAAATTTCTGTAAACAATTTACAGCAATATCATAAGTAATATCGCTGGCTATAAGTAATTATATACTTAACTCGAAATTCTATTTTAATTAATTTTATTCTAACATATATTTTTATCAATGTTAATTTTTGTCGGAACCTCCCAATTTTGAGCAAAATAAATCATGTTTGTGGTTAGATTACTTAGATTACAAAAAAAGATTAGCGGTCTGTAAGATTGAATTACGAACATTGAAATTAATTTTTAGATACCTACCAAAAAACTTTTATCAAGGCTTCATTGAAATTCGTTTCTCGGAGGATGTGTACTTTCCTCTTATATTTCCCTACCATGAAAACATTCTCTTCTTTCATGGCGCTTATTGTTTCTAAAAAAAATATTCAAAAGCAGGAAAATATGGCTTCAATATCGGAAAACTGAAAAATTCTGAAATATATTTAATGCTTGCAGAGTTTGTTATTCCGCACCGATCGGGGGGGGGGGGGGGGGGGTAGACGATTCACTATAAAATTGAAGTCAACTCTAGAATTTCACAACTTCGAAATCGAATTTTTAAACATATTTGTTTTATCGATGTGTTTTTGTTAAAAATCATATATTTAGAGAAACCAGATAATTGACTGTCTAATTTAAAGAAATAAGCATTTTAGAATCGTTAATGTATACGCACCACGGGAGAAAAATTGGCCAAGTTTTTTCCTCCCTAGATGCGTAATATACTATTTCACCATACCCGGGCCGAAAATTCTACATTCGTATTTTTGAGCAGGGAGCGAAAGCGGTACTTTCGGCCGGGGTATGGTGAAAAGAGTAATTCACTTTCCACACTAAGTGCGCAATGCAAGCACTTAGCACATTGCGAGTTAAAAATGCGAGAAATCCACACTGTACATACGCTACATAGACATCAAAAATCTATTTGCGTACACATTTAGAAAAAAAGTATACGCAAGACGCAACACGTAGTGGGTGACAAACACGACTCGTGTCAGAATCACCTACTTTGTGCATGTTGCCGGCTACTGTTTATAATAAAACTATTTGTAAATCTGTGTTGTTCGTTTTTTCATGATTAATTGTTATAACTTGTTAATATTATATTTTTATTCGAAGGGGATTTCACGATTTGAGGCCGCGAAGCACGAAAGTGGTTGTCACTTTCGGGGCCGCTTTTCTCTCTCCGTCATTTAGAATGACAAGGAGAGCTACGTCGTGAAATACACAGAGGTATCTTCATAGACGTTCAGCCATTACGAACAAGTTTGAATATCTTTTCTTTGGTTGCTAAGTAATTCCTTTTGTTATTTTTTCTCGTTGTGTCAGATCGTTTCAAACATTCAAACACGGATCATTTTTTTTTTTTTTGCTATTCTGAATATCTATTATTTTCTTTTTCCCATTGATTAAAAATAAAAAGATTAAAGTATACATAAAAGAAATTTTGTATTTATTTGTGTTGAAAACAGCGCACTTGTTGCGTAATGTACTATTTTAATTATAATTAATAATTGTTTTTAAAAAATCGTTGAACGCATCTCAAAAAATGTAATCACTTCAAATTTGTTACAATATTCTTCATCAAATTACGGAAGACCTAGAAAAAGCTTTTTTTTTAATACGTGCACGAAAACGCCCTTTTTTATGCCAGGAAAGTGGATGGAAAGTTGAGTTTTTCGAGAGTCCCGGACTAGCGAGAGGAAATAAGTACATTATGAACCCTTGCGTGAAATAGTTTATTTTCTTCCCCGTTCAAATGGGAAATAATAATATCTTTTGCTTTCTCGAAGCACGCTCGAAATGCGCGATTTTCTACTCAACTTACAGGCATGAAAAGGGCTCATTTCATGCTCGTGATGAAAAAAATAAATTATTTAGTTTTTGCTTTATCTAAAAGGGGCCAAAATGATTGCACCCCCTACTGAAAAATTTCAGGTGAGATCCTAAAATCTGACGCCAAAATCTCACCTGAGATTCTGTTCCAGATGCTGCAGAAAACTTACGTAAATTAAAAATTAGCTTCTTCAGTATTGGAAATTGCCTCTTAGGATGTTTTACCCCCAGATGAGCTCAATAATACGTGTTTAAAAGCCTTTTTAAAATTTTTCAATTTTTAAAAATTGGTACCCGAGATCTCACTTAGCGGGGTGGCATAGTCCTACCATTAAAGGTACCATGTACCAATTTAAAAAAAATTAAAAATTGTATAAAATACTTCTAAACATGTATTTTTGAGCTCATCTGGGGTGTAAAACATCATAACAAGCGATTTCCAATACTGAATAGGCTGATTTTTAATTTAGGTAAATTTTCTGCAGCATCTGAAGCAGACTCTCAGGTGAGATTTTGGCGTGAGATTTTACCAGAGATTGAAAAAAAAAACGTCTTGTACAAATATATTGGCTCAACCCATGATCGACATTTTACAGATGGTCAATTTATGATATAAGATACCTTTATACCACTCTAACTTCAAAATCACAACTTTGATATGATTTTTCGGCGCTCGTGGTATAAAATACCGTTCGAAACTAGTGCGTAAGTCGATTATTTAGGTGGTGTGACTTTTTTGCACTCGCTTCGCTCGTGCAAAAAGTCACACCAGCTAAATAATCGACTTCCCCACCCGTATCGAAATGTACTATTTTCATGCATTTTCACAGAACGATCACGTACCCCAAATGCCGGTCCTCTAAAGGCTAGAGCCCGCACTGCCATTTGTCGATTACACCTTAAAAAGTTTTGTATAAAACTTGAGTAATTTATCGACACGAGAAGGAGAATCATATACTTAAATTATTTTGTAGGCAGTTTGGAATTGATTTTTTAGAAGCAACTAAAATTTATTCTCTATAATAACAAAATAACGAGCTTAACTCAACGAAGAATAGATCTCTTTTCAGTTCAGTGGTTGTTAGTGGAATAACTACACCATGATTTCAAGATTTAGAATATTTATTTGCTATAAAACACTTATTATAAACGCATTAAACGCCTAATTCCTCCCAAAAACTTTGTTTGAAAATTTTATGAGTACCTTTTACGTATATATTTTATCAATATTTGCAGAAAAACATAACTAACAATAGTAAGTCGTACTGTTGCATAAAAGATGAAAGTAAATTCATTGAATAATAATATTCTAAAATCTTATTTTTAGACTTAAGGTGGCTAATGATTTTCTTACAAATGATTTATTTTAAGGCGATGCAATTTTGAATTTTAACAAAAAATCTCTGACACGTTATAGATTTGATAGTTAACTATAACGTACCAGAACGACATTTTTTTAAAATTCAAAATTGAATGAGAAAAACGGATCCCTGCAATCGTCGGTAACGGGTGGCACTCGCATCACCGTGTTGATAGTATCCCTTATACATATATACTACAAAAATGATATATATACGAAACTAATTAAATGATCTATATTTATAAACTTTAATTTAATTAATAACGGAAACAAAACCATAAATCCTTCAAAATGATAAAATAAAATTAATGATAGAAGTAAATAATAATAATAATAGTAGAAATAATAAAATTATGTTCACTACAAATGACTAACGGATTGTGTTTAAAGTTTTCATTAAAATGTGTTCAACACTGTACATCGAGAATAATTGTATAATACGTATTTAATAAGAACATATGCAGGAATTTATTATATTAAATTAAAATAATAGATTAATTTTATTTTCTAAGAACAAATTTAAGACCAGGCTAGAGAGTAAATATCACCGACATCAAATTAAATGAAAATAGTTTTTAAAAAACTGTATTTTGTCTGTACGTTTATATGAAGTTAATTGAACTTTTTTATTATTACGGAATTTAAAAAAAAACTTTTTCAAATAATATAATTAAAATTAAAATAGTGTTTTCATCACTAGTCCTTGAAATGCAATTTTATTCGGGCGTGAAATCTTACGGCCGAGCGACGAACATTATTTTTTTCATACGTGTCCGTAAAATTCGATTTTATTCGGACTCATTTTGCGTCCGCAAATAAGTCCGTAAAATCAAATTGTACAGACACATATAAAAAATATAATTTATAATTCGTAAATATGTGAATACAAACTTTCTTTTATTTATATTCAATGTCTGAGTAAACCGAAGAAAACTAGAAGATTGAAAGATTTTAATATTTCCAACCAAACAAATGATGAGATGCGTAGTAATAATACAGTACATATAGTTCAGTCTGCATTAGATAGACCTTACAACTTTTCACAACCGAAGATAATGAAGAAAAAAAAACCTATTACTATAATGTTATATAACCGTTTCAATTTACGCTTTATGATAAGAAAATCCACAATCGACAATGTGAAAGGCATATAGAATCCATTGCGCTCATATTTACTTTCATACGCATACATATGCTTCTATACCTCTACGCCATACCATGTAAAACATTTTATGCTGAAATTTACATGAAAAAATATAGAATTCGTTACATTTCAAATATATCTTACTTGTAACCATTCATAATTTCCCTACAAACTTGATTATGGCATTAACATGTATTTGATTGAAGAATTTTTGTTAATCTATTCACGCTTGAAATGTGAATAAATATAAATCAGGTAATGAGTACAATCTACAATTTCAAAATTCCAAAAAAATTTATAGTCGATTCAGTATTGAATTGCTATTTAATATATTAGTTAAATTCCATACTTTATTATTACATATGGTACCAGAGATATAAATATTATTATATTTTTCCATATTTAACTATAATATCCATAATTAAACAGCTAGATTTCATACAAAATCGGTTTCAATTTTAATTGATCCTTTATTACAAACATAAATCTTTTTTCAAACAAACCTTAGTACTAAAATTTTCTTCTTAATATATTCTTTTTTCATCATTTTTTTCAATTTTCCATACTTTTTTATACTTAGTCAACACGCTTCCACACATTCTCACAATTTTAGCATTCACATAAGTATTGTTTTTAAACTCGACGTACGTTTTTCGATTCGTCGACAAAATTCAAGTTCCTTTTGAAGAGAAAAGTTCCATGCACTCTAGTCGCCTTGAAGCACTCGTGTTTCGCAGTAGACACGGGCGCCGAACGTACAACGCACGCACGACTAAATAACGCTATGGACAAAAAAAAATAGCTCTTACGCGTAAAAAGGAAATTACAGATTGCGGTTGTAATTTATGTACAGTTTGAGGGAGTGTGGAAGGGGCAGCTGGTGGATCTTTTCCTTCATATACGAGGAGAAGGCGTTAGTGTCGACGTAATGACCCGTGTACGTACAACCCGTGTACGTGCTGTCACTCGTGTCAAGCCTTCGCAGTGGGCTCCTCTTGCTGCTCGGCTCACTGTTGCCGCTGCTGTTGTTGTTGCTATTGGCGTTGTTGTTATTGTTGTTGCTGCGAGACGTGGCCGTCGAAGTGCTGCTGCGCTTGTGCTTGACAGGAGTACCATTGGCGAAGTCCGAGTCTGAGCTGAAACTCGCCTCGTCATTGCCGGTATTGAATGCGTCCTCGACAATGCCGCTATCAGCCTTGTCCTTACGGCAGGCCTTCTTACGGTGAGTTGGTGGCTGTGTCGTCGATTGCCCATGCAATGGCGAACGAGAGCTGCTGTTTGCGTTACGCTCGCTGCTGTCGTCCTGATCGCTATCGCTCTCACTCATGTTCAAGTACGCCGACACTGCTGTGAACAAGACAAAATAATAATAGTTTTTTTGTCATATGGGTATCTCTCATTTTAATTATTACATAAATTTCTTACTGTTAAAAACTAATGATCATTATTCGTTTTTATTTTGTAATCTTTTTGTATTCTGGATATATGTGTCAGAGTTTTTCCAAGCAAATGCCAGCAGTGACATAATCGAAATTAATTCAAGATTATTTCTTTTCTTAATCAAACAAAATTTGTTAGCAATTGTATGCGGAAATTTCATATTTCATGCACAAATTTCAGTGCAGAAAGTATAATATTCCAATGCTTTTCAACATATTCGAACCAGAAATCAAAATTTTTAAATGACCTAATAAAAATGCAATTTAGGCGTCTTTAATGCCAACGGCAGCATTGACGCCCGCGAGTTGCTCCCGAGCAAAGCGAGTAGTCAATAGCCTACTTCACTCCCTTCGTGAATAATATATTATTTGGAGATATAAATTAAATAAAAAATGTGAAAATTTCATAAATAACCAATGACAGACTATAAATAATTCAAATTTTCAAAAAAGGAAATATACCTAGCTAATTGCAAGCTCTCTCAGATACATTTTATATAAGTATTCTATCCTATAGAAAAATTCAAAAAACTAAAATTTGAAAATCGATTTTTGGTCATAAAACCAAAGAAAATCGATAAATAGCTAAAATAAGTTATGGGCTTAAAAAAATCAATTAAAGAAAAAAACATTAGTCTTGTCCGACTAAAATTGGACAGTGTTCTCGACATACGAACTGAAAGTAAACACACACTTTTAGTTTAAAACCTGTTATTGAATATTTTTCCTACAAATTTTTTTCACCTCTCGAAAGCTGCCTCTATGAGGAATCAAAATAATGGTAAAAATACGACTCCGCAAAAGCGTTGGAAATAATGTACATATACCAAATGTTTTTAAAGTTTTCAATTTTCATGTGTAGAATAAAAGATTTATGATAATATCATAATTCTTTCATAAATTTTAAAAATGTTGCGTGTTTATTTTCTTTCTTTTAAATTTGAATGCTTTCAGGAATCGAAATTTAAAGAACTTTTCAATATGATAAAATTAAAAATTTGTGGCAAAACCATTACAGCGACTTTTTTTAGACAGTTTTGTACATCCCCAGGCTGCGCCCTGCGTGGCGCACTAATATGGATTACAGGACTTGTTTTCTATAGGTTGCCTTGAAGATTTTACACTCAGTCTCAATTATGTGCTTCGCAGGCTATGCTAATAGCAGCAATAAATAATTTTTTGTAACACATGCACGATTTTCGCCGTTTTTCGGCCTAAAAAGAGGTCCTAAAGTAACTCTTTTTCGATCGACGAAAAAAATAGTATATTACGTAACTAGGGAGGTAAAGAGTTGGCCAGTCCAGAGAACGTGGAAATTGCCACCCCAGCCGAAGGCGAGGGTGGCAAACATGTGCTCTGGGGTGGCCCTCTTTATCCCCGTGTTGCATATACGATTTTTCACCATACCCGGGCCGAAAATACCACATTCGCGTTTTTGAGCAGAGAGCGAAAGTGGTACTTTCGGCCAGGGTATAGTGAAAAAATAGTACATTACGATACGTGTGACTTAAGTGGCCCATTATTGCACGGCATGAGGTTAGCGCCCGAGCGTAGCGAGGGCAATAATTCACGTCGTGTGATGGGCCACTCAATTCATAAGTATCGTATATTATTTTATAGCACGTTTACCTAAGTCCGCTGCCACGCTTATTCGTGCCTTAAGGGGGTGCCATAGCCGTATCATTACCGACTGAGTAATTGGCACAGTTTCAAGCTTATTAAAAATAAAATACGTAAAATAAGAAAAAAATCAAGAGAACACTTCGCTGTGGTTTTGAACATTCTATCACCCAGTAAAAGTTTGAAGTCGAAATATTAAGTGGGCAAAAATTTTGAACAAAACAAAATTCGGTTTCGTTCAAAGTTTTCGCAAAAACAACTTGATATTTCGACTGCAAACTTTTACTGGTTGATAGAACATTCAAAATCGCAGCGAAGTGTTCTCTTGATTTTTTGAGATTTTACGTATTTTTTTTTTTAATAAGCTTGAAACTGTGTCAATTTCTTGGTCGGTAATGGTAGGACTATGCCACCCCGATAAAGTTTTTATGTAAATCGATATCTCTATACGAGTTAAGGTGGCTTCACCGCGAGAATTGGTCACATTAATAAAATTTGTTTACACTCGTTTGTTCACATGTTATAATGTGAAAAACGATATCACATAATAATATGGTTCATAAAGTAACAAAAAAAAATTTTTTTAACGAAATTTCATTATTGTAAAAGTAGATATCGCCGATTAAAAAAAAAGTTCAACAAACAATATAAATCTTTTTTATTTTTGATCCGATTCTAAATTGGAAGGGCTCATTTAATTTAATATTAAATTAATATTAAATTAATTTAATACAATAAATTAAGAAATGAAATCAAGAATGGAAATTTTATTTAACATTATATCCTCCCGAAATACTGAAATATTTTATATTCAAGTGAATAATGCATATTACATGTATTTATTAAATAAAATTAATTCCTTAAGCAATCATAGATGATATCTCGGAAAGGATCTTCATATTAAATATCCGGTTTTCTAACTGCTCACAAAACTTGAATGTAGCACCATCTATCAAATTAATGACTTTCTGAAAACGGCTTACGACCGATTTGGCTTTCATAAACATAATTTCATGTCGGTTGACCTAGCATCAGCGCTGCGAGTGGTCGATTTGGAACATTACGTAGGGCAGTAATTTGTATCCGTGAACACTGATGTAGGTACAAGAAATGAAAGTACATGAGTGTGGATACAAAATACCATCCTCCTTCGGAGCGCTTTTACTGGTTTTATCAAGGCGAATTTTCTGATACTTTATGTAACTTTTAGAAATAAAATAAAACATATTAAATATTTATTGTTTGATAATATTACGAATAGTTCACATTTCCACCTGATTAAAGGACGGTTTTCACCGAATCTACGATTTTTACGAATTTTGACAGTGGGTCACAAAAAAAAATTGTCAGGATGCATTGTTATTTCACAGTTACAGACTGCACTGTAATTTTCAACATTAATTTCTTGAAAATTTTTGCGGAAAGGAGGATCAAAATCTGTACCTATAGGCGCTCGTCTCTCTGCTATCCTGTCACCACTGAGATTGTTACTTTCTGACTGTGACTTCTCGCAGGCGGAATCGGAGCTGCTCTCGGAGTCACGTCGTTCACTGCTCAAATTTGTGTCACAGGGTGTATCCTCTTCTGTGCTCGGCGACTCCTCGTCCTCCGGCCAGTTGATGTCCTCGTCGATATTCTCGTCGATGTTTTCGTTGTTGGCATCGTCGGCATTGCCGTTACCACGGTTTGGCTGGATGACGGCGCGCACGAACTGCAGGGTGGTGCGCAGATTTTCGCCGGGCGGCCCGTCCACATTGAGGAGCAGCCTAGTCCTGTGGATCCGCGCTTCCTCGTCGTCGTCCGATGGATTCTCGTCGGACTCCTCGAAGATGGGTATGAAGAATTGGCGAAGGGCCAGGTGCGGCGGGCTCGGTCGGTAGCGCTCTGTGGTGATGGGTTTGCGCGTCTCCAGGTCAGCGTGCTCCCGCCAAACGTTCTGTCGTAGTCGACGCCGAATTTTGCCACGACAGAGCTCTTGCAAGGTGAGCGGATCACAGTTGGCTGAAGAATAAAATTTAATGCATCATTATTGAATATTGGTTAGTCTAATGATCATGGCAATGATAGCATTTGTTTAATAGATAGATATTTTTTCAGAAAATATAATATGGTTGGAAGTATTTTTCAAATACGATATTGTGAATTCCGAACTAACCGGATTAATAACACAAAAATTATTAACATTAACAACAAATTTCAGAAAAATCTAGACAAGTAAAAGTTTTAAATAGATTGCTGAAAATTATAATTATTAACTTGAAAAATAAAATTCTGGAAGATGTGAAATATATATACCTATAAGATTTTTAACTTGTCCAATTAAGTAATGATTTTTCTGAAGTTTTATTTTCGACATTTGAATTGATAGAAAAAATGGTTTTTGAAATATTTATATCATATATTATAAAACATAGTTAAATGAAGATATTACAGCTTTTTGCTGTACTTTTTTTTTGCAGCAATTTAAAGTATAGCAAAATCCATGAGTAATATTTAGATCATGCTGTACTGAACCTGTTTACTGAATGAAAAGTTCATGTTAGCTATACTAGAAGCTTTTTAAAATATTTTTTAATCAACACTAATATCAGGAGAACTTTCACAAAATACTTATTAATTGTTAATTTTTTTCTATATCTCACAGAAAAACGCATTATCAAATCTATAATATGCAAATAAATAAAAAAAAATCTTTTAACAAATTTATTGATTGTAGCAACATTTTTTGTGAATTTTCTTATCTAAACATTTTTTTTAAATTATGTAAGTTATGTTGTAATGAAAAGATTTAATCCGACATGACCAATTTACGATTCATCAATCTCTGATGTAGATGTTGTGAAATGAAAAATTTATAAAGCTTTTCTTAATAATATATTTGACTACTTAACACACAGAGTATAAAAACATAAAATTCACACACATGATAAATATGATTTGCACGAGTGTACTATTACATTAATAACGATAATAGTAATATTCATTAAAAGGAATTGAGTCTAGAAATATTTTTGACTCTAGTACTTTTAAAACATAAAGTGATTTTTGACTTACATTATAGCTACGATGATTCTGTTTAATTAAATTAACCCTTTGAGGCGCGAATTTTTCATAGAAAATTGCATTTATTTTTGTTATTAATTTGTCACTAATAATAATTATTGAACAATTTCATAACTAATTATGATCTTTTAGCCCCTATTAGGATCTTAGCAAAGTAGAGAATGGAAAATGGTAGCTAAATTGGATATGTATCGTATACAAATAATAAAAACCTGTTAGGATTTAGGTGGGTTACTGGTGATCCTTTAAAGGATAAGGGATTTAACTGTACCACAGTTTTTTTTGTAAAAATAATTTAGTGTAATAAAGATAAAATTCACCTTTTATGAACATAATTTTTTATAACCATATATAACTTACGTAAATGGCAGGTTAATTCATTTGACGATACTATTAAATTGGCAAATGATACTGGCAGCATAGTTTCATGTTCCCATGTGTTTTCATCGATTCTCTTAGCTTTAACTAAATGGTCTCTGTAAGGCATTACTAAAATGCCACCAACTTTGACAAATTCCTTTATTAAAGCTTCGTGACTTTCTGGACATGTTGCACCACAATAAACTCTGTCATATCGTCTTCCTGGTGCTACACTAAGACAGTTTCCTGTAGAAAGGAAAGAAGTATACAGCAATTTCTTAGCATATTTTAATTCATTTGGTAACATTTACTGTAAATCTTACCTTGAACGAAAACTGGTTCACAAAAATCAAATTCATCTAAGGCAAGAGATTTCTGTTTGAATTCATCAAGTCTATCATAAGAGTACCTTACACAATCTTCATATAGCTCAATACCATGATTTACGCCACTTTGAGCTATATTAACAAAATTCAAATAATTTATATATATAGATTCAAAGAAATATACAAGAAGTATATAAATATAAATATTTTTATTGTAAAACTTATAAATATTACACCATTATTTTAAGATGAAATTACTCACTTAACAACAAGCCTGCCATTGTACTAAGGTAACCAGTTCCAGAGCCTAAGTTTAAAAAACTTAGACCAGGCTGTAATGCAAGTTCTTCCATAACTTCGCAGTAAATGCATGGTGCTGACAGATGTATATTGCCATGTTTCCAAGCAAAGTCTTTATAAGCACTTTCTCTGTGAGATGAAAGAAAATAATCTCCTCTATCTACAGCTCTAAACACTTGCTCAATTTTTTTGGATCTAATATAGCCAGAATCCACAAGATTGTCCACAAGTTCATCGTTGTCTTGACCATTGCTAAATGCACCTCCCATTTTTGTTCGAAATCACAGCTGACTCTTATATAATCAAACAGCACACTGTATTCGTCAATCACAATTTGAATGAACACATTTTAATTTTCTGATAACTAATACGTGATTCGTTGACTCATATCTAAAATATATAAACATATATATGAAATAAAGGCAAAATTTTATTGTTTGATATTAATTTTAGCAAATCAACAAAATTTTCAAATTAGTACATTTATTTTTAATGCATTTGTTTCAAGTATATCGGTTCTATCCATTGTGCTTGCCAATAAAAATAAATACTGTAATAGTTGCGAATTTCATTATGTTAAAATAAATCAATAAATTAAAATAAAGGAACAAATATTCTGTATCAAAAGAATTTACAAAGGCTGATGCTATTTGTACGACAGATTTCTTATACTCAGAAAAGAAAAAAAAAAATTCAACTAACATTATAAAAATGATAAACACTCTAACTACTACTTCATAACCAGATATTTCATTTGGAAACTTGATCACAATGAGCTAACATAAAATAATAAGCACTTAATTGTCAATTTTTCAAAAGAAATGTGTGCTAACTCCTTGTCATCACAAAAACGCCCTATAACCAAAAATGCAGATTTCACAATCCAGACGGGTCGACAAAAAGTTTCACAGACAAAACAAGTCATGAATAAAGAGTACTCGCGTCTCCTTTGCTATACATACTAAAAAAACGGAAAAGTTCCTGCACAGACATCTACAAGACGAGACACAACTCGAAAGCCCACCACAGATGTTAGCCCATCTGTGAAAGCGAGGCTCGCGCGCGCAGTGTTTACATTCAGCGTCTGCATGTTTTGCTACGCGACATCGCCACTGATGGCATGAGAGAACCCGTCCCAGCAGGAATAAGTATATAACTCGCCATCATTGCGTGCAAGCACAGGCGAGAGAAAAAGTAATGCGAAACTAAACTATCTATAAGCATATACTGCGTGTGCCCTTGCCACTCTATCTTGTCATTGCATGCATGATTGAACGAAGCCCTCACATAGCTCACTCGCCGTTACATAAAACGATCCAGTCTACCTATATACCTACGGTTTAAAGGAAACTGCTGCTACTCTGTGGTACTGCGCTGTTTCTGTACACACGGATTCCCTGCGCGGAGCGACAGCTCGACGACACGTAACCGAGCGCATTAAAAATAGATCGATTTACGATGCACTCTCTATGCGTAGCAAATCTGTCTCTCTCTCTCTCTCACTCTTCTCTCAGATCGTTCCTTTTTCTGAGTAACTATGTGCCTCTCTCTTTAACTCTCGAAACACAACGGGAAAAAAATCAAAACGAAAATGGAGGCGGCGATCGAGTGTTGATGGCGGAAATAAATAATGTGTAAGTATGTGTAAGTACCTTTCACTAGCGAAGTCAACTTCAGAGATCATCAGCGTACCTATTTACTGCTGTAACTGTTTTTGAGACATGGCCCGATGTTTTTGTTATTGTTGATGTTATCGTTGCCCTCGACTCGATAAAAAGTGTCGCTGCGCGCGAGCGCATCAGCTGATAACAGTGCACACCACTGGTTCCGTGACGCTCTCTCACTTTCCTTCTTCTTATACGTATTTAAGTATATCCGTCTCCCGTCACAACTGATTCAAGACACGTCGGACAAAATCGTTCCTTTCTCGTCGTTGGCCTCTCCTCGTTCTCACTTCAGTCTTTCGCGCGATACTCATATGTCGTGTACTTACACGCTGTGCCTATATGTTTACACGTATAGCCAACAACTACAACAGTTTTCTGCTCTGCTTTGCTTTCCTGTTTCTATCCAAGAGATGCATGCACGATTATGTATCTCCGTCTCTGTCGTGCGCGACCCACGATTAAGTATAGGTTAGGTCGCTACTCAAGACTCGCAGCTCCCCTCGCTCGCGCACGTTTCTTTTGTTTCGGTCTCGTTCAGTGAGGAAGGTTTGTGCCAAGATATAGGTATACCTAGGTATGGTTTAGGGTTCTTTTCGTATCACATTCTGATTATTCGGAGAGTCCAAAGAGGAGAGCGGAGGAAGACGAGGCAAACTATTATACTATGTATTATTCTTGTGTGGGTTGTTTGTAAAATATATGCATAGATTTAGCAGATGGCTCGATTATTCTAGAGTACAAAATTTATTAATAAAATTAAAATAACATAAATTAAATATTGCCTTATATTGTAAGCTTCATTGCATTTCGACTTTTGTTCAAACAAAATGTTTCTTACAATATACTTGAAATTTCATTTTACGTACTCTCCTCCTCAGGGCATATAAAGTTAACAAACGGTAAACATGGCAAACGGAACAAGTAAACGGTAAACAGGGCATAAAAGTAAACAAACGGTAGAATTTAACTTTATATGCCCTGAGGAGGAGAGTAAAATTCACGCTCGAAACGTCGGCACAAATAAAGTATTTTGCCTAATAACTCGTTCGTTGAGGTCCATTATTTAAAAAAAAATATCAGGTCTTAGGTATGCAAATGTAAATTTTTACCAAGTAGATACGGCAATGAAAAAGTTAGCTTGATCGTAATAAATGCGCATTCTGTACTACACATTACGAGCATTTAATCGTATCTTAAAATCAAATATTCGCGCCTTCCACATGCGCAATACGATTCATGCGCGCGTCGGTAGTACAACTACAAACCTAAGAGAAAAAAAAATTTTTTTGATCGAAAATAAAAATTTCATTCTCAATAAATTGTAAAGTAGTGTTATATACGTGAAAATGGTTTTTAATGCACATTTGAAAAACGTTTTCAAGTACATACGGTCTTCATTAAGGTTTCATTACAAACTATTATTTTGGTAGGTATGATAGGTCTCCAGACTATCCTATATTATCACTGTTCATATACATTTAACTTCCATCTTCTTTTCGACTACACTCTAACGAGTGAGGAGTCCCGAAACACTGTCATTAGAAAACATTTGACGAACATGCGCATAAAATCTTTGCTTGCCTAACAACGTGATGAGAATGTATACATACAACGTCAAAATTGTCAAAAATAAACTTACAGATCATGAACCCATTGAATGATTTACTCTCGCGCCCAATACTATCGATAGAAAGCTCATGATAAATGACAGTAACAGAATATGTTAGAGAATAGAAATGTTTTATATATTTCATTCATTTTTTTTTTGCTTCATCAAATTTAATAAAAAATTATTGCTTATTAGGAAAAACGTAAAGTTATACTACTCATAGAGAAAACACTTTTCGTTAAATTGTATAAAATAATAAACAATATTGTAATTTAAGGTAGTTCTCTAATATGCGTTATAGTTTGTGCGCTCAGCGAGAGCACAAACTATACCATACGCAAGCCATACGCGTCGTTCTGTCTCTCTCGCTCTCATGCATGTCGTCTGCTATTTGTGTTTATAATCATTCATATCTTTTTAAAAAGGTCAGCTTGACACATATTTGATAAACTTAAAAGAAAGATCTGAATTTTATATTTCTTAAGCTATGTTTTTCTTTTTGAAAACCCACTTTTTTATCAAGTAATACTATATTACTTCCTGTTATGGCGTCATTTACACTCAATGTAAAAGTAACCATTTTCAATAATTTTTTTTCTTGAAAAATAGGTCGGCAACCTATATTTTAAAAAATAAAGAAAAATTATTTAGATTTCAAAGAACACGCTAAAATTTTGTTACTTTCGAAACCCAGTTTTTGATATATTAGAGAACCACCTTAAACATGATTAAAAAATTATAGCTGTCTAATTAACGAATGCATTAGATAGACCATAAATAATCTAATATCAATATCGCTGTATTATATGGTCAATAATGATCACTGGATAATAACGTTATTAAAGCAATAAAATTTCGCTATATATCATTATACAATTGTTGGTGTTTGTTGGTGAATGTTGCTTCCTTGCAGAGGAATCTTTGTAATTGTGAAATAAAAATTTATGAAATAACACGATATAGAAATGTTTTCTGAAATTTGGAGTCGACAGTCGAATACATCTATTTTTAGAAAAATTAAAAATTTGATGTTAGGTAAGTATATAGTTTTTTTAGAGTTCGTCACGGCGATTGAAACTTTTCTCGATAATGTTATTATTTATTACAATAATCTTTGATCTGTGATACAAAGGAAAACTGCTGTTTTAAACATGTTATTAACATTTTATATCAATAGGTGAAAATAATAAAAGATCTTTTAGAAGACTAGATGGCGACACCGTGGGGATAGGGAGCATTCTGCGAGATCTTCCCGAAATCCGGATACACACACATTCATACGGGCATTTTCTAAAAATAAGGTAATGTATTTCGATTCCTGATGTTATAAACAACATTTCGATCATGTTATCGCGAAAAATTTTGGTTTTACTATCACAAATCACAAAGCTTCCCTTTGAAGAAGAAAAAATTGTTGATAGCTAGAATTATTCTTTATAATTAGCTATATGTATAAATATATATATGTGTGTGTGTGTGTGTGTGTGTGTGTGTGTGTGTGTGTGTGTGTGTGTGTGTGTGTGTGTGTGTGTGTGTGTGTGTGTGTGTGTGTGTGTGTGTGTGTGTGTGTGTGTGTGTGTGTGTGTGTGTGTGTGTGTGTGTGTGTGTGTGTGTGTGTGTGTGTGTGTGTGTGTGTGTATAAGTATATATATTATATACATATTTCTAAATGTTATATATATATATCATTTAGAAATATGTATATAATATATATTTTATATAAAAATATATTTTTTTGAAATTTTTATTAATTACTAGCCAAATCCATGCGCGCTGCGCGCGCTATATGTACTTTTAATTTATTCCTTATAACTTATAAGCTAGAAATCTTTTTCTTTTAATTTTGATGCATCTTTAATAATTGATATAATACTGTAGTACATTTACTCTTAACGAATACAAAATTTTGTATATTATTGACATAATTTATTCTAATATTAACATAATTAATTCTTCTAAGATTAAAACTTTGCTTATTGTTTTAAATTTTACCGTGCAATTCAATAACTAATCGTATTGTGTTTTGAAATACTTTTCTACTTCTGGCCATCACTTTAACAAATAATTAAAACATGTTATTTATTTTTTTAAGCAACCAACATTAACTTGATTATTATTTATTTAATACTTTTCACTTTAATCATTTTGATTCCAATAAATATTCCAATAAATAATGCCTAATTATCAAATAAAAATGCATATTTAATTTTAAATTCTCGCGCCTTTTATCCAAGAACCAATCACTAATCAAATCTATAGAGGCTTCACTTCTTCCGGTCATCACTTTTTTAAGAAGGGACTTCCTCAAATCTGTTTAGGTATTTTTAATGTGATAAGATATATTTTAAATATTCATGTATATAATTATCTTAAATTATTCTATGTTTCAACTTATTAATTAACCTAAACAAGGTGTGTATACCAACAACTTAAAAAATTTTCTACTATTTCAAAGTTTTCTAGGTACTTATATTAAAAACTTAATTTGATGTAAAAATATTAATTATTGGAATTAAGAATTGACAACGGTTATTTAATTATTATTAAATTATTACCCAGATAGTAAGAAACGTTTGAGAAACTTTTCTGAAACGATTCACTGGAAGCGTAGAGACGGTCCCCCTATTGAGCAGGAAACGTTTCGATGACGTTTCAGAAACGCTGAAATGTCCGACTTGGTTGCATGGTCAAGTTGCAGAAACGTTTCGGAAACCGGAGCTGGAAACGTTTCTGCAACGTTTCTACAATAAAATTATAATAATTTACATTATCAGTTATTAACACTGATATTACTTCACAAAGTATTGGATACGCTTTACTTGAGTAGACGTCCCTTATACAGGGTGTTCTAAAAATACCGGGACAGTTGGATTACTCTTCAGTAAACCATTTTGGGGAAAAACGTCAAACACAGAATTTGGAAGAGGGGCGGCGGGGGGGGGGGGGGGTGTATTATAGGACTCGGACAAGGTCACCGTCGAGTACCGCAATTGCCCTCTCCGAAAACTTCTGTATTTAATTTTTTTTTCCAAAATGCTTTCATAAAAAGTTATCTAGCTGTCCCGGTACTTTTTGAATACCCCGTATATCTTGGAAACTTTTTTTCTTTTATAAAATGAACTATGCCATCTATCGGCGGGTCGGATATCGAATACTTTACAATCTAAATATTTTTGTATATGGTTAACAAACGTTTCTAAGATGTTTTCCTACAACGTAACCTTGCCACCAAATCAGACATTTCAACGTTTTTGAAACGTCGTCGAAACATTTCTGGCTCAATAGGGGAACGTTCCTACGTTTCCAGTAAAACGTTCTAGAAACGATTCTCAAACGTTTCTTGCTATCTGAGTATTATGGTTGCGTTCGACTGAGGGGAACGTTTCCTACGGGGCAATGCACATAAGGGAGAATGTACATAAGCGCCGCGCTGCGCTGCGCCGTCTTACGCCGCGCTGCGCTGCGCGGTTCTCTGCTTGCGCTGGTCCATAGTTCCGTTTCTATATTCCATTGCTAATGGTACAATTCTATAGATCTATGTTATACATCTATCATTTTCATGGTCATGATCATGATTGAAGCCAAAATAAAAAAAATTAGAAAAATGTATAATTTCATTAAAGTTATTGAAATTGTTAACAAAATTAAGAAAAAAGAAACAACAATCTTGTAGAAGGTGGTGGGTTCGACCACATTTAGCAACACCTCAACGAAATATTCATAGTGCTTATAGCACTTTATTTAAATATTTTGCATTAAAGGATCATGAAGAGTTTAATAGATTTATTAACATGAGTTTTAATCAATTTCATTATTTATTTGAACTGGTTAAAGAACATCTCATTATCGCCCAATTCCATCTTATTCATCAATAGCTTCATTTTCCAAAGTTCTAATCAATTTTATAATTCATAGTATATCATATCAATTGGGTCTTGTGTTTTCTTTCTCGGTTTAAAATACTTTTGTTCTTAAACTGTCCGTGATATAAACTATCCCTTCATTTATTTAACTTTTCATTTTGGAGCATATACACATCGTCCGTGATTTATAAATATCATAGACATGCAACTGCTCATTTTTTTGTAAGAATATACGAATGGAACGGAACGGCAGAGCTAAGCTTCAGCGCAGCGGCAGCACGGCGCAGCGCAGCGCGGCGCTTATGTACATTCTCCCTAACGGAGATAGTGCAATAGGTTCCGTGCTCTGCTCCGTGCTATGCTCTCATGTGCTGGGTTCCGTCTCTTTATCGTCTGCGCGTGCCGCTTTAGGCACTACGCGGTTCCGCTACTGTTCCTGTTACATTCCGAAAATCCAAATACCTATTGAAAATTTAGGGTACCTCATCTTTAACATTTTATTATCTATGAAATTATAGATTTTGGGGCATATGTTTATTAATTTTGACACAAATTACAAAATATTATAGATAAGATACACCACCTTAAATTTTCAAAAGGTTTTTAAATTTTCGGAATGCAACATGAACCGTGTAGAGCGGCACGCGCAGACGACAAAGAGACGAAACAAAGCACAGAGCATATCAGGGAACCTATTGTACTATCCCCCTAAGCGCCGCTCTGCTCTACTCTGCTCTGCTCTGTTCTGTTTGTTCTGCTCCAACCCGGTCCAATTTCAGTTCAGTTCCGTTTTTAAGCGATTTTCCCTTTACTTGTTTCAGAATTCTGGAACGGAGTAAGCGGAACGGAGCAGAGCACAGCGAAGCGGAGCAGAGCGGAAGGCGCTTATGTACATTGCCCCTACCATCGTACCCCTATCGTACTCTCAGCGTGTTTCATCCACTGTGATGACATTTTAATGCACGTGTATATTTACAATCTAAACCAATCAACGCGCATTAAGGTATCATCACACACAGGATGGAGCACGCTGAGAGTACGATAGGGGTACGATAAATTTTCTTTTCAAACATATCCGATATCAGCAAAAGCAACTTCCAACTGGGTTTACGGCCTTTCCTCAATGCGAGTGACAACGGACAAGTTACATGTCCGTTGTTACACGAACAAAATTTTGTTGTCCAATATCTACGCAATTCAAAATCAATGGTAGAAAAAGAACAGACGAAAAGTCTACCATAGGTTTTTAGGGCTCGGACACTTAAAAAGGAACAGATAAAAAGAACAAGAATTACATGGGTTTCTATATCTATATATACATCTTGTTCCTTCTGTATCTCGCTGTTCCTCATATATATAGATATAGAGACCCATGTAATTCTTGTTTTTTTTTATGGGCTATGACACAGAAAAAGGAATAGCACACAGGTATAGGATTTAACATGGGTTACTATATTTATATATACAAGGAATAGGTAAAAGGAACAACATTTTCTCATATGTATAGATATAGTAACCCTATACCTTAAATCCTATACCTGTGTGCTGTTCCTTTTTCTGTGTCATAGCCCTATCTGTTCCTTTTTAAGGGGGATTGTACATAAGCGCCATTCTGCTCTGATCTGATGTGCTCTGTGCTGTTCTGCTCAAACCCGGTCCAATTTCAGTTCAGTTCCGTTTGTAAGCGATTTTCCCTTTACTTGTTTCAGAATTCTGGAACGGAGCAGAGCAGAACAGAGCGGAACGGCGTTCATGTAGATTGCCCCTAAGGGCCTTCACACAGCTCTGAGGAACAGATATAAAGTACAAGAATAACATGGGTTAGTATATCTATACATACGAGGAACAGCGAGATACACAAGGAACAAGAGTCTTGTTCCTTGCTGTTCTTCGTATATATAGATATATAACCCATGTTATTCTTGTACTTTATATCTGTTCTTCAGAGCTGTGTGAAGGCCCTAAAGGGCGCTACAGGCAAAAAGAAAAAGCAAAAGCACAGGAACAGATATAAGAATAACATGGATATGTATATCTATATATATGAGGAACAGGAATAGCTAGGAGATGTTCCTCATATATATAGATATACTAACCCATGTTAAATCTTATATCTGTTCCTGTGTCTTTTTGCCTGTAGCGCCCTTAAGTGTCCGAGCCATTAGTCACTCTTTTTCTACCATTGGTTATGAATTTGGTAGATATCGAACAACAAAATTTTTTTCGTGTAACAACGGACATGTAACTTGTCCGTTGTCACTCGCATTGAGGAAGGGCCATTGTAATTTGCTTTCCTAAAATCAAAGAGATTAATTCCGAAACTGTTTCCATATTGACTATTCCATATCGATTAGTTTATTTGGCTTAATGGTGTGCTGTGACCTTTGTTTTTCAAAATCCTGAATACCTAAATTATCAATAAAAATACAGACACACAAAAAAATCGTGTCTGAACTATGCATGAAAAACATGTTTTCTTATTATACGTATTTTGAGGTGTTGAATCCAAATCTAAAGTCAAAATACATGATTTTCCAGGCCGATTTTCTTTAAAGACCGTTTTTTATCAGGAAATCATGGAAACCAGCAAATGCGCATTCTAACGAGATAGTCTGAATGCTTTTACCTCGTTTTCAGGATTTCTTAATAATAAAACGGGATTTAAAGAAAATCGGCATGGGAAACACTGTATTTCGACTTCAAGTATGGATTCAGTATCTCAAAATACGGAAGAAAACACGTTTCTCGTGCCGAGTTCTAACTTTTTTTTCGCGGGCCAGCTGTGTAATTCTCTAAATCAACCAAGTTTCGTATAATTAACTCACTACTATCATAATTTTAATCTTACGTTATTATCTTCAAAAATGACCAATGAAGCGCCACAAATGAAAAAAGAAAAACTTAAAGGCATATAATTAAGTATTAGGAAAGCCTACACGCGGCATGTGAATATTAATGTGTGTAGCACTCCGCCAGCTGCTAACTTCAAGCAGATCTGTAGAAAAAGCCTGGCCTGGGCGCGATTCATCCCGTGATATATCCCTTCTTTCTTTTCATAGCTGAGCTCTCTCTCTCTCTCTCTCTCTCTCTCTCTCTCTCTCTCACTAAGTACTCGTGGGCATTGGGCGACGAGCACGAGCAGCGACTCAGCGAGAAAATCCCCGAGGCGCATGCGTAGTGCGAATTCCAACATGCGCGCGCGTACTACACGGGTTGTCCGCACAGTGTGCACGCTCTATAGAATAAGCGACTATACTAACCACACGGCAGTACGGCACGCGCTCAGCGTTAAAAAAACACTGCACGTCGTGCGAGTAACTACGATGCGTGTTCGACCGAGGCCGACTGAAAACTTTGAAACTGTATCGTGTGTGGCCCTTTAAAAATTTGGAAAGAAAGTGCGGTGTCCGCGCGAGCCCTCCAGTGTGTGACACAGAGTGCGAACGCATGCCGGCCGCTATATACATATAGAGGTTCGGCCAGTGCATCCGCGTGCGCCTATACCTATCTCGCGCTTTTGCACGAGGAACAGTAGAGCAAGTGTGAGAGAGACATCGAGAGCGAGAAGAGGGAGAACCGCTGCCAGGAGAGGAGAGCCAGCGTAGCTTGATCCCGCGGCTGCGCTATATGCGTTTTCCCGCATCGACCGGATATCGATATACTTGTAATAATTACATCTTTGATTTTTAATAAAATAAAGAGCAAAGCAAGATTAGCAAAGATCGGGGGAGGAGGCGCAACGAAAGTTCGCCGGGCGGGCGCCGCTACTGAACTTGCAGTGAGTATACCTTATGCCTATAGGTTTATTTTCACACGTTTTAAAACGCTGTGCTCTCGAAGCGTCTTCGCGCGGTGCACCGCTAATTGGATAACCGCGGGATGATCGATGCACAGATTTCTCCCCTTCCATTCCCGAGCTCCTTCAATGTTTCTATATTCAAATGAAAAAAAAAATCAAAGGATTCACATGCAGTTTTATTTCACGCGTTAATTATCATCCGCACACACCTGTACTGTCACACACTTGAGTTCCGCGCTCAACACACATTCACTCGTACAGGTCCTAGCGAAAGCCCATCATCCACTACGTAATGCTCCTTGAGGCGCGTAAAAGGGATCGCCGCGTGTTCTATACCTCTATCTACTCGCATGTGTGGCGTGCGTCACATTTACAGAGCCAGCGCTTCTTGCTCCGGCGGGGGAGTCGCGAGGGGAACGTCGGTCTGTATATAATAGCGGGGGAAAGAGGTGCCGGGACCTGTGCGCGCGCTCCGGCATTTTTCTTGCGCGTATATACATATATGAGGAAGAGTTATACGCAGACAGCAATAATTTTAGGTGCACAGTGCGCGAGAGAGGCCAAGTTATATGTATACCGCTGCAAAGTCGCGAGGCATCGCCCGTCGCGCTGCCGAGTTGCAGCATCCGCGCACGAATGTTACGGGAGGCGAGGAGGTCGCGGAACCGGGAGTAACGAGTGTCTGCGCATGTATATAGGTGCACGACGAGGTGCATGTAGAAAGGATTCGCATACAGTACGCGCCTATATAAATATACGTATATAGAACGCGCGCGCAGCGAGTTTTCACGAGACACTGGGATGTTTTGCGACTACTTTCTGGACTTACTGCGATGTACGGTGCCGCAAGTATGAGGACTTGGGGTTAAGTTCGGGACGGTGTAGAGCATTCTTTGTACTTTGCGAGGGAGCGCGCGTACAAGTTGTGCAGTGCGTCGTCGTACTTATCGCTGACCCGCACACGTCGTGCGCTTTTCCTGCCCACACGGCAGGGGCATCGTTTCGGAGCAGAAATACAATTATTGCAATTTACTGAGTGCGGGTATATAGTTCCGTAAGTTGAGTATTAAGTATATTTCATTTTTGTTAAGATTCTGGCATTCAATTTTTCCCATAATTCTTACACTATGATCCAGTTCTCTGATTGCTACATCGTAATCGATACAGGTAGTATTCATCAATCAGATATAGTTTGAGACGTGAACTTATATCGTCATTGTAAAGTTTTAGTCGATTAATTTCCAGTATTTCAAATATTATGTAGATTATTTTCATTCAAGACAAGCTCCGTAAATTTTACTGGTAGTTTAGGTTAGAATGTACTAAGCGATATGCGCTAAGTTTTCAGATATTCTTATTGATACAGCTACTTTGTTTGGGAAAGAAATAAATACTAAGACTATTTAGAATGTCTAATAATTTAACACAATAATGTACCAAAATAACATTCGAACAATATAATTTTATATTATACTGATAACTATAAAAATTTTTTTGTATTGACTTTATTTTTTAATTAATCTTAAATTATTTTATGAAAAATTAAATAAAGAAATTATTAGCAATGAACTGGACATATCATTGAACACATCACGTACCGAAATAATGAATGGCTTTCATAAATAACAAAACCATCACTAAACCCTTTAAAACATTGATTAACGTTCTCCAGTAAAATCTTAACTAATATATCTCAACAAAAAATCTCACAACCTTCCAAACAAAAACGTCAAATAAAATTTCAATCTGCACAAACCACAGCTTGTCCTGGTGTTACGTATATACTCTAAAGTTACGTCATGTTGTTCTTCTCAGCAGAGCAGCAATTTAAATTTCCCGCGCAAAAATATTTACAACTCGAACACCTGCGGGAACATTGCGACTTTGCGACTTGACGGCAAGAGCAATTGCTTATATCTTATCGACATTTGCCTTGACGAGATCATTTGCAAATTTATCTGAGGGGGCTAAAGTCAAAAAGCGTGCACGATTCAGCAAGCGCGATACGCGCGTCTTGCGCAGCACGACCTTGGGGGCGCAAAGCGCGCGCGCGCGCTACAGATCGATCGCGCCGCGCGGGAGGGGGGAGACTCGCTGGCGTCCAATTGGCTGAGCGTCGGCAACGCGGCGTCGCTTGCGGTGGAAACAGAACCGAGGAACATCGAGGGGCACAGATATGTGGACATGTATCTATACACTCACTGCTTTCCTAATTATTTTTAAAGGAAATTGTTGCAGCTTTTCGCGAGGTTCGCCGTTCGGATGAGTCGCGAAATAGGGGAGTTATAGTTTAAACTTCGTCGGTGAATGGGAAGTTCGTTGAAGGGAGCGGAATCCCATTGTTTTTTGGGGAGACCAGCGATACAGTTTCGTTGATATTAGAGGGATCACAGTTACAGTGGCTGGCCGACAAATAGTTCGTGGAGAACGGTAATGTAGAATGATTTTGCTTGCAATTTGTAATTTTACGCCTAGCTTGAGCATTTTTTTTCGTTTGTAGACAGCGTAAGGTTATTACAATGTATGTCTTTATAATTCAAAAAAGGATCATAAACTATTTAATTCTATAAAATTATTTACGAAAATACGTTTTTTACATTTCTTTTTCTATTTTTGTAATCGTAATAGATGTATTGTTATTTGCCTATGGAAATGTCAATTTTGGAGCAACTCAATACATTTACAATTTTCTAATATTATATAACATTTTTGAGAAATTTCAAATATTACTCTGATTTGGCATTTATATTTTGTTATACATAATGATAATGAGCAAACAAAAGAAACTTCTGTAAATGTAAATATTGCTGTCGCTTATTTAATTATTCAAGGTTTAAGTATAATAGACTTATCATGGATAACAGAAAATTAATGTTTTTTAATTTCGGAAACCGGTGCTGAATTTCGACGCTATATTCATGTAGTTCTGGCAAACCTAACCTAATTTCAGAATAGACTTTCACATTCTTATACTGACAGTGTATGTGTTATTTCGTATACGTATTATATGTTAAACCATTCAAACGTATCATAATAGTACAATACTATTCTTAAAATTAACGGCACATAACAATTTATACTTTTAATATATATAAATAATAAATTAAATATACAAGGGAAAAATATACAACGTACTATACATACAAGCTAGTTTTACACAGTTATAATATTTTATAGTACAATAATAATTTTTTTTTTATAAAACATATTATTCTCGGTTTTTTAATGTTGTACTCAAAATTTTTATAAGATTTACTACATACAGAGAATAGTTTTCTTTAAATATAAATGTACAAAAATAGGTATGTGCGTGGGTGTGTAATTGTGTGTAATCTCAAATTGTCCTACGTAATCCACGAACATTTAACGCGTAATCCCTATTACATCTAATGTTATATTTACTCAACAATTTCGGGAATAGCCCTAGCAAAGTATATTAATAAAAAAAACACAGTAACTAGAGACATAACAACCTGCAGAATGATTAAAATGTAGTTTTACTATGATCTGTGGAAACCATTGTCATATATACATATATAGATTCTATCACAGATTTCGCATGACAAAGAAAGCGCCCTCACATATACCGTACTCCCCGTTTACACAAGCGCGTGTATATCTATATTATTGAATTTCGTTGACTTGCATCGATGTGGTTCTGCCAGCTCATTTCAATAAGGTTCTGCCGATCGGAGTGCCCTCTATAATACGAAGCTTATAGCTCCTACATGTATATGTATTATATACATGGAACGCGCCACGAGCATGGATCTCTAAATTTCTTCTGTGTATAACGTACACTTTGACAATGTTAAATTGTGGTTGAAAGGCCTTGCGAATTTAAAACTTTAACAAAAACGTTGTACTGACAATACACGTTCATACACCTAATTTCTATAAATGTCTATTGCATTTCATAGAGCAGATTTGTACAATCAAATTTCTATAAAACTAAGTGCGTCATTACAGTGACTCTACCGTTCGGTGAACATTCTCTTACTGTGAATTACTTTCATTATCTTTCTATAATCATCGATATAAGCGTTCGCGACAAACACCTTCGACCGAACGTGCCAGCATGAGTGACTAATATGCGGAAACAGCCTCGCTGCTCCTATCTCTCAATTATTGCCGTTTCACTTCGCTATTCGTAAACAAGACCCTCCATTTTTCGCTGAGTTTGCGGAAACTGAAAACTATCGTAAATTAATTTTTTCTCCTCACCTAGGCAGGGCGTCTCTCGAGCCCATACAAAAATGCATCGTCGCAGGTATGTACGCATGTCCGCTCCCCCACTCGCTCTTCATACACAACTGCGAACGCATGTGTCGGCGATGTGCATCTATATATATATATCTGCTCCTCGACCGTCTCTCGCTCGTCAGCCGCCTTTGCACAGCATGAGCGTGTGATGCGCACGCGTATGTATCTTCGAATTTCGCGCGCTTTTCAACACGTATGCGTATAGAACAGATGAGAGGAGAAGCTGTGGCAACGTCGCGCGCGTTGCCTTCAGCGCTCGCAGGGAACGACGGCGCGCGACTGTTCCCTTACATGCCTCTCCTGCATATACACTTATAGGTGTATACGAGCTCCGAAATATAGTAGCAGCTCCGATCTGCGCGAACTTTGTATGCGCACTCTGAATCGGAATAGGATCTACTTTGTGTCGAATACTGATGTACAGAGTTCGCGGTTACGCATAAAAAATGGTGCAGAACGCAGATATGGACCAGATGCTGTCTAACTCATAACGCATATAGTCATAACACAAAGCGCACTTAGAAGCCGTCCCGCAGGATGTAGAAAAATCGATGTTTCGCTCGCTTTTCACGAAAACACCGACTCTGCGGGGAGTAAGCGAGTACAGCATTTCCGCCAGGGTGTGTGCACACATAGAGGATCGCGAGGCAGCGCGGGACATTCAAACGCGCGCTACACCTACTTCGCGTCACTCTATTGCGCCATGATCAGAGGCCGCGTGTATCTCCTCGTGCGCGCGATCGCGGCAGCATTCGACACACTTTTAATCTCGGTGGTGCGTGCCGTCCACGTGGGACAAAGTTAAAGTGCCTGTCCGAGTGGACGCGTTCCCTTTTTCCTCGCCGCGATATTAGCGCATGGAGCGATCGTATTTATTCCTATTATTACCTACCTATCCTCTCTATCCCTCTCTCTCTCTCTTTCTCTCTGTCTCTGCGCCTCGAGCGAGCGAGCGACGGCAGTGGAGCATCGATTTTCTGGCGACGCCGCGCGCGCCTACGGGGCGGAACCAGCATCAAGCGTCGTCGTCGTCGTTGATGCGTCTGATTCTTTTTCCTCGGTTAAACGGCCCGCGAGCTCTCCCGTGTTCTTGCGACACTTATATTTTCTGTTACGTTTCTGAACAGAGAGATATAGGTATACGCGCCGCGCAATATCTGATCGGAAGATGGCGTTATCTCGCTTCGAGATTGTATTATCTTGGCTAAAGATGATTCTACGTATGTACTTGTAGTATTCGTGCAGCATTTTATTGTGATGCTTTTATGTATACAGCAAAATCTCTAAATCTCATTGCGTTTCGTCTTGCGTGTGTAGATTTATGCTTCCATCTTCGTTACAAAATGACAATAATACTATAATAATTAATATAAGAGCAAGAATCGAAAATTGCTTATACTAAGCGTAAATGCGCGTCTCTATACCTATAAATAAATATTAGGAATGGAGACAATAAATATGATAATGAAACAAAAATAAATTTTTCATAGAAAAGTAATGTTTTAAAATATTAATTGACACACACACATACACACACACATACACACGCACACACACGCATACACGTACACACGCACACACGCACACGCACGCACGCACGCACGCACGCACGCACGCACGCACACACACAAATAGTATTTCATGATAATTTTTAGGTTATGAGTACTTCGCAGTACAAATTTTATTGAAATGCACATATGAACAAAAAAACTACACAAATTTATTTATTAAAAAAATTCATTTTTAAAGTTAAAATTACCTTTTTTGCAAATATAAACTACTTTAACGATCCGTCATCCTCAATTTAAAGAGGAAGAATGCAAACTAAATTATCTAATTTTAACAGTATTCTACTTGTTAGTCAATCGACGTGTAGTTGATGCATCCTTATGAAAATTACAATTCGCAAACTTTGTTATTGTAAATTGAGTGTTTTTATTAACAAAAGCACGAACAAACTTTAGATGTTGTGAAAAGATAACATTTTTGATTGATATTAATAAATACACATTGTATGATTATTATTGACACTCATAAAGTAAAAGTAAATACACGTTGCAAATGTCTATTATATCAAAATTTTATGGATTAACCACCTTTAGTAAATGAATTATTAAAACGGTAGACCAGCTGCTTATGATGTCACTCTATCCTTTTTTTAAAGTAATTAAATTTCTCAATAAAAAATTAAAAAATTTTATTTCATATAAAAAAATAATCGCTCCTCTTACTCGAACAGTATCCACGATAATATAATTCACTTACACAAAATATTATATTTTTTCCAACTAACTTATTTTTTTAGTATACAAGGATTAATTATAAATAAGGATTCCTTTTAAGCTGACGAAACAAACCTAGTGCGAATCGCCCCACGCACTTTTTTTTAGCAAGGGTTTAAAACAGACATCGTGTCGTCAAAACTAATTTAAATAATAAATTTCTATATAAAAAACACTTATTGTAATTGGAACATGTAATTTGTATTTTTTTATAACTAAAAATAATGTTATCAATAATATACGCAGAAATCAGTAATTAGAAAGCATGGTTACGTAATTAGTAACATGACTGTGCAATGCACAGTAACAGGACTGTGTAATACAACGTTAAGAGGGCGTACAAAAATAAAATTTGCTAAACTAATAAATCATAAAGTAAAATATAGGTTATATTTACTTTGCGATCGCTGCGTTAAAGTTCAAAATCGTTTATTTATTTCAATTGAGAATCGTGAAAGAAAAAGTGGCCGACAACTAAATTAAATGACCGACAACTGATGCTTTTTTACCCTTATAAAAGATTTTTCTCGAAGGTTCGGATGAGGGGGTGTAGAATACCGGCCTCTATTATGCGATCTAGGGGTGTCGGACTGTTCGAAATTCGAATTACTCGATCTGAATTCTCGACTCGACAAACTCGAGTCGAGTCGAATCCATTACTCGAAAATACCGAACTACTCGAACTTCAAGCGAATAGTTCAAAATGATCGAACTGTTCGACATAATCCAACGGTCTGAAGTGATCGAACTGTTCATAGTCCGATTGAATAGTTCGAAAAAATCGAACTGTTCGAAATAATCGAACTGTTCGATATGATTGAACTATTTGAAGCCCGGCTTCTAGCATTTTTCTCTATTATGCGTATCTAAATAAATCTGTTTTATCAAAGGGTGCGGTAGCGCCCTGCTGGGCGAGTATAAGGAACGAAGTGACGAACGAGTAAGCGGGGCGTCGACGCATTATTATACTTCCTACGCACATTTTTTTACTTTAAATTTCGTCCTCTATATACAGTAGAATTAAAATTCCACTTATAACTGAGATATTTATTTCAGAATAAATAGCAAAATACTATTTTTTCAGATTTCAAAATTATTTCATTGAATGACAATTTCAAAACCTGGTTCGAACGGTTTGCCAAAACCGAGAATAGTCCGCTGCGGCCGAACAGTTCAAAGTATCGAGTATTCGACTCGAGTTCGAAAAAATAGTTCGATACTGTTCAAACACGTCGAGTCTAGATCTACCGTAGAATCTAGAATTACTGTTGTACGGCTGGTCGACCTACCGTACCAGTCGGACAACAGTAATTCGTTATAACTCGATTGTTACTACACGGAGAAAAATAACATAGAAAAAATTGCCATATTTGATTGTAAGTCGAGGACAGACTGAAATCCTCCACAAAATTGCCATAATTTATGGTAAAAATTGCCATAAATTTATAGTAATTTTTACAATGTAGGAAAAATTGCCATAAATTTATGGCAATTTTTACCATAAATTATGGCAATTTTGTGGAGGATTTCAGTCTGTCCTCGACTTACAATCAAATATGGTCATTTTTCCTATGTTATTTTTCTCCGTGTATGATTAACGACTTATCCAAATTCACGTGCTCTCCGTAATGTAATTATCTATCATTCTACAAAGTTTTGAGTCAAAATTTCAAGGACACCTTTAAATTTTGACTCGCATAATAGAGGTTGGTATTCCACACCCCCTTAAGACTCATTTTAATTGATTGCAAAGCCAATTTTCTTTACAATTTTCTTAAAAACTAGTATATTATACTAGACTCAAAAAGGAGTAATGTAGAATATTATGTAATATGGCAAGCGATACTATTTTCCGAGAAGTGGCTATTTGAAGAAAAATTCCCATGTTATATCCCATGTTATATATCTATATATAGTTGCATCGTACACCCATCTTTGATGGATTCTTACCGAATGTGCCTGCTCAGTTTCAAAATCCTGCAATCTCATTGGACAATTCGAGTGTAACCATTAACCTTCAATTGGAATCGGCCAACGGGATTCCAGGATTTTAAAACTGAGGAGGCACGTTCGGCAAGAATCCCTCAAGGATAGGTATACGAGTCGTATTGTTTCAAACATCGTATATGCACCTTATTTTTTAAATCCTCCCGAATAAAAAGGTGCCATTTCAACACCCGGTTGGAAAAGGAGTCATCTCAGCGTCCGGTTGGAAAAGGAGTCATCTCGACGCCTGGTTGGAAAAGGAGTCATCTCAACGCCTGGTTGGAAAAGGAGTCATCTCGGTGCCCGGTTAGAAAAGGTGCCACCTCAGCACCCGCGGTTGAAAAGGGGTCATCTCGCGAGCGAATTTTTTTACCTTAGATTGAGGATTTCAGCACTGCCAAAGCATATTTTTCAGAAAAGCTTTATATCGTTTTATATAAAAATAATTACTGTCTAAAACGATATAAAGCTCTTCCGAAAAATATACTTTGGCAGTGCTGAAAACCTCAATCTAAGGTAAAAAAAGTCGTTCGCGAGATGACCCCTTTTCAGACGGGCACTGAGATGGCACCTTTTCCAAGCGGGCGCCGAGATGACTCCTTTTCCAACCGGGTGCCGAGATGATTCCTTCTCCAACCGGGCATTGAGATGGTGCCTTTTTATTTGGGAGAGACGAATACTATACAGAGATAAATGAAGAGTTTCCACCATAAATAATACTCTTATAGCATAATTTTGGGATATTGTGATTTTTATGACGTCATTGGCCGGAGAACTATCTCAAATGTACCTATAAGAGGCACAACTCCTCAGGTTTTGTCATGACTAAAATCATATACCTTAGGGAGAATCCACAGTGACCCCGAACCCCTACCTTTACCCCGTATCCGTACCCTGTCCGATGTTCTTGTAGGGTGTACCTTCTTTACAAGTCTATGCTCATCGGTGAGTAAGGGCCTTCGCACGCTAAAAGAATAGCGATATGGAAATAAGAAATAGCATTGAAAATATATCTATATGTATGAGGAATAAGAAACTTATTCCATGTCTATTAAGCTAGCACCGTCACTAACGACCGCAACTATGAAAACTATACCATAATTTGTTGCTAATTTGTTGCTAAATTGTTACGCAAACTCCGAATGTGTTGCTCCAGTCGTTTCCAAGATATCCTGGCGGTGCTAGCTTAAGTCATAAGCTAGCACCGCCACAGCTGTAACTTTTGAACGACGAAACATTTTTTGACGGGACAGGTGGCATAATTTGTTGCTAATTTGTTGCTTTAAGATAGGCTAGGTCCCGAATCTCGAAAAACAAAATGGCGCCTATTGCCGGAACATGGTCATACTCCGGATTACGTAATTTTATTAAATCACGAATAATTCAACAAACAACCATAGGATATTTTGTTGCTAATTTGTTGCTAATTTTTTACGCTAAGCCCAAATTTGTTGCTCAAGCCATTTCCGAGATATACTGGCGGGGCTGCAACCTTAAGACTTAAGTTAGCACCGCCACAGCTGTAACTTCTTAACGACGAAGCATTTTTAGACGGGAAGGTGGCATAATTTATTGCTAATTTGTTGCTTCAAGATAGGCTAGGTCCCGAATTTCGAAAAACAAAATGGCGCCTATTGCCGTAATATGGTCATACTCAGCATTACGTAATTTTCTTAAATCACGAATAATTCAACAAACAACTATCGGATATTTTGTTGCTAATTTGTTGCTAATTTTTAACGCTAAGCCCAAATTTGTTGCTCGAGCCGTTTCCGAGATATACTGGCGGTGCTGCTACCTTAAGGTAGTTGTGTCTTTAGGATACGGTCTACAATGACGCAGGGTGTTCACTACAATTGTTAATGCATCATAGTCTAAAAAATCAGAGTAGCAGATGTGTGTATAGAAGAATGTGAGTGTATAGCATACCTATAAATAATACGCAAACATAGTTACTTGAAAAACGCATTTTCTTTTGTATGTTTTCCTCTCTCGAATCTGTCTTAGCTCAAATATTCCATACTTATACAACCTTTACAATAGCTTTTCTCGAAATCTATACGTGTTATATCTCTGAATTTTGGTGACAAGCTTTTAAGCATAATGATAAATAATAGGTTAGTTTTTTGTTAGGATTTTAAGAAACGTTTTCCAACAATGAATTTAAATGCTGTTTTTTTGGTGGTTGTTCCTATGCTTCCCATGTTAAATTTCACACACGCATGGGCATTGAGAAGACGAACGTGTGCTCGTAGTTTCAAAAGGTTCCTAAGAAACTCGTTTTTTGACACAACTACCTTAAGACTTAAGCTAGCACCACCACAGCTGTAACTTTTTAACGACCAAACATTTTTAGACGCGACAAGTGGCATAATTTGTTGCTAATTGGTTGCTTCAAGATAGGCTAGGACCCAAATCTGAATAAACACAATGGCGCCTATTGCCGCAACATGGTCATACTCAGCATTACGTAATTTTCTTAAATCACGAATAATTCAACAAACAACTATCGGATATTTTGTTGCTAATTTGTTGGTAATTTTTACGCTAGACCCAAATTTTTTGCTCGAGCCTTTTCGGAAATATCGTGGCGGTGCTACCTTAAGACGTAAGCTAGCACAGCCACAGCTGTATCTTTTGAACGACAAAACATTTTTGGATGTGGCATAATTTGTTGCTAATTTGTTGCTTCAAGATAGGCTAGGTCCTGAATCTCAAAAAACAAAATGGCACCTATTGCCGCAACATAGTCATACTCAGCATTACGTAATTTTCTTAAATCACGAATAATTCAACAAATAACTATCGGATAATTTGTTGCTAATTTGTTGCTAATTTTTTACGCTAAGCCCGAATTTGTTGCTCCAGTCGTTTCCGAGATATCCTGGCGGTTCTAGCTTAAGTCTTAAGCTAGCACCGTCACAACTGTAACTTTTGAACGACGAAACAGTTTTTGACAGGACAGGTGGCATAATTTGTTACTAATTGGTTGCTGCAAGATAGGCCAGGTTCCGAATCTCGAAAAAAAAATGGCGCCTCTTGCCGGAACATGGTCATACTCCGGATTACGTAATTTTATTAAATCAGGAATAATTCAACAAACAACTAGCGGATATTTTATTGCTAATTTGTTGCTAATTTTTTACGCTAAGCCCAAATTTGTTGCTCAAGCCGTTTCCAAGATATACTGGCGGTGCCGCTACCTTAAGACTTAAGCTAGCACCACCACAGCTGTAACTTATTGACGACGAAACATTTTTAGACGGGACAGGTGGCATAATTTGTTGCTAATTTGTTCCACCAACAAGTGCCATTTTGTTTTCCGAGATTCAGGATCTAGACTGTCTTGAAGCAACAAATTAGCAACAAATTATACTATCTCAAAAAACATTTCTTCGTTCAAAAGTTACAGCTGTGGCGGTGCTAGCTTAAGACTTAAACTAGCACCGCCAGGATATCTCGGAAACGACTAGAGCAACACATTCGGGGTTTGCGTAACAAATTAGCAACAAATTAGCAACAAAATATCCGATAGTTGTTTGTTGAATTACTCGTGATTTAATAAAATTACGTAATCCGGAGTATGACCATGTTCCGGCAATAGGCGCCATTTTGTTTTTCGAGATTCGGGACCCAGCCTATCTTGAAGCAACAAATTAGCGACAAATTATGCCACCTGTCCCGTCAAAAAATGTTTCGTCGTTCAAAAGTTACAGCTGTGGCGGTGCTAGCTTAAGACTTAAGCTAGCACCGCCAGGATATCTCGGAAACGACTGGAGCAACAAATTCGGGGTTTGCGTAACAAATTAGCAACAAATTAGTAACAAATTATGGTATAGTTTTCATAGTTGCGGTCGTTAGTGGCGGTGCTAGCTTAATAGACATCTTATTCCTCTTATTCTTCATATATAGATATATTTTCAATCATATTTCTTATTTCCATATCGCTATTCTTTTAGCGTGCGAAGGCCCTAATAGATCCGCTTCTCGCATACTCACTGATGAGCATAGACTTGTAAAGAAGGTACACCCTACAAGAAAATCGGACAGGGTACGGATACGAGGTAAAGGTAGGGGTACGGGATCACTGTGGATTCTCCCTTATACTTATTACCATCAAACGCTGCACTTCTCCTTGATTTGAGGGATTAGGGAACGATGCAAATAGTATATTATATAGTATGTTGCATAGTGTATTACAATAGTATATTACGCCACTGTTGACAATTACATGTGATCTGGGGCTTTCTTTTTTACTGGCCAAGGTGTTTATACTATTTTTCTGCTCGACGGCGCCGGAAACCGGCAATAGTAGTTTGGCTAGCGCACGCAACTTCACATAGCGCTTGTGAAGTCCCCCTTCCCCTCTTCATTCTTCCGCCAATAGGAATACGCGGTCTACGTTCCGACCTCGCACATCATTTCAGATTTCTTCAAAATCTTGACATAAGTGGACACAGTGGTGTCGTTCCTTGCGTCTTTGCGATACGTGAAGGGAAGGATTTCAGGTATATGTTTTTTCTTTTCTTTTTTGTAATCTGGAGTTTCAGTTGAAGTTCAAAAGAACTCCACGGATAGTTATTAACACATTTTGAAAACAGAGTGAAATATGTTAGCATAAAAGCTTTAATGAGAACCAGGTTGAACTTTATCTACCACACACATCCAGATGGGCGCGTCGAAAACTTTGAAAGATATTACTTATGTCTTATGGCAAACGTGATTTATGGGCAAATTGATAATTGTCGAGTTTTCATTGATTTATCGAAGATCCAAGCGATCGAAAATCAGGCCGTGTTTTAAGCCGCTGCTGGAACGCATATCGGCCGCTCGATTTATCTCGTCTCTTGATGCGCGCGCGGGTCATCCCGGTAGCGCGCATGCGTCAGCGGTCGCACGCCGCCTCCCCCGCACACTCCCCGCGTTCATCGTTCTACTCTTGCTACCCGAGCGGGCGCGCGCAAGATCTACGAAATCGCAACCGCACGCTGACAGATCCCTTTGGCAATATCTCACATCTCCTCTCCCTAAAACTGCCGTGCTCTGCATATAATATACCTATAATTACATATCCCAGGCAAACCGTACAGAGATAGCCTATATAAGCAAAGCATGTATAAACAAGCTGAAAAAAGCCGCACGTGTCCCGGTTCTATTCATATTAACAACTAATAGACCTTTAACACCGAAGACAGCAAGAACTAAGCAGGTTCCTCGCGCCTTTTGCCCGCAGAATGGACGAGATCCTCGTGGACGATGCCAGCTATAATAACAAGCGCGTGACCGAGCCAGCAGCATTAGTAACAACAGAAGCAGCAGCAGCAGCAGCCCTAGTAGTAGCACCTGCCAGGTCTACCGACGACACGGCAACTACGGCGGCGGTAGCCTCCGCCTCCTCCGTGGACGAGCAGCCCGCGCGCATGATGTCAATGCTATACATTCAGCAGGGAAAGCTGCCTGCCGCTACGAGCAGCAGTCAGTCGGCTGACGGCGGCAGCGGCAGTCCTACCACCAACGCCGGTGCGAGTCCGAGTAGCGCCAGTGCCAGCGCTGCAGCAGCAGCAACACCAGCGACGACAGTGACGGGCGGCCAGCAGCTAGTGCACGTCGTCAATAAGTCACAAATCGCTGCGTTTAACCAGGTGAGCGAGAGAGCAAAGCTTTTCGTGTGATGTGAGAGCGCGCGCGCGCTCTCCACGCGCGCACAAACTATACTTATATATATATGCTGGGCACATATATAGAGCGCGAGAGCCCGATGTGTATATAAGTATAGTAAAATGGAACTCGCGCGATTCGGGTAGTTTCGCGCGGCTCTGCACCCACGCGCTTTCTCGCTGGTGTACGTAAGTCGCGTCAGCTCTTTTTTTTTTTTAATTTTTAGTTTTCCATATAACCACCCTGTGCCCGCGGCTGATGATAAAGTGGAACGCAAAGGTGGACGCGTCGAATCCGCGAATTGTGGCTGTGAGTTTCGGTTATACGCGTCGTTATGTAAAGTCGCGTGTAAACACAGAGCGCGAGTGCGAGAGAGCTGTGCGCGGTTGCAGCGTTTTCTTGCAATAGACACCTTTTTTTTTTTTATTTCGCACGGTAAGACGTTTACGTCTGGCGAACTTATTTGCAACTCCAAATTGAGTTCAGTTCGCGCGATGTCCCATTCACGCTCTTGGTGTCCGTCCGTGGCTGGGTATACGCGTGACTATGTATAATTTATGTAACTAAATATATGGCTATTGTAATGCCTTTAGGTGAGTTTATCTCAATCATCGTTTTCAAGCTGCAATTTGTAAAACAGTAACCCTTAACAGGAGTAGTGTAGTTTTACAATTGCTTATCCAAGCCATTATGTAGTTTTTAACCTAATTGTGAATTTTCACTCTGACTCACCTTGGGTAGACTTTTGTATGATTCCCATATTATGATATAATATGCTATGTGTATAGTAGTGTTTCAAAAATTTAGTTCAAGTTTATATAGACTTAAACATAGCACTAGTTATAAATATAAATACATTTTATTCATTACTTAAACATTTGTCATGGTAACTATTTAAATTTCAATATTTTTCATCAGTCCTATATAAGAGAATTACAAAGTACGGGTTAATTAACTCTTAGAACCAGATGAACAATTGTTTGCTTGTTAGATTTCATTAAATTTACAATAGTTTCAATATTATTTATGTAAACTATACTAATTTAAATTTTTAATCAGAAGTATGTATCTACCATGATTTGTTGTGTGCACATATTCTAATTAAATATAATAATAAATGAAAGTAACTAAACAAATTCAAATTTAAGTAAACATTTTATATTACATAAAACTTAAGATGAAAACAATTTTTCGTTTATCAAAGGATCTTAATTTATCGATTAATCAAGTAATAGATAGCTAAGAAAAGAATAAAAAAGAATTAAATCTTTTCATACAAATATTAGTTTATAACGTGATATATTATATATCAACTTATTGAATCTATTTTAGCATGAAGTACAAAATATTCAAATTTTAAATTGTTATGTAATTTAACTACATATATTTGCCATTATATTTATTGTTAAATATTTGTTTTTGTCAAATTTATTTTTATAGATTGTACTGCAGGGTCTTAGTCAAGTTACTCAAACTGCAATACCACAACCAATTACAATTCGGAGACAAACGAATAGTATAGGTTCTGCGCCATCTTTAGCACAGAAGCACATCCTGGTAAGAAAGTCTAATGCATCTGGTGCACAGATAATGCCACTTGGTACTGCACAAGACAGTCAAGTTCACACTCAAACAGGGGGGAAATCTGGAATTGCTTATTTGGGTACAATTATCAAACCCAAACCTCGAGAACCCGTTGTCATTCCAACAGGTAATTATTTCTTAAATATTTATGACAATTACTTGTTAGCTATTTTATATGTACTTCTCTAAGAGCTTAACAGTTTGATAATAATTAATAATTATAAAAAACAACCAATTGAATAAAAAGAAATTAAAATTATCAAAATTAAAACTTGCTCAAAAAGACTTTACTAATTTTGATTATTATTGTATTATATCTTTTTTCATTTATTTTTGCTAAAAATTAAATGAATAATTTTACATTTAAACAGGGACATTGAATACATCGCAGATCTCCAAATCCAAATTGGTGATTGCCCCTGTAATTTCTCATGTTGCACAGACAACAAATGGTACAACAAATAGCACACAAAATCAACCCACTAAGCATATGACCAACCTTCTATTACCTGTGAGCATTCCACAACAGAGTGCTTCTGTTTCTAAACAAAATCTCAATTTTAAGCAAACAATAAATTTCAAGTTCAACAGTGGACAACTTAATCCTGATGCAAAAAGCACAATAACAGGTAAATTTTAAACAAAGTGTAATTTTGAAAATTTTTAAAGATTTTTAAAACATAATCAAAGCACACGATAATATTTTCAAATTAATATATTTAATAAAAATGATGAATTGATGTATAATACTTACACTTCTCATAAAAACATAAAAATCATAATATTGCAAATTCTTGATACAAATATTAAAATGACTTTGGTGTCAAACAAAGCACAAATGATTATTATCATTGATAAAAATAACAATTACAGTATAAATGAATTATTAAGTATAATTTGTATATATATTTATTTTTAGTTTTAAGAGAATCTAAAACTTCAAACTCTACAGCAAATCCACCACCTCTACATCCAATAGCAAAAATGAGTTTATTAAATGTACCAAAAAGTAACAGCACTTCAACAGATAGTATAAAAATAACAGAAAACCCGGATTCAGCAGTTATAACTCCTATCCCGAAAAAAGATGATAGTAATCTTCCTGAAAAAAGAAAGAAAACCATTAGCAATATTTTACGTGGTTCAGGAGAAAAAAGAATAAAGAAACAAAGTTTTTCAAAATCATCTTCACAAGAACCTAGTGTGTTAGAAGTACCTAGCTATACTTTAAATAGTCCTGAACCTGAGCATGAGAAGGATAAGAAAAAGGATAAAGAAAGTGATGATGACATTACGTTGATAAAAGTAATTCCTAGTGAAGAAAAAAAAATAAAACGTTCTTTAGTACCAGATGATATTAAAATAGAAGTTATCAAAGGATGCCATAAGAAAGATATCAAGGTAATTGAAAAATCTGAAAAAATTAATGGGAAAACAACTGCTGATGAAGATTCAAAAGATACAATTGCAACTCTTCCAAATGATTCAAATGTAGACGCTTCAAAATCTCTGGAGTGGAAAGATGGTGTTGGTACGATGCCAGATGGAGAATTGCAGGTAACTATCTGATTTATAATAATATACATAGGTTTAGATTATTCATGTAAATTAAATTATATATCTTATAGTTCACAATGAATGAATTTGGTATAATGTGTATTGTTAATAAGGATACAAACAAAGAAAGGAAAGATGAAAATATTGGAGATAAAGAGAATATGTGCTTAACCCAAAATTCTTCTAAATCAAGTACTCCAACAATTGTTAATGAAAAGAAAGCAGAGGAAAAAAAGACAAGAACTATCTCAGCTGACACATTTTATCGCTGCGAAGGTTGTGGCTGCCATGGACTGGCGTCAGAATTTGAAAGTCCTAATTCTTGCAGTCCATCGTGCACAGAATATATAGAGGTGATGAAACAGCAGAAACTACGCAAAGACAAAGAACTTAAGTAAGGTTTTATCATATATATTTAATAATTTTAAGGAATTATTTTACAATAATTAGTTTATTTAATACGGCTTTTTAGCAAAGAAATGCGTGTTAAAAAGAAACGTAAAAAGATGCTCCAAGAACAGCAAGCAAAAGACCGAGAGAAAAGTAGAGATTCAAATGTTAAATCAAATGATTTTGACGAAAAATCGAAAGATAGCGAAGATAAAACACAAGATGCGAAATCTGAAACTGATGAAGACACAAAGGACACAAATATTTCAATAGTTGATGAAGAAAGTCAAGGAGAATCTGAATCTAAAGTATGTTCATACATATTTTCATTGCTTTTCTAATAATTTTGTTATATTTATAAAAAATACATGTTATATTAAAATATAAATTTTGTAATTTTCAGTACCCTTGGCAAACAGGAAAACTTGGTTTCTCTTGGTCAAAGTATTTGGAGCATACTAAAACTAAAGCAGCACCAGTGAAGCTATTTAAAGATCCTTTCCCATATGGAAAAAATAATTTCAAAGTTGGAATGAAATTAGAAGGTATTGATCCAAATAATCCTTCTCACTATTGTGTTTTAACAGTTGCAGAAGCTGTTGGTAAGCAAAAGATGTAACAATTGTTTTTTGAAATTCCAATCGCTGTGATTCTTACAATTATATTTTACTCTTTTCAGGTTATCGGATAAGGTTACATTTCGATGGATACGCAGAAAATTTTGATTTTTGGGTAAATGCAGATAGCATGGATATATTTCCTGTTGGATGGGCTGAAAAAAATGGACATAAATTACAACCTCCAAAGGGCTATGTGCAAAGTAATTTTAATTGGAATGCTTATCTTAAAATTTGTAAAGCTATTGCAGCTCCAAAGACACTTTTCTGTAATAAGAACGTAAGTTTTATTAATGAAAATATAGATATTTATCACTACACAATTGTATCATAATATGTTAAAATATACTTAAAAATCGTTTCAAGTTCATGTAAATAACATTAAATAAAAATTGAATTATTTTTAATCAAAAATATTCAGGCTATTCTATTTGAAGTAATTAGTTTTTTTACTTTTTACAGAGTATGCTTCCAACTAGTTTTCGTGTGGGCATGAAACTTGAAGCAGTCGACCGTAAACATTCTTCATTAGTTTGTGTAGCGAGTGTTGCTGATGTTATGGATTCAAGAATATTAGTACATTTTGATTCATGGGATGATGTTTATGATTATTGGGCTGATGTTAGTTCTCCTTACATACATCCTATAGGCTGGTGTCATCATAATGGAAGAAGCTTAACGCCACCAAATTGTAAGTATACCTACCTAATTCAATTCGAATAAAAAAATTTCTTTTTTTTTTATGTATTTGTAATCAAAATGTTTTCATATTGCTCCACACCCACACACACGCACGCACGCACGCACGCACGCACACAGATACTTTTTTAACATATTTTATAACTTTCATTTGAAATTTGACATTTAACGGAAAAATTTAGCATTAAAACATTCCACAGATTACAAAGATCTCAAATCTTTCTCATGGGATACTTATTTACGTGCCACTGGAAGCACAGCAGCACCAGCGCGGGCATTTAAACAGCGGCCACCTTGTGGATTTAAACGAGGAATGAAAATCGAAGCAGTAGATAAACGGTTGCCGCAACTTATTCGAGTAGCAACTGTTGAAGATGTAAAAGATCATATGTAAATAGTTTCTTTATTTATTTTTATGAAGGTATGGCTTTTTTAACAATGTTCTTATATAAATGGTTTTCCTTTATAAATAGGTTAAAAATCAGATTTGATGGTTGGCCTGAAAATCATGCATACTGGGTTGATGATGATTCGCCTGATATTCATCCTGTGGGATGGTGTGCAAAAACTGGACATCCTTTAGAACCCCCATTGAGTGAGTAATATTAACCATAACTTTAATTGTAATCATGCTATTTAAAGAACTAACTATAAACTAACTTTTGATTTGTTTTTTTATTATTTAGCTCAAGACAATCTTAATGATCGTGCTGAATGTGGAACTTTTGGTTGCCGAGGTATCGGTCATGTGAAAGGTCCGAAATTCGCAACGCACAATTCTGCATCAGGGTGCCCATACTCTCCACAAAATTTGAACAAGATCAAAACGATAACAGATCGTCTAAGTATAAAACACGAAACAAATGATTATGATGAAGATTTTGTTTTAGAAAGAACAAAGTATGATAAATCGGAAAAAACAAAAGGGGAACGGTCCGAAAAGAGATTGTCATCATTTGAAGATAAATCTATCAAAGTTGAAAACATTAAACAAGAAGATGATTATTCATCAGATAATAAAAATGAAAAAGTAGATACCTCAGAGAGGTAATTTTATATTGATACCTAATTCATATGTGAAAACAATTTTATAAAGAGTATGAATGACTATAAAAGTTTAATTTTTTAGGCTTATTGGTCACAAATGGCGAAACCATAATGATATCCAGACAGATGATGATGAAATCATTAGAAAAAGGAAAAAGAGGTGAGTTAAATTATTTCAATAACATCAGAGAAATAACATTGTTATTAAGACAAATGAATATTTTGATTTTAAATGACTTACAATTTAGTAATATTATAAAATTTTATATAATAGACGTATGCTATATATGCTATAGTTTAATTTGTTTTTACTCTTTATAGGAAAGTTGGAAATGACGATTCCAGGATTCTAAATATGCTAAATTCAACTAACGATTCCTCCGCTACACCTTATGCTTCAAATATACCTGACAAGCAATTACGGATAGAACTTTATCATTCTGTCTATAATCCGGGATACTGGCCTCTTCCACAAGCTCCTCACGTTTGGGCAAAACACAGTACTGTTTTGAACCGAGTAGTAGCGAAGCAAATTACAAATCCCCGCAGGTGGTCAAATGAAGAAGTTATTAAATTTATTCATACTGTACCAAATTGTAAAGAAATTGGAAGCGCTTTTAGAAAGCATGTAAGTGTATTGGATGATGCATATATTTAAAAAAATTTTCTTTTTTTTCATTAGTTTTTAAAACTTGTGCAAATACATATTTAAAGATTTTTTATATCATTTAATTTGATATTTTTATTACAGAATATTGATGGTGAAGCTTTCTTGATGCTAACCCAGGAAGATTTGGTGTCATTACTTGGTCTAAAACTTGGTCCGGCCCTCAAACTGTATAACAGTATTGTTTTATTGCGGAAAAAAGTAACGTGAAAATCTCTTTTCTGCAAGCTTATTAATTGTAAATGGAAAAAAGCGAAATGATGGAGAAGGAAATTTTTTTGAACATATGTTAATGTTCTTTTATTTTATTATGTGGTCTATTTGACATGAATTTGAAGGGAATTTTTACATTCCCTTTTTCGAAAGACAGCAATCTGTGAATTATAATGAACTGAAGAATGTTGTTAACTTTGTTATATCATGAGACTACATATACGTAAGACGCGTACTTACGCCTTCGCTTAAAATCTGTTTTCTTCAAAATAGCGGATGCGCATACAATCATGTACAAATGTAAATATGTTATGTCTAAAATTATTAAAATATTGTAATACTAAGGACTTAATTCTTAAATTAGTTTGTAGATTTTATGAATGATCTATTTTAATTTTTTATAAATCACGTATTTTATTTATATACAAATCAAATATATAATACAAATTTAAGTTATAATCTCTAATGTTTTTGTTTCTTTTTTATTTTTATATTCATTTATATTTCATTATATATGCCTTTACAAGAATTAAAGATCAAAATGAAGAACTCACGAAAAAGAGTTCTTTAATAAATGCAAATTGAACTAGTTTCCAAAATTATAATTTGTAATAGAAGTGCTTAAAAATGATTTTGGTGAACAGTTAACAAATATATCTATAACAATTTTAAAGCTGATAATGTATACTTGTTTGTCATAAAAAATATACTTAATGCAATTATAGCTATTTCGGGCGTGAATTGTTTTCTTGTTGAAATTTTAACCACATTTAAATAAAAAAACAAAAAAAAACGTGAAGATAGCTTAATTTGTCGATAATATCAATATACCTACCAGAGCGCGAAGGAAAGTAGAATAGTAATGCTTTTAGCGTTTATTTCAATATTTATATTGCTGGCCACATTTTCTTGCTCTAATTCTTATAATGAGTCAAAATGTATACTATTATTGTAAACATTTAAAGCAAATAAGTAGAAAACCTATTTATATCAGAACACCATAAAACAAAAGAGAACTTTATTAAATTTTATTTGTTAAACCTCTTCAAGCTGACGTCACCGGTTACTGCTGCACACACACAGTGCACAAAGCACACACACACGCGCGCGCGCGCCCGCGCGCGAATTTCCACGATATTTCGTATTTTACGCTCAACCTTGAACTAATGTAATTTTTCAAGAAATTCTTTTAATTTATTTATTTTTAAGTTTTATATTTGTGTTTTTTAAATGTTATGTACGAGACTTCCTGACGTAAATTTTTCACGATGGAATTAGGAACATTTCTTAGTACATTTTTGGTATATAAAGAATGAAACAAATTTGGTACGGAACGTGTCTTAAACAAAAATTCGACAACTTTAAAGGAAACTGAAATGGTAATTTTTAGGCACCGCCGATACTCAGGAGAGCCTTATAGTTTCATCATCGTAAAAAATGTATCACTTCAAAAACTAACATTTGATAGTACCAAAATATGTTTTGGGTTGTTAAAAAACCACGATAAAGCATTTGTGACGATATATGTGTCAACGGACGTATGCATGTAGTCAAGTTCCACTGATAATAACTTAAAGAGATTTTGAATGATCGAGCTCAGGTCCACAGAAATCACTTGTCATATTATAAGAAGGATCTGGTTCTATGTAGAGTCAAATCCACTGTAAAATGTAAAAATGGTAGCACAATAAGAAATCGTAAAAAATCGTTTTTTAAGCATATAAGTTGTACAGATGTGATTTCACACGATAATTTTGTTAATAAAAGTGGCAGATATAATTGAAATACATCTTATTTTTTCTATTGTAACGTTTTCCGTACAATAGTATTCTTCAAAGTTATATGCCAAAAACACCCAAATTTGTCAAAAAAAGGCGCTTTTCGCATTTAACTCATAGGGATATAGATTTACATAAAAACTTAAAATACAAATGTTATAGATCGCATCAAAATAAAACTTTGTATTAATTTAAATATATTAAAATAGTCGATTTTTGCTTATCATTCAACAGGATTTAATTTTATACACTAAGTTGTAGGTAATATTAAAAGAAAATTTTCAATTTGCCATTTTCATGTACATACAATCAATTCCTAATGAGCTAGACCTATAAAAATGATTTTTTAAGCCTTAAATCACCTGAAATATTTGATTTTTGGTCATTATTTAACAGGATTTGATTTCACGTACAAATATTAAATAAAATAGTACATTACGCAACTAGTGAGTAAAGCGAGTCATTTTTGCACGTGTTGCGTTTACTATTTTTTATAACTGAGCGCGTGAATTTCTACGTTAAATGCCTGTTCAGCGTGCGTAAAGTATCCGGATTTCTTTCACGAGTGCGTAAAGTGAGTACGCACTGAGTGCGTGATCGAAGAACTCACTTTACGCACTACTTCACGCACAGAGTGCGTAAAATAAACACTTTACACGCTAGTGAAAAAAGGGGGTACTTTACGCACGCTAAACAGGCATCTAAAGTCGAGTTTTACCCACTCAGTTATAAAAAAGTAGTTTTTGGAAGTATGGTGTTATAAAATAATATATCAGTATTTGAGATGTAACAGTTTTGCAATGATGAATAAGGTTCTCCTGGTTATTTTCTGATTATGTCGTATACATAGACATAAACTACAAAAACTGACAGCAACTAATTATTTTTTAAATATTTTTCACAGATCTGTTATATAACAGGTATAAACACGTTATATTCACTTTATTTATTATTTCTAAAATAAAAAACACCTTTTGGATAAATCGGACTGCAAATATACGTGGCCAATTAATAATTCATTAGTATTTAATGATATTTAAGGCAATGGAATTTTTCTTTATTACATTTATATAGGTTACGTAAAAAAATAGTACATTTCGACACGGGTGGGGAAGTCGATTATTTAGCTGGTGTGACTTTTTGGGCATGGTGTGGTTTGTGCACATAAGAATTATGCACATATTTATTGTGCACACTTTAGCATTGGAGTATACACATAGATATAGATATACACCAATGCTAAAGTGTGCACAATAAATATGTGCATAATTCTTATGTGCACAAACCACACCATGCCACTTTTTGCACGAGCGAAGCGAGTGCGAAAAAGTCACACCACCTAAATAATCGACTTACGCACTAGTTTCGAACGGTATTTTATACCACGAGCGCCGAAAAATCATATCAAAGTTGTGATTTTGAGGTTAGAGTGGTATAATAATAATAATTTAATAATAATTATCTGAAGAAATAATTCTTATTAAAAAAAATATATTAATAGAAACTATTGCGCCGCAATACTTAAAAAGCAATTAAGGTGTATTCAAAATACTACAACTTTCATTCGGCTATTTAATAGTATTTTATCTATACAAATAATTCGGTGGCTTTCAGGCATAACCACATATCTCCACTTTTCATGATTTCGAGTAAATCGAGTTTTTAGTTTCGCATCGGTGTTTTAAATCAAAACAAATGAGATTGAATGCAACACTGCATCTATGAATACTAATGAATACTAATCTAAATAACATATTTATTACCATATAGTAATAACTAGACCAAATAGCGTTCATATCTTAGAAACCGACTTTCACTTATATGGTTTTTCCGGGAATAAAAAAAATTTGAGTGGTATGTAGTTTGTCCAGTCTCAATGGCAATTACATTGTTTTCCTGTAACTTTTTTTATATTCACGAAGAATTCAATAACCGATATATATACTATCATACTAGCCGCGCCAATGAATGTCTCTATTGACTGTGTAAAGGCGGCTATGGTATATATTGTTGATATATGCCGCTACTGGCTACAGAAACTGTATTAAAACGTATCTTAATATAGTTGTATAGTTTATTCCGAAAATATTCAATTGAAAAAGTAATTAGAAATCGATTTGATAGGATGCTCGTTAGAGTTGATAGGGTTTTGAAACATAAATGATCGCCACGAGCCAGACACTTTCTTTATCCAAACACTTTATTTGTCGACGTTTCGGCTCTCGCAGAGAAGCCCTTTTCAAGAGTTATAAAAATCTTCGGTTAGATACACATTCGCAGTCACAAAAGTTAAAAAAGAAATATTCCGCATTGACAAACTAAAAAAATACAATTCGTCGTATTGTGTCAAATTGACTATTTAATGTTTGGTACAACAATTTGACACAATACGACGAATTGTATTTTTTTAGTTTGTCAATGCGGAATATTTCTTTTTTAACTTTTGTGACTGCGAATGTGTTTCTAACCGAAGATTTTTATAACTCTTGAAAAGGGCTTCTCTGCGAGAGCCGAAACGTCGACAAATAAAGTGTTTGGATAAAGAAAGTGTCTGGCTCGTGGCGATCATTTATGTTTCAAAACCGAAAAAGTAATTAAATGAAGTTGCATCGTTGTATCGTTTTTCCAGGATATTGGATGAAAAAAGGGGAGTTACATAGGTTTTCCGGGAGTTATTCTAAAAGAAAGTAGACTTACATAGTTTTCCCGAGAATTATTCTAAAAAATTGAGATATATGGTTATTCCGGGAACATGTTGAAAAAATGGAGTTATTGCGTTTTTCCTTATGTTTATTCAAGACAACATACAGAGGACTGTTCCAAAATAAGAAATAAGGCATCAAAACTAGTTTGTAAAACATTTCACTTTTTTCCGGAAAGCCACAGAATTATTTATATCTTTTAATTTATATTAGAAACTTCAAATCTTTACTATAACATGGAAATTATTTCCATTATTAGAGTATATAATAAGTCCACAGAAGATCAGCGGTTAAATTCTGCTATGGCAATTATCGAAATTTATCAATAACAATTCACAACTAATGTAAGCATAATATATAACATATATTTGTTATCTAATACCATGCAAATGTACCTACAAATATGCAAACCCACATCGTATTTATGGAGGGGGAGCCTACATGATGTGTGTGCGCATGTATGTGCATTACAATAATGTATGTACAGAAGTTTCATAAAAGCAAGAAAAAAAGATTGTAAACTTAACCAACCGGTTAGATAAAGAACAGCACCCTATTGAACGTACTAAGATAAATATGTTTGTATCCAATTGAAATTTATTATTATGTACTTATAAGCAGAAAAAAGAAAACACAGATAATCATTACAACATTTTTTTTCAACAGGAATAAGAAAATGGTGCATGCATTCTTAAATTTGTCTAAGGACAAAGTCCAATCAACGTAGACGGAGATAGCTTAAATTAATTTTTTTTTTATCAAAAGATTGATTTGGCCTAAAGCTATTTCTTATCGAAGTTCGTGATAAAAAAATGAATGAAAATCTATTTATATTATAATTTCAAATGCTTAATTTTTGGATGTATGTTTTATCACTGTATTTGTGATGATCGATAATTTTGTATCAAATCAATCTTTTAAAGGTATAACAAACTGAACAGAACTTCAAAAATTCGTTGAACAACAGTAGCATTAAAGTGGCCTTGCTAGAGAAACTTTAAGAGTAAATAATCTCCATAAGAAATTTTCAAAACTACGTATATGGGTGTTATTTCGATGAAATCGAAAAATACCAAATCCGAGGATACTTATTTTGGAAAAAGAAAAAAAAAACAACAGTTCCAATGTCAAAGTAATTAGTGATACGAGCTTAGTTAGGCTGATGGATTCGAGATGGAATTGATCCTGTACTATATATTTTACTTGTATGCCCACTTGTATTTTTGTTATTTTTTTTTTTTTTTTTTATTTTTTTTTAACGTCGCTTTATTTCTGCTCACATATTGGTGCTAATCAGCAACGCGAGCTTGCGGTGCGCTTGTCAGCAAAGCATATGTAAATATAAATATTTGTTTATATAATGGTACTTGTGTTATTTACAGACCAGGACTTGAACTCGGTTCTCCAGATTAATAAGTAGTCCTTCGCTCTACCCATGAGCCACAGCAGGTCCCAGACTTAGCTATTTATATCTGTGATGTCAAGGAAGAAGGGAATAAGTCCAATTTTTATAAAAATCGAGTTAAGATCATTTTTTACTTTTTGAGGCTCAATACACTTTTTTATTAAGGTTTTATTAAAAAAAAATTTTATTCTTCTGTTACAATGTAATTTAAAAAGGGAATAAATCCACTTTTGTATAGAAACTGCCTTTAAGCTTTAGCATTTAAATCGCAATATCTCGAAAACTTTTTGAAGTGACTTGTTCCCTTCTTCCTTGGCACCACAGATATATACACGGGAACAAATTTGGGAATGTATAATTTCAAATATTTTTGACGCGTTGAACTTCTATTATAGTCCGACGCTCGACGCGCCGCACGTTGGTATTGGAACTCTGAGAGGTCCAAGCTTTGAACTGTAGGAGTTCAATAGCGTCTGAACTCTGGTATTTCAAAGCTTGGACCTCTCAGATTCCCAATACCAAAGTGAGCGTCGGACTACAGAATTTCAACGCACACTAAACTATAGTAATTCAAAACATGTGCGATTGTTTGAAATCGTGCAGTTCAAGTATGTTTGAACTTTTATGGTACGTTTTTCAACTTGTAAAAAATCAATTTATGTATTGATTTAGTTCAAATATAATTTGAACTTCTTTAATCCCTAACCTTTAACCCATATTAATTTCAAATTTTTTTTCCATGTAGGACGACCTAAATAATGACGAATATCGAAATTGAAATCTATTTATAAAATAAATTCGATTAACCTTTATTTAGCATAAAATAACAAAATTGGCATAACGGGGTAAATATTTGTAAGCAAACCAGGATTTTCAATTCCACATTTTTCTCTATATAGATAGACCGCAGGCTTCTTCACATCTATATGCTTGGCAGCTCATTTGCCGAAATAGGATTCAGTCTCTCTCTCTCTCTCTCTCTCTCTCTCTCTCTCTCCTCTCTCTCTCTCTCTCTCTCTCTCTCTCTCTCTCTCTCTCTCTCTCTCTCTCTCTCTCTCTCTCTCTCTCTCTCTCTCTCTCTCTCTCTCTCTCTCTCTCTCTCTCTCTCTCTCTCTCTCTCTCTCTCTTTCTCTCTCTCTCTCTCTCTCTCTCTCTCTCTCTCTCTCTTAACGCGTGGAAAAGATGGCTACAGTGTCCATTAGGCGGTTGAAAAGCCTTCGTGAAAATTCGTCCGCTACATCTGCGCTGCGAGTTTTCCCTCATCCTTGCCCGAAATGAAAGTTCGGTATAATAGACCCATTCGGAGGGGAGCGCCCTTGGCTGATCCCCATTGGTCGAAAATGTGCCTCCTTCATTCCGGGGTCCAAGCTGCGTGCGTATACAGCCACTTCTTTCAGTCTATTTTCCAACTTTTCAACGTTCGTCTCGACTAGGAAATAGAAGCGATTCACGTTTTACTCTGTTATTCTTACATTTGACATTTATAGTCGAACATTTTTGTCTAATTTAACGGTTTGTCGCCGCTTTTTCGTCAATTTGGTGAGTACATTAACTTTTTACAAATCAATAGATATATTTCAATGTTAAAAAATGTTCTTCAAACATTAAATATTTAATCCGTGTCATGGAAACTAAATTTATAAAAGTTCACGTGCGCACACACACACACACACACACACGCACAAATTATCAGTTCTTCTAATTGTTGTCAGAACTTACGGTCTTTTAGACATTCGTATAATATAAAAAAAAAATAATAATATAATAATATTATTTTTTATAACCCCTGGGGAGAAACACAAGATGGCCATACGCGTCCTTCGGTTTCAGCAGACGCCGAACCTTCCACCCGCTTTGTATATAATGTCCGGGCGCTAGGTTGGTTTCCACACGAAACTTTTTCTTACGTATGTTGGCCCGCTGGATTTGAGTTTTGAGGGTGCTTGCCGGCAAACGGAAAGAAAATTATTTGTTTCTATTTTTCGAGAAAATTGAAAAACATATATTCACACGCGTTTCATGCAACTTTAAGAGAAAACACTCTTATATATTTTTCCGTATAGAAGGCCCCGTTTCCGAGAAAAAATTAGTATATAAAAGAAAAATTTTTAGGAGATTTATTATTTTCTCGGAAACAACGCATTCTGTAAGAAATATGTAAGAACCTTAGCTCATGAAGGAGACTCCAAACTTAAATTATTACCGACCAAATAAAATAACATAGTTTCGAGGGTATATACAACCAATACTTTAAATTATACAAAATCAAGAATGGATTTTCGTAAGTTTTACAATATTCTACCACTCTATAAAAATTTCGAGTCAAAATATCAATTTATTTTTACGTAAATTTTGAACAAAACTTTTACATTGCGATAGCTAGTAGCATCTCCAAATTTTACGCAAAAATAAATTACTATTATGATTTGAAATTTGTATACAGTGGTAGAACATTTTGAAGTTTAGAGCAGTGCACTTTGATTTTTTATAATTCGGGATAACAGTCGATAACCGTTTGGTATTACATCCAGTCGAAATTGCATGGGTAAGATTAAAAGTAATTTTTTAAACCAACCTGGCACCCGGACTATTCACTGAAGAAAAGTCCAACGGCCGATCAGCAATAAAACGCAATATCATTGCTGGGAAACCCTCTAAATTTCCCACAACCCGGAGCACCCGTAGGAAAAAAATTCTACAGGATTTCTTGCAGGAATTTCTGCAGATATTTGTACATGGAAATTCTCCAGAAGTGCCTGCAAAAAATTTTTACAAAGTTTTCAGTTACAGGAAAATTCTACAGAAATTTTTATAAAAAATTCTACAGATTTTTACAACAAAAATCATTTGTATTTTTCAAACATAAAAAAGTCAAAGTAGGTGACTCAGACCCCCAGTATGGATGTTACTATGCAGATGATAACACTCAAAATGGCGGATGATGTTACGATATTTTATTTGTTCACTTTATTTATTTGAAATTCTTATTACAAACTAATAATATATCGTTGCATCAACCCCGACTTTGCGTCTTATCATCCGCAGTAACAGTATGGTAACAGCTTAAAAAATATAATAAATTTTCGTTATATTTTTTTCTTCAAATATTTTATTTAATTTTATTTTTTTCTTTGTATATTTTCTGTAGACATTTCTGTAGAATTCTCCTGTGGACGAAAACTTTGTAGAAACTTTGTACAGATTCTCCTGTGAATTTCTCCTAGAAATTTCTGCAAAAGTTTCGGCATAGAGTTTTTTTTCTACGGGGAGGAGCGGGAATTGATGGACCACCAACGTCATCTGTTATGGACCGAGCAAATTACACAGTTTTTGATAAATTCAAAAAAATATTTGGATATAATAATGAATAAAATTTACTAACCAATTCAAAATTTCGTTGAAATGCCATTTCTACTTCAAACTTTGCAGGTTGTTATTAAAGTGTATATTATTACGAAGAGCAATGATGTTTTCCAAATTAATTTTTCTAATCAATTATAAATTTTGCAATTTTCTCGGACGGTAACAGTTGACGATTACAAATACCGATATGATTTCTGCTTTATCGACGTCATATAGTTTTTAGACATGGCCGCTACTCGATCGGGAGAGCCTTGTATTTTCATGAGAGCAAAAGTTGTTACAACTCAAATACTATTCCACAATATATGTGTGGATGTACGTATGTGCACATGAAGTCAGCAGAGCAGCTCAAAATTTTATAATCGCTTAAGTTTGGCGAGTTAACAGTATTTGGTGAAAAAAACATGTTTCTAGATTTCTAGACCCATATTTTAATAAATACAAAAGTTATTCTACATGAAGAATTGTTATTTTTTGCAATTTTTACTGAAAACTCAACTTTTGTTACTTTTTTACTCAAAATCCTGAAACTTTTTGTACAGCACATTGATTGGAAAAAAGTTTGCATTTTACTTGTAGAATGTGGCCATATTTATTTTGTGACCCATTTTGAAAGTGATGATAATGTTTTAAAAGATGTTTTGACGAATCTCTGCGAGATAAACAAGCCTGAAGAGGTCGACAAATCCGTCGACGAAACGTCGCAAACTTTAAACATCGTGGGAGATTTATTTTCTTCCTCGCTCCCAACGGATCTAGTCAGAATTGACTAAAAACATTATCATCATTTCTGCAATGGGGAGTAAAATCGTGAATACGATTAACAACTTAGACCATTTTGAAAGTCTCTGATTGGTTGCTTCAAAATGGGTCATAAGATAAAATGGTCACATTCTACAAGTAAAATGTATAAACTTTTTTCCAATCAATGTGCTGTACAAAAAATTTCAGGATTTTGAGCAAAAAAATGACAAAAGTTGAGTTTTCACCAAAAATTGCAAAAAAATAACAATTTTTCATGTAGAATAACTTTTGTATTTATTAAAATATGGGTCTAAAAATCTAGGAACATGTTTTTTTCACTAAAAACTGTTAACTCGCCAAATCTAAGCGATTTTAAAATTTTGAGCTTCGAACTTCATGTGAAATATCCCATGTATATAATCAAGTTCCCTGATTATCTCAGCAAAATTTGCATGAATCAGATCGGGATTGACTATATACTCATCTTAGTGCAAGTTCCTGATGGTCCTATATTGAGCTGAATACACTGCAAGACAGAAAAAAGTCAGAACATTGACAAATTTAAAAAAATCGGTTTGGCAATATAAAAGAAAAATAATTTTTTTTTAATTACACACACACACACACACACACACACACACACACACACACACACACACACACACACACACATACATATATATATATATATATATATATATAAAATCGACATTTTTGGTTATAACTAATTGTGTAGGCCGATATAAGCGTAGTTTAGAATCGCGCGCCTATGTTTATACACATTCTCTCGAGTCGATAACAAGTGACATCGTCGCGGGCCTCACCTGCCCCCCTTGTCGCGTGATTTTGATTCTCGCGCCTCGGTGCGTGCTCGCGATCCGTCTTCGTTGACGAGCCCTGGCCGAAGCCGGACGCTGTACTCTAATATCTTGTACGTGCGGTAATATCTCGATGCCACGCGTCCGTGGTTTTATTTTAATCTATCCGTAGTAAAATGATTCATTGTTATACATTTTAAATCGACGTGATTTCTATTTGCTCGGAATAAACGTCTACAATTGCCTAGCTTTAAAACCAGTGAGTGAGTTTTGTTTCTCTGTCCCTCTCCTTCAAATTTCCCGAGATCCACCTCACCACCAATATTTTTGAATACAACAGCGAGAAAACTCAAAACGTCAAAAATAGACATTTTGGATCATTACTTGACAGAACTTGATTTAATACAAAAGTGTTGAATACAAAAGTTACAGAACTAATTAAAATAAAACTATTTCTCATTGCATATTTTTTATATAATCAATTCCTGATAAGCTAGACCTATAAAAATGATTTTTAGCGCCTAAATACGCCTAAAATAGTCTATTTTCACTAATAATTCAACAGGATTTGATTTCATACAGAAATATTAAATACAATAGTTGATTTTGAAAGCACATTATTATGAAATAGTGTATTGGTATTTGAGATGTAACATTTTTTGCAATGGAAATATAAGATTCTCCTAAGTAGTGGCGATTGTGCGTTGTATGTGAAAACCAAGTGTTTGTATAGACAACGGGTATCGACGTAGCCTTCTAGTTAGAAACATTTATTTAGAAAAACGTGATCTTTATAGGACGTCCTTTTACAGAAAAATTAGTTTTGATTTTCTAACATAAAAACGTTATAGAAAATGTTATTGTAATCGTTCAAAACATTTTCTGAGCATAGTTATTGTGTAAACAAATTATATGAATATGATGATTTTCTACATAAATGGTTCCGAATTAAAATATATATAATAAATAAAAACGATGGTGTGAATAAGGCAGTCATCACGTCGGTATTTTACTTTCTCTTTATCTTTGAAATTTCTTCATTTCAATATCTTATTTATGATCATACTATTTTACTATCTCTTAAGAGTTTATTATATCAATTTTCTTGTGTAAAACTTGTATAGTAATTAAACAGAGACGACGTAAATTAAAAATTCGTTATAAATCTGCAACATTTACTTTCCTCAATCTTTATTCAAAATTATATATATTATACATGTTTTCAAAATCGTGCACCTGGCTTAAAAGCATTCCAAATAGATATGTAAGTGATTCGGTTCATCTGAACGAAACACAGAAGAATGATTTTACGCCAAGCGCACATATTTTAGAATGCGCCCATTCGATATATTTTTTTAATATATAGCTAAATCACAATGTTTATCTTAATAACAGATGACTAACTACATATATTTTTACGGGTAAAAATAATAGAAAATAATTAGAATTTAAGATTATAAAAACAATCATAAAATTTGATTACACACGTTTGTATTTACGAATGCACACACAGAGTTCTCATACATAAAAGAACAAAATAACATCCAATTTTCGAATGTATACCTGTAGAAACGTGTTTCTGTAATTACATATAAACAAACTTCATTTTTCCACTGTTATGATAAGTCGTGTTAAAATATAATCTTTTCTACGCACACGTATAGTATACAAGAACGCATGTACGCACATACAGAATCATGCTAAAGCCATTAAATATTTAAGAAAGTGAATCTACAACTGTCAATTTTATATTTGTTTCTTTTATAATTCAGAATTTTTCGAACATAAATAAAATGAATAATGTTATGTATTAAGTGCATTTATTTTAAAATTACCATAAATAAATTACTTTATTTTCTTTGTAGCTAGAGGAAGTGCATCATTTTATTCAATATGGCTTCTTCTTCTTCTTCAAATAAATCAACGGAAAATCTTGAACATAAATTGGAGTCATTTATTGAAAATATGCGCCAAATAAATATCATGGTGGCAGATGTTCAACCTCAAGCAACGCCTGTATTTAATCAAAAGATTCAGAAAATCGTTACTGACCTGCAAGACCTAAACAAGTTAAAGGACCAAGTTCTTGACGTCCAAATACCACTGGAAGTGCTTGACTACATTGATCAGGGCCGTAATCCTCAGCTATATACCAAAGATTGCTTGACGAAAGCCGTGGAAAAGAATGAAGAGGTCAAGCAAAAAGTCGAATCATATCAAAAACTCAAAGCTAATTTACTCGTAGAACTAAGCGAACCCTTTCCTAAGGAAATGGCAACTTATCGAGCCATACGAAGTACAAAGACGAAAACAGAAAAAGAAGAGGAAGAGGAAGACGAAGATGAGGAAGATGAAGAAGGATACCAGTTATTCTGATTTCTAAAACCAATCATGAAAGGTTGTAAACCTTTTACAATAATTGGCTAATATTGTATTTGATAGAAAATTTTGGCAACCGGTGGCACTCGTAAGAGATATGTAGGAAATAATTTAATAAAATACAAATTTATTGGTTTTTTGGGGTCGAAGATATGTCTACTCGGATCTTCCTGACGAGTCCACCGGGTACGACGAAACATCTTTCAGTTCCCACTATATTCTAAATTTGTATTTTATTAAATTCTTTCCTATATATCTCTTACGAGTGCCGCCGATTGTCAAAATTGTCTAAGGGAAGGCAATAAGACTATAACTGTAAGAGATTTTGCTTGTTTGTGGTCAATAAATTCAATCTATAAATATAATATTTTATATTAATTTTCTGACCAAATATGTTGTTGGTTTAGGAGATTCAAAATATAATTAGCTTTATAAGAATGTACAGTCGCAAGATTAATGTCTTTTAACCTTTGTTTGTGCGTGAGCAATGCTGAATAATGTGTTTTAAAACAATGTCGTTAATAATTTTTGTAAGTTTTGATTTAAGGCCATGTAAAACCGTGAATTTCAATATTTTTTAAATCAACATTCAAGCGTTTATTCGGAAATCAAATTTTGTCAAGCGCTCTGTATACATAAACACTATATCCAGGAATTTTTTTGAGTGATTCTATTAGCATTTTCGTTAGATATGCTCGTTTAAAAAGTAGGTCAATTGCAGATTCCTACTTACCGACAGTACGATTTTTATTTAATTAAATAAATTCTCATATTTTTTTTTAAAAAACACGTTTGTCAAGCGCTCCGTATATGTTAATACTATACTTAGATTTTTTTTGGATGATTCTATTGGTATTTTCATGAGATGTACTCGTTTGAAAATTATGTCGGTATTTAACATCAGCTTAAAAACATTAAAATCTAAGGCTTTACACATTTAAGACGCTGGGAGGCCCTCCGTTTTTCTCATTCAATTTTGAATTTTGATGAGAAATCTCTGGGACACGTTGTAGAATCGGTAATGAACTACAACGTATCAGAGCGATATTTTCTTAAAAGTCAAAACTAAATGAAAAAAACAGGTCCCTGCAATCGTCGGTAACGGGTGACACTCACATCGCCTAAAATTAAAATTGTTTCAAAAGATTTTCAATATCGACTACATTTAATCAGAGATCGTGTAGGAATACTTCTTTGTAAATAAATATTTTTTCCACATGGAAAAAGAAGTATTTCGAGCGTCTAGTGAGTGACGGGAGGAAAAGTAGTAGCAGGAGGAAGGGAACTTAGTCCTCCCGTTATGACGACTCGATATGTCCGATCTCTTATCCACCTTTCATGCAAAAAAGGGTTCTATTCCTGCACTCATTAAAAAAATACTATGTGTAAGCAATTGACTTTTTCAGACTCGGATGATGATTTTAAGCACTCGCGTATCACTCGGGCCTTCGGCGCCCGAATGAGCCACTCGTGCTCAATCATCACCCTCGCTAGACAAAATCAACTTTCCTCCCTAGTTACACAATGTACTACTTCTTAAGTCGAAAACAATTAATATAATAAGGGTAATAATATAATCTGCGTAAAAACAAAATCAATTTAATTATATTTTTCAAATACACGAATGTTATAGTGAAAATAAAATTTTATATTTAAAATTTGTAATGTTTTTCTTATTGCTAAGAAATTTTCATTTTCCAAGTCTATATGCTATAAGTAAATACGCTATCAATGTGATTTTGGTTTGTGAACAGTTTTCCGGTGACTTAAGATTATACTGGCTAGAAGACGAAAATAGTGGCAAGTTGTTCAAAATTTGACAGTCCTTAAATATCATAAATATAAAGCGCTGTGCAAAATTTCAGACGTTTGACGAGAATGGTTACGAAATTATTACTATTTGAGTTTAACATTAGCCTTATGGGAATTCGCAAAATTAGCAACTAAAAAAAAAACGTAGATGCCATAGCGTCATAGCTTTGAAAGTTCGTATAATCGTCAATGTAATGTTAGATAAACAAGTTCCATTTTTTTAAATATCCACTTCGAGAATATTTTCTGAAATATAACATAAAAACTGTGAAATAAGACGTACAGTCATACCAAAAAGTGAGAAAAATGAGCATTAAAATGTTCTAAAATCAATGTAAAATTTTCTTCACAGATCTAAAAAACATTTTACATTATTGTTTATCTGTTAGTACTGTAGAATATTACTGTTTTGGCGAATTATACGCGCAAAATATTTGTCTTCAATTTTTTAATGAGACCTTACGACCAATACATTAATTAGTGTAATAGGAACAAAATTAATATTTTAAATTCTAAACGAAGCAAATAAAACTGTTCTTTTTTTCGATTTTTATGAAAAACTGTTCTGGATTGGATGGTGTACATTTAAATATTCAAAAGGTAACTTGAACTTTGTAAAACATTGGTGCTATAGTGCGGTCTTCATAATTTTTTTGTACGTGAAAATATACTTCTAAATGCGAATCAAATCTATTATTGGAAGCAAATCCACATACTATAAAGAAAGCGCATTATTCGTTGGTTGAACGAATTGAAATAAACTCTAATATATGACGGATCAGAAACAAAAAAAAATTAAATGTTTCGACCGCTCAACTCCAAAATACGACGTCTAGCGGTTTTTCAAATGTCAACTTTATTTTCCAATGGGATTCATCCAAAATTTGTCTGAGGATAAGATCAAAAGTTTGCCTGTGTGCGTCAATTCTCAGAATTCCAGGAAAACCTAATATAATACATATTCAATTGAGACCGTTGAGGATGGTAAAGTAGAGGACTAGGTCGGTAAAAGATGCCTTTTACTGTACATATTAAGGGGGTCCGAAAGTCAATTAAAAATTCAAATTTCGCGCCACATTATAGCAGACGAAAAAATAAGTAATTTGCCTATAACAAATAGTAAAAACAATATTACGGAAAACCAGGACTGCATTGCCCTCCGTTACATTATTATCTATCATTTTACAAAGTTTGAAGTTTCTATATAAATATTTCGCTGAATGGCATTTGAATTACTTGATTTTGAGACATTATTCAAATGCCATTCAGCGAAATATTTATATAGAAACTTCAAACTTTGTAAAATGATAGATAATAATGTAACGGAGGGCAATGCAGTCCTGGTTTTCCGTAATATTGTTGTTACTATTTGTTATAGGCAAATTACTTATTTTTTCGTCTGCTATATTGTGGCGCGAAATTTGAATTTTTAATTGACTTTGGGACCCCCTTAAGGAAATACTTCCTTAATATGATTCTTCATGGAGAGAACAGATCACATTTCTGAAAAGTTCAATACTGTTAATTATTGTTTGTACACCCGAGGGAAGTTGATTCTTTCCTAACGTGCCGGGTAAATTTCAAAATCCTGCAATCCCATTGGACAATTTAAGTATAGACATTAACCATAAATTGGAATCGTCCAATGAGATTGCAGGATTTTAAAATTTACTAGGCACGTTCGGAAACAATCAACTGCCCTCGGGTGTCCCCTTATTAATTATTTAATTATTATTAATGTTTTTTCACCTGTTTCGATTTATGCAAATAAATAATTACCTAATTTTTAAAATCTTATCTGCTCATTTCATCATTTTGTCAAGCAGTTTCAGAGAAAACCTACAGCCAAGATCTAAAAAAACATATAATAATTAGTTTTCTGATAATATTATCTTTAAAACTTTTTCATCTTATTATTTGCATTAAGTTAATCAAACTCATTTATTGAAATTTTTGAAGTAATATGCACACATGAATCTTGTAATCATATCTGAAGGTTTCTTGTTGCAATGACTGCATGGTCCAAGATTAGATAGATACGACTACCCATTTGAGAGCATTTTAAGAAAAGTGGGATTTTCTTAAGATTTTGAATAATTTAAAATGGATTATCCTATCGAAAGCTTTCGAGAAATCAAAGCCCACGTAAAAATTTTTTATAAAAGTTTTATAAAGAAATGGTTCTACATAAATAATATATAAACTTTATAGAAACCATATAGAGTTGGTAAGAGGAAGGTAATTTTTGTTGTAATTAAGATAGTTAAAAAAAAAATTACTTTAATTAGAAAAAAAATTATTTTCCTCTTGCCAACTCTATATGGTTTCTATAAAGTTTATATATTATTTATATAGAACCATTTCTTTATAAACATTTTATATAACTTTTATAAAAATTTTATAAAATTTTTTTACGTGGGAGAATAACTATATGAGATTGTGATCTTTTCACATAATCAAATATTTTGATAATGGAAGTTTGAGTACTATAATCTTTTCTGCAAGAAAATTGGTATTCATCTAATAACTCATTTTTGGGGACATGAAGTAAAGGACACTGATAGGTCTGTAATCAGAGTGACTGTTTCAAATTTTGAATGATGCCATCTATTAGCCTTTCTCAGAGACTTTTTTGATTTCGCATAGTTACAGCACAACAAATTATAATTTCTTGTAAATTTTTTGGTCTGAGAATAGTACATTTCAATACAAGTGTGCGAAGCAGATTATTCCACGCACGGGTATAGTTTGTCACCCGAGCGAAGCGAGGTAAAACGGTCACAGCCTCCGACTGTAATCCGCGCACGCCGTGTGTAAAACAGCTACTTTACACACACAAAACAAGTAGGAAAAGGCGAGTTTCGTGCACTCCATTAAAAAAAAATTAATTATTGGCATTAAAAACCAAAACAAGGAATCTATGTATGAGTTTGAGAAAGCTACGTGCCCATAAATTATTGGCAGCGGTTTTTAAATTAGCTCTGATATATTACGAATTTCAAAAAGACAGTCACTCTGATTACAGACCTATCAGTGTTCTTTATTCCATGTCTAAATTCTTAGAAAAAATTTCTGCAGTTCAGATCAATAAATTCCAAGAGAATGGTGGGTTATTAATTATACTGTAAGTATGTGAAATCAAAAAAATTAGAAAGCGAAATAGAAAGCGGAATCATTATACTCATATAATTAATAATTTTCTTAATTTGGAGTAAGTAATCCTTGTCGAAATCATCCATTTTTTTCTAGTCCTTTCATAGAGATTTCGGGCAACTGGCCATGAAGTGGCTATAGAAAATGTTCGAAAAATCGTTTCACAAGTGAAAAGTGCCAATGTATTAATTTTTTTTTTTAAATAACCTATTTGTATATAAATACCGTGTTTTTGAACATTTCTTTCGCAAACTGCCAGTTAATGTCGAAAAATGTAGTTTTGAATAAAAATATATTGAAAATTTGATTTTCCATTTAAAACCCCAATCTCGGAATCCGGTTGAAAAGGACCCTATCTTGGAATCCGGTTGGAAAAGACCCTATCCCGGAATCCAGTTGAAGAACGCTTTATCTCACCAACAAATTTTTAAATTGATTGCTTAATCCATAAAAAATATATTATAACAATATAAAATATTTTTCAAATTAAATATCAAAAATTTTGGCAATTCTGCCAACTCAAATCAGGGTAATATAACAAAAATTTACGTGTGAGATAAAGCCTTCTTCAACTGGATTCCGAGATAATAGGGTCTTTTCCAACCGGATTCCGAGATAGGCCCTTTTTATTCGGAAGCCACGATATATCACTGCACATTTAACTAGCACTTCCTTCTCATAAATGCCAGTATTTTTATCCAACCTTCAGAAGTTACTATATAATCATTAAAAATTCCAAAAGCTAATAACATCACCTTACAGTCACGGTATACTTAGAAGCAACTGCATATTACAAAGTCCAGCGATCGCGCAAGTTGGTACTACACATTCCAGAGATCCGTATATATACTCAGTTCGCTATATTATTATATACACCCCGCGCTCGACTTACCCCCGCAAGGGCCAACGTGCAGCGAGGCGCGTAAAAAATGCACTCGACCGACCGGTAATATATATATATATATAACGTTGGCGCTCTCCTGCATCTAGAGCATACAGCAGACACCCGTGTATACATTATATATATCTATACACAGGTATAGTGTATTACATAGAGTGTGTGGTGTGTGTGTGTCCCCACCCATTTTCACCTGCTGCCGACGGCGCAAGGCGCTCACTTGCTTCGTCTTTCTCTCTTGTCCCCCTCCCTCTTTCTCTCTCTCCTTCTAGCCCCTGAGGCGCGGCAGCAGCGCGCAGCCGGCTCTCGTTCGCCGCCGCAGCCGCCGTTGCCGCTCGGTGTATTTACGCCGGTCGCCCGCGCGAGTTCAGTCGGTGGTCGTCCGTCGGCGCGGCGCGGCCACTCGTGTTCTATACTCCACGTATCTGCATACGGCTATAATATCGTACATAACACACCCGTGCGCAATATATCTTTTCCAGTTGCACTTGCACGCATGCGCGACCAGTTGACATATATATACATTTGAAAACACCGTGCGCGGGTGCTTGAGTTTCGTCATTTCTTTTTCCTTGCAGTTTCTTCCGAAACGTTGAGAAAAGTCAGAGAACTTGCGATAGGTACATGTAACGTTAAACTAAAGTGAAGCGCGCGCCGGAGAGCCGAAACTTTTGCGCGCGTCGTTTTCGATCTCCGCACGTGAGCGAAATATTATGTGACATCGTTTGTTGTGAAAAGTGAAGTGAAAGCCACGGTCAGTTACACGGAATTCGTATGTAGAATTCTAGCGATAGACAGGTCTACTCTACGTAGCTTCAGCTCAACACATATAAGTATACACAGGCTGCTAAAATATTTCGACAAAGTGCAGAAATAAATACCGGCAACCGAACCCGGCCACAAGAAAGCCCCATACAGACCAGCTGTCGAGTCCGTCACCGTCATAGCCCGATTACAATAATCGACAACCGGCGAACAACAACAACACAGGCGAGTGGGGGAGACGGCGGTCGCATGCTGCCGGCGGAGGCGCCGCTCGCGCGCCCTGCACGTCCCCATGAGGCTCCTCGCGATCGGCGACCGGCGGCGCGGCGCCGACGATAAGCAGCCGCTCGCTGCTGCTGCTGCCGGCGACGAGGACGGCGAGGAGGACGCTGGCGAGGCCGCCGCGCTACGTCAGGAGGTGGGCGCAGGAGCCGAGCAGAAGATTGTGCTGCTGCTGCTGCAGGAGGTAGGAGGGGGCGCGGAGGCGGTGGCCATAACCGCCGCCGGCGGCAAACCGCCCGGGGGCCTGAGCATGCCCCGAGGGCTGCCCGGCCGCAGGGGACTGCAGGCCCTCGTCCTCGCCCTCGTCACCGTCTACGCGACCGTGCTGCTCTACCAGGCCGTTGCGCCCAGACAGGTGGGTCCTTCTGCTGTTATGTATACTGTGTTAATAACGGGGATCTCTTGCTGACTTATGTAGTTGTACCTCGGATAAGTTTTTTTTTTCCTCACACCGGGCCGAAAGTATCTTATTCCCGCCCGGCTCCGAAACGGAAATATGGCATTTTCGGCCTCGATGTGAGGAAAAATAGTATACGCACCACGGGAGTAAAATTGGCCAGCCCCCAGCTCGTGTAAATTGCCACCCGAGCCGAAGGCTCGGGTGGCAATTTACACGAGCTGCGGACTGTCCAAGTTTTTTCCTCCCATGGTGCGTAATATACTATAAATTATGAATGTCACAAAATGAAGAGTCGTTTTTCGGTATTATAAGCATTCATATCTACATTGACACTGAATTTAACTATTCTTGTTATTATCGCTCGAGTGTCTTTGCACTGAGAGAAGGATTTGTTTACTGTTAACATGGCATTGTAACTGTTAACATGCGTATGTTTAAATATGGCCAAATATAGGCATTGTAACAGTTAATATACCATATGTTACTGGTAAACATTGATATTGTAACAGTTACTATATTGGGTTTGATCGTCAAAATCTTCCCTATTCAAATATACGATATTGTAACAGTTACAATATTGATTGTAACAGTTACAATATTGCAATTCTAATCAAATAGATAAATATGTTAACTATAACAATATTCTTCTCTCAGTGTGTCTGCAACGTATTGAGAGTTACGTAAGGGTCGTTTATGTTTACCGATTCTTTCTCTTCAAAGTTACCTCCGCAGCGGTACTATATCTACCCCTCATAATGTCCTGCTTTCTTATCACGTATACGCGCTTTCACAGTGGGTCGACGATCAGCCGGCGGCAGGCGTCGAGCACCCGGGCGGCAGCGACGGCGACCTGGTCGGGCTCGAGATGCCGATCTCGCCGCGGCTCGCGATGCGCGTCGTTGTCGCGGCTGGCGGCGGTGGTACGATCCTGGGGGAAGCAGCCGAGGCGGCCGCGGTGACGCCCTCGGTCGCCACCGCGACAATGGCCCCCTTCAGCACCGACCTCGACGACGTCTTCATCAGCGTGAAGACGACACGGCATTATCATTACTCAAGGCTGCCCGCGATCATCGGCACCTGGTTCCAGTTCGCCAAGGAGCAGGTTCGTACGCATCGATGTATGCCTTTGTCTCTTTGATTAATACTGTATATATGTAAGTTGCTGGGTGTGTGTACTTTAGTGTATAAGCATTGTGAACAAGACGGCGTTTCATATACTTGCAGGAGAATCGAAATATATTAAAGAAGTCAAGAGGGGAAAAGCTGAAATATGTAGAATAAAGAGTAAAGTATTTATATGATGAAAAGCGTTGATTGAAAACTGGACATAATTATATGAGGAAATTTTTAATTTGCCCTCACTTAGAGGGCTCAAGAAAAAAAAAATTTGAAGGTACACCTTCGCGACAAGTTTCTTCTCATTCTATAGGTCATAAAATATACGAAAAGCTCGTGAACATTGAAAAACGGTCTTTTGACGCCGTTATACAAAAAAATCCATGTTTCTTATGGAAATTTAACATGGGAAAAATGGACGAAAAGTAGTCACTGATGATGGGCCAATAGTAAGCTTTTAAATGTGCCAACAAATATTCCACAAAAAAGCGATTAAAGTAGAAGAAAAGAGCTTTAATTTAAACTAAAGATCGTTAAAATCGGTTCGTTCTGCGTAAAGTTATGTACATTAGAAAATCGCGAAAAATGACCAAAAAATGAGCAATTTTTCCCGAATCCATGTAATTCAATCATCTTTGATCATTTTTCACGTCATCATCAGTGACTATTTTTAGTCCATTTTTCCCATGTTAAATTTCCATAAGAAAAATGGGTTTTTTCTAAAACGGTTGTCACAAGATGGGTCTGAAGTTCGCAACGTTGGAGTGCAACGAAATAAAAAAAAAATTTATTTTGCTTCATAGTTATACTAATTAATATTATTTTTGTGCAGATTGAGTGTTTTATAGAATAAAATAGCTTAATAACAAAGGTTTAGATGAAATTTCCATTCTTTAATAACTTAAATAATCGTAAGAAATTATTTCGTTGCATTCCAACGATGCACAAGACCGTTTTCTAATGTTCACAAGTTTTTTCGTAATATATATTTTTCGAGACTCCGTGCGGGAAGTTCGATTTCCCGCACGCTCGGCAAAGAGCGTGTGCTCGAAATCAAACTTTCCACACGTATCAAAAAGTTCTGTATGATACATGTGCGGGAAAGAGATTCTCGTCTCGTGTGCCTTTCCACCTAGGGTCGTAATGTACTATTATGACCTATAGAATGAGAAGAAACTTGTCGCGAAGGAGTGCCTTCAAATTTTTTTTTTTTAATTTTTTGAACCCTCTAAGTGTGGACAAATTAAAAATTTCCTCATGTACACAGGCGATCAATTGTATATCATTTTTCCAGTTCAATGAAGCCCGCACCTTATCGGCTAGAGATATTACAGCTATATCGTCCATTCAAAATAATATCTAGTTATCGGTAGACTAAACCATCCATCGATGGAATCCTCGCGTACTTACCCCGCGATGACGCATGAAATCAATAAGCCGCGTCAACCGCGAGGGGGGCGGTAGCAGCTTCCCTGAGAAAGGCTCTCCTTCATTTTTCCGCTGCAAATACGGCTTCCTCGACCCTCTCCTCCATATTGCGACCACAGGCACGCGCCCGCGCTGACTCTCGATAGAAAGTCGTACAGATGAGAGACGAGCCGGCGAGAGCAGCGAGTCTCCGCGATAAATTACGCGTAAGTGCGAGAGAAAGAGAGAGATATGGTATAACGAGATCACGCCGACGCGCGCGGCTCGTTTCCTCGCGCGAATTAGCCTTTCCCCGAATAGACACGTGACGCCTCAATATAGAGGCTGCGCGTCGTTGCGGCCGAGTAAATAGGCCTGTGTCTATACGTGGCGAAAGAAAGGCAGGAAATAATACGTCAAGGGGGTATATAGTAGTACGCGAGTGTGTATAGATTACGCCGCGTGGAATTGGCTATACGTCGATTTATATCGGCCGCTCGGTTATTCGATTAGCGCGCGCGTTATATGTTACACCGCTCGTATATACGGGAGTTTATACATTCGCGCGCGGATTTGGTACGGAGCTTAGGTGTGATGATTGGTGGGTATGCGGAATTCAAGTTTGAGGTAGCTGTGAACTACTGCCGTTGATTGACTGCTTTATCGAGACCAAGTTTATATACGTTATATCGTATATTGAATAGAAAACGAGTGATTCGATTTTAAAAGTTTAATCTATATAGTTTGACCGACGTTTAATTTCATAGTAAAACAGATTTTTATAACGCACTAAATATTTATCGAGTTTTACTCGAGTTTACAGGTTTCGTTGCGTTCTTAAACTAGAATAAAACACTTTTTAATCGGCTAACTGGTACGGATTCCTCTCGGCTTCGGTGATGAAACTGGCGTCGGAAAATTATTTAACAAAACACAGCAAATTTTGTTTCCGAGAGTTTTTGGAGCACCTGATTTAATTTCAAAAGTTATTTTTTAAATCTGCAAAAGATATTTTTGAAATCGTCCATTTTTTATCTAGTTTTTAAACGAGCGTATCTGATGGAAATGCTAATAAAATCACTCAAAAAAGTTTCTCAGCATAGTATTTACATATACGAAGCGCCTGAAAAAATTGTTTTTTCAAATAAACGTTCGAATATTAATTTATTAAATAATGAAATTGGGTTGATTTTATGGGTCTGAAGTTTGCAACATTGGGGCGCAACGAAATAAAAAAATAATTCATTATACTTCAAGTTTATACTAATTAATATTAATTTTGTGTGTAGATTTAGTGTTTCATAGTATAAAATAGCTTTAGAACAAATGTTTAGATAAAGTTTCCATGGTTGCATAACTTTGAGCAATTGCAAAAACTTATTTCGTTGCACTCCAACGATGCAAACTTCAGATACATTTGATTTTGGACACTTCACATCGCCTTAAATGCACTTGTTTATACCTTTTCATCTATGTATACGTATACGCATTTTTACAACCCACGCGTACACACAGGCATTTCAATCCAACAACTTGCCGCACACGTCGTTGCCCTACTACTCCGCCTATATATAAAACTTCCTTGCAAAGCATGCACATATATACAAACTCTCGAAATAATCATCAGGCCGGAAAGTCGTTGCAGCCACACACGCCTCAGCTTATACAGTTCGCGCAAGCTCTCCTCTGGCTCGCGATTCCCGGCCGCCGAATGCTCGCTCGCGAGACGTAAAAGTTTTTTCCGCGCTGCAGCAGAAAGAAACGTCTTAATGAAGGCGCGAGCTCTGCGTGCAAAAATGAGGGGAAGGCGGTCGCTGCGCACATAAATCCCCCTGTTCCCACGAAACGCACCGCGCCGTGGCGCTCATCAGCAATACACATATATATGTGTATGTGTACGCGCGATGCGTGCACGCGAGAGAGAGAACCCACGTGAGAAAAAACGCACGAGCACCGTTTATAATAGGCAGTACGTGCGTGTGCATGCGTGTGCGTTATAGACAATGGGGAAGGCGTCTTCGCGGGCGCGCGCACATTGTATCTGCGAGCTTTTTTAATGCAGTCTGCTATGCTTATCGTAAGGGTGTATCGGCCGGCAGGCGTACATTAAATGTAAAGCCGGGCACGCGTGAGGTAGTTTAGTTTGGACGCGTGCGTACGCGCGTGAGGGAATGTGAGCGAGTTTGCAAAGTAACGGAAGATAATTTTCTTTTTTCGAATGTGTGTGTGTGCGTGTATGTAGGAGAGTTGGCGCGATTGTTAGAGTTGCTTGCTGCGGATTGCGAAAGAAGAAAGGGACGGGTGAAGGGGAATATTGTGTTTGCGCTGCGCGGCTTTTCTATGATTATGATTGCAATGTCGAATTTGATGTGCTTGCTCGCAGTTAATTGCCGCGCGCAATATAGGCGCGATCGTTCGCCGCGGTCGTTATGTGAGTAAAGTTAACGGTTGTGGGGCATGCCCGTGGATGTAAATGTTTTGAAAAATGCATCGGTAAGAGTGGGAATTCTCAGGAAAAATGTTTGTATTAAGTGTATTTATTTATATGTATAGGGGAGACACGGGCAAAAGGGACATGTTAAGGTTGTATTGCCTGTACGATCCTAGTCGCCAGTCACTATTACTAAAGATTATGAATAATTATCAAACCGTGTTTATGACTTTTTTTTAGTACGTTTATTATGTAAAATACACTTGATAAATATTAGTTTATGTGCTCAAAACCGAAAATCGGACAAAATTGTTTTTGAATTTTTTTTTTCTTGACTTTTAAAAGTCTTAATACATTTTTAATTTCATTCAAAATAGTGCCGCACATTCAAAATTCTTATTTTGCTGGTCTTATATTGTTCGGAGAAAAATTTCTAACAGATCGCGGAACTCAGAAATAAAAAATATATCTTGAATAATTACTAAGGTTTTCCAAAAAAGAGCTCGCGTTTAAGTTGACTGTACCTTTGAAAATGTTTAATTATTTGAAACAGAAAAAATATTCTATATTTCTGAGTTCCGCGATCTGTTAGAAATTCTTCTCCGAACAATATAAAACAAAAAAAAAGTAAGAATTGAATAAAATTTGAAGATGCGGCACTATTTTGAATGAAATAAAAAAAAGATCAAGACATATGATTTTTAAAATTCGAAATAGTTCAAAAATTTTTCGTCCGCTTTTCGGTTTTGAGGACTTCAACTCTTTGTCTGATGTACCTTGATAGAGCTGTCAACTCCAAAATTAGTAGAAAAGAATACATAGTAAATTATTGATATTTTAAATAATGGACTAATTTTTTACGTGGATTATATATAGCCAATACAACCTTAAGGAAAAAGTAAATGAAAAATATAAAAAATATGAGAAATTTTACTAACTTAAATTCATTTTACTTTTGTTTATAATAACAAAAACAACAATCCTATATTATATATAAATATTTGAATATATATTAATTAATAATATTAAAAAAAGGGAAAGAAAAACGCCTTGTTTCGACGAGTCTGAAAAATCCCTGGGCAAAACAGACATATTACCAAAAAGGAATTTAATTATCGGAGTAATAGTTAATATGTTAACGTTTTTATTTTATTAATATGTCGCTCAAGATTGTGCAAAGTATATTATAATGTTTCAAAGTTAAGTTTATCAATTCATTATCACTTATAGTGACATATGAGACTTTTCTTATGAATTATTCAAACCAGCTTGTTCAACCTATTTTACGTATATCATATGTATACACATATGTATATAAATCATCACATAAATCTTTAAACAAAAACAAATTAAATTACGTTATGTTTCGAAGAAATATGTATTATCCGCAGATAAGCCAGATAGGCTGTCCGTTTTGTCCGGTATATGAATGATTTCATTTTTTTTTTTTTTTTTAATAAATGTTACAAATAAAGTTGATACTTCTCGTTTGATCGATTGATTATGTGAAATCTGAATAAATATAAGCCTCAACATGTAATTTTGACTACAATTTAATAGTAGGAATAAAAAATAGGTTCACTTTCTTACCTCGACTAAGACGTAAGAAAACCTTCGAAAATCATTTTTTTTTTTATATTTTGGCGATGTTATCGTTACGAGCTGCGCACACATCCTGAAACTTACATAGCGACAACATTTACAATCTATCTGTGCGGTAGAAAATTTTACGCTATAGTCTATACCCAAAATATATAGCTAATAACCATTTTGCCCAAGGTGACCGGTTCGCCCAATTCTCCCCTACTTTGATTTATCTCACAACAGTTTATCAAGTCTACCAAGAAATTTATATACTTTTCTCTTTATATTTCCTTTTTACATCCATCCTCTTCTCACATGAAGCGAAATCTGCGAGCGGGCTTCATCGTCAGAATCTATTTTAGATCTTTATATCCGATTGGGGAATTTTACAGTAAAAACAGTTCTCGTGAAGCATCCCATCGTAACTTATTCTATCTCACTAATCAATTTCCCTATAGAACGAATATTCAATAAATTAAGCTCTATTTTCTTGCCCATATACAATCACAAAACATCCTCAATATACCAACCTACATAACCCATTGTTCGTATATATACAAAAACGAAACAAACACCAGGTAGTTATGTATGTATACCCTGCTTGTTAAACTCCACCAACACAAAAATAAATCTTCCCTCCAATGTGCGCGAGCGAATCATCGCCGTACCGATTCCTCTTCCGTGGACGTTTCTCCGCGGCACTTCCTTCCTTCCTTCCTTTCGGAACAACACGAGCGAGAACCGAGAAATCACGTGCGCACGCGTGCGTGTGGCCTCTGATGCAAGCGCCCGCAATCAGCGAGCGCTCCGCGCGCTCTCTATTCTCTCTCTCTCAACTTTTTTTCCAGCCGCGATCGCTATCAGCGCACGCGCGCGACCGGAGCTAATTGCGAGCATTGTAAGCCGATCCTCGGGATAGCGAGGTGCAGGGGAAGCTGATAATGGGATGATGGAGGTGGGGTGGGAGGGGCGTCCGCGTGACAATGAAGATTCGTTTGTTAAGGGCCGATCGGTTTTTCTGCCAAGATTAATTGCCAAAGGTCTCGTCGGGCGTTTTGTTGTACACGAATTTGAAAGGATTTTAATGTGTGACAGAGTTGGATGAGTATATATTATCGTATAGGATAAAGGCTCTGATTCTGGGATACCCGAGTATGACTACATTATAAAAATTGAACAAAATATTGTTTTAACGGTTCGGAGTGAATCAATGTCTGGGGAAAATTTTATGTAAATATCATTATAAATGATTTTTCTAGTGTAATAAATATATGTGAATTCATAAACAACGCTATTTTAGCGATAACAAATTAAAATACAAAAAAATATAAAGTATATTCATTGTCTATACAAAGGATTCTAGACGTGATCCATGTTACGAACTTTTCAGTTTTTCTTTTAGTAGTTTTTATAATATTATAAATGAAAATATATTTTTATCAAAGAAATTGATGCAAAATGCTATTTGATTTTAGAATAATACTTATGTATAATAATAACCGATATCATTCACCTTTAATAATTTGCGCTCATTTGATTTTCGCGAGCATATTATCAACTCATTTGGACTCGAAATACACCTATAAAAGACTTGTTGTCTTGTAAATTAAAATCCAGATACATTGATACTTATTGATTTAATAGAACAATATAAACAAAATATTAAATATGAGTTCGAAAGCAGTCATTTATTGAAACACGAAAAGGATTAAACAGCAATAAACAAGGAATTACGAGAAAGACAGAGATAGCAAAAGAGCAATTTAGCACAGGTAAGTTCCGAGTTAAAGTTACACTTGCACGATCGTTCGTTAACTCAAGATTACGCTTTCCGATGACCTCAGCTGAGTTTGCGGGTTTCCAAGCGCCTTAGTTTTTACTGAAAAAGGAGTAAATAATTGTTCGATGCAATCTTTGTACAGTGACAAATGTCCGGTGATATTTAGTAAAAGCATTCTGATTTCAGATAAAAAGTTTAGCAAATATCCTCGTAAAGAAGGATTAAAAGTTTTTCAAAGTGGAATTCATTTTACAAAATGATATTATCAAACAAAATTCAGGATAATTTTAAATTTTATGATGGCGTCGATTTTCACCAGTAATGTTTGAATTTGACACTTTTTGGACGACTGTAATATGATGGTGTGGTTCGACGATAACTGATGTTTAAAAATGCGACCGCAGTATTGCGACGCGTTATTTTTGTATTGTGCTGTCATCTATCTCTCTGGGAATCAGTATCGTGAAATCGATATTCACTTACCGCATAATAAATTGCATCGCACTTTGAAATGAAACGAGAAGTGAACTTTCATCATTATTACTTTTTTTTCCGTCAGTTTTATACAAAATTTGTGTATGCATTCTAAATATTTTAACATAGAATTTATTATTCAATTTAAATTTCTATGTACCAGACCTACACAGGGGCAACATTATTTGCCTCGATAGGATTTACTTATACTTATGTGAATTTACTTTATGTAAATATATAATAATGTAAATGTAAATATTTTCTGATAATAAATTAATATATAAAATGAAAAAATTTTTTTTTAAGAAAATGAATACTTCAAAAGCTTGAGTTTGACATTTCGAACGTTCAAGAGTGAAAACCGGAAAGGATGCAGTATTTATAATGTTTTATTTTATACATTGAGTATAGCTAAATCTAAAAATGGCAAAAATCATTCGTTCACTGCAACGAATCTTCGAAATTTCCAGTACCTCCAGAAGACGACGCCAATCTTTAACACTCTTATCATATTTATATCGTCCACTCTCCACCCCGCGTGCACCTGACCAACGCCTCCCTTATACACCCCATCGCGTACCAGTAATATGGAATCCTAGATCTCGCGCACATCAAATCTCTCTCGCGCGGACCCACATATATCGCACACTTATATATATATATATATATCCTCCTCACTGCAGCACAGTTCTCTCTCGGACTTTGGGCGCTCTCGTGGGAAGATCTCACGGCTTTTTACCTTCGACCTCTCTCGCGCCTCGACCTCTCGCGGTTCCCTCGCGCGCATTAAGGGCATCGCACGAGGAGCAGCTCGCGCGCGCATGACGCCGCGGCCACGGATTTTCGCCCCTCACTCTCCCTCCTCACCGATAATTAAGCGATGCGCGAGAGAGAGAGAGCCGCGTCGAAATCCGCGCGAGCGAAAATTGAATGCGGGCCGGGGATGAGATCGAGGCGTAATGAGGGGTTTGCGCGAGGCGAAATTGAGGGGAGGCTGCGCGCAGACCGCGTCGAGCTACTATACCACGAGGCGCTTTTCGCGCTCGGGATGAGTTCGATGAAACACTCGTGGACTTGGTCTGTGCGCGTGTATGTCTTATATGTATAGACGTGGATTTGTGTGTATAGGAGAGAGGTGTCGGTTTATCCCGCTCGATGTGTGCGGATGATTCCGAGGGCTAGCTCGGTTGCTTATTTAATTCTTTCTTCTTCTTTTTATGTTAGAGGAACTAAGCGCGCGCTCGTTTGTTGTTATTCGTGTTCGACAGGTCGGCCGCCGCGGCTGTTATTTCGGTGTAATTATTTCGCTGGACATGATGTCTTTCTTATTATCGTTTTTACCAAGGCCCATCGTATAGGAGTTATCACTTTATTGAAACAATTTTTCATTCGAAATCAAACAAATGTACATACGCGTATTTCCCGCGTGGACTATTCGTCCTAAAATCCTCTATGCAGAATCTTATCCGAGACGCTCTTCTTCTCGTCTCCCATTGGACTCTTAAATTTCACGCGCGCACTCAAACTTTCCGTGAGATTGAGCTCGAGCGGAGAATTAATATCCTATCCCCTTGTTCCAAGCTCCAACTCCTCCGAAATCCTATATATATACGCATACGCTTGACGAAATATACAAATCGAAGTCGCTCTTTTCCCGCGAACTCAAATTGCTCGGAACGCCGTTGCGCATCAACGCGAAATTCTCTTTTTATTCCTCTTCCTCCCGCTTTCTCTCTTTTTTACTCACACGCGCGCTCTATTCTGCGAAACGAGAAAGAAATTCGACCGAGTCATCCTACGAATCAGTTTGGAGCAGTGTATATAGTACAGTTTCCAGGGACGACACGACGGGCGGGGAAATCGTATTTCTATCTCGTATTCTATTTAGCGAGTAATCCCGCGAGATTGTTCCCGAGCTTAGGTGGTAATGAGACGAGCGAATTCAATTCGATGAAATAGATAGAATGCCGGGATCGCTATTAGATTTCGACGGATCTTGAGTGTTTATATATACGTGTGTATCGAAAAAAGTCCCCTTTCCTGAACTGTTGATCGAAATAACAACTTGCTGTAACAGTCATTGCGGTCTAAGCATATTAAAGACTTATTACAATCATGTAGGACTACGATGAAAACGCGTTAGTGTCAATATTACACGTATATCGAATCAAGACTATACAATGCCATCGCTAGCTTCGGATTATTGTATGCCGAAAACCTTTGGTACATTTAATTCAACGCGTTATTTTAGCCACGTCAACGGTTTTACCGATCCTCGATTTTATTGTATCACGCAACACCATCTGCACATAGAAACTGGTTTGGATTTTATTTCCACGAAGCCGCCTACAAATCCCAATTAACTATTCAACCAAAACTCGAAACTCGATTTTCTCTCAGTGCCCCAAAATATCCATGGAAAAGTTTCCCCTCCAATAAATCAATAAACGCCGCGCGTTAAATAAAGTGTCGTTGTCGCACTCCGTTAACACCGCGAGCATCCTTTGTTCGCAGCCCCGAAAAAAATAGCTTTGTCCGCGCTGCACGAAACCGCGCGACAATGTCTCCACGCACTCGCATGTATGTACAGCCGATGTGTTACGCAAAACAAAAAAAAAAATTCGTTAGGTCCATCGACAGAATTCTATATATCTATATCGACGTTCATCACACCGCGCGCCGCTCTATTATCCGCCGTGACTATATCCCCGGCCCTCCGCGTTCGGCTGCGGAGCGCCGGGCCACTGGCAATTTTCATGGCGAGTCGCGCCGCCGCCGCCGCGATAATTGGTCAATTACCGAGTCACTTTATTTTCCCCCTTTTTTTTCAAGAGAAGAGCATCCCCTGCTTTTTAGGGACAAAGGGTTTGGCAGCCTTCTTCTGGTTGCTCGTTCTCGCAGCGTTTCGACCGGAGAAAAGAGGGAGAGAACCTTTACGTTGTTCGGCTTCAGGGCAGCGCGAACTCGTTTCGCCTGCGGATCTTGTGTGGCATGCGTGCGTACATGTGTGTGGGTAGACTAACGGCCGAGCAGCTCCAACCTGGATTTGTAAACACGCGCGCGTGAGAGGTTAGGTAACCAGGGGTAGACGTATATAGAGCACCGTGTGTGCGCTAGAATTCGAAGTAGTACGTATTTTCCTGGATAAGTTATTGACCAGTGTTATAAATGTTATTTAGACGATTGTTAGATAAGCTACGCTTTTATTAACGTTCTATGATTTTATTCGTTTTTTTTCTTCTTCAAATATTTGTGCTTTTGAAAACCAGCGCATCGCGTAAATTATGTCAAAAGTATTATTCAACTCTATATTCATTGAAATAGTAGAGGTAGGTATCGGTTGATAACGAGAAACATTTGGACAAAATTTATTGTGCGTAAAAGCTTTCGTTATAGACGCATACATTATAAATACAAAGTTTAATGGTGACAAAAAGTTGTGCTAAAATCTTTCAGCAACTCGTCGTCGTCTTTATCGGGCGACTGTTATTGTAGAAACGGGTTTTTAAAATTTGGACGGGGTCAAGAATCTTGAGAAAGGACGTCTGGACAGCGCGGCCATTATATAGTGACGTTTCAAAATGAGTCATTTTTGAGAACTTGCAAAGCTTATCTCTCCTTTTCCGATAATCGAATTCTATCCAGACCAAACATCAGAAAGACATATATTATATATTAGCTGTCATTTCCATCATTAACACGTTCACTCGAAACTCTCGATCAATCAGAAAATCGGCAATGCGGCCTGCGCGTCGCTCCTACAAATGCACTCGTCGGCATTTTTCTCGCAATTTAAACGTCATTCCAGGGCGCGAGTCCGAAAATACAGACGTCCGCGTGCAAGTAGCCATAATTAACGTGATTAATTGTCCGCTGCTGCAACGCTGCATGACGTCACGCGAGAGCATTGCCGCACTGATCTCTCTCTCTTTTCTTGTTATTTTTCGCCCCTCGTACACATACATACACCGCGCACGCGCGCACGTCTCGTTAGTGTTGCAGCTCGGTCTCGCTTTCTTTCCGCGAACGCAGACTCGCGGATTCTTCCTCCCCCTCCTCCTATGGGTCTGAAGTTTGCAACGTTGGAGTCCAACGAAATAAAAAGAAATAATTCATTTTGCTTCACATTTACATTAAATAATATTAATTTTGCGTGTAGATTTAGTGTTTTATAGTATAAATTAACTTTAAAACAAAGGTTTAGATAAAATTTCCATTGTTTAATAACTTTAATCAATCGTAAAAAATTATTTCATTGCACTCCAACGATGCAAACTTCAGACCCATCTCCTCCTCCTCCTCATTTCCGTCTCTAATATCTCCTAACATACTTTTCAGAACTTCGTATGTGTGTGTACGCGCGTGGTATCAGATTCCTCAGGGCGCGATGTTTGTGTGTCTGTGCGCTTTGTTTGCCGCCCGCTGCTCTGGCATTCCATCGCTTTTTTCACTGATTTCCGTTTCTGCTCGCGTGATGCGTGCGTTGCTGACGGCGACTTGATTGGATTATGTTTCAGACTCGAGGTTGTCCTGCGGCGGCTGGCGACGGCGTATTTCGTCCATTAACTTTATTTAATTATATATATAAGGGTCCGACGATTTCACGCATGCGGACAAGAGGTTCAACGTAATTGTCGTAGCTCGAGAGACGACTAGGGAACTCTTTCGGGTGTAAACTCTCGGTCGTTTCCAATAAACTTCTTTGCATAAAAGCAAAACTCGACCTGATAGAATAATTGCCAATCTTACAAGAGGGTATAAAAGTCAGTTGCTGTGGAATTTGTGAATGTTATAGCAACTGATCGATACAAATTTCACCTGTATTCGAATCAATAATTTTTAGTATTTGTCGCAAAATTTCAAACTATTTACGTTGCTGCTCTAAACTTACTATAAAATACAAAAATTGTCACGAGATATGTTGATCAACAACTATTTGAGAGTGATTTCTGGTACCTAGAAATGAAGCTTAGTGTGCCTAATTCCATCTCACAGTCCCTTTTCCTTGATGTATGGGCAATCTAATCTCAAATATCCTTTATTTCGTTAAAAAATGATGTCTCTCCTGTTGGCTGTCATATTGCAAGTATTTATGATACGAAAACGAAGAAAAAAGATTGTAAAAGTAGACAGTAAAAGCTAAACTTTAAAAATTGTTCAGGAAATTATAAGCAATCAAAGATAGCGTAAGAAAATGGTTAAAAATTTGTCTTCATTTTAAGTGATTTAATGGATCGTATTTTTAACCACTTTCTTACCCCATCTTTGAATGCTTATAATTTCCTGAAAAATCAATATTTTTAAACGAATCAGAGCTTAAATTTTAGCTTTCACTGTCTACTTTTATAATCTTTTTTATTCGTTTTCGTATCGTAAATACTTGCAATGTGACAGTCAATAGAAGAGATATCATTTTTAACGAAACAGAATATTTGAGATTAGATTGCTCATACCTCAAAGGAAAAGGGACTGTGAGATGGAATTAGGCACACTGAGCTTCATTTCTAGATACCAGAAATCGACTCACAAATGCCTGTTGAAATCCGTTTCCCGGAGGCTGTGCACTCTCCTTGCTAGTACACCTCATTTTTCTTCAAACTGTATCCTCTTTAATTGCAATGCCATCGAAAAATTTATCCTTTTGTACATAAATTTTCTTTTATAATTTGTAAAAAATCATTGATTCGATAACATCGACTGTCTGGATACGCTGACTCGTTGGCGCCATTCTCGCTTATCCGCGAGTCAAAGTGAAAAATCTTGTCGACAACGCGTGCTCACACACACACACACACACACACACACACACACACACACACACACACACACACACACACACACACACACACACACACACACACACACACACACACACACACACACACACACACACACACACCGAGAGAGGCCTACAGGGCATTTCATGTGCGCGCGCAGCTTTCAAGATTCCTTCAGATGTCTCGCAGCTCGTTATACGTCTCTGTCTTTCCTCTGCTGCACACGCGTCGTTCTCTCCTCCTCCTCTCTCTCTCTTCTTTCTCTGCTCTCGTGTGTGTATATATACTTTGACGTCGAAGACAACGTTTTCGTCGTGCTGCATCTATATACATCACTCTGATTCTCTCTGCACCTGCAATGCGTAAAAATACGAACTTATTTTCATGCTTCCACTGGGCTGGGATTACAGGACTTTCAGCCCGCGCTCTTTGAATTAATTTAAACGTGCGTAATTAAAGGTACGGTTCGCTTGGTTATTAAAATAACGCTGAAAACATATATTCGAAATGTCGAAATGCCTTTTTTCGAGGTTCGCGTCTTTTTAAGCTTGCTAAATTCTTCTCAAAAATTTTATATATTAAAGTACATTAGACTTGTATACACTGAGAAAAATGATGTATTAAAAATTACTATAATATATAGGAACGTGGGGACAAATCTCAAATACCAAAATTTTGACTATATTTTATAGTAAAAATTGATATATATATATATAATAATAATTGCTATGTACATAGTAATTTTTACTATAAAATATAGTAATAATTTTAGTATTTGAGATTTGTCCCCACGTTCCTATATATTATAGTAATTTTTAATACATCATTTTTCTCAGTGTACACGATCTAATTGCCGCTGGTGAATGTATAGCAAGCATGGAAAGATTATATATCGGTACGACAGTTTTGGCTATATATATAGTTATCCATAGGCAGACAATAAGAGTTTGGTAACATGTGTTGACACCCTAGATAACATAATCATTGAACTAGTCTTACTCGGAGACGAGAGTAGAAGAGACATTTATTTTTCCCAGACAAAATAATATTATACATGATAATAAGCTATTATTATCTAATACACGTCATAATAAATTCTTCCCAAACGATTGCCTGCAATACAGCAATAACTCAGCACACAGTTGTGACCCATGCCTTCCTTCGACAGCTGATTCTCTCTTAAACCATATCTAATTGCCATCAGAGTTGTACGAAAAGACAACATTGACCAGGAATCGGTATTCCCGTAACACCAGCACTGTATACGTACGCTTTATTTCCTCTCTAACGCGAGTCACGAGCGGGACGTTCAATACCTATACATGTCCTGCTGCTACAGCGGCGGGGGATAAGTACTTTATGCCGCCTCGCGCGCTCACGACGACAATTTAATTCGAGGATTCCAGCGCGCACCTGCGCGGCTGTACGTCGCAAAAAAAGACATTGACCTCGCGCGCACGTGAACTGTTAAAAATTTTCTGAAATTTAATGTACATTCTGTAATTAAACTTGAGAAAGTTACATTAAATTTCAGAAATTTGTCGTAAAATTCAGAAATTTGTATTATGTTTCAGAAATTTGTATTAAATTTCTGAAATTTAATGTACCCCTCTGAATTTTAATTACAGAATATACATTGAATTTCAGAAAATTTTTAACTGATATAAAGGGGAAGGAAGGGCTCGTCGCGGTGGTGCTATATAGCTGCTACACTTATACTTTAGTTATAAGTACCAGGAGCAAGAGGCTACGTACTGCCACGCGACTTGTATATATGTATACAGCAAGGCTACTCCTGCGACTGTACACAACGGGCTTCTTTGTGAAGGAGGGATTGGGCTGTGCTGCGGTATTGTCCATTGTTTGACAGCCGCCCCATTATAGAGGGACATAAAAAGGCAATGCATTGTAAATTGAGAAATTCAAATGGTAATTCGAAAGGGGTCAGTGGATGTAAAATCACGAACTACGTAAAATTTAATACGCTTATACATCCATGAAAAAATATGCGTTTGACCGCCAAGTTCTGTACAATTATTTAATGTAATTGTAATACTCGGTAAATTTTTAATACACACTCACCATACATGAACTAATAAATATGAGATTCTTGCAATATCCCATATAGATTTCATGTAAAATTAATTTTTCACTGCAACACGATCTCTTTATGAAATTCTATCTATCTAGAAAGTTGCATCGAGTATACGTGTGTCACCCACTTACAGTTATTTAATGTGGTCTTACGCGCAAATAATATACCTTTGCAGTTAACGTTAATTTTTATTGTGTCTCCTCGGATTTTCGAAAATTTAAAATAATAAAGCGCCATAAAAGGCAATAATAAAGTGCCTTTTTCGATATTTAAATCACATGGCGCATTCTTACTTCGGAAGTATAATATAATCTTGCTTTTGACGCGCAATATGGAAATCATTATCAAGAGTTAACGCGAACGACAATATCCCCCCGCGCCCGCCCGATTGAGAGGGGAACTTTTCCACACGCAGGCGGCCCAAACGAAAGGATGAACGGGTAACGTTTCGGAATTTATGGCTTTTGTGTGAGGAGTCAAATGTAGAAAAAGGGATGCATAGAGGGCTGAATGGATGCCGGGCGAGTGTGGCGAGGACAGTGACCTGTTTGCAGAGGCTCTCTCTCTCTCTCTCTCTCTCTCTCTCTCTCTCTCTGTTTATATAGAGCGTGGCTTTAGCCGAGCGCTGTCTATTTTTGGCTCTTATTTTAACACTTGCCCTCGTTTGTACAAGGGGGAGCATTATCTCGTAGCTGCGATGACAAAGTTATTAGTCTAAGCGAGCTTTTTAGTCACTACGTCAAATAACTTGAGATTCTCCTTTACTTTCACGTATAACCTGTGTAATTAGTCGATCATGTAATTTTACCTTGTGATTAACGAGTTTCTTTTCCGGGCGATAGAGTGCTAAAAGATTATCCCTGTATACAGCAACAAAAAAAAAAACGACTAATTATGTGTAAAAACAGTGTTCGAAACGTAAAGCGATTTTTTATCCGAAATTATTACGGTTCATTTGAAGGGGTTTTTTTTTTTGCTTGTAATGCACACCCACTTTTTTGGTAAATCTATTTTTAATAATAGCCGGGTTTTTAATGTTACCGAGAAAAAAAAATGGCTGTTCATGAAATTTAACATGTGTAAAAACGCAGGCGTAATTAACGGATAATTAACTTTAAAGCTTACAGCTGATACATATTAACGAAATTAATTGCCTCGGCGAGATGACTATTTTCACTATATGACTTTTCCTCCAGCGCCTAATCTGTATATACTTTCTTTTTCCGGGCCTCCCCGTTTAAAGGTTTTGACAAATGACTCGTCTGCGGAAACGCCGGCAATACATCTCTCCTTTGGGTCCGCGTCATCAACCACTTTGGGTGTTTAAAAATAGCCTCTAATGGCCTTTGCTTTACCGATATCTCTTCCCACGTGCTGAACTCCTCAGTGGTACAAAGAAGTTAATTGTATGCGCCTGGCTCCTATGAGCGCGCGGTGATAAATTCCGACTGAAAATGAATGTGTTTGTTTGGTAACTCATTGCAAGTTTGTTTTATGATTATTTTTCTGTTACAGACGTGGTTTTTCACGGACCGGGACGATCCCTACTTCCAGAACCAAACGAGTGAGTATGACACGTAATAATATTATTTAATGATGAAGGAAAACTTGTTTTTTTTCTTCTTCCATACTTGCTTTAAGATATTTTGAAGGTTATATATCAAGAACAAACCGAGATTACTTATACAGCTTTTTAAAGTTCGGTTTAAATCAATAAATCACTCTAAATCCATACTCTAAATAGGGGGGGGGGGTCCAAAGTTTAGATGATCCACTTTAGTATTGAAGTTAACTCTAGACGTTCTCCATCCCGACATAAGCTACTGCAGATTGTGCAAAATTTCAAAATTCTAAGTTACGAAGATCATATTTTCGAATGTAACAATTCATCTACTGTCCAAAACATCAAATTTCATTAATAGAATTTTAATAAGGATACAATAAAGATATTTCGAAATAAATCATTAGGAAACAAGTTATATTCGTTTTAAAATAGTATTGATGAATTTCAATGTTTTGGACAGTAGGTGAATTGTTACATTCGAAAATATGATTTTCGTAATTCAGAATTTCGAAATTTTGCTTATGTCGGAATGGAGAACGTCTAGAGTTGACTTCAATTCTAAAGTGAATCGTCTAAACTTTGGACCCCCCCTCTAAATCTATAGCATTTAGCAAACAAAAGAAACGAAAAATCGATTCCGCGACGCTTAAACATTCACGTGTATATATATAGGAATATTTCCCTCGCCAAACGTAAACACAAACAAAAAGGACGGTTTCATACATGCGGCGACCTTCTCTCTCGCGGCGCGCGCGGCGGCGATGACACACTGACATGGATCTCCCGCTGCCTCATGTAACCTCCGTTTATATATGCACACCGAGGGAAGAGAGACTCAACGAGTGAAAAGAGCGCGCGCGCGCGAGAGGGAGAGAGAGATAACCGCGTGGCGCGGAGGAGGTGCATCGCAGCATCAGCGCACGCGAGCCCCGCGGTCTTCGTCCGACATTTGACCTGAGTGCACGCTATCTCTTTCCCTCTCTCCTACTCCGTGCGAGATTTCTTCCGCCTCGTGCGCATATATACACGTGCTGTAGGTATAGGTTATACAGGAGAGAAGCAATCGGGCGCGGAGACGGCGGGATTACCTTTGACTGGCGAGCCGAGCGAGCGAGCATGAACGAGACGAGGATGCGTAATGTTACGTAATGTAGTCGTAGGAGAGAGAGCTCGTATACATACACGCGTTTGGGAATTCGCTGGGAGCGTGTATAGAGAGCGGCAGATTTGCGTGAGATGAATAGCTGCTATATACGCCGCTGCTAACGATGGTTTATCAAGCATGTGTTTGCGAGGGGATTATTCGCTATATGTGTATATATATACGCGGCTTGTTCTCTCGCATAAATCGGAATTAACCCGAATTGTAAAGTACGCGCGATGCGCGGATTATCGCGTAAATTTTCTATAATCGCGAAATCACGGGTGCGGTGTGCTCGACTTGATTATTTTAACAAAATAATATAACTATCATTCGACAATTTCAAAATTACATGGGACGGGTAAACGCCGTTTTTGGGAATATCGGAGCTGATATAGAATTATTACATAGTTATATCGACATTTCGGCATTTTTCATTATTCTTTTACAATTTTTTATTTATTTTTCCTATAATTTGGTGACTAGTCCACTGTTCGTTAGTTCATTACGAATAGTAGATGATTATTGCGATAATTTTTAAAAGTTTTGAAAATTTATTTAAATAATGTAAAATTCGATGTAGGAATGTGTATTGGCACCGATATCCATTTAGCACGTTCAATGATGCGAATAAATTATTCAAATCTGAATTTGAACTCTTCTGCAGCAATATCTGACAAGTTTCAAATCTGTAATACATTGTCAAATTAGTTATGTATCACATGTTTCAATTCTTATACGGTTAAATACAATTTGTGGAACAAATAAAATTATCGAACTCGAAGACTTTAACAATTCAGACTCCAGGAGACTATATTCACAAATAAAACATGAATATCGATTTTCACGCGTATATATGCATATGTATATATTCTACAAAAAAAAGATTTGCAAAACTTTGGTCCTCTGCCGTTGAGGCAAATAAACCGCTCAATTAATTCGCGCAACTACAGCAAGAGCATCGCAACCCACATATAGCCAATCTCCGTCACAATCTTGGACGCGACGAATTTATCTATTTAACGTGTGTGTGTGTGTGTGTGTGTGTGTGTGTGTGTGTGTGTGTGTGTATGCGCGCGCGGAGAATTAATTATGTAGGGGGCAAGTTGCGCCCGGGCCATTAACCCTCGCGCGGAGGATTCGTTGCGAGGGTGCTTTTTTAGCGATGGTAATATTACATGGGTCTGAAGTTTGCATCGTTGGTGCGCAACGAAATAATTTTTTGTAATTAATTAAAGCTATATTTGAACAATGCAAATTATATTAAAATCCTTATTCGAAAGTTTATTTATGCTATAACACATTGAATAGAAATGCAAAATTTTATAAAATTAATATAATTACGAAGTAAAAACAATTTTTTTTTATTTTCGTTGCTCTTCAACGTTGCAAACTTCAGACCCATCATATTACGCTGTTAATAGAATTTTCACGTCAAACGTCCGAAATCTGTCATCCAATCTATTCACGGAAAACTCTGTAATTCAAGGAATTATTATCGATGCAGGATGATTATTCTTAGTATTGCAAAATTGCTGTTTTAATTTGGAGTATCCGCGCTGAATCTATAACAACAATGATACTTATAGAACTACATGTTACACTTACATCCATTGTAAATCAATACTTGTTCAGGCACCTACATACGTTTAGCACACATACTTTCGTGTAACTCAAAATACCGTACCTCGGACTTTCCAATATCAAATAAGATTCATGTAAAATATATCGAGCTAAGAAACATATCGAAGAATTCTGCTATACTTTTTGACGAATTGTTATTGGCTATTTTCCGCAAGTATATTAACACTCTTTCGGCTGAAAAAGCGCTTGTATATCCTTGCGCAAGAAACTGTTCACCTCGCATAACATATCCATTACATCCTGCCTGCCGGAAATCGTCCATTTTTCTCCCATTTGTGAAACGATTTTTCGGTCAACTCGCCATAAAATGGCTAGAAAATGTTCGAAAAATCGTTTCACAAATGGAAGAAAAATGCACGATTTCCAACAGGGTAACAATGCTCAAGATTTTCCATATTCATCGAACGACCGTTCCTCTTTGTTTTCAGACGGCCACATGATCAACACGAAGTGCTCGTCGTCGCACAACCGGCGAGCCCTCTGCTGCAAGATGTCCGTGGAGTTCGACAGGTTCCTGGAGAGCGGCAGAAAGTGAGTAATGCCCCATATATATATATATACTCTTGCTCCTTTTTCCCTCGCTGCACACACACACACACACGTATTTGCGCTCGTCTGTGTGTTTGAGCTGCTAATAGCGACGCGGACTATTCTCTATGAATATTAATGACCATTTAGAGACGATCGTTTGGTTTACGATCACACGTGGAATTTTAAAGACCCGAATGAGCTGCTTCGCATCGATCGCCTTTTTTGTTTTATTTTCCTTCGTCGACGATGAAAAAGGTGCAATTTATGATATTTTGTCGTCGGCGTCTAAAGGGGAGGGGGAGGAGGAGAACCTTTATTTTCTCCGGAGAAACTATCTCCCATCTTGAGGAACGTTCTGCATATATAGCTGTAAAAAGAAGAAGGACTACTTTATAAAGCTCTGCGCGTGCGCTGCCTCTGGCCAGTCAATTATCTCACACATATACAGTTTTTAAATTCATCGCCTCGTGCGCGGCTGGCTAACACGCGTGCGTCGGTTTTGAATATAAAAGTTTTATCGCTTTCGCTAAAATTGTTTTTATGATTTATAAGCCCATATAAGTATAAAGACCGTATACCCAAATATGCGTGCCAACTCTATATATACAACGGTCTATAAGTTGATTAATATTTATAATTTGCGGATATACACCACGCACCAGCGGCACCTAACGCAATCGATCGATTAGCATTTTATCCGGCACAAACACAACAGCCGTAAATATTGTCTTTCTCATATTCGACGAAAATTAGTTGATTAATACACACACACACACACACACACACACACACACACACACACACACACACACACACACACACACACACACACACACACACACACACACACACACACACACACACACACACACACACACACACACACACACACACACACACACACACACACACACACACACACACACACACACACACACACACACACACACACACACACACACACACACACACACATATATATATATATAATAATAATAATAATAAAATAACGATTCGGCACAACAGTTTGCGAAAGATTTCCAAACAGCTTGGCGCAGAGAAGTAAACCTTCCACTATTATTTATAAACATATAGCCAGAGCGAGAAAAAATCAATATTAGCTCGACATTATAAATATTATCCGAGGAAGCATAAAACAGCGCCTCAGACTCCATCAAAATCTCAGCATCTATATACACATACACGCGCTTTTTCTGGAATCCTCGGCTGCACTTTATATCCACGCCAACTCGTCATCGACGAAAGATTCACGACGTGCGACCTTCTTTTTTTATTATCTCTCCGTCCATATTATACGGATTCCCCGAACGCGCTCGAACTGCGCCTCTATATAAAATCGTATAATATAAGTATATCAGCTCTCCTTACGTGACATCATCGTCGCGTGAGCCGGCCTCATAAAATCCCGAAGGCAAATAGCTCCGCCCGCGCGCGCGTGCGTGTTTTCCCCCGAGCCTGTATAGCCCGTTAATAATGAATTAGCCGGTTAATTAGCGTCGGTCCTGTATTCGCTTCTACATACTTCTTCTTCTTTCTCGCCTCTGTCGTCGTGTGTCTGTCCCGCGAGGAGAGTGCAGCAGCGCAGCAAAGAGGAAGAAGCAGAGGCGAGTGAGAATATAGCCCAGCAGTGTGTGTGTGTGTGTGTATATACACACACGGCAACAGGTTGATCTCTTCGCGAAGTAGTCGATTTATGTTTCCGCGTTTCCGTCTGCGCGCGCGCGAGATGCCACCGTCACGCTACTGCTGCGCGAGACTCTTCGTTCGACGCTAACGAACCGAGCCGACGCCTTTGTTCGCTCGGCGCTCTTTCCTCCCTTCCTCTGTCTTTAATGCTTCTCTCTCTCTCTCCCCCTCTCTTCTCTTTCGCCTCGCTATATATGTATAAGGTGATGTTTTTGTCTCGATATTTTTGCCAGAGTGGTATAAACGTTTTGAAAATGTGCTTTTTATCGCCGTTAGAAACTTCCGCCTCGGCTCGCTCCGTGGAAGTCTATACTTTCGGAGAGCCGCTAGTTTTCTCGTGTACCGTTTTCTACTTCATTATTGCTGCTGAAAGTATGTAGACGGTATTGTTAAACTAAATGTAATAACTCAGAGCGAATATATCATTTCTGTCGCATATGATCATTTACAGGTAAAAGTGTAAAAAAAGTAGATGGGAAAAGGGGAGGATGATGTGTATACGCCAACAAGTTCGTACTTTCATATAATATAATAAATATTTATTTCAGCCTTAAGGCCCCGAAATGGACTTGGTTTGCAGCATTTTTCTTAAACTCACTCATCCTTACATTCTTCCACACTTCAATGTACAGTAATACATTACGAATCTTACCCATTAACTTCTTTAACTTCTTAAATACAAATATAGAAAAATAAATAATTTCCATATTTACATTTTTACATTTTTATTTTTCTTTTACATGTTACATTTTTCCATTCTTACATTCCTTCCGCTTTTTTCCGCTTTTTCGCTTTTTTCGCCGTTTCGCCACCCTTTACCCTTTCACTTCCCTTAATCTTACATATTCTGCCTATTTTGACACGATTTTGCATTTTATACAGTACTTATTTTTACATATAATTACATATCATATTACATCGTTATTCATCTCATCTGTCCTTGCTTTTACACATCGCCTTATTTAACTTTTTTGCATATCAACTTAAAATACTTAAAATACTTAAAAATATTTTATTACATAGTATACACCACCTAATCAGTCTGTTATCAACCTTAACGCTGTTATCCTCTCGCAATATGATTTCCTTATCACAGCACTTGTGTTTGTACGCATGCAAATGATTAAGCAACGTGAATCGTACTTCCCTATAATAAAATAAGAGATTTATTTTCATCACGGCAGATGCAATCAGCGCGATAATCGTCTTTCAAGGTGATAAACAAGTAAGCGGCGTTAAAGAAACCTCGAAACTCTTCACCGAATGCTCGTCATCACTTTTTGTCTACACAAAAACATTTTCAGCTCGCGTCCGCGCGAAATCCGATTTCCGCACAGGTGTCAACTCTCTCCTATCCATATAAGGCATCAAATTCACGTTCACAAATTGAATCAAACGCACATAGTCGTAAACATTTGCGCAGAAAATACACAGCCTTTTTCCTGCATGAAAAAAATCTGACGTTTATTATTTGGCGCGAGTGCAAAATTCGCATATGCTCTCTTCGATCGTTTTCCGCGCCATCATGTACATATATAGAAGTCAAGTGCGCGCGTGCGACGAGCCGTCGAGAGACTCTCGAGGGCCCGGCGATGTGCGTGCGTTTGCTTTTCGCTAAGTGCACAAGTCGGGTATGCGCGCGTCGGGGGAGAGCGACGTGACGCAAAACGATGTAAACAAACGTGAGTGCGTGAGTAAACTGTCGTTGCTACCGTACGCGCCTCGCAGTCAGATGCGTTTTGCATAAAATTAGAGCTAAAGATATACGTGTATTACCTGCAGCCGCGCGTATTAGTTAATTATTTCACGTACAGGTGTTATGATGGTATCTGAGAGTCTGAAGTGGTAAGTCGCTTAATTATTTCATGCATTTAATGGTATAGTATAATAAACTCACGTTCCTTATAATAAAATAAAAACGCTCATATACCTGTAAGAATAGACGTTGAATCTATTGTTTTATTTTCACAATGAAAAGTTTATTCATTTCCCGAGTATATAATAATACAAAACTTATTTAGTTGTAAATTTAGTTTTTAATCTTCTAACTAAATATAGTTTTATCACACGTCGGCGCGGGGGGAGGTATTTTATCAGAATGGTAAAATGTTAGATGGGTATTTTTTCAGAAAATATACTATCGTTTAAATTATTTTTCGAATCCGATACTGTTGATTCCGAACAGGAGTTATTCAGAATACACAAGAAATTATTTTCGAAAAGAAAATATCAGAAAAATTTGTGTCTATAAAAATTGAAAACAGATTGCATGAAATTATAAAAATACTTTTTACTAGAAAAATAAAATTCCGAAAAATCTCAAACGTTCATTCCTATACGATTTTCAGCTCATTTGTCGACATTTTAGCTTTTCTGAATCACTGCATTTTCTACAATTTAATCGTTAGGTAGAAATGGCATTCGAAAAATTGACATGACATATCATATAAAAATAATTTAATGAAGATATTATGGCCTTCTTGCCAAATTTTTTCGAATTTTTATATATTATACATTTTTAAACATTCGGAAAATTTACCCTTCTATCATAAGATATTCTAATTTGTTTTTTTACCTTTCTGAGAAAATATCCATCTAACATTTTACCATTCTGATAAAACACCTCCCCCCCGTCGGCGCGTAAAGTTATACAATAATCCAATAATCGGCGAAACATGTAATTTCCAGCCGATGATAGAAACATTAATCCGAACATCCTCGATGCGTGTCATCCCATATATGTATATAAACCCTTCAATTACGATAACCCGCGCAGTCGATAATTGCGTTACAATATCTCGTGTTCACTAATCCGGCAAACTTCGCGTTGTCATCCATTATATAGCATCGTTGCTGTGGAAGGTGTAAAATTCAGGCCGACGAGCTCCAACGATATACCGCAATAATAACGCCCATCACAATCGTCGCGCGCGCTACAATTTCAAAAGTCACTCGCGCCCACGAAAATCCGGCATAATTGACGCTCGGATAATTCAATTTGGCCCCCCTTCTATATATACTACCCATGCGTATGAATCAGAAACGCTGACCGTTAACTTTTCGGCCGCGCGCGCGCGCCTCTCGAGCCGCTTTGTATAATTGACAGGTCCCTCTCATTACGCCCCGTGATAGATCGGATAGCTCGTCTATCTCTCATCCTTTTTTAATTACACGCGCCTGCGCGTTACACGCAGGCATATTATATATAATAAACGCTCGGTGTGTACAGGGGTTTTGTTCAGTTTTCACTTTCGTCACGATGACTTTCGAGACACGTTTGTGTTATCTCTCGGCAAACCTCTCCATAAGCGTGATTGACGTGATTGCCCGGGATTTCTCGCCTCGGGTCTGTCTTTCTTTTTCTCTCGTACGCGGCTCTGCGATCTCATTCGGGACGCGTATACGGGAAGAACTTGAACTCGCACTCGCCATGCGCTAATAATAGGACGGCTCTTCGACTTTTTAAAAGACGTATAATTACGACGATATTAATTAAAATAATAAAAAAATGGGGGCAGACGCAAACCCGCGGGTCTGAAGTTTCTAGTAGCATTATCGTGCTTTAAATAATCGCGATCGTTATTCATTGCCGAATGTCAGGGGAGACTTTGCCCGTGACAATATGATTCTTTATTTTTGACAGTTTTACAGTTGACAGTACTTTTTTCAGTACACGATATATATAGATGAGTTACTCAGAAATTTATTCTAAATTTTTGTAATCTCGGATATCTTTGGATTATCCTGGTTATAGGTGTTTGAAATTTCGAACGTTCATAGTGAACGAAAGATTTTTGCCATTTTCAAATTTAGCCGAATTTGGCTACTTCATACATTTAAAATCGGATAATAACTGTATTTCTTCACTTCTCACTCTTGCAGTCCCCAGTAAACCACACTCCGGGGAATTCTAACCAGAATTAGAAACTTTAAGTTAATATTTCGTTCATTATGAACGTTCGGAATTTCAAACACGTCTGGTTATTTGGTTTTTATGCATATTGTGGAAGATACATAATATAACTTTTTAAATGTTATTCGATTTCCTATATATTCCTATCCATATGTAGGAATATGTCCTGGTTACTGGGCAATATTTCGTTATACCCGTAATCGGAATGACCCGGAGAGAACCATTCGTTCTATTTTTCAATCGAAATGCATTTTTACAGAATTCTATTTTTGGTATTCAATACTTTTTCCGATAGTATATTGAAATATTCTATTCCGCACTGTTCCAAGCTATTTTTTATTTTTTATTTTTTTCGACAATATACGCGTAACCCCTTTTCAAGTTTTATTACAAACAAGAGCCCCTCCCTCAATGAGAAACAGTAGCAGAACGCATCTCTTCGTTATATAAATTTAATATGTCTCCAGACGAGACTAGTCGTGCGTCGAGAGGGCGAAGCAGAATTCACGTGTGCCGCTGCGGCTTTCTAGATTACTTTTTTTTGCAATTTCGAAGACGAGCCCCTTTCAGTACGAGTTCTTTTATGAAAGCGCGCACAATACGGACCGCGAGCTTTTTGAAAGGAGAAAGGGAGAAGGAGGAGGTAGATATAGAAGGGAGCAAAGCCCTTGGACAGCTGGACAGTGGCAGTAGAAACGAATAGCAAACGAAAAAAATAGTAAGAGAAAACGTGAAGGATTTGAAAGCGAACGAAGAAGCTTTTAATCTCCTTATATTATGCCGTTAATTGATATACAAAAGTCTTTATTAGTTACTTATTCATGGTGTGTACTTAATTAATAGCCATCAGCCCTGACCATTTCACAACTTATTTGCTCTTTACTCGACAGTGTCATCATTGCTCACAAGACAACTTTGAATGCAATAAAGAAACCTATTAAAATGCAAGTAACACAAGCTATGTGTCATCCACTGACCTCCAATTTTCGTCCAATCAAGTCAACTCTCACTCTCGCTAAATCTTACACGAAAAAACCTAATAAACGCCGATATCGGACGGGGCTGCTGTGTCGGACGGCGTTCAAAAGTGATCGGAGAAAGTATAGCGCGCGCAGCTGCTACGTTGCCTCGAGGACGATTCAATCTCAGCAGCAGCAGCGGTGGCCACTTGGCGCTCATAATGGCGCGCGCACACACTTGTTCGCGCGACGCTGTCGTTGTGTATTCGGCTCGCGTATCTTCCCTCTCTTGAGGATGCGGGCGGGCGTCTCCTGTTTCCGCAGGAGCAGAGACGCGCAGAGAGAATTCGATCTGCTGCAGGCAGACTTTGACGGTGTGTCTGCGCTGCTGCTGCTGCTGCTGCTGCTGCAGGTCTCGTGGGGAGGGGCTTGAATTTTCTCGGAATTCGCGGAGAAGGGAGAGGGCCTTTTTTAGAAAGAGTTAGGAGCTCGCGAGAAAGGATGGGCCGCGGGAGGTTCGCTTAAGTATATGCGATTTTATATACTACTTCTCGCGACGGTTGTTTTTTTTTTGCAGGTGTTTTTGAACTATGGTCTTTGGTGGGTTCGTGGGAGAGGGAATTTATGATTGACTGGGGAGAAAATTATGTTATATATTTGACCAATCGTTAAAAATGGAAGCTTTTTGATAAAATTTCTTTTATATTATTTCCCTGGTGGAAATCCAAAACATTTTATAACTAATAACTGACCATTTATATTAGAAACTTGCTATAAAATGGGAATTTCTCTTGTCCAGTTTCTAGCTCCTGATGAAACGCTTTTTTTCCTATTATTTGGCCATTTAATAGATTGAAAAATAGAATGAGTTTTTCGAAAACAAGCAGAAGCTTGTTTTTGACTATTTTAAAGGTATTAAAAGTGATCAGTTTTTTAGTCTGGAAATGGCTAGCAGAAGGCTTGCTGTTGACAAGGAGTGAGAGAGACAGAATCAGATGGAGAAATAAAAGTTTTTTGTTTACTGTTATTTATTTATATTTTGGTAAGCCATCCAATGCAGTTTAATGCTCTTTCATCAAAGATAAAATTATAGTAAGTAAATCAAATACGAATATTTTGTTATTACGTCAATCTAAAAAATAGGCAAATAATGGTCAAAAAATCGTTTGATCATAGCGATTGATTAGCCACTTTTACTAGCTATTTTCTAACTTCTAGGCCATTCCATGTAGATGAATCTACCAGGGTTAGGGTTGATAATAAAGAATTGAACATTTATTTCTCTAAAAGAGTCAATGAATGTATGGCATTGCGAAGCAAACGTTGTATTTGAGCTCGCCGCAGTAGCTCTTGGGATTATACGTTAATCAAAGTCTTAAAATTAGTTTCAGAAAGTCGATATGAAATTGCTACGATTATCAGAAATTCTTGTTCTTCACCGAAGCAACATTTAAGACACGAACCGCGACTTGATCAAATGATATACTCAGAGATCATGAATATATATTCCTCTCTTAAAAACATGATGTTCGGAAGTAGTGAAGCATTTTAAAACGCAATATGATTGGATATTGAACTGGCGATAAAATTCAGAACAAGCAAATTTTTAATCTTAATAAAAAACCATAATGAAGGTTTCGAGAATTGGAATGGAAAGTAAGAGATTTTTTAGCATAAATTATGTCAATACTATGTTCAGATTTTATTTTTTATTTAATAACTTTATGAAAAGAAAAAGATTCGAATAACTATAAAAACTATAAACTTATAGTTTCTAACCACAAAATTTAGTATTAATTAAGGGTAAATGTTAAAGATAGATTAAAATTAAAAGAAAAAAGTTTCTGGCTTATAACAAATAAATTATTCTTAGCATGTTTATTAAAAAAAGTACATCGAGCGCGCGCAGCGCGCATGGATTTAGCCAGTAATGCAAAATTTTCAAAACAGATTCAGCGAACCAATTTATCACGTCGATAAAGAATCAAATTACAATATTGAAGAATTATTTCCTTGCTCGAATGTGATTCGTTGTGCTATTGAGCATATAGAATCCAAGCCCCATATAGCCTGCACCCTAATCAAATTTGTCTATTCATGTAAACAAACCTATACCATACGCAACTTCGGCATTATCGCCACCATCATCTAAACATCTTTATAACCCCTCTGCGGGCCCCTAAATCACAGATTTGCTGTCTCCCCGCGTATATACACTCGAGTTATAAGCTCACCCACCGCGGAGCGATTAATTTTACCGTCTCGCTCGTATATACCTACACACACCTCAAGTCGTATACGAAAACCCTTTCTTCTCGCCTCCTTTTTTTGTCCTCCGCGCACTACACACAAGACGCGATAAATTTTTTCGCGCGCGCAATAATAAGTCCCGCTGCTACCGCGCGCGCGCGCATACGCTATAGTTTTTCGCGAATATTTATCGCTTATTATGGGGCCCACCTGCGACGCGATAAGGCGCGTTATTAATGGGCCGCGCGCGGGCGACTTTTTGAGCTCCCGCCCCGAAAATTTTTCTTTCTTTTTTTTTCTACGCACGCGGAGAAAGAGAGTGAGACAGATCCTATATATGGACATTTGTTTTTCTCCCCAGCGTGCGGTATTCTGGCCCCGCAAATGCGGGATTTATGAATGGCGCATGAAATATTAGGGGGAGGTCTCCATGTCGGAACGAGGATATTAGAATATAGCGTGGCTCTGTCGCGGATACGGTAGGACGATATTAAAGTTCATTCGAATATTAAAGATTGTCCGCCATTGTGTCCAGTGATTTATAAGGGTTATGCGAGCAGGTAATCTTCAAACAACCAATATAGCAAAGATTAGTGAATTTCTTTTAATGGTAGATTTATGTTACGTGGTAGTATAAATCCTTTTCCATTTAAATTTCAAACTATATATATAGTCAAGTCGACAACAAATTTTTATAACGTGTAAAGATTTTTAACTAAATTTTACGACGTAGCGTTCACGTACAATTAACCCTATATACCGTTGTAATTAAACTTACGGTACACAATACTTCATCACTGCAATCAAATGGCAAAACAGAAAGAGAAAAAAAGAAACCGAACTCATTCGATGATCCGCGAGAGTTCGAAAAGCGCGGCATTAATTTACAGCGAGCGTACACCCGACAGCAGTGGCAATCAGCGCGCAAAAACCCACGGCTCTCGCTTAATGAAATAAAAAAAAAAAAAAAAAAACGCTACACCGAAAAAGAAGCAAGCGCGAGGATTGGTGTATACAGGTCGATCTGTACACGATCGCGTCTGGCATATGGAAAAGTTATCGAATTTTCAGCGCAGGTGCGCGCTACAAACGTTTTTTTTTGTGCGCCATCGATGTAATATTATACGTACATATAAAAAACGCGCGCGGCGTAATTACGACTCGGGGGGTCGTCCATTTCGCGGTAATCACGCCTCGCGCGCTGTGTGGACGAGAGGGAGAGTGATGTGGAGGGCGCAGGAGGGGGAGAAAAACTCGTCCTCCCGCTTCTTACGAACGGCCGTCGCGTGACTGTGGTATTATATATTCGAAGGCTGCCCGGTAATGCCGCATAATAAGCGTTTAGAGACGACGAAAAGACGCGCGCGCGCGCCTTCTGCTCCTCCCTTTCAGCTCTTTCTCCTCTGCAGTGCTGCTGGTTCTGCTGCTGCTGCTTCTTCTCCTATAGTTCTCTTCTCTTTTATTCTCCGTCGCCGTCTCGCTCTCTCCCTCTCTTTGTGGCTTTCTTCCTTTTGGACGAGTCATCTTCATCGGCGCGCGGCGCGGCTGTCGCCACGCTTGCGCGCACCTACTTCAATGTTTTCTATCTTTGTCCTCTTATTATCGCCGAGATTGTTATATATACTTACGAGCGTAGTCCCCTGATAGCCGTCTAAATGATGGCTATTTCGCATTTTACTTTTTTTACCTTATATATATAGTTACGCCGTTGGTGTGTAATCGCCGGGAGTATGACGAATTTCTATATATTATTATTAAGGTTTCGAATTATTTCATTGCAAAGTGTTTTCATTAAATCGAGTTTATTTCTTAGGCACGTTTTTCCCCTAGGAAATCGTTCACGAGTTCAGGGATTATTATTGTGATAGTATTTGTATTATTATCGTGTTATTAGGGCTGTCAATTTTTTCTTCTTTTTTTATGCTGTGGTCGAACTTCGGATTCTTCTGTCTACTAGGCCCCTGGTGGAAATCCAAAACATTTTCTAACTATTAACTGGCCATTTATATTAGAAACTTGCTATAAAATGGGAATTTCCCTTTTCCAGTTTCCAGCTCCCGGTGAAACGCTTTTTTCCCTATTATTCGAACATTTAATAGATTGAAAAATAGAATGAGTTTTGCGAAGACAAACACAAGCTTGTTCTTGAGTATTTTAAAGGTATTAAAGCTGATCAGTTTTTTTAGTCCGGAAATGGCTAGTAGAAGGCCTGTTGTTATGACAAGGAGTGAGAGAGACAGAATCTAATGGCAATAAATACATTCTACGTAATATCTTCAAAAGTACTACTGTAAATGGTTTTTCTGTCTGCTCATATTGTTTATATTCTAGTAAGCTATCAGTTACAGCTAAATACCATCCAATTTAACGTTAATTCTTTAAGTAAACTTAAAACAAAAATTTGGAGGTTATGTCCAATCTATTAAATGTGTGAATAATGGGAGAAAAAGCGTTTCACCGGGGCCTATTAACTAGCCATTTTTTCTACTTATTTATTGAGATTGTTGGCCATTTCAGATAGACAAATTTCCACCAGGGGCTATCCCACCAATATTACATCGTTTCTGCTGTAGCCGTCGTCATTCTCCTTTACGTGCCTAGTATATAACGTAATAATTATTCCAAATTAAATATGTTTAAAAAAAATTGCAAAATAATAATTGGAAATTATAATATAAATATAGCGATTACGATCACGTTTTGTTTTTCCTGGTCAAGCTCATGAAGTTCGCGCAAATATAAGACAATATTTTTGTTCTCAATCATACGCTTCATCATTAAATGTTTAATATTTCAATCGAATAAATTAAATTTAACGACGTAACGCAATATTTCGTCCGTATTTCTATTCCTACCTCCGCCATTCAGCATTAACTCTACATTCCTCCTTATACTTTTTCGGTACACAGTTTACCATTGTATTCCCTATTAAACGCTTTTGTGCATTCGGTACACCGACCCCCTCTCGCTTCTTTTTTTCCTATTCAGGGTTTACTTCTCAACCCCTCCCAGTCATGATTTTTTCGAATTAAAAATAAAAAGTCCCAAAGTTTCATTCCATCTTTTGAAGACCCTCTCCCGCTTTCTTCAAATTCACTTATAGCCGCCGTGGTACTCCCCCTGCTTCACCTCGCCTCTCTCTCTCTTTCTTCGGTTTTGCGGTCGTCTTTATTCGCCCAACTTTTTTTCATTCCGCATCCGCGCGCAGTGTGTCTCTTTGATGCGCGCGACCGTAGCGCAAAAACTCGCGTCTCGGTGTGCTTCATTCATCGTTTCTCCTCCTGTCGACGTGCGCACGCGCGGCTGTATACCTATATATACACGCACGTGTATATGATTAGCCAGTGTGAAGAAGCTGCTGCTGCGCGCATTAAGCAAATGCGAAAATGAAAAGGTAGAGGGCGAGAAAGCGCGCGGCCTTATGGCATGGCGAATGGAAGATTGTCGCGGAGTGGACTTCTTTTGTTATAATACTTATACGTATAGGATATATTAATTTAAATGCGCGATATTTAATTTGTATCTATTGTTATCGTACAATGAGAATGCATTATTTCGGGATTTGGAGCTTAATATGTGTGTAATTGCCATGATAATATATACTTTATGAATATATTATTTTGTAGCAACAAAAGCTCTATTGATTAAATAAAATATTGTAGGTGTAAGTTCAGAATGTAATAACTGTAAGATCCCATTCAAATGTTATGGATGAACATCGTGGAGGCAATAATTTCAAAGTAATGTGATAAAAGAACTACATTCTTCTTACCGCCAGTACAAACTTTAATGACAAAAGCAATTCGTAAACATAGTATATAAGGATTGCATCATATGTATACATATAAACTTTGTACAAACGGCTCAGACAAAAGTATAAATTAACAATGGATTCTGCACTTACCGTATAATTGAATACATGAAGCATAAAACTGAAATTGACCACGAAGCGCCGCATGGAAAAGAGCGGGATCGGTCCACAATATGAATACCATAGCAGAAGCAGCAGCAGCAAAAAAGATGTAGCTGTGCAAAACGAGAGAAGGAGAAAGAAAGGTTCGACGAAGCTCCTTCCTCCTTTTTTTGCTCGTAACAGGAAAAGAACAAACGCCGAGAGATATCGCAATGAAATTCGAGAGAAACAGAGGGAGAGAGCGCACGCGGGACATGGAATATCCCCTGCTGAATTTAAAAGTCCTCCGCGCGGCCGAGTTTGAAAGTTTTAAAAATCCTCCACTTTGTTTTACTTTTCATGAAATTCAAGTGCGCCGCAAATGTATTCGCCCTATACACGAGCGAGTGTGTATATATACGTACATATATATACATACCTATATGCTGGAAATGCCGATAACCATCGCGTGCAGTGCCACCGCGGGCCGCGTCTTCGCCGCGGCGCGACGATGATTTATGCGGATGAATAATTTGGTCTATTTTATGCGCGCGGGGGCTTTATTTATAAAATGCGCGGGGATATACCGCGCGCGCGGTTGCACGCAGGAGACGAGGAATAAGATATCGCGGTCGCGCGCGGCGAACTGCGTGAGATTGCGGACGAGCGGTTCTGTAACGAGGATAGGATTGATATTGCAGACTGTAATGTGATATCTGCGCCGCGACGACGGCAGTTATATACAGTTGTTATCTCGCGCGCGACCGTTTTGCAAAGGTATTTTTTTTTAATCCAGGCGATATACGTTTACTTATCGTAAACAAAAGGAAAGAAAAAGTGTGAGGAATTCAGTGAGGTTTGATTCTACGAATGAAATTGGTATATTATTCGTGAAATCTATCGATTATTCTTATTGTGATGCAACACATATATGAGGACATTTTTAATTTGTCCACATTTAGAGGGTTCAAAAAATTAAAAAAAAAAATTGAAGGCTCACCTTCACGACAAGTTTCTTCTCATTCTGTAGGTCATAAAATATAAGAAAAAACTCGTGAACATTAGAAAACGGTCTTGTGACACCGTTTTAGAAAAAATCCATTTTTCTTATGGAAATTTAACATGGAAAAAATGGACGAAAAGTGGTCACTAATGATGAGCCAATAGTAAGCTTTTAAATGTGCCAACAAATATTCCACAAAAAAGCGATTAAAGTAGAAGAAAAGAGCTTTAATTTAAGCTAAAGATCGTTAAAATCGGTCGGTTCTGCGCAAAGTTACGTGCATTTGAAAATCGCGAAAAATGATAAAAAATGAGCGATCTTTCCCGAATCCACGTAATTGAATCATTTTTGGTAATTTTTCGCGATTTTCAAATGCACGTAACTTTGCGCAGAACCAACCGATTAAAAGTTATTGCATACGAAAGAAGAAAGAAAAAAAAAATTGTCAAATATACAGCTACATTTGTCTCTTTCGTTAGTTTGTACTCGCTGTTTCGGCTTGAAGGTGTGAGAAAATGCCTTTGATACATTTGTGCGCGGAATATAAACGACGGGTGCGCTTGTTGAACAATCAATCGCCCAGCGCTACCTTCTTAACGAGGAGCCCAACGTGTGAGAAAACTACTTCCACGTGCACCTGGAATAACAAGTAACTCTGGACTGTCCAATAATGATTTTTCGCGCTCTACAACATCACACTTGGATTATTCGCTCACGATACCTATATACACTGTATGTGCGGCTATTTATAAACGCGAAAACTATCCAGTACATGGCAGCAGTATTTTCACAACATTAAGACATTACACAGCTAAGTATAGACGGGCAGGTGTTGCAGTACACGTGCATCCTATAGTCGTCTTCCTCGCCGTGCGCGACACGTGATTCGAATACACGCTGACTGATGCATATGACCAGCTCCTGTGTACAGTCGACCTTACCCAACTCCCAACAAAAGCTGCACCTATATACACGCATTTGCTCTTTCGTGACACTTCGTGACTACCAATAGCGTTTATTTATTTAATAGCGAAGCTTCAGAAGAAGGTGGGATTTTTTTTAAACAAAATAATTTCTGTAAGTAAATCGGTGGTGTCAATATTGATTCTGTAACGAATATATATACTTTTTAGCGCAATATTTTACATTTTCTCGGCCAACCAGTGAGTTCAAATTGATGAATTAGCTAATTCTTTTACTTATTTTACGACCTTTATAAAAAAGAATTAAACATATCTATAGATATGAAAATAATTACAAGAATATTATACAGTCCTCTCTTTAAAAAAAAAGATGGCTGGAAGTAGTGGCTCATTTAAAGACTTGGTTATTTGAAAAAAGCGCGAATATTTGAATTTTTTCGATTGAAAATGTGCTAGATTTGAATTTTGAAACTCAAGTATTTGTAGAACTACTATAAATAATTATGGGTTTGAAGTTCGCATCATTGGATTGCAACGAAATAATTTTTTACGACTGATTAAAATCATTGAACAATGGAAATTTTATCTAAATCTTTGTTATAAAGTTATTTTATACTATAAAACACTAAATCTACACGCAAAATTAATATTAACTAGTACAAATTTGAAGAAAAATGAATTATTTTTTTTATTTCGTTGCACTCCAACATTGCAAACTTCAGACCCATAAATAATTAAAATAGAATAAAAACATTTGATTTTTTGCTCAAAAAATATATCTAATTATCTTATTATTTAAACTAATTAAAACTAAATAATAGTGAAAAATAGTGTTCATATAATCTCAAGAACAATGTAGTACGCGCGAAGCGTGTTTAAATTTTGTTAGTTATGTATAACATGGAAAATAAGCTGAATATCATACCAAAACTCACAAGTTCCTATTTTAATAACACATCCACACAGTGATGCATTTGAGCGAATTTATTTGTTATACACCGGCGTATGCAGCGCGCACGCAGGCATTTTCGAATTCATATCGCTATATCCGAGCCTGTATGCCACTTTGCGAGCGCGCTGTTGAAAATTCAGCGGCTTTTGGGAATATTGAAATTCCAGGGACGCGCGCGTGTGCACCTTTGCGGTTGGCCGCTATTGATTTTAATATTTTCCGTGTTTCGCGCCGCGGGCTCGTGAATTCAATAACTATTTGATAAAATTCGCAAGTGATATGAAATTAAATGAAAGTTAAAAAATGAGAAGGTTATTTATGAAAAGCTGATGCTGAGGTTAATGCGAAGGCGGTTTATAAAGAAATATTTGAATATAATTTAATATTATATATGTATTTACACTGAGAAAAAAGGTTTTGGAGAAAGCTACCACTGACTGTAAAAAAGAAAACAAAAAATTACCATACTTTACAGTAAATTTTAAAATATAGTATACTCTAAATTTTCCTATATTTCTAGCAAAAGTATGCTAATTTTTTGGATCTTTACACTCTGCAGTGGCTTTACGAGACAGCTAGTACGGTAATTTTTACAAGACTATAATAATTGTCACTAAACTCTTTTCTCAGTGTGCTGTAATAGTTAACGACGTACCAGTGTGGTAACGAATTCATGCATAATTTATCGAAGAGGAAAGAAGCCAGCATTGTTTTGACGGTAATTTTGAAACACTTCGCCTCATGCTTCCATATTTATATATACTTTTGTAATCCTTATTCTCTCAGCCGCGCACCATCGCCACCATAATTTTTCTTTACCCCCAACCGCCTCGCGCATAATCCTTTGTTCTCACCCGTGCCGCGACTGAAAATTCCACGAATTTCCCGATGTTTAAGCGATTTGTACGCCAGTCGTAAATCCCTATACAGCTATAGCAGCCGCAGCGCTCGCTTCCGGACGGCGCGCACAATAAAAGCCACGCGAGCGTGAAAAGCGCCGGTGCGTTTCGATTTTCCCGTCGTCGCCATCTTCGAATTTCATTTCATCCTCGAATGATCTGCCTAACTCGAGAGTGTTTTTTTTCCCTTCCCCCCGCCTGAATTACTGGCTCGCGAATTTTCTTATTTTACCGACTGTGAAATTCATGCCGATATTCTCATGCGCAGGGCAATCTTTTGCGCGCGCGCGCATTTCCGCGTTCCGTGATTCTGTTTACGCTAATTCGATTGTTCGTGCTCGAAGCGCGTTCATTTGCCATGCGCGCTGCGTTCGGAGAATTTAGAGGAAGAGCGAGCGTTCGGGTGGTATTCTTCATGGGAAATTGTAACGTTGTAAAACATTCAGATAATTCTGAATCTGTTAAACGCAGTTCCGAGTTATTTCTTTTGTTAGTTTCTCAAATACCTATTGAATAAATATTTCAATGTATTATTATTCGCTTTTTCTAGTAACACTTTCATGAACAATGTATAGTAAAGGTGTCAGTTACTCAACAAGTTTGCTCACAGCTCTGCTGCAATTACAATAAGTTTCACGTAGTAACAGAATAACGAACAGAATAAGAAAAAACACCAAACGCCGTTTCTCATTAATCCCAAATAATTTTTTGCAAAAAAGGAAAAAACGGTACCCCTCACCTGCCAGTCACTTCAACGCGCGCAAAACGCTTTCCGCTGAGTTAAGGCGACAAAAAAAAAAATATCCCGCACACACTCACACACACTATCGTACACCTCCCCCTCCCCCAGCCCCGCTAATCTCATTACAAAGTCTGCATAGAACATCATCACGCGCTGTTTCGCGCACAAGAAGACTCACTCACTCACTATACTCGCAGCGCACCTCATATAAGCTTCGCTCCGTATTACACTGAGAGAAGAATTGTTACTGTTAAGATATTTATCTATTTGAAATACAACTATTTGACATGTTTAAGGATAAAATGTGATATTGTAATAGTTGCAATATCTATATTAACTAATAGACATATTCAGATTTGAAAGTAGCTGATGGTAGAAGTTCTTGTAAATTGTAATTTTTGAATCTAATAGTCAATTTTTTACCAGGATGGTGTTGTTTTATAACAAAAACGTTTAAAATAAAAACTCCATTTAGTTTTTTACTCCAACGTTTCGGACACTTTTTTTGTTTATGTCCCTTAGCAGGATAAACAATAAAAATGTCGGAAATGTTGGAGTAAAAAAATAAATGATGTTTTTATGTCAAACGTTTTTGTTATAAAACAACATCATCCTGGTAAAAAAATTGGCCATTAGATTAAAAAACTACTATAATAAGTATTTTGTAACTATTACAATATCAATGTTCTCAGGTAATATATTGAAATTGTTTATGAGAACATGGTTAACTTAACTGTTAACATGGCATTATAAGTGTTAGAATGCCTATATTTGGTCATATTTATATATACGCATGTTAACAATTACAATGCCATGTTAACAGTAAACAAATCCTTTTCTCAGTGTAGGGAGAGCCAAAGCCGTCATGTGCCCGCCGCTCATTTTCAATTGAAAATACGTGTATATACGCACGCGCATATATAAGTAAAAAAGATATGTGATCTCATTCTCGGCCGCAGTTCGCGCGGCGTGTCGATCGATCTTCTTAATCGATTTGACCCAGCTCGCTCGATTGGCCCAATTGATTTATTGACGCGCGCTGCGGCCAATCGGCTCGCCCCATCTCGATTGCTCCGACGCGCGCGCGCCGAGAGCGCATGAGGATGCGGACGCCGCTCCTGCCGCGCATTAATTTTTCTTATAATATGTGTGTGTGCGGCGCGTTATTTTTGTAATTACGGACATGAGAGAGATAGAGAGATTTTATTTCGCGCGTTTATTCGGAGGACGAATTGCCGCGTATATCCACGCTTTTTTTTTGTCGCGTTAACGCACGAGCCGCGCACTACCGGTACATGTATACGTGATGGTTGGGCTCTGTATTCGATTAATCGAAATCTAAGTGAGAGGTACGAGTTTATATTTTGAATGAGTTTATATTTGCGTATTTTACGGTGTGAAAGAACGGAGGTGTTTTTGAGTTGATTAATCGGAGTTTTTGCGATAGTTCATCAATTTTTTTCTCTCGCGTCGTTACATAATAGGATAAACATATTGTATACTCAAGGTTTCGTCATTACAGACATATTTTGCTACGCACAAAAAACATTCTTAATTCTTTTTAATTTATTTATTGAAAATCGCGTCAACCTCGAGAAGTCATTAGGGACTAAAAAGCATTTTACAAGTAGTGATAAATATAAATATATTATACATAACAGATAGCCGTTATACATAGGGACACTAAAAGTTACATGTTTATAATAGATACTATAATGCAGGCTCAAAATCGCGTTTAAATATTTGTTTAATTCTGAGAGAAGATTTAGTTTTCTTCTTGTATTGTTAACGGACGGACATTCGAGGAGAATCTCCTGTACTGTTATTTTAAGGATGCAATAGGGACACTTTTCTGATTCTTTTTTTTGTCATTAATTGGAGGTACATTACATATGTACATGTGTAGCCATTCTTAGCTGCACAAAAAACATTCGTTTAAAGTTTCTTCAACAACAGCAAATTTTTCTTCATTAACGTTTTAAAACAGTTCTTATTTCTTAAAAAACAGTATACACTTTTCCAAATTCGTTATTATAACCGCGCGAAATACAGCTTCGGCAAACTTCATCCCAGCGCTCAAAAGACACGGTATAAACGAGCGCAAGAGCGCGCGCGCGGGGCGAGCAAAAGAAAGTAAACGGGGGTAACACGAGACTACTACACACTTCTCGGCGTTTACACGCGCGCACGAACCTCGGCGATCGTTTCTATATATATATGCGCGCGAAATCAGTCCTCCCATTCCTTAAAACCCGGGGCTCTCTCGGAGTGTCGGGTATCAGATACGAAAAAAATCAAAGGATCCTCTCTCTTCCTCCCTCCCGCTCCTTCCTTCCTCCTCTATATACGCAGAACCAAATCCTCCGGCTTCGCCATTAATCGCATATCCCGCTCGGCTCTCCTCTATATCTAATTTCCCCGTCTTCATTTGGCGCGATCGCGGATAAATTCGCGCGCGAACCCGAGCCGAAACCCCGATGAAATTATTTCGGTGTTCCGGATAGGAGAGAAGGGAAGGTGGTAGAGCCATTTTTCAGGAAACTTTAGAAGTGCCGTCGCGCGAGATCGCGTGTGCACATGCGCGTGTAACGCAAGCGCGCGACACATGAGGCCTTGGTTCCCTGCGGTCCGTGCGTACAACTTTTCGAAAGCTGTATAATAGGCTGCGCGCGTGTGTGTGTACGCCTGCAGTCCTTTATATTTTTGTTCTCCTCCCGGTCTATACTGTATATATACACGAGGGATTTTTGCAGGATACTCGCGTCGTATAGTTTGAAATTTTATATATCGCGATTTTTCCAGCACGACGAGGGGGGCTGGAAAACGAATCGACCGCGAGCGGGATAAATTATTTATCGGGCCGCGGATCGCCGAGTGCTCACGCGCGCAAGTATATAACCGGACTGAGGAAAGTTTTAACGAAGCGTTTGTATTAATGATATCGTTACTTTAACGATCCAAGTTTCAAATGGATAAAGTTCGCTAAGGTTCGAGTAAATTTCGTACATAATACCTTTCGAGTCATAAAGTCGTATTAAATGAAATGGAAATAAAACTTTTTCGGGCGAGTTGAACGGTGGCGTCAAGAGTGGTGAGAAACGCGCATGAAATGTAGTCAATGAGAGTATGTTGCTATCGCGATTTTAATGAAATTTAATCCCAGATATACGTTGACGAATTATTTATTTCAATTTTCGCAACATTGTATGTGATTAAAAGATCCTTGTGACGAGGATCAAACCAAACCAGTTCTCCGCACGTAAAAATCTAATATTTTCAGTTGCCACTCATATTTTTTTTGTTGCCATCTCGTTATATGGTACCCTATCAATTAAACGTATAATTGTGTTCCAATCTTATACTTATGTACTAATTTCCTGAAAAAACATTCACCCCAAGCAAATTTTTAAAATTAACCATACCCATACCAAAACTCCTCTAGTACCTCTTTTCTCTCTTTGATCCCTTTCCCCTTATATCCTCTTGTCGCCTCATACACAGCGGCCGCGCCGCGCGTCTGGCCAGCCTTTTGTAAAACAGGTTTGCACCTGATACCCGGCGATCGAATGACGCGTTTCAATGCGCGCACGTCGTGCTCTCTCTCCCTCTCTCTCCCTCTCTCTCTCGGTCGTTCGTTCGCCCGTATTATCTCCCATCGTCGACGATCGCAATGCGTCTCGTGTATTTCATTTGCGCACGCGAAAAAACGCGCACAGATGGCTATATATATATATATATATTCGGGTTTTATTCTCGGGAAATTTTCGCACTTACACTAAGTTTATCCCTCATGAAGTTTAAGGTATGCATTATTTAAATTTTATGTAAAATATACATTAAATGTTATGCATTCAATTTCCGCATTTACGTATAATATGAAGTTTATTCCTCATGAAGTTTAAGGTACGCGTTATTTAGATTTAATGTAAAATATACATGAAATTTTATGCATTAGATTTAATTTCATGTAGTTGACTCGAATTTCAATCCAATGCATGAAATTTAAGTGACACGTTGTTCAAACTTCATGTAAACATATACATGAAATTTCATGCGTTATATTGTTCGAATACTTTAATGGGGGAAAATACAATGCATGAAATTTAAGATATGCACATAATTGAAATTGAATGTAAATATACGTGAAATTGTATGCATTAGAATGCCAAAATAATTTAATGCAGGAAGTTTGATTGTAGCGGGGTTTCATATTGGTAGTCAATTCCAGCTTTTCTCAACTTTTCCCCAGCTCTGTACGTATACTGTGACACACTCTAAAGAATACGATGAGAAAACGACGGTATAAGTTCTGTTTTTCCGCGAGAGGAGAAAACAGAGTATATAGCGCTTGCGCCACTAACCTCTAACAAGTTCCTAAAATTTTACAACGCACATTCGCGGGTCAATTATGCATATATTTGCTCGTTTGCATATTACGACCCGAAATTACCGCGCGCGCTTGTTTATTATAATAAGTATAAGCGCGCCGAATTCGATGAAAAAGTTCGTCGACACTTAACTGCGGAGTTTACGAGAATTTCGGCCGTTGTAAATTTTTACGGATTCGATGGCGACTAATGGAAAACTTATTCCGTTCGTTAAGAAAGACTGATTATAATCTTCCCTGTATACCTCGCTATATACTTATTGCATATGCAAAGTTAATTACGGCTAAAAACCTGATTAACTTTTAAATCTCACTGAAAAAGAAACCCTGGATCGGATTCCCTGGTAGAAATTGATCAGATTTCTTAACTAGAAAATGGCTAGCGAGACTCGGAATGGCGAAAACATGGTGACAGTTTTGTTGCCATCGAAGAAACGCTTTTTCTAATCATTTTCGAACATTTATTGGCGTGAAATCGAAATAAGCTAGTTTTAAGCTAATAAAACTGTCAAAGACATGACGCCACCACGCCATTTTTAATATTAAGAAAAATCCAGTAATAGGTCATTTTTTATGGTGAGAGCGAGAGAGACAATCAGATGTGCAAAATTAATATTTTTATAAATATCTTCCGAAACAGTATGTAAATAAAATTTGTTCACTATTGATCGTTAACGTCGTGATCAACTATCTGTTGCAAGTAAATATTTTCAAGTACTACAAGACCAAATCACTACAGAAATTAAGTTAAGAAATTTTGAGGTTATGGTCATTCCATTAAATGGGAGAAGATGATCGCAAAAAGCGTTTCTAGAAACTACCCATTTTTCATGTCCAATTACTGACTTCTTGTTCACTCTTGATGGATCTATTTCTACCAGGGTTGTTGGTAAAATTCAAGCTAAGAACTAAACATTTACGTTCTTTCTTATATCCCACTTACAAAAAATTACGTTTGGAAGAAGTTTGGGAAAAGTTTTGTTTGGCTTAAGTTTGGGAAAACGTATGCAATGAGACGATGCCAAACTTCCCAATTCATGATAGAACGTTTTTGAAGAGTTTGGCTAACCTTTCGCAAAATTTTCATGAATAAATGATTTAAGTGCTAGCGACTATCGATAGGTGGCGCATGACAATACTCAAGTAAAAATGTTCGGTCCCATCTATAAGTCACAGTGCGGGGCTAAGGGTAAGTGGGGTAGATGGGGAAACAACTCAAAATGTCTTTTAAATGAAAATTTCTTTAAAAAATAAAAAAAATAATGATTTAACGTTTGCCAGTCACACCCAGCATTATAGCGCCTCGTAAGAAAAATCCATCAGCCCAAGACTTTCTCGCACGTCAAACTCACCTCAGCCCTTCTTTCTCTCTCTCTCTCTGTAGCTTTCACCAAATGTTTTTAACGTTGATTTTACGTCGATTTTTCTTCCCCCTCTCTCGTTAAAAAAGCGCAGACGAATGACGTGTTGACTATATACCCTCCGCGGAACATATAAGCGCGGCTGAAAGGACAGAGAGGGTCTTTCGTTAAATCGAAACTGGAGCGCCTTCCCTCTCTCATCAGCGTCGTAGAATCCGGTCGACGGCGACGCGTCTCTCGTTATAAATCTCGGCCCAGCGAACGGGGCTAACGACGCGCGCTTAATGTCTGCCCCATCTTCTCCCCCGGGAGAGACGTGTACACGCTCGAGTGTGTCGTTAAGCAAAGGGAGACTCCTCGAGGAGACCGAAAGAGGTTTATTTGGTGCTACCTGCATCATCACACACATACACACGCGCGCGCGACAGACATATCCGCAGCGCGTAGGTATACTTATACGCGACTCTGCTGCCGGGGGAGACTAATATCTGCGGCGGCGTTTACGTGCATGCGGTGTATGTATGTATATATGCGAGCTGTATATAAACTGCGCGTGACGGGAGTTGTATGTATATTTAACGACATCGATCTCGGGCATATTGTGTGTCTCGGGAGAGGACGACGACGAGCCGCTAGTATATTTCGCTATGGGGGGATCTTGATAATAGTTGCAAGTCCAAAAATTCCAATTTCAGGCTGATAGAGATGGTAATGAACCTTGAGAGTTTTGTGGTATTATTTTGCAATTAATTAGTCGAGCCCAAGAGGCTGACTCGTTGACAAGATGCATTTACTCGTTTTATGTGTACATTTCCCGCAATTATTGAGTAGTTTTTCAAGAATATTAATCTTAGTAATGTTATAAAATTACAGATTATATGCGTAAAAAGGGTTAAAAGTATGTGCCGGCGCGGCGAGCCAATCATATAAGACCTTTTTTCGCTATTTTCTTTTTTTTTTTTTGACTTCTCTCAACGGTGTGTATACGCTCGAGCGTAAAATACATAATAACAACGTGCTCGACGCGAATCGCGTGCGCTTCCGTCCAAGAGTCGTCGTCTTCGGATACTTATATACTCGCACGGGACAAAGAAAAATCGAGGAACCGGTCGCGAGCGTTTTCGATGTTGCGTGCCGGCTATCGATACGATCTGTTCCCCTAATTTTCTCCGCGCTCTGTACGAGTAAGAGAAAAGGGACAAAAACTCCTCGCGGAGAGTGAGTCTGAAAAGGGACGATGGACGTAAATAAAAAGCCGCGTACTAAATTACTCGGCAGCGAATGATTCGAGACGAGAGTAGAGAGAGGCAAGCGGTCGATCGTTCGTGCTGATAACGAGATTGACGCGCAATTATAAGTAATTTATTTGCTGTTGATAAACTTTACAAGTGCCATTATGTTGGTTAAAACTTGCTCGCGCGGGTCGGTTAAAAATAGTAAATCTGTAATTTTATCCTTTTTTGTCTTATCAGATCTGCTGGGATGGAAGTCCATTACTGTTTTGGTACTTTCAATAATTTACTTATTTTATATCTGATTAGCGATTTTCCTATTCATAGGTTTTTTTTTTTTTTAACTTTTTTAAAAGTTATATCTCAGTAGTCCCAGCTACAAATATATTACAAAAATTAAAGTTTAAGAGATTACCGTGCTACAATCTATTTCAAAAGTTAGTTTTCTTTTTACAAAATCATAAAATAATGGACTGTTTCGTAATTAGAATAAAAAGTATGTATAAATTGTATAAATACTTGATTAAGGGAACAAAAAAGAAATAAAATATAAATTTTTAAACCTGCTTACATTTAAAAATTGCAATATATATCAAGATGGGTGACGCTAGACTTCTTGAATTTTTAATATGTTATCACTCTTATAATTTCAAGTAATTTATATTAGTGTTTCGAAAAATTGGTAAAAAAATTTATTATCTTACAATTAAAAACGACAGTGTCTTCATAAGACTCTACGTACAATCGATCAACTTTGTGAATTAATTTCTTCAATTCGGTGACGCTCATAGTCTTTCTGAAATTTTGATATGTTGTAGATAGAACGAAAGTTGATGTCTGTGAATTTTATCGAAAATAGTCTAAGAAATCGTTATAACCCCCTTAAAATTTTATATTAATCATTAATTAAATACATTCACTGAACTTCTATATGAATTTCAGTCGATATAAGCAGATGTTTTCAAAGAAATTAAATTTCCAAAGTTACCTAATCTAAACCTCATAATCATCTCATATTCATACACTGATTAGTCAATACCTATATATTATATTATAGTATTGTCATAGAGCCGATTCACGTTATTAGTCTATCTTAAATCAACTGTCGCAGAAATCAACTGCTCGTGCATCATTTATCCCGTATACTCTATAACTCTTCTTCCGCATTCTCGCACTTACATATGCACAATATCGACGACAAATGTCATTCCTTGGCGAAAAAACACGACCGACATCACAGCCAAGCAACTACCATCGCCACAACAGCTCTTGACGCACACCCAAAGACGGACGACCATTCCACGCATGCTGCACTCTCTCTCTCTTTCTCGCAATCTCTCTTGGCGCATCGATGCGCCCGGAGCGTCGACCGACCGCGCACGCGATATATACGACGCACAACGGGCCGAGTTGACGGGCTACGAGTGGCGTGACGTTCGACGGGGAACGATTCCATCGGGTGTATACACGTTAGGTATAGAAGGGGGCAGCAGCAACAGCGGCAGCACGTGGGCGGACGGCCGCGTTATTTATACGCCCGCGCACGAGAGGCCGAGTGTGTGTATCGCACACACACATACACACGATGGAATTGCATTAGGCCCGGGGCGATTAACGACCACTCGACGCCGCCGCCGAAGCGACGACGACGACGAGTTTTCTCGAGAGCGAGAGTGAGTGGTGTGCCTATCTCGATCCGCGCGCGAGTCGTGTGTCTTTTCGCAAGCTGCGAGAGAGAGTGGCGCTTGGATATTCTTGTCGTGCCGAGTGAATTTTAAAAGCACGCGCGGGCGGCTGGAAATTTTCGAGATCGAATTGTGGTGGACTTGTGTTGGTATAGATGAGAATTCGTTGGAATGGTTTATCAATTTTTATTCAAAGGTTTTGGGTTTCTTTGTGGTTTTTCTGCTCTATGCCGTACAAGTGGAAAAGACACTTAAGTTGAACAGAGACTATTTTCGTTAAAAAAAATAAAATACGTCAAAATATCATTTTCAATAATGTTTTGACGTTATACATACAAATGAATGATTTTCTTTTACCAATCCGTAAAAAAATTTTAATATTCGTGTGATTTTTACTAAAAAGAACGACATATGCGTTTGTTTATTAAGCGATATGTATACAGGGAAAAAGTCGCTATTCGACATGCGCGGTTTTTTATTTGTAAAAGAGCTCGAGATTTGCATGGTTTACAAAGCCGAGTCTCGACGCTTTTACAAGTTAAAAGGAGCGCGTGTTGCCATACGGTCGTTTTGCAATATGAATTATATAGGCCTATAAATAGGCCGAATACGACTTTTTAGTGACTTACGCGGTTTGTTCTTGCAGAGAATAACAAGTTTTAGCTGTAAAAAAACTCGTAATTATAAAAAATACTATACATTCTTCAGTTCTCGTTTGTGTAAATATACATACACTTTTCTCTTTCGAATCGATTCATATATAAAAAAAAAAAAACACAATTTTTGTAAAAAAAGTCCTTTTCATTTGTACGGCAGTATACTGCAGCCTCGTGTAGATATCTCGTTCACTCGGCATTGTCACAACTCGCCTAATGTGCAGAACCGCGATGCATATATTATATATGTATTCGCAGGGGAAGAGGGAGAGAGCGACCGGACGAGAGCTGAATCGACGACGCTCGTAAAGCGCTTATTGAAAGGGGCATGTGTATATCGGGAAGGGATCGTCGAGGAAGCGATACTTCATATTGCAGTCGAGCCTATATGTATAATACTCGACCGGACATATATGTTAATGCGACGGTCCGCGCGCGTGTCTGTACACACGTGTACGCACATATACACGTGCCTGTGTACTCCGGTCTATATTGTAATGCTCATTACGCTGGATTGCTTGATCGGCTCTCTGCGTGCGCTTTGTTGCGAGAGTCTTTTGCGTCGAATCATTGTCATTTCTGTATTGGTAACGTATAATACAGCGTTGATTGTAATAAAAAGACGTATACGTTGTTTGATTTTATATATATGAAATTATGCAGTTGTTATTGCATTTTAACCGCAGTAGTAAGAGTTTCGTATTAATAAGTTCAGTGCTAAATATAATACTAGTTAACAAATTTAACGCCTTAGATTCGCCTGTACTATTAGACAAGTAAATGAGAGAAAAGAACGCTTTATTATTGTCAAAGAAACTGCATTCACGAACTGGATTCATGAAAATTACTATCAAAGATAGCGTAAAAAATGATTAAAAATTGCCTTCATTTTAAGCGATTTATGGATCGCATTTTTAACCATTTTCTTACGCTATATTTGATCGCTTAGAATTTCCTGAAAAATCAATATTTTTCAACGAATCGGAGCTTTTGTTGTCTACTTTTATAAACTGCTTGTTTTTGCTTGTTTTCGTATGATAAATACTTGCAATGTGACAGTCAATAGAAGAGACATCATTTTTTAATGAAATAGAGAATATTTGAGATTAGATTGCCCATATCTCAAGAAAAAGGGCCTATCAGATGGAATCCGGCACACTGAGCTTCATTTCTAGATATCAGAAGTCGACTCTCAAATGCCCGCTGAAATCCGTTTCCCGGAGGCTGTGCACTCTCCTTGTAAGTTAAATTTACAAGGATTATTTATAAGAGATTCAGAAATGGGGACACAGCGGTATATATGTATAGATGCCAGCATAGTGTCCAATAATATTCTTCATCTTCGCTATTAGAACTGAGAGGAAATCAATTCCATTATCTTCCAAATATATTATAACTAGTGTTACCGGAAATGGAATAAAACTAGACACTTTTCTTCGCCATTTATATTCTACAATAAAACGCCTTTTCCCATATTATTAATAGAATGAGTTCTGCACCAACTGGCACAAGCTTGTTCTCGAGTATTTTCAAAGATATTAAAATTAGAGAAAACAAGAATCAGTTGGCCAGTTCTTTCAGTTAGGTACAATGGCTAGTAGAAGGTTTGTGTTGTTATGATAAGGAGTGTGAGAGATATAATCAGATGGAGAAATAAAAGTTTTGCTGAGTTATTCATAGAATGAGTATAACAAATGATTTTTTAGTTACTGTTATTTATTTATATTTTGGTAAGCTATCCAATGCACTTTAATGCTCTTTCCTCTACGATAAAATTAGTAAGTAAATTAAATGCGAATATTCTGTTGTTACGTCAATCTACGAAATAGGCAAACAAATTAATTAGTCAGTTTTACTAGCTATTTTCAAATTTCTCAGCCATTTCATATACATGAATATGTCTACTATAGGGGGGCTAGCAGCTCCAGTTCCAATCTCCGCAAATGCTTCTTTTTAAAATTAAATTTGTCGAATTAGAAAGGCTTTTACGAGCAAAAGAGCCTTCAGCGTCCGCACTAACAAGCTAATCTCTTTCGTCCGACGTATACAATTATCAACGAGATAATTCGCTTAAGGACATAACTCGAAACTTAATCGAATCTAAAAAGCCAGTAAAACCATCCATAAAACTCACACCCGATTAGAAGCGCGCGCACGCTGGCGCATCGCGTAACGTGCGCGCGCCGACAAGTGCTTCCTAAGCCTAATCCGACTACATGCAGCAGCTGATGCCGCGCGGTCTGATTCAGCGCCGCCACATCTTAATTTCCAATTAAGTATATATACGGCGACAAGGCGTTCGCCGCGCGCTATAGCTCGCGTTCGTATACCAAGGTGAATATTAATTTTGCGCAAAGCGGCGCTGGTTAGAAAGAGAGTGGGTTAAAAGAGAGCATCGCGGGGAGGCCCCGGAAGTCGCTCGTTGACTCGTGCCTCTCTCTCGCTCTCCGCGATTCATTGCCTCATCCGCTTCTAGGCTACAGCCGGATTGATGATGCCGCGCGCTGTGCACGTGTGTATTGAGAGCCTATGTGTACATACGTGTGCCCATTTTTCGGTGTGCTTTATTCAGTCTAATGTTACAAAAATATACTTATATACTCTTTATTTATCGTTTTAAGGTAAACGACCCAGAAGATGGACACTTATGGCTCTAAAAATTTTCAATGATTTTTTTTCTCAGTGACAATCATTGGCTTACATTTTTGTAATGAATAAAACAAAATATTGTTAAAAAATGATTAAAATACAAAATTTAAATCGAGTTTAAGTAATGACTCAATTTTCGGAGAAGATATGGACAGGTAATTTTATCTTTGCAGGAGTAGTCGGACAATTTTAGTAGGAATGTAGTTGGACAGTGAAATTACATGTAGTTTAAATGGTCCAACTACTGCTACCTCTAAATTCATATGGAAGGTACAGATGGACAGCACCATCGGCTTTCACCATAATCTCAATTATTTGATTCTCTTAATTTTTACTTTTTGTAAGCCACAAATCGACTTCAAATTAGTTTCATAACAAGGTTCATATAATAAAGAAAATTAGAAAACAAAATGTTTCGACATTTTTGAATTTTATATAGGATTTTTGTCACTGTCCATCTATTGCTTCAACTATTCAAAGTGTCCATCTTCTGGGACTTCTACCTTATACAACGTTCTAAGGATAAGTTAAAAAGTTCACATTAGGATTCCTTAAAGTATGTGTATATGTATAATATCCCATTCCATAAACGAAAATAGAAATATTCTTTTACAAGCAGTTTCAATATTTCAATTATTGCAAAATATACATTATTTCTCAACCTTACATTATATACAATTTTCGGCAAAAGTTTTACCCATAAACGAAATTACCTGCAGCGGCCGATGAGCAACCTAACGCATCGCACATTTAGGGGTCCCCCATGCAATCGCATCGCTAATTGGCTCGCTACCCGAGCCGCAAGCGCGGGCGGCTTCGATCCCTCGACGGCTCACGAGCTAATAGCTTTTCCCCATTATCGCGCTCTTAACACCGATTTTCGCTGAGATTTCGCATTTGGCTCAACGAGCAGTAGACATTCTCGTAGAGGGAGGGATATACTGATGCGCGCGCACGCATGTACAAGCCCTAATTTATATAAGTATAATTGATTTGATTCAGTGATGTTGGATCTCACGTAACGTTAAAAATCAATGGGTCTGAAGTTTGCGTCGTTGGAGTACAACGAAATAATTTTTTACAGTTAATTAAAGCTATTAAGCAATGGATATTTTATTTAAATTGTTGCTATAAAGTTATTTGATACTATAAAATAATAAATCTACACGCAAAATTGATATAAGTTATTATAAACTTGAAGTAAAATCAAACGTTTTTTTATTTCGTTGCACTACAACGTTGCAAACTTCAGACCCATAAAAATCAGGGTTTTAAGTATAAGTAGCAATCGTCAGTAAAATAATTGGAAGCTCAAATAAAAAAATAATTTTATCGAAACACTCATAGATATTTTACACTGCTTAATACACGCCGTCATAACATTTCGTCGCTCTTGATTACTATGTATAAAAATCCAATCAATAAGAAAAAGCTTATTCCCTTAAGGTGACGCGATACCCACGCTATTACTCAAAATTGGGTTCCTGTTTTTCTCATTCAATTTTTAATTTTAAGAAAAAAACTCTTTGGTACGTTGTAGTTCTTTATTAAACTTAAAACGTGTCAAAGGGTTTTTTTTCAAAAAGTTTAAAATTGAAGGAGAAAAATGGGAACCCAGAATTGAGTAATAGTGTGGGTATCACATCACCTTAAATAACTACAGATTTCGCGAACCCTATAGTAGCCATCCACGCAGCTCTGTAAAAAATAAAAGTATCAAATCTGCGACCGATCGCTAACCTCGCGCGGCGCGCCTATAATATAATTTTTTTTTCGTCTTACAGCACGTAGTATATAATATACGCAAAGCGCATATATATGGCAGGGCGCGTGTTAGACAACGAAGGGCCGCGCGCTGCTGCCCGCGGGGCGATATGTATCTCTGCTGAATCAGGCCGCGGGGCCCTAACGCGAGATTTATGGGGGTCAATATCCAGGCGAGAGCGCGGCTTTACGCGCGCTCTCGTGGGCGTGGCCCGTGAGGATATATATAAACGGCACGAAAATGGAAATGGTCAAGAGTAGGTGTATTGTACTTATGCTATTCTTCCGTTCGCGGAGCTCGATATTGAAAGGGGGCCTCGCGAGGCGGCGACGGCTTTTTATTAACGACGGAAGCTCATGCAATCATCGATTTAATTGCTATTCGCACGGAGGTTTATTGGATCACGCGCGTGTATTATATAGTATACCTGTGTGTATATATAGCGGCGTCGCAGTTGCGAGACGTCTCGCTAATTGTTAATTGATCGCTTCGATGGGATTATAGTGCATTTTCGCGTGTGTCCGTGAATTTGATGCGATAATTAAAGCGCATATTAATGAGGCTTAAGCTGAGGCAAACGGGGGGATTATGATTAGAATCGAATTACGATAGTTCAAATATATATTTTATTGCAAAACGATATAAGCGCTAATGATTCTATTTATTCACACCATTAAAGTGGTGAAGGGTATTATTATATATATAATATTATCCCTATTAAAAATTCATCTATATGAAATGGCCAAGAAGTTGGAAAATAGTTAGTAAAACTGGTTAATTAATCGCTATATGATGAAACGATTTTTCGACCATTATTTCCCTATTTTTTAGATTGACGTAATTACAAAATATTCGTATTTGATTCATTTACTAATTTCATCTTTGATGAAAGAGCATTAAAGTGCATTGGATGGCTTTCCAAAATATAAATAAATAACATTAACTAATAAATCATTTGTTGTACTCATTCTATGAATAATTCAGCAAAACTTTTATTTCTCCATCTGATTCTGTCTCTCTCACCCCTTGTCGTAACAGCAAGCTTTCTACTAGCCATTTTCAGACTAAAGAAACTGATCAGTTTTAATATCTTTAAAATACTCAAGAACAAGCTTGTGCTGTCTTAGAAAAACTCATTGTATTTTTCAATCTATTAAATGGCCAAATAATAGGAGAAAAAGCGTTTCATCGGGAGCTAGAAACTGGACAAGAGAAATTCCTATTTTATAGCAAGTTTCTAATATAAATGGTCAGTTATTAGTTATAAATTGTTTTGGATTTTCACCAGGGACATGATGGTAAAATTAAAGTGTGTGTGTGTGTGTGTGTGTGTGTGTGTGTGTGTGTGTGTGTGTGTGTGTGTGTGTGTGTGTGTGTGTGTGTGTGTGCACTGAGAGAAATGTGTAGGAAAATTTACAATAAATGTAAAAAAAATTACTATATTCGATAGGAACTTTGGGACAGACTCGAATTATCATAAAATTTACTACAATTTATAGTAAAAATTGATATATATATAGTAAAAATTACTCAAAACGTAGGAATTTTTATTATAAATTGTAGTAAATTTTATGATAATTTAAGTCTGTCCCATGGTTACTATAATTATAGTAATTTTTCCTACACCATTTTTCTCCGTGTATATACTCGCAGTACCGTAAAGTTAAACAAAAAAAAATTGTACGTCTGCATGGTCAAAAGCCTTTGCTGAAATTTTTTTTACAAAGTTGGGAGCGATGGTTACGGCACGTGCAAACTTTGAAAATCTGCGCCTGGCAACTACACGGTATATACATATATACCGAAACTGCTGTGTGCGCGCGCGCCCTCCTATATATCGCAACGGGCGCGAACGAACAAAAAACTATACCTACTCCCGGTCAAACTCAAAAGGAGAGGAGCGGAGGTTCTAAAAGCAAACCGCAAAGCTGGTTGAAAAGAGCCATATAATATCTCGCCCTCTCCCTCTCTTTTGCTCCTTTAAAATCATCCACTCGCACGTGCGCATCGTCTCCGGCTTTAATAATCAATAATTTCGTTCGCGCGCTGCGGCCGCGCTCGGCCGAGGAAGGAAAAGAGAGTAGAGGAAGCGAACGAGAGCAGATCCTCGCTCTCTCTAGCGAGGACTGGGCCTGGGGCGGCTGCACGTGCGCGAACGAGAAAGAGAGGGAAAAGAGAGAGAGGAGGATATCTCGGGGCTTGGCGCGCGGAGGCGTATAGTACGCGCGCACTGCCGACGAGGAAGTTTCGTCATGGACTTTTTGCGTGACGAAGGAGAGACGCGGCGCGCAGGCGGCGAACTTATATGTAGTTTTAGGGACGAATTTCCGCGAGTCGAGAAGTCGTCGTGTGCGCGCTGGATTTTTTTGGGAACGGTTGGGCACAAATATATAGAATGTTATTAATCGATCGGTTATAGCGATTTTATCTGAAAGCTATATGTAAAACTTGTTTTGTAGTTGATTTCTTGTTTATAGTACATTGATGGACCTAATTACTAAAAAACTTTTTTTAATATATGATTGAGGTTTTCAAATTTAACATCCTGGTGTTTTAATATGGGTGTCGGGCAAGATTTGATCCTAGACTTACGGTTGAATTTAACCGATTTTCTTATAAATGAATTCACACCCCCGTTATTCGATTACTTTAGGACCTTTTTAATAGTACAAATAATAAATATACATTTTTTTATGATGCAAATAATTCGTAACTGTGAAATGTTTACTTCACAAAACATAACTATATTATTTATGCATTAATTACCCTGCGCAATTCACAATGACGTAAAAAATTCACTTGCAAATGACAGACTATTATATATAACAGTTTATTTTGTTCTCTTATTAATTCAAACGCGTCCCATCATCATATAATCACAATTAACGGTACCCGAAAAGGGCTCCTCGAGTCAATCAAACATCGTCTCCCAAATTAAATTAAGCAACATGCGATCAGCCGCTTCTCTCTTTCTCTTTCGAGAGAAAAAGAAACAATCAACTTAGCCCCCCATACCGGCGGCATTCCGTTACTTCACCTCGTGCCTCAAAACGCCTCTCGCGATCGGAGCCGTAAGAGTAGCGTGGCTCATAAAGCCCCCCATGACAATACTTCCGCCTCTTTGCCGCGATGTTTTACAGGGACGCGCTGCACGCTCGGAATCCCTTCTTGCGGGCGCGCGCCGAAAATGCCCCGGATTGTTGTACGCCGGAAGCCCCTCGGCAGTGGCAGCATCACCGCGTATGTCACACCTCGCGCACGCGCGCGTTCGAGGAGTAATTTTTTTGCGCGCGCGCCGGTAAGACGAAGGCGTTATATATAACGAGAGAGAGAGAGAGAGAGAGAGAGAGAGAGAGAGAGAGAGAGAGAGAGAGAGAGAGAGAGAGTATAATAGCGAGAGATGCTCGCGATACGTGACTCACGGCAAATGCCTCGTGGGGGTCTTTCTTTTTGTCCGACGTCAAGTTTGGGTCTTACGGGCTGTGCGTACTTTTTCTGGTTTTATGGGTACATTTTGAGAAACGACTGTTTGAATCTAGCCAAATTTATTTTGTAAAATTGTTTGAGAAATGTGAGTTTGGCCAAGTTTTATCAGATGTAGTTCAATACTTCAGCATCATTCGGTATTTGAAAAAAAAGACTAAATATTGATGCGCATGATTAAAATTTCCTGATAAAGTGCAGAAATATTAATCGTACCTTTCATCGGCCAAAGAGGATGCTGCATAAGTAATATCGATATTTCTCTTATAAAGCGTCGTGGATGTATTTCTTAGAAGTTACATTATTTATTAATTTGCATATAACTCGTAAAATCAATATTGGCTTTTGACAATTAAGTATTCATATCGATTTCCCGATAACTATTAGAAACTACAATCAGCAAGAGAAAATCAAGCTAATAATTCAATATTATAACTCTAATATCGATTAATTGCAATACAATGAACTTCAACAGACAATTTTGCCCGCAACCAAAGTAAAAAAAAAAGAATCAACGTTTGTATCCTCTTACAAAATAGAAATCCTCCCATAACAATAAGCTTGCCTCTTTTCCCACACGAAGCTACATAGCCCACCATCTCGAATCGCAATGGTCTATTCCGACCATTAGCGCGCCAGCGACTCGCTCCGCTCTTTTATACCTCGAGCGATGTCCACCTGGAGAGAAAGTCGGCGCCGGCGAAAAAAGCCGTCTCTCCGAGCGCTCGTCCCCGATGAAGACGTACAGTCGGCGCAGTGTGCGCGGCAATTTTCCTCGAGTGCACGAAAGAGAGAGAGACGCCGCGGCAATTCGGGTCAATCCGACGCGACGGGAGAGCTCAAGAAGTGTATACGTATGAAGGAGTATGTGTATGTGTGGGTAAATGCAACTCTGCATTGCGGACTTGGTGTTATACGCGCGCGAATGGGGGATTCGCCGAGCCTGCGGATCTCATTAGCGATAGTGGAAAGCGCCGCGGCCAGGTGCGGACGATTGTGCCGGGCTCCGTTTTATTGGAGCCGGATTTCATTGTGGAAATCATCGTTAGAAAGCCATCATTGGCGGGTGATGAAGTTGCGAGGCGACGTTGAGACTTTCTTGTCAAATGTTTTATATACTATTCTTTTAATATAATGATTCATGGTTCATGACGTACACCGCTTATAATTTGTATGCATTTTAAAACCAGAGATCGACATTATTCGTCCGCTAATTTTTTCCTAATACTTCAGTAAATATTTGATGCGATGAAATAATTTTAATTAATAAACACGTTGCTCATAAAAACTGGGCCTTTAGAAGTGTTTTGAAAAAATATACCCGATTATTCGAGAAAGTATTCGAACGAATATTTTTTCGAATAACCGATTATTCGAGAAAGTATTCGACGAATATTTTTTCGAATAATATATAAGGCCCAGTTTTTATGAGAAAAGTGTTTATTAATTAAAATTATTTCATGAAATAATATGAGTATTCGAAAAAATTTTGCGGACGAATAATGCCGATCTCTGTTTAAAACACATAGAAAAATACACATTATATAATACGTATTTATTAATCTTCTTTTTAGTGCGTTTTTCTCCGTTTCATTTATCTAGCTTGTATTCTCTGTGTAAAATCGAGTGTATCTATTACATTGAAATGCGTTGAACTTCGTGACAAGCAACGGACTATTTTTCCCATTACAAAAAAAAAGACCAAATCCTCGTCTAAATCATCTAATTTGTAATACAAATTTTCTCATATAGGCAACTCCAAATCTCCATTCCGCCCTGCTTCCGCATCCTTACCAACCATCAACCATCAACTATGTACGCGAAATCATCTGCACCTTTGTAGACTTTCTTTTGCCCTTCCGTTCGCGCGTCCGGTAGTGTCACTATCGTCGATATATCTAAGAGAGCCCCGTACTGCCCATTACGAAGATCCAAACGCGCGATATAAGTACAGTGCACACGTTACACTGGACGACGACGAGACGTCCGGTTGGCGGCGATCTTCGAGCCCCTCTTCTTCTCGCTACACAGGAGATAGAGAGACTCACGTGACACACGCGCTGATCACGTCCTTCGCCCTGAGCGAAAGCGAGAACGAACTTATTAGGAGCGTGCAGAGTGACACATCCCTGCATCGGCGCGTCAATCAACGACAATATAGCCTATTAGGATCGCGCGCACAGTCGTGCACGTCGAATGAAAAGCTCTGCTGTGGGTTTAACGTATAGTACACACCTTCGCGGCAGTCTGCATCATGGGCACGTATATATATACGTGTGCTAAAGTAGGATAAACCGGCCACGACGCGGCCCGCACACAACCTCCATTATCGCCGTCGTTGTGCGCTCGAGTTAACGTATCCCTTATATACATGAGCGCTGGAATTTTTCGTGCAGCTTTATAAACCGGCACTTCCGCCACTTCCACTCGATAGCGATCGTATAACCGGCCGATCGCCCGCAAGATGTTGCTCGCTCACGGGTGGCTGCACTTTCGCGACATAGTCTTCCTCTGCCTCGCCTCTCATCCTTCGGCGTCCGATGGGGATTTTTGTTTTCGCGGGTGCTGCGTTACGGGAAAGCGGACATCTTGATAGAGTTGAGTTTCGCGGGCGAATATACAAAAAGCTGCGGGATTTCACGGGGAATCCGAGATGTGACGCGGTTCCGCAGCAGGTGTGTGGGATGACGTGATTTTAATCAGCCCGTTGTAGCGGAAATATCCATTTTAGAGAGATTCTTTATAGATGGTAATGATAATGTCGAAGGTACTTGGAGGTGAAAAGAAATTAATGAATTAAATGTTGGGATCCTTCGTCAAATTTGACGGCTGAAATCAAATTTTTTTCCTCGCTTAACCAGACGAAAATTGGACACTTAACGAACGAGGAATCGTATACTGCGACTGTCACAATGAAACGAGGTTCATTTATATAAATGACTTATTAATTTCAACCGTGAAATTGTATTTCTGCAAAAACTACGGCCTCGCGCGCGTCTATAAAAATCAATTTCATCTCGCGCGCGCGCGCGCTCTCGTGCTGTGCACACCCTTTTCATGGCTCCATCCCGGCCGCCTGCCCGCGCGATGCAATGACAAAAGAACTTTTCAATTATATCGCAATCGGCTCCGGTAATGCGATTATTGAGTGCGGCACAAAGGACCTCGAAGCTATATGCAATTTGTGCGATGTATATATGTGCGGAAATGTCGGCGGAATTTTCAGCTTTTAAAGCTCGAAAGAGAAGAAGGCTTTTTTCAAACTATAAATTCGTAAGCAATATATGGAAAAGTTGTACAGTTATAGGGACACCGATAAAAAATTCGACTGTAATTTTTAATATACTATAATACAGTATTAAAGAGGATAATTATAGTATTAATAGCAATTAGATCTATAGTAAAATAAAAATGTTGATTTTTTTGCCGTCCTCGAAACGTGTTACCCAATAACGGCCACCAATGTTCGAGTTTCGACAATCCATAATAATATACAATAATGAACGTTTTAAAAGTATGCTATAACATTAATATTAATAATTACAACGTTTTCTTTTACCATTCTTATAACGAAAACTTGAAAATTGATTAAATTACGTTATTTATGGTTCTTAATTGATATACATAGTAATTAAACTTAAATATTATAGTTCACCTGCACGTAAATAAGAGAAAAATATAATATTTATTTGAGTTGGTACCAACTCTCAACGTATAATGCCCGTGCGGATTGCACGTCCGATACTAGTCACTAATGGAGTGGTCAATACCGAGGAAAAAAGACATTTCACTTTCAATCATGCTCAGCCGCTAAGAGGTTTTATCATCTTGGGAACACGTTGAGTTATCTCTCAATGTTTAAAGAAGATGTAGAAGTTATTAAAAAAATATAACTTTAATTGTAGAGAAAAAAGTCGATGTCAGAACACCAACTTTCTGGTAGAAATTCATCTATATGAAATGGTCAAGAAGTTAGAAAATAGCTAGTAAAACTGGCTAATTAATGGCTATGATGAAACGATTTTTTGACCATTATTTGCCTATTTCTCATATTGACGTTACAATAAAATATTCGTATTTGATTTTCTTACTAATTCTATCGTATCTTGACACTGTAATTATGGTTGCAGTACTAAATTCTAATGAATTCTGCATTTAAAATATCGGTCACGATAAAGTACTATTTTACACCTTTATTCACAGTTGTCCGATACCGTCACATATCATCAGCCTAACCCTTCATGCCTGTACGAAATTTCTTTCGTTTTCACCTCAGGAATAAACAAAAATGCCGCCATTATTTCCTCTGCAAACTTTGCAGAACGATGTATTTTTCTGGATTATGCAGGGCAGCTGAATTCGATCAAGTCGTAAATCGATATTCTAGTTTTTAACATATATATTAATTATTTTTGCATACGTTCCTCCGATAAAACTATGTTAGCAGTAAAGTATAGTAATACGGCGCCCCCTTAAATGCAACAGTTAGACTGGTTTATTGCATTTTCATTCTCTCTTTCTGTGCTTCGCTTTGTTGCCGTATCGTCGCACCGTCGTCGGTCTCGAAGGGAAGAGGCGAGCGCCTCTCGCGTATATATATAGTTCCTGCGAGCGCGGCAATAATAAACGCTCGCATCTGGGCGCGGCTGCATCTCCTCGTTCCTTTTCTCTCCCTCTCCCCTCCTCGAGAAATTGAAAAAAGAGAAAGAGGAGCAGCGAGGAGAGATAAAGGCCGCGCGGCGGCGGCGGCGCATAGACTCGCGCGGGGGGAGGGGACGGAGAAAAACGGAGTGGAAGAGGGAGGTAAGGAGAGGAGAGACGTTAATCGCCTTGGCGATGTAATTCGCTTGTAACCACCGTTCTTCCCTTGCCGGTGAGGTATAATGAAACGACGTTATACGCTGCCGAAGGGGACGGTAGCAGATCAGTCGTCCTCGTCCTCCTCCTCCTCGTCGCGCAAAAAGGTTACACAGAGCTGCTATAGATATAAGCTGCTGATACCGCAGAGACGCGAACTCTTTTTTATTTTACGACGCGCGCGGTCTTTTTGCTCTGGCCAATGATACCACGCAATTCTTTATGCAAATACTATTTGACGGTATCGTCGTTGCTGTTTAATCAAATGCGACTTTTTGTGTTGTCTTTTGGCGCTGGAAGAAAATAGTAACGGAAAATATATGTTCTCTGTTCAAAATTTGTGCTATCCCTTTTGATATAAACCAAAGTGGTAAGAATTATATTAACCTATAATAGTCAAAATGTCTTATTATATACATTATATACAGGAAATATCACGTATACACGAATGCGCAGTATTGAAGCTCATAATTCCTCTACGAAGCAACCACCAAAACAAACATGAACAAGAACTGGTTGTAAATTAACAGTTATTGCTCTTACGTCTAGGCAATAGCGCATCCTCGCTAAGGGCAGCTAGGGTAGATGTGGGTATTACTGCGGACGTGGGTATTACTGTGTTTGTATTACTGCTGTAGAATCTTATGGAAAAATCGCAGTAATACCAGCAGCGCGTTTTTTGGGTTCTGCGCATGCGCGAGCGGTCTCGCCTATGCTTTAACATGGCACCGTAATACCAACACAGTAACAGAAGCAGCTCCGCAGTAACACCAGCAGAGAGATGTTCTTTGCTAAGTCATTTTATAAATTTATCTACAAATATTTGTTGTAAAATCAGACACTAATCGATAGATATGATGCCAAAGTTCCAGTATTAAAAAGAATCAGCATACTTTGTTTACAAGGAGACGAAATCTATTGGGTTGAAACTAACCTACAAAAAATACCGCAGTAATACCCACATCTACCCTATATCGATACTCTCTCCTCTTAACGTCCAAAAAGCCAATATCGTTATCCCCATTTAAACTGCCCTATACAAGTCTGCAGCGCGGTCTAAGCGCCAATCTTTCAAAACACAGTACGTACAGCCGGAGAGAACGGAAAGAGCCCTAACAGCTCTCATCCTCTCTCTCTCTTCCTCACTATACCACATCCTGGCGATTTCCCGAACGCAAAAAGCTAATCTCGGGGGGGCAGGCGGAAGAAAAAGGAAGATGGAAATGAAGGGAGAAAGAGGGATAGAGAGAGGGAAAGAGGGAAAACACTTTACCCCGCGTGGAATTAGGAAGTAGTTGAAAAACAATGAAAACGAGGAACGAGAGGGGATTAGCCCCGACGTATATACACGAACGCGGCGGCGCTGCCGCCAAAGTGGGCTTCGCGGTGTGGCATAGGACGAAGGAGGAACGACGGGAGGGGGAAAATAAATGGCCAGGAGGACGTAAATTGTCCGTGACGCCGGGCGCGGAGAGAGCGAGCAAACCGAACGGCAGCAGCAACTTCTCTCTCTCTCCTTCGCGTTTACGTATATATATACGCGCTCCTTTGCGACTTCGCGGAAATCGCCGCCGCCTCGCTTCCGATGCGCTTATTACGGTACAACGCGAAGTCGCGCTGTAAAACGCGCTGGATCCGCCACCGAAAGATCAGCGCACCGCGAAAATGCGAGTGTTAGGCGCAATTTGCTAGGAAAGTGCCACTAAAGCGGCAGCCGCGGCTTATACATATACTTTTGCGAGGAACGCTGCAGGGAATTTGAAATTTGCGAGAAACGCGCGCGCAGGTGTGTACCGCACTACTGAGCAGGGCAGGACTCGCTAGAGGCCGATGACTTTGAAATCGGCGCGTCATTGTGCGTTCTTTTCACAGGATTCGATCGTTTTTGAGATGTAGAGTTGGCGAATCCGAGGAGCATTGCGATGATCATTATAATGGTGTTCACCGGATCGAGAACGGTAAATTCAGTTCACTCGGCCTTTTAATCACGCTTTCCTGGTAAAGTGTAATAATGATGGCAACCAAAATGCCCCGGATCGCTTAAAAATCTATCAATATTCGAGCGCTCGATTACAGACATCAGAGGGATACATCATTTGTCAAGGTATCAGTTGTTCTTCTCCCGCTTTGATGTTTATTCAGCTCCGCTTCCCGTATATGTACGTGATGTGCAAACGGTACCGGCAATCATTCAAATAACACAGCCGTCCCTTTAATTCTTGAATTTTAAATTCGAGGAGGAAATTATTGCTCGCCGTATGCGCAATTTCTCGAGCGATAAAGTGAGAGGGGCAGAAAAAATAAGAGGGCCGAGTAAATGTGAAGTTTTGGCGATGGGAGAGCGAACTGTCGCGAGGGAAAAGAGGTTCAAGTGTGTGTATATGAGCGGTTCTACAGAAAACGGCGAACAACTGAGTCCAAAAATTAACTAAACATCTTTTGTGGGACATACCTATCATAAACCAGATTTTTTTGGTTCTGTGGACCATTTCTAATATAGAAAAAATTGTGAACCCGGTGAATCTGGCGTCAAGATGTTAGTCAACAGTAAATTTATTTTGAAAAATGATCGAAGATGACCCACTTTCAAACATATAAATCGTTTTGCCAGGAAAAGTCAGACATACATTTCAAAAAAAGAAAATCAAACTAAAGAATACTAGCTTGTATTTGCTTTTTACCCAATGAAAAAATGTTGGTTTCTTCAAAAGTTACACGAGCATATAAAATACTCTAGTTTTTGTACATACATTGAAAAATTGTAAAAACTTGTTTCTTTACTTTCTCCACAGTATTTTGTGTATTTTACGCTCATCTTTGAACTCGTGTAACTTTTGAAGGAATCAACATCTTTTCATTCGGTAAAAGGCAAATGAAAACTCGAATTCTCTAGTTTTACTTTCTTTTATTCTTTTTTAAATTTAAATGCAACTATTCCTGAAAAAATTGTTAAGCATTATTTAAAAATAAAGTTATATTGTCCGCAAAAAAGTTTGCCACCCAAAATCGGCCATGTTCCCGATATTATTGTCCATTCAAAATGATCGAAAGAATCAACAAACAAACCTGACCTGGCATACATGTGCCCCTCACAATAGTATATTACTAACGCGGGCGGAAGAGGATTATTTACCTCATGCGACGTTTTTCGGCCGAGCGAAGCGAGGTCGAAAAGTCGCATGAGGTAAAAATTCTCTTACTTCCACGTTTCAGTAACGTATTTTTCCGTCCGAGGCCGCAAAATGATATTTAAGATGGCATTTTGAGGTTAAAGGGCGGAAAAATTATTTTTATTTTTATATACCCAGTTGTATGATGATTTCTGTAGAATTGCTCATGTATACACGTACTCCCATGCGTGTTTTAAACCGCTCCGAATTAAGGTCGTATATAGTGTCGCATAGCTTGGGTCAAAGGCTCCGCGCGGCGACCCATCAGCCGTGTCACAGGATAAGCTCACGGGCAAAAAGTGCCGTAATTCACCGCTTGCATTATGCAAATTTCACGTATCTATATATACAGCGTAGCGTAATGCTCGCGAAAATGTCATAACGAAATTTTCATCTCCACCACAAGATATACATCTTCGCAATTCACTGAACGAGCAATCAGCCCACTCGACTTTTTACTTTCAATAACAGCGCATAACCGAATTCGCGCAACATACATATGCGCTGCGTGACCTTAATTGTATTTTAATTTTGTCATTCATGAGAAAGCGCCGGGCAGAGATGTACGCACGCGCGGCGCGAGATAAAGCGCGCGGCGGTGCTCTCTCATGCGCCGGGAAGAAGGGGGGGCGACTCGTATGCAAATTAGCGCGCAGACAACGGGGCAAGCCCTTTGCAATTACACGATTACGCATTATATATATACGCGCGCGCGACGCGTCCTCTGTTATTTCGCGCATTCTTGCCGATGTGTAATCCGCGACTCGCCGCACCGCGTGGGACTTTTTTTCTCTCTCTCCTGCGGAGCGACCTGGTTTCGCGCGCGAGTTCTCTCGTGCCGCTGCTGTCGTTCTCGAAAGCTCACGCGCGTGTGTGTATATGTATATGTTGGATGAGTGAGTGAATATGCGCTGAGAGGGCGTTATTAAATTTTCTGCGCTCGAGAAACTCTTCCCCGATTGGATGCTTATATAACGTAGTCGACACGTAATTTTAAATCCGTCGAATGTTCAGTAACCGCGCCTCTTTGCACGAGCTGCAAAACTCTTTGCAGCAATGTCAATGTTTGTTAATGAAAGTTGCTATTACGTTCAAACACGATACAACTAGAAAGTTCTGTATTCAACCGTAACTTATATATATACTTCACTGTTAAAAATATTATTAATTTTAAGAAACTTTTAATAAACATTTTATGGTTTAAACTTTTAATAAACATTTTTAATAAACATTTGATGGTTCAAACTGATTGTTAAAGTTTAAAAGAATATCAAAATTACAATATCGTTATTATAATTTTCATAAATGTGATTGAAAATGTTTTTAAATTTAAGGAAAATTTAATATACATTTTGAATGTTTACTCACATTTTTTTAATACACGTATTTTAATTTTAAAATGAGTACTTTAAAATAGTTTTAATGTACATGTATTAAATTCCAAACAGTGTTTGAAAATTTATTAATATACATGTATATTGAAATTCAATATGCGTTATATTTGTAAGACTACTTCACGTACATGTGTGAAGTTCTGGATAGAAACTTTTAACAGTCATATAAAACCACCGTACTCGCTAACTTCATCGGCATGACAAAACTATAAGCAAACTATATAGATACACCTCTTCCCAACGAATATAAATCAATTGTTACGCGCAGCTACAAGGCTGAGCCATTCCCGGCCGCTTGCGCAAAACCACATTTCTCGTATATATCTCGAAACAAACGGCGCAAGACTATAATGCCCGTGGAGCATCTTTCGGGCTGGACGAGTTATCCGTGTCTCCATTATCTCGCAGCGCGAGCGCGTGTGTAATCCCCCACCGCCAGCTCTGCGCCGATATACGCTCGCACGCGCGCGATGGCTCATGATGCACTCGAGGCGACGCGCGCGCGTGGGTGTTAATGGACGTTACAGTGCCGAGGCTCTCCTTTCGCACTGCTTTTTCCCCGACGCGTGTCCCTTCTCGCTCTCGGTTATTATATCCTCTCCCTCTCTTTAGTCCCGCTTTTATCTGTGCGGGCGCGTTTTTTGAGCACATATGTATGTAACGCGCGCGGTGAAATATTTGGAATTATATTGTCGCGGTATGGTATTATAGGCATGTGTTCGATGCTGGATTTTTTTGCGATGTCGATGGGGAGTGTATTATAGGGATGGTTTTGATTAGACTATTAAGGTTGCGCCCTGTTAAAGAATTTGAAAGTTGTATGATACTATATATACATACATATGAACACACACGCATGCACACACAAATATCATATATAGTGATGAATCATTGAATAAAAGCACCCACATGTTTATAAAATTTCTTAATTTTATAAAAAATACATACACTCTGTCCATATATTGACGTGTGTATGCATATAAAAAGAATAATAAGTAATTTTCAAATGAAAAAATATTGATACAATAATATTTCTACACAGCATTGAGAGGTAAAAATTAATTCTTATTACGAACCTTACAATTTGTATAAAGAAACATTAAATTACACGGATATCTACAAACCTGATTCGAATTATAACCCTTCATTTGTCCCTTTTCGCAAAATGCCATCACGCGTACGATACAACGCGTCTTCCCCTCTCATTTTCCCATCTTCTTATACTCAGAGAGGGCGAAACTTTGTGGCGCAGCGAAACACTATACGTACGTCTTCGCGTGCGCGTCCCAATACTTACCCTCATTGAGAAAAACGAACCTGACAACGCGCGTGCCTGCGTGCGTGCCTAGTACGTCAACTCTCGCGCACGCACGCGCGCAGTATGTAACAATCCGCTGCAGGGATAAATCGCCGGAAGCAGGAAATCCCGCAATCGGCCGATATTATACACACGCTGGCCGGGGGGGGGGAAAGACACGCTCGGCTCTTGCACATATCCCCCGCGGCCTAGCTCCGCTCGGCGTTTCCCCCCGAAGCCTTTTCCTCTCGTTTCTTTGGCTCACTGGGGTTAATGAGAGGCTCGCGCTGTCCGGACGCGCGACGTGTTTTCCCTTTCTTTTTTACTTACAGGCGTCACGATCACTGTAATTTCACGTCTGTACATGCGCGTGACTTCGTTTTCTAGGCGGGCTGCGGAGGAATCCGCAGGTGCGTTATATGTTACGCGCGCGTCGGACTCGATCGCGTAATTAAATCGTCGCCGGCGAATCTGTACGAGATGGTGAGCTACGTATGCGATCGGATTTCCGATGGTTTATTTTTGACGATGAGGATGATGCGATCACCGTAATCAGTATGTCAAGGGTATTAATTCCAATGTGGAGGGATGTTAATTTGGCGAAATAAATTACGACTTGGCGAATTATTATGCGGTGCGTGTAACTTTTTATAATGTGTATAGAGTATAGTAAATGTGCATTTACTTGGTTTCCGAGAATCTCACTGGATCTAAATATAAGTTTCTTAATTGGGGCGTGAACTATTTCTTTCAGTGCGTTGCATTCATTTATTTATAGGAGTTAAAGTAACAGCGACAGTCTGGTATTTGACTTTTCAATCATATTATTGAATTTTACAATTCCAATTTAGTATTGACACCCTTGAATGTTTTATTAGACGTACTGGCGTCGGAAGATATTTTTTCATTGCGCCGTAAACTTCCCTCCGAGCGTAAATTACCAGGCAAACGGCTTTCAAAATTTAAAATTCCATTCCAGCTCGCAAACGACCGCACTAAAGAGGGTAAAAAGCGCAGCTTAGGAAATGAAAAATTTCGCGAAACCCCTAAACGCTGAAATAACCCGAGGCAATTACAAGCGTGTAAGCGATAAGCTCCGGCTCTGTCTCGAAGCGCGCGCGTAGACAATAAAGTTGAGCGTGCTGACGGCCTCTCTCTTCCTCTCCCTTTCTCCTCGTCTTCGACGCTCTCTATATACATTCGCCTGTAATTTGTAGAAACAACGAGCGTAAAATAAAAAAGAAGGGGCATAGAATAAAAGTGAGAGGGCGTACCGGGCGCTATAGTGGTGCTGAAAAGGGAATTCTGCGCGTATGGTTTATATGTTATGAATTAAATACATTAAGTGCGGCTCTTAAACTTTTCAAATATTGCAAGGGGAAATAATCACCCAACGATCTACTTTCACTTTATGAAATGTTCTTTTCATTTACAAACACGTCAATATTTCTTCTCGGATAAATGAATTTTCTTTTTCATCTCTCATTCCAGATTCTTCCAATATTGGCTGCTCTATCGATGCGAAAAGCAAATGGTTTTATAAATATCGGACGTTTTTACAGGACTTAGTAAAATTAAAAAGTATTAACGGATATTTCAAAATCGATTGAAAAAATATATACTTTCGAAATTCATCTTAAAATGAAACACAAAACGTGCGATTTCAAAATAACCAAGTAATGCTATAAACTTATAAATCAATCGATAATCTTCACTTATATACCGACCAAAACGTCACGTATACCAAACACGACCGTCCAGCCTCGTTCCTCGTTTCCAATTTACAATGCACCGATCGCCTCAAGTCGTTCGAAGAGTGCATATATATGCTATCTATCTATCGACGCGAGCCCTCCTCCCATGCAGATGCAGATAAGCCAGCACGACTGTCTCTCTTTATCTCGCGTCCTCGCCTCTCGCGTCCGCATCTGCCGTCGCTGCGCGCGCGCCGGGTGTGATGTTATCGGATCGGATGATCGGCGCTTGCGGGAAAGCGAGAAATTCCTTATCGGCGCGCGAGGAGACTTCTCAAAGAGGAGAAGGTGTCGGGAAGCGTGCGAGAGTGTGGAGACAGAGGGTTATTAGTCGCTGGAAAGTCGAGTGTGGAACGAAGCGTCAGGAGATTGTAATTGGACGCTTCGAGTCTCATATTTTCTGGGTGGTCTTCAATAAATCGGTAAGAATATTGTACATGCAAATGAAGCATAGTGTTAAAATAAGGGGACAGTTTTTTTTTAACTGTAGAAATACGGCAAAGATCAAGCGATTAGAATGTAAGTCTTAAGTATTGTTTAAATATTGTAAAAGCATATTATAAATACTATATTTCAAATAACTTCTAAACTTTCATTCAAACCTTTTCTTTACATTTTGAGCATGGAATTTTTACGATAGTACGCGTAGCAATCGTTTCAACATTTTTCGATTTACATGTATATAGGTAACGCTTCTTACTTTTCGCTATATAGTACAGTCTAATGACTTGCGCCAACAAGAACCCGCACTGCTCCTCGAGGAACTCCAGCCGATTAAAAATACCGCCAATGCAAATAAGAATTAGCCTTTCCCTCCTTTCTGGCCAGAACCGCCCGCCGCGTAACTCATCGCCCATGCGAATAAAAACGCCGAGCTCTGCTCTTCCGTCTAACTCTTCAAAATCGAACGATCGCGCGTACAAACCCGCCGCCAGAATTTAAATTGCCGCTAATTCCCGCGCTCGCATATCCCATATATATACGTGTATGCATCGCGTTCTCCGGCAGAGTAGCTTTCCGCGTTAAAAATCCACAATAGCGCTTCTCTCTCTCTGCGCGAGCGATCGGACAAAAAATTAACGCGAACGCTATGCACGGCAAAAACCGCTAGACCGCTACCCTCACTCGCTCTCGTCTAATTCTCGTTCTCCTATACACGCATATATAACTCTCTATACATACAGGCCCGTTGGCCGCGTAATTAACGTATTTCACTGTGCGTCCGTCAGTCCTGTCTCTGTTCCTCTCTTTTTCTTTCTCTAGAGCTCTCTCTCGCTTGCTACTTTCCGCACGCGCGATCGCCACGGGATAAATCGGCAAGCGCGCTGGAAAGACAGACGTTAGTGAAGGGCGAAAGGACGTGCAGAAAAAAAGAGAGACGGAGAGAGAGAGCGAAGTTGCGCGCACACACGTGTACGTGCGCGAGGTAATTGCGCGCATTCGCCCTGGGACTGCGGGAGAGCGCGATGGTCGAGCCGATAGGGAGAGGCTCTTTCGTTCTCTCTCTCCTTGCTTCTATAACCATATATATGCGCGAGTCGGCGCACCTTGGGCTTTAGGGCCCGTGGAACATGCGCGCGCCACTCAGGGGCGTACGTATAACGACCCTGCAGCCACTACATATATATATGCAAGTATAGGCAAATACAATATTGATGGGTGCCGCTGTTGCTGCTGTGCGCGCGTTCATTTATTACGTCCCGCGGTAATTGCGCGGAGATCGTCATTCGATTATTATTTATATACGTTTCGTTTATTGAGTGCGCCGAACGTGACCACCGCGCTCGCCCCTTTTTCAAGACGCACTCTGCCAAGGTCCTTGCCGACGCTCTGATAAGGTTGTTCGGGCTTTCGTCATGGGGATTTTTATGGCCTGCCTTTATATATACTACTGCGATAGGACGGGAGGTTGTTTAGAGAGAGCGGAGTAATTGTCGATGTCGCGATCACCCGGTGTTAAGTCGTTATTGCTGGTATATGGAATTGCTTAATAAATTCACGCCTCATTTTTCTTGCGATCATTTGTATGTACGATAAATTTATTCAAAAGATTAAATGGTATGTAACTTCTGATGGAGAAATTGTTCGTACAGTTGTAATACTTTAATCGTATTGTATAAGTATTGTAAATGAATGATTGTAACGTCAGTAATAAAATGTATTCGTATATGGAATGCTGGCTCACTAACATATATAATATAATTACATTGAAATTAGACTTTGCTAGTCGCGCATGACTAACAATGGTCTTTACACACGTCATACTCGCATATATTATCTATGCAAACGATAGTTTATACTAATAGTAGGAAATAAAATAAAAATTATAAAAATCGCAAAATATCAGGAATTTTTGCGATCTACAGAAATAAAAAATATATAGCAAATTGCATCACGAATGAATGATCTATCTATACTTGCCTTCGAAGCGCTCCCTTCCCTCCTTGACCGCATGTTTTTTTTTTTAAGTCCATGAAGGGAGAGAGAGAGAAAGCACCACTCTGTACAGTCTTTACGTCCCTGAGCGCGTGCTCCGTTTCTTGCGTATGCGAGGCTACACACACACACTCACGCATGTACATATCGGTGACTAAAGGAACACGTGTGCTACGGTTAGAGAGGAAGAACGCGATACGTGCAGCCACACACATGTATGTGTACCTACCTACACGCGCGTGCGGGTCTGCATACTTTCGTTTCTGCGCGCTTGCCTCGCGGGTACGACGACGGTGATGTCTCCGCGTGCGGCGTGTGTATGTAGGGGGAGGGCAGAGAGACGGAGAGAGCGAGATGCAGATGGGGAAATGGAGATAATGGGAGAGTGAAAGATTGATTGATTGATTGATCGATAGGCCGCCGCGCGCTAGTGTATATATGCACCGCGCGAATCGATTGATTCGTTTCGTTTCATTCTATTTGCGCGACGCATGCCCGCCTTATATGCGTATATACGTATAGCGCAAAATTGTGAACGAATTTATGTCGAGGGGGGGGGGGGGGGATTTTCTTTTTTTTTTCGGAGATACAATGTAAGGTTGTGATAATTGCCTATTTCTTTTTTAATGATATTTAGGTGGCGTTAATTAGCGTTATTAATTCTTAGAAAACTTCATTTTCTTCTTTGCATCTTCCCTGCATCTAATCGCTATACTTTTTATTAACATAACTAAAGTAAATAGTGCGCTATACTGAGAAAAAAGTTTTTGAAAAATTACTATACTGTATGATAAAGCTACCACAGACTGTAAGACCCCAAAAAATGACCGTAGTTTACAATAAATTTTACAATACTTATAGTGAATTTTCCTATATTTCTATATAGCAAAATTTCTTATAAAGAATGATAATCTTTTGGGTTTTTACAGTCTGTGGTGGTTTTACCAGAAACTACTATATAGTAATTTTTACAAAATTATAAACAATTTTTACTAAACTTTTTTCTCAGTGTCGGCACGCCAATTTATTTGTGTTTAAAAATTATTGCAAAGGGATTTTTGATAATATTGGATCATTATTATTTTATTGATGTTTGCTAATAATTGAATATGTATAATATATGTGATCATACCCGCGACTTTTGATGTTACATACCTTTTAGCACGAAAATTTGATTCAGCAACCCCTCGAAACTTTTAACATTTTATTGAACGTTATATAAGAAACAATTATAAGAAACGATGTAGAGTAAAAGATTTATCATAAAAAAAGGCGTGTTCAATCCCTCCCGATCTTCTTAATTAAATTTAAAAAAGTGCTCGAACCGCATTGAATTGCCACCCTACTTTTAAGTACAAACAGAGTAAATTGCACACCGTCTCAAGAATAAATTGTAGTTACCGTACATTGACGATTACCCCATCCCCCCGAGATCCCATCCGCATCATCTATACAGTTATTATTATCCAATACTCTTAGAGCAAATAACACGGTGAGGACGAGAATGTTCAGCTACACGTATATGAAACGGATACTCAAGGGCAGCAATCGCAGGCGAAATTAGAACTAGAGCTGAGCTCTATCCCGCGGGACAGGGATTAGAGGATGGCGAGGCGGAAAGCAGATGTGGAAGTTTGAAAAAAGTCGCGAGCCGCGAGCTCACTCTCTGCCATCGTCGTCGTCGTCCAGCCAAGAGGCAAACTCTTCAGTATGCCGGAGGAAAGACGATCCTGCGGAGAGTTCTTGCGAACCGATTTCTTCGCCGTGTATATAATTTCATTCGGTTGCCGGCATCCGGTGGCCTGTCTGTATGCGCGCACGCGACCGACCGATCTATTGCGTGTAACCAGTATCTGTACACACACACACACGACGTGAGTCGCGAAACGGGGATATTTGCAATTTTTCCTAATTGCCTATTTTACTTGCGCGCGTGCCCGATTACATTGGGGGCGGTTTTTTTTCTTTTTATTTTGCGGCTGCGATGTATCGAGTGCTCGCGCGTACGTAGTTGACGTTGGTGTTTAGAGCGGACGATCGAAATTACAACTTGGTCGGTTGTTGGCGTAGTCTGGAGGAGGTATATAGGCTCGGATGGGTCCGGTGTAATGGAGCAGAGCTGTGATTACGGATGGAGTAACTGAAATTTCGTTCAGGTGTGTGTATGTATATACGACAAAGCAAAGCGTTACGCCGATAGTTTATGGTAGTATCTAGGAAGCAAAGTCGCAGGTAAAAGGAAACGAAGATAATGAATGGTTCATGTTCGTGTATATAGCCTGCTGACGATGGGGCCGCTGCTATCGTGTAAGATATCTTGTATCGTTGACGTGCAACGGGACTCCGTTATTAGATTTTTCAGCTGAAAGTTCAATCGTTTGGTATAGAAGGCAGGGTTGGGTGGAATTTGTAGCAAAATATTGAATCTTGGCAGAAGGTGAGCAAAAAGTAACGTGCATCAGCCGGGAATCGAACCCGGGCCGCCCGCGTGGCAGGCGAGCATTCTACCACTGAACCACTGATGCTTGTACTGTTGTTAGCGAGTCGATAGTATAATAATTTGAATGATTGTACAATCAGCTGCAATTGCGGAGTGAAAATCGACAGATTCCTTATCAGTCGCGTTATCGAGCGCGCAGAGTGCGGCTTTAACGCTTGAGTGGCGCAGATATCGCCAACGCAACAGCTAATCTTCGGCACAAACTGAATGTATTTATAGTGGCTAAATTAACATATATTATATCTATGGCTTCCGGGAATAACCACTTATGGACACTTCATTATTTCGAGTAAATCGAGTTTTTAGTTTCGCATCGGTGTTTTAAATCAAGACAAATGAGATTGAATTCAACACTGCATCTACGAATACTAATGAATACTAATCTAAATAATATACTTTTTACCATAATTACTAGACCAAATAGCGTTTATGTTTTAGGAAACGACTTTCACTTACGTGGTTATTTCGAGAATAAACAATTAATTATTATTTCAGTGGAGTTACGTGGGTTTTCCGGTCTCAATGGCAATTATATTGTTTTTTCGGCAACTATGCATGATAAGTATGAACTATCGCTTACGGGAACTTGTGGGGGCAAATGTGTCTACTCTTTCTAATACAGCTATGGGGGTACACTTATAAGAATAAGGAACGTCTATCTCGCACTGGAAAACTGGGGTTGTATCGTTTTTCCAGGATATAAGATAAAAAAAGTAAAGTTATATGGTTTTTTCGGGAATTATTCTAAAAAAAATAAGTGGAGTTATATGGTTTTTTTCAGGAGTTATTCTAAAAAAAAAAATGGAGATACATGGTTATTCCGGGAAAATGTTGAAAAAAATGGAGTTATAGCGTTTTTCCGTCTTTTGATTAAGACAATGAGTGCACTTTCCTAATTTCTGTCACGATTACGTGATAGAGGACTGTTCGAAGACTAGAAATGAGGCATAAAACATATTTTGAAAAACACGTCACTTACGTGGTTTTTCAGGGAAGTCACAGATATATGAATGTTTGTTTTTTCTTTAAGCATATTAAAAACTCAATTGAATCCGTGCCTTCGTTATATTGAAATAGTTTATCGTTACTTGTCAGACTACCGTAAACATTATTTTCGATACAGTGTGCCTAAAATGCGATTTTACACTTCTGTAAATTTTTAAAATAGCTTTTACGCCCCTGTATCGAAAAATATCGTTCGATACATGTGCGAAAGATGATTCTACCCTCGTGTGATTATCAACAAACCTCAAAATCGTGCTAGCATTAACACTTTCGCACTTGTATAGAAATATACTATTTTTACACATTATACAGTCAACAAATTAGCATAAATAATGTTACACCCACTATCTGCAAGATGGCGCAATAAGCGACAACTTCTGTAACCATAATCAGCCAATCATAAAAATGATCATACCAGGAGCGGAGTCCTTTTAAAATTACTTGAAATAAGATAATTTTTCTCAGTAAACCCATCGCTGCTCTGCTTGATTACAGAAATCAAGCTGAATTATATTTAAAAGCACGAGCGGAATACGGAAAAGAGGTGTAATAAAAGTAGCAGAGACGTAATCACTTTAATTAAGCGGCCCGAAAGGAGATTATATACGTATATTTATATATATTATGCACTATTTACCCGCGCACCTCCGTGCTATACTTACATTCCCAATGAGAATCGAGAGGCGGACTTTTCCCAGCTCACTGAATACATCCCCATGTCAATCAGAGTCGCACAAAAGAAACAAGAGGGAGGAAGAAAGGGAGAGAGAGAGAGAGAGAGAGAGAGAGAGAGAGAGAGAGAGAGAGAGAGCGACGGCATAAGGGGTATGGGAGAAAAATGGAGGAGGAGGGGGTAGACTTGACGAGTTGTACTCTTGTAGGCAACAATACACGAGGAGTGCTCATTTAAAACTAGATTCTTCGCTACCTTAATTATCTTTTTTTCTTTCGTTATTTCGTGTAAAAAAAATACAAGGAAATTAATCAGGTTGTCCAGTTTTAATTGTCTTTGAATTTTTATGGACTACATCTAATTAGTTGTTTAGCGCGATGCCTAAGTGAGAGCATAAATGGAGCGCCGTCAAACATTATGGAGTTATACGTCGTGCCATTTAAAACATTTCGATGTATAAACAGTAACAAAAACAATATCATATACCGACCGAAAAAGCAATTGTAAAAATCAAAATTTTTTTCATTTTACAATCGCGCATCCCGACTTCTCTATTCCATTCCCCGAAACTATATCTACATACGCACATGATTTTTGGCCCCGTGCGACTATGTACGCGCACACACGACCCGCGTCACGCGTCGTCGCGCATACAATACACAGGCGCACGTGCCGCCCGGTTATTCAGGCGCACGCAGCGACTCTCTCTCCTTTTTTATTTGCCGCGCGCACGCGACCAGCTCGCACGAGGAAAGGGGGAGAGGGGGTAGAAGTTAAGTCGCATGCGTATATAACCCGCGCCAGCACGATGCGCGCCGCGTGCACTGATACGCACAAAGCGCGGGAGAACTCTGGCTGGCTCCTCTTTTCCCACGCCGACAACCCTCCACCCCCTCGGTATTTGTGTGCACCGTTGTGGGGCTACTCTGCGCGGCGCGGTACCCTGAGAATCTGAGAATGAGACTTTTCGAGGTTTCGACGTTTTATGGGTGTATTTAGTGATGTAAAGGGTTCGTTTTGGTGCGTGCGTCATCTATTGTGGGAATTGATTGCGTTGGCGCGGTACTCGAATTATTTGTCTTATACAGGTGTAAAAAGTTTGTGTAAAATTTTATTAAACTTTTCACAAGACAATCCTGGTAGATATGTTAATCAGAAGCTAGCTATTTTTCAGTTAACTTTATGGCTAAAAACGAACATTGCTCTATTTCATAATTATGTACCAATCCGAAATAAATTATGGCATTTACACTTCATAAAATATGTATTTTCAGTAATAGTAGAACTTTTAGATGAATTGTATTATTATTGCATTACGATTTTTCCTCAAAATGCTTCCATTTAATTAACACATTAACTAGAAAATATGGTTCATTTTCTATCAGGGAATACTTAGTTTTTATTCTTTAAACTTGGTAGAGCAGTGCATATATATGCCGGTTCCTGAATAAAAGTAAACAAATTTTGTGGATAATAACATTAGATAAATTTGATGCTGCTTTGTGCTTGTTCTTAAATAGTTTACTATATAAATGTATAAACACAAAACAGTTTCTTGCGTTCCAGAAACAATGACAATTTTTTCAACCCTCACCATTTCTCCCCGTATTATTGTTAAGACTCTGAAAAGCTAGTTCACAAAGTGCATTTCTAGTGGGTAATATATTTAACGAAAGTGTAAACTCTCTTATAAGGTTTTAAAAGTTTGTTCAACAAGTTACGTAGGAAGTTTGTTCTCCGCGCGAAGGAGAACTCGTGCATATATGACGACGTTCCAGGAAGAATCCCAACAGCGTGTTCCCATCTACTCGCGTGTACATTGATTCTAAGATTCTTATGAGTGCTCTCTCTCTCTCTCTCTCTCTCTCTACACTATATATATATTCTCCTGAAACCTATGTAATGAACGAACACGCGAGTGCCTTGTGTAAAATGTAACAAGGGCGATTCTTGGAAAAGACACAAATTCTTCCATTAATTTTGTTATAAATGTATAAAATACATCTCCTGTACGAAATCCCCTAAGAATCTTCAGAAGAATGTTTTTTAGATTGGGAGCAAGTTGTATTATTAAATTTACTCTTCTACACGTGTGTATATAACACGAGATATAAAAGGGCCAACGCGACTAATGAATTTCTCTTCTCTCTTGTGTTGCAGATGGTTTTGCCACTTCGACGACGACAATTACGTGAACGTACCGCGGCTGCTGAAGCTGCTCGACAATTACAATCCCCGGGAGGACTGGTATCTCGGCAGGCCGTCGATACCGACTCCACTCGAGATCGTTCGGCAGGGTGCTGATTCCTCAAAGAGATCGGTGAGTCGCCTTAATCGGCTTTTTGCTTCGCAACACACATACACCCCACGTCGGAAGAAACCCGTGGCGTTTGATTTCGATTCAAATTGCTTAATTGCAGCGGGGATGCACTTCTGTCTCTCGTTACTGCGTGTCTGGAATTGAACTCGCGAGGATGTATTTATGTGATAATACAGGTTTCCTCGTGCGATCGCCCTGTGCATCGTGGTGTGTGTATAATACTTTCTTTCAATTTCTGTTGCATCGTTATTGCAATTAGGGCAGATTTTTAAGTGAAGAAAGAGTACGTGAGCTCTCACATTTCTGCGGTTAACGGGCTGTAGAGGTGAAAAACAAAACAAAAAGGAATAGTTATCGTATATACGATTATTCCTTTATTTATTTCTTTATTATTTACCAGCAATATTTACGTTAGTAAATCCTATAGAAGTATACATAGATACTTGTACATAGGCTGGTATCCTGGTAGAAAATAGACCAACTTCGTTGGTTAACATGTTACTCAAATGGAATCATTTCTACTTAAGATTAACATCGAAATTTAATTAAAACTATTCAAAACTATCACTATATTTTAAAGCATCTACAATATAATATTTCCACATGTATAAATAGTTATTCATCGTCGAAAATAGCAACATAATCATGGTGTGAAGTTTTTAATTTAAAAATTGACGATCGGTTCACCAACCGTTGGTTAGCATTTCTACCAGGGTATGTACAGACTTAAGACTAAAACTTGAAATTAAATAAAATTCCTCAAATTTTTGCCGTAAAAGTTGGAAACAGAAAAGATATAGATTTAATAAATTTTTTTAATTTACTTATTACTATTATTTATTATTTTAATCAACCTATTCGGCATTCTTTGTACAGTATATATTACCTGCTTCACCCCAAATAATTATACCATAAAACTAATAATTCTATAAAAAGAACACATAGTAGATAATTAACAATGTTTTGGCATCCATAGATTTCCTTAGAAAAAAAAATATAAGATATTTAATTTTTTCAACAATAAATTGAATATGGCTATTGCATTTCATATTATAATCGAAGTGCATACCAAGGTACTTAATAGAGTCCACCCTTTTGATTTGTTGCTTTTTTATTGCAATATTTAGTGTATCAGGCAGTTTTACTAGCTATTTATTAAGTTCCTGGATATTTTCGATAGAGACAATTTCTACCAAGGGGATTATCACAATAGTTGGCGAAAGTCACCATAGACTGTTTTGTTTACATTTAACGATAGCTCGTTCAAACCCAACCAGTTTGCTACATATTCAAAATATGTATTCATCTTGTCTTATGCTGTGGACCATGTTTTATCACCTGATATAACAACTGTGCCATCAGCACTTGATTATAGTTTATTTGGACATCTTCCAGTAGATCCTTGGCATATAAAATAAATAGTAATGAGCCCAAGATTGTATATATGTTCTTGAATTTTAACGTTTTGTAATCTACCTGAACGATAGCTACAGTTAATCGCTTTAGTCCTTATTTCATATCTCTCAAGTTTCTCTAATAAGATCGTATGGTTAACAGTATTAAATGCCTTTGCTAAATCTCAAATGACCGCGATTATCGGTTTGCCCTTGTCTATAGGTTAGTATCGATTATATCGGCAAGTTGATTTAGTGCATCAGTATAGTTCTTCTATTTTCAACAAAGCCATATATTGTCCATCGAATAACTTCAATTAATTTCATTGCAACGAAATACAATTTTATTCCGTCGAAACAATTTAGATGGATTTAATAACAATTACTTTAAATTTATTGTTTCGATATTAAATACGAAAGTGATTGATTGACATGACGAATATTATATATATATCTGATGCGCACATATGATAAATAATACCTCTTTTCACGATATTTATATAATAAAAAAAAGGATATCATGCTGATCGATACCACAAAACTATAAGGCTGGTGAACTTTTTCAACAACGGCAAGCCTCGACAAAACTTGAAGAAATAATTAAACTCTTCCGTCCCCCCACCCCGAAGCAAAGCGAGTCAGCAGCGTCATCGAGTGGCTCCTCTCTCACCGCGAAATGAAAACACGCCCTACTCGCAATAAAAAGCGTCCCGCGCGCGGCCTATACCTCGACAATTAATAATCATCGAAGCCTATAACTGCGCAATGTTCCGTCAAAAGGAAAAAGCCATCTCTAATGCCTAAGGAGCTCTAATTGCCCCCGCGAACAACCAATCAAGCGAAATCTCGCGGGGCGCGAGGCGTGTGTGTGTGTGTGTGTGTGTGTGTGTGTGTGTGTGTGTGTGTGTGTGTGTGTGTGTGTGTGTGTGTGTGTAAAAGAAACCGAGCAAAAAGGCGCACGAATAGAGAGAGAGAGAGAGAGAGAGAGAGAGAGAGAGAGAGAGAGAGAGAGAGAGAGAAGGCGCGGAAAAAACGAGGCAGGAAAGGAGAAGCGAGCAAAAAGTGCGGCTAGAGTCAAGTTGCGGCGCGTATCCGCAGGGTGGTCTTATCCTTCTCTCTCCCTCTTTCTTCGCTCTCTCTCCTCGCAGCAGCGACCCGTGTCGATTGCGCGTTTTGCTTCCTCCCCCTCCTCTCTCATTTTTTTTTATCGTGCGGAACGCAAAACGCATCCCCTGCTCCGACCGTAAAATCAGCATTTTCCCTGCCACGGACACTATGGTCGGGAAAAACATGCAGCGGAGGGGAAGGGGAGGCAATACGTGCGGTTCGACGCTGCGGCAGGTGGATGCGCGAATAACGAGTTGATGACACTCGCGTATATATAGCGTCGAAAATTGAACGCCCGGGATTATAGTCAGCGCGGCATGTTGTGTGGAATTAATGCGAGTTCCATCCGTTGCTATGCGCGATGTTTATTTGAATGTGTGGTGGGTAATGTTTGCTAACTGCAGCTCGTTTTGATTTCGATAGGTTGTTGATTCTGCTTCGCGAATTGTATATACGTGAAAGGTATACGCACCCTTTTATGGAATGTTTGTTGCGTTGTTCGCTCTTGATGCCTGCTGTTGTGTGCTTTTACCAACAACAGAATAATTTAATTCAAAATATGTTTCTTCTATCTTTCTATATTTAATGATTTACTATTTTATATTTGTCTTTTTTACTGGTATTACTATGTATAATAATTTATGAAAGAAATAAAATTTACATCAATATGAGATATACGATAAAGTTCGACTTTCATAATAGTCACACATTGGCGTCTCTTTCACAATTTAAATTTTTTCGATAAATTGTGGTAATGCTAGAGTAGATGACGTGACTTTCATACTATATAGTACCAGTATGCTTTCTGCTGTCAAGTCAATAATCTAATATGTATAGATGCTTGAAATAATAGATTAGTAGTAACAGTATACAGAAGAATAAGGAATATATTAAAAAATAAAGAATAATGAAGTCATTCGCATACCTACCAAGTTCTAAAGAACTAATAATTATTAGCATAATTTATTGATTGACGCGCATACCTGAGTCATGAATAATAAAGGTCTTATATGAATATGACACTTTTTAATTTACAACATCTAGTATGAGCTGGTACTCCGAATGAAATGTACTTACTGTATAAAGATAAACTATTTTTATTTGATCAAGTTATAGAATAGTTTGAAAAAATATATTTTCTGGAAAGGATACGAGAGAGTTTGTCAGTAACGGCCACTCTTATTTTTTGTCCAGTAGTGACCGCGAAACATTTCTTGCTTCTTCGTGTGGGTTTCGTTCTTACCCAAATTTTTCGCAATGATTAATGGTAGTGTTGTAATGGTCCAATTGTTTATAGTTTGGTATCTAAATCCCTCTATAAAAAAGAGATTGAATGTTACGCTGTATTGCGCGCGATCTCATGACGTAGTATCATGGCGTCGCGTAAGAGAGAGAAAGAGATAGATTTGACGGGGAAAACGAGAGAAGGCGCGCGTAGCGCGTCCAACTTCTAGTGGTACAACATTGGTATTTTTTTTACATATTCTTATATTCATTGTTATCTATTAAGTATAATTATTCATTCATTCGCAGACAAAATCAAGGTAGCCATTAGGCTACACTTCTTGTAAATGATTATAAATTGTTTGACTCCCTTGTACACTGAAAAAAAGATGTTATATAGAATCAAGTAAATCTGACTTATTTCAAGTAAATATTATTTGTAGCAACAGATTTACTTGACAACCGATCACGACAGACTTTAATTTTTCATACGTTAATATTCATCTACCAGCATCGGAATTTATAACCAGATGTGATATGGACAACATACCCAGCTGTTTTTCCTTGTGTTTAAAAATAAATAAAAGAAAAAAAGAAATGCGACGCAAAACCGCGAAAGAAAATAATCCGCATCAATCGAGAGGTAGCGCTTGTTTTATTAATATCCTTCCAGCGGATCGAAACGAATCCCGCCCCACAATAAAATTATTAAATCTGCGCGCGGACAGTGTTTTCCCTCGCCACACGTAATCTCGCGTATACGTACAAATACATCGCTCTCCACTTAGTGGTCTCGATCCAATATTTTGCGAGACGGAATGGAAGAACGGTAAGAAGTGGACATCAACGGCAGACACAAAAGCGCGTTTCGCTCGGAGCCAGTCGAGCGAAAGACGTCCTCCCGAACGAGAAATCGCGCCGATTGGAGCATGAGGGAGCGCGCGCGCGAGTATAGATATATGGGTACCTGTCTGAGCGTCGTGCGCAATGCTCGACGCGAAATCGATCACCTGCTTCTGGCCGGGACGGCATTTGACCCACAAATTTTTTTTCCGGAAACAAAATCTAAGAAGGTTTGCGAGTGTCACGTATCTTGAGACTAGGTCGTGCGAAGGCTTATTTTTGTTAAATGCCAAAATAGTAAAAAAAACAACCCTTTTTTTTGATAAAAATTCATTTATTAAAAAAGATGAATTTTTGTTATCATATTATGTTGCACAATGAAAAATAAGTACTTTCAACGAAAATTATACTCTCGTGGTCTCGTATGACTAGTTGGAGCTAAGAAAGAAGCTTACGACAATGAGTACGCGTCTAACCTAAAACGATAACATTTCGAGTAACATTACTCCGCAACTAGATGGTAAAAAATCCCTGTGTTTTCTTATAGTCTACATTCGCTTCGTCTTAAATTTCATGAGTATTTAGCAATACTCATTCAATGACAATGGCCGAAGAAAGATGTCTTTTACATGCCGTTGCCATTGCTCCAATGTCAAAGTATATGTGCAAATCCGCGGACTACAGACAACAACTGGGGTACAAAAACGGAAACAATTTTTTTTTAGGGCACACCTACCATATAAGGTTTTTTCGATTTTTTGGGGGTCCCCCAACATGAAAATACTCGTGTACACTCATTATCCGTTGCCAAACTTTTTTGCCGACGAAATCAATTTTTCTTATGGAAATTTAACATGGGAAAAATGGACGAAAAGTAGTCATTGATGATTAACCAATAGCAAACTATTGAAGAGACCAAACCAAATTCCACAAAAAAGCGATTAAAGCTGAAGAATAGAGTTTTAATTTGAGATGAGAATCGTTAAAATCAGTCGATTCTGTGAAAAGCTACGTGAAGTTGAAAACGGCGAAAAATGACAAAAATTTGAAGAATTACGTGAGTTTGAAAAAAATCGCTCATTTTCGTCATTATTCGCCATTTTCAAATTCACGTAGCTTTGCACAGAATCGACCGATTTTAACGATTCTCATCTCAAATTAAAGCTCTATTCTTCAACTTTAATCGCTTTTTTGTGAAATTTGGTTTGGCCTCTTCAATAGTTTGCTATTGGTTAATCATCAATGACTACTTTTCGTCCATTTTTCCCATGTTAAATTTCCATAAGAAAAATTGATTTCGTCGGAAAAAAAGTTTGGCAACGGATAATGAGTGTATACGAGTATTTTCATGTTGGGGGCCCCCCAAAGAACCGAAAAAACCTTATGTGGTAGGTGTGCCCTCAAAAAAATTTTTTTCCGTTTTTGTACCCCAGTTGTTGTTTGTAGTCCGCGGATTTGCACATATAGCAAAAGTTACAAATTTTGTAACTTTTGCTGACGATATCACAAAAACGAGGTGGTTAATCGATGTAGGGTTTTTTGCATACATATTCGTCAGTACCTATTCTAATTTTGTACAAAATTTCATACAATTACCAATACTTCCAATTTAGGTAACAACTACCTTAAACAAATTCGCAGATGTGATTGGAATTAACGACAAGATTGGTCACTTACTGGGTCAATAGACCCTTGGTCGAAATCCAAAACATGTTATAACTAATAACTGATCATTTATATTAGAAACTTGCTATAAAATGGGAATTTCTCTTGTCCAGTTTCTAGCTCCCGATGAAAGCTCCAGATGCGAGTTTTTCGAAGACAAGCACAAGTTTGTTCTTGAGTATTTTAAAGGTATTAAAACTGATCAGTTTCTTTAGTCTGGAAATGGTTAATAGAAGGCTTGCTGTTATGACAAGGAGTGAGCGAGACAGAATCGGATGGAGAAATAAAAGTTTTGCTGAATTATTTATAGAAAGAGTACAACAAATGATTTATTAGTTAATGTTATTTATTTATATTTTGTTACGCCATCCAATACACTTTAATGCTCTTTCATCAAAGATAAAATTAGTAAATAAATCAAATACGGATACTTTGTTGTTACATCAATCAAGAAATAGGCAAATAATGGTCGAAAAATCGTTTCATCATAGTAATTAATTAGCCAGTTTTACTAGCTATTTCTAACTTCTTGGCCATTTCATATAGATTAATTTCTTCCAGGGACTGCAAGTCGATAAACCGAACTATATACACATATACACAATTGATTCTGGTAATAACTTATTCATTACACATACTTAGGCGTTCCGGCATCTTGTCTTTATATCATAATATATACTTGTTATTAATAAATTTCGCATTTTCATAAAAGACATCCGCTGAAAAATTCTATTCCTGATGATAGGTGTTAAAACGTCTGTAAGATATCTAATATCCTTTTATGTTATACACACGACGTGTATATGTATTAAAATAAATCTTTATAATTGGAAATTTAATGTATAGGATACGTAATTTCCGTGTGTAATACTAAGGCATTAAAGTAGTTTAGCAAGTGGCACAGCGCACAAAAGAGGCGCAAAACGGTTCTTTCATTTATCGAGATCCTACTACACAGCCCGTTATGATCTGGCGTAAGTGCGCATTTTTCCTTCCTATAGCAGCTGAGAAAAATCTTCATAAGAATACGTCAAATGCCAACGATAGTAGAAAATAGTTGGAATAACTCGTGACTCTTTGTGAAAACGTTGAATGTACTGAAAATAGCCGCGGAAGCAATTTATCTTTGAATTTTCATCGACACGAAGAGAGAATTATTTTCAAAATTACTATAATGTAAAGTATTTAATTAATTCAAAAAACTGATTTATCATATAATTAATGTATATAACACAAATTGTGTCAATGTATATAGGGACAAAATATTTAGGAGAAGCCCAGGAACAAAAAAAGATTCTGATTTTGCACGTGAATCGAAATAATGGCTTTTTCAATATATTATCAATAATACCCTGGTAGAAATCGAAATCATTTTTTGGGTATTAAGTGACTACTTTGAACCAAAATGGCAAAAAAATGGACTTCAGTTTCACAATTTTGTACTATCTATTAATTTGGCATTTTAATGCCAGTTAAAATAGCTAACCGATGAAGCCATTAAAAATCTAGTAACAAGCGAGTTGTGTAGCGATGAGTGAAAGAGATAGAGTCACGTGGTAGAATAACGATTTTGGCTTACATCTTATAGAATAAAGCTGTAAATAGTACAAAGACTACTAAATTTTGTTTATATCTCGTTAAACTTTCCCTGAAGAGTATAAGTTTTACAATATATGATTAGATCGTTATGAAATTTTAATGTGAAGATTTTGAGGTTAGGGCAATTCCATAAAATGGAAGAAGTTGATAGAAAAAAGCGTTACACTTCTGTCTAATCACTTCTGTTTTCCTGCCCATTTTTAATGGATTAATTTCTACCAGGTTATTAATCTGTCCATAAATGAATTTTCCTGGGCTTCCCGTAATTAATGAAAAAATAATAATAAACCTATTCGAAAATTCATCATCAAAGAAATACGGTAAAAAATTTAAACTATATACATCAAGAATATCTTCTCAATTTAAATAAGGCTTCCAACCCCCGGCTGCTATTCCATTTTTCAACTACCCCATATACACAGCTTCTCCAAAACAAATTAAAACACACACACACACACACACACACACCCACACCTTAATTTCGACCCGACTTTCATATTATAGCTCTCGCGCATACCTACCCGCGCACACCTACACCGCTGCACTTCATCATCCCCCAGTGGGAAAAATCCTCACACGGCAGCGCAGCTGCGGTTCCACCGTCGACTCCCTAAGAAGCATTTGGCGAAACGGTTCTTCGCGCTCTTATCTCCCTTTCTCCTCTCGCCGTTATACCCGCGCGCGCTCGCGCAATATGCCGCCGCCCTTCCCCATTTTTCACTCTAGTCGGGAAAATTCATCAGCGCGCGCACGGAGTACATACACCGTCGTCATGGTCCGGCGACCGCTGGAGCGCAGCTGCATGTACATATACCCGCGGTGGGGAGGTCTTATCGGGCCGAGCGAATCTGCCGCGCTCGATCGAGGAATCGTTACACGCACATATTATACGCGTTCTATACGGCTCCTCCCTTTCTCTCTATCCCCGGCGTATGTAGTATTTTATACGGGCCGGGTACATGCAAGCTCCGGCCGCTCTCTGTTACTTAATGGAGAGGAAGATTTTTCCGCGAGCGCTGCACAAGTGCGCATATACGTCAAAATGCGCGCGCGCGCGTGTGTCTGCATTTATATACAGGATTCCAGGTTGGAGATACGGGATGCTTGACCTTTGAAAGCTACTGCTGCGCGGAGAGCACGTTGCCATAAGAGCTTATGTAGTGCGCACGCGCGCGCGAGCGCGAAATAAACACGTATTTAAAAATGCGTTTAATTATGCCTTTTACAGCCGGCGAGGAATTTGAGATGCGCGGCGATATTAAAGTTGAGTAAATAACGTGATAAGTATGCCCTCGCTTGCTAAAACCTCTTCTCGTGAACTTTATTTATTCATTAAAATGAGAATCCTCGGGTATTATTAACATACATGTTTAAATAAATTAAAGGGAAGGTATAGGAACTAATTAGGCAGTATTTTATTATTAGTAATTAGGCAGGAATTCAGTAAACTAGGCATGATTATTAAAAAAATAAGAAGCGTCGGAAAAATTTTAAATTTTATGTTATATATAAATATGCAGTGCATGTGGTCGACGTCTATATACTTGCCTTCGGAGCGCTCCCGCGCTCCTTGATATTGCATAACAAGCATTAATTATTAACTAATACATTAATCGAATTAAAAATATAATGAATTAAATAAAAATTTTCATCGTAAAGTTATACATTCATTTTCACTTATTAAAGAAAGATAATTGCAACCTCGCTATATACATTACAGCAGTGTTCTTCATTGGCCCGGCATCGGCCGCAAGAAAGTTTGCCGAAGCAGCTGGGGTCCGGCGGTGGCCCTTAACTAAATCCATCAATCAGCCTTCTGCAATTTTTCTTCGAAGGCCCTATACAACCCCGCCCGCAATATGTACACATATATATATATATATTAATAACGCATCGCCTTATCGCGTTTATTTTAATTTTCTCCGCACATACACACACACTGCCATGCCACGCGCTTTTGAAAAACAACCTCGTATATACTAGCAGAGGTCGTGCGCGGCTTTGGTATGCCCGAGAGAGAAGCAAAGGCGGAGGCCGGTATAGAGGGGGAGAGAGAAAAAAAGGATAGTTATACGCCGCTCGCAGAGTAATAAACCGCGCGGGCTCTCGGCCACCACTCGCGCGCGCAGATAATCCGTAATAAGCTTCTAGTTTACCGTCCGCGTGCGCACGTATGTGTCTATATGCGAAGCGGCCGCATGGGATAGGTCGCGTTAGCGAGCTGAAAAAAATATTAAAAATATGCCGTTTCGGTTATCTTCGCGCACGCGCGCGCGGGGAGACTCTCTATATATAATAAAGCGTTAATGGTACTCGCGTGCGCGCGGCTTTGCGCAAGGAGCCCGTGCCGCAATGTGCCGCCTATATGTATCTCCGCTGAGTGGTGGGCTAGCCGAGGAAAATACCGTGGCGCGCGCGAGCTGAGTTTTATGGGTTTCCGCGGAATAACACGTCGGATTAATGGCTCGCCGCGCATGTGTGTTTCGGTCGGTTGTGCAAGTGTGTGTAGGTATAAGTATATATTGATATGCTATGGGATGTAATGGCGACCGGTGCGTCTGGAGTTTCAGGTGGTGATGATGATAAAATAAATATTGAGGATTTGGTTGAGTTTCATTAAATGTCGGGTGAAGTGTTTCTCGTAATATATAGCTCAATCGTTGTATTTGTTCAACTTTTACCCTGAAATGTATCTTGATGTAGTACAGTTAGTTTTTGACGACCTTAAAAACGTAATTTAATAATTGCATATACAGTTACAGTACCAGATGAATATTCTATACGAGATGCATGATCGTTACAGAAACAAACAGAAATCAAGTTGAAACCAAAAAAGAATGAACGTTATTACACACGATAAGTAAAAAATTCAATTTTTTAACCTTCCCTATATCTTCCAGGAAAATATGATGTGATTTTACAAAAGCATCTGCCTTGGTTTACTGAATTAATAGTAGAAAATTCATTCTGTTATACGAAAACTGTTATTCTTTATTATAACGAAGCTTTTCGTAACTAGAAAAATAAGAAAAACTGTAGATGTATAGGAATATAAGTAAAAATAAATATAAAAGTATATATTGTAAAAAGATTATAAAAATCAAATACTTTTGAAAGTATTTTGCAAAAAAAAAATCAGGAAATGCATACATTTAACTTTTATATTGATAGTAAAATGTTCACTTATATTTGAATGTTTAAATTCAACTTTTCGAAAATTGTGTATTAAAGCCAATATATTTTAAGACAATACAAGACTAGACATTCTCTTGCAAGACAATTAGACCAAGACAAGACAACGAGTTTCACTGTTTTTCAAGACCAATACAATAGGTTTATAAAATATCGTATTGTCTCGACCTTGTGAAGCACTAATTTTCCTCGACGACAAATCTTCAGCTTTGCCGTGTTCTATATGTCAAAAGCGAAGGAAAATGAAAACGTTCCGCTAGATACTGCGACACTTGCGCGCAGCCAGTACATAAAGACATTTGCGCTCAGTCGATCAGAAACTGCATCTGACCCTCTACAAACGGTCGAATTCTCGATGTGAAGTCGTCGTCGCCCGATACATATACGTCGCCAACCATTATCTCATCCTCGCGTCGATATACAATTCCCCTTGCACCAGAGCGTGTAAATATATCGGCCGACGCGATCGCGCCCCGAGGGCACGACGACGACGTGGTCGCGCGCGGGTGACGCGAAAATGACCCTCGGCCGCGTAACTGACATTTACCCGGGAATTGGTACCTGGAGGAACAATTGCTCTCCACTCGACTGTACACTCGACAGTCTTGCTCGTGGCTCCCGATGTGCAATATGCTATAATCGAGGCCCTCGCCCGCGAGCGACGGCAACTCTCTCGCCGCTGCGCGCCTTTTTTTTCTCTCATTATTTGATCGTACGCGTTTTAGTTTTATTGGGTAGGACAGGTACCGGGGTATAAGCCGAATTACTTGAGCAATTTCGGGTGGTTTCGGCGATGCGGAGGATGCTTCGAAAAAAATAAAAGAATAAGAGGGGTTATATAGTGGCCAAACTCAATTTAACTTCAGAAGAGTTGGGGCTGTGAAATTGATACGTTGCCGCGGGAGTAAAAAATAAGCGCGAAAGGGACAACAAATCGATAATGCTGGGTGTGGAAAATTTAATTATTGGAAAAATAACGAGGCTTATATAGTTGATTAAAAAAGAAAAATATGCTAGCCCCTCGATGGAAATAAATGCTCTACGTGTGCGGTAAATTTTATTGATTAAAATATTTCCTTTTTTGTGTAGCTGACTGTGACAAGCGTACAGAAAATTTTTTATAATTTTAATCAACGGCGCAAATTGTTATTTTTCTCGTTTGAGGAAATTCGCAAAAAAGTCAAAACTCAAAACAGGTTAAAAGTTTTTTTTGAGGGTACACCTTTCGGACTCGTTTTTCAAAGTATATATGTACTTGTACTTATAACTACGAGAGAAATCATGTACAATTATTAAAGGTTTTGTTAAAGGTTGAAATTTTACGAAAATTGCAAAAAAGCCTTCTTCTTTAAACCTTACATAGCCATTTGTACATACTTTTATGCTTTTTCAACGCTCAACTTCAAACTCTCATAACTTTTAAAGGAACGAACATTTTTTAATTTTTACTAAAAGAAATGATAGCTCTTTATTTCTAATTTCAATTTCTTTGTTGAAATTTTGTTCAAGGCATTTCTGGCCTAATTGGCTGAGATTTAAAGAAGAACACTTATTTGTCATTTTTCTCAAAAATTTCAACCTTTAAAAAAAATGTGTTACAAAGACGTTTTTAATTGTACACGATTTTTCCCATTATATACTTTGTGATGTAAAAACAAAAAAAAAAGCAAATAAGAAACAACGCCCACACACATATCTGGCCTGAAAAATGACTCAATTCGAAGGCGTAACACAAAATTCGATGCCTACCTCCCGCGATCGAGACATACACGCGCAACATTGCAAGTGAATAATTATTGCTCTTGACACCGCACACGTTCGATCGTGCGCGTAGGCGTTCTCGGCTTAATCCTTTCTCCCTCGCTCGGCGGCGTCAGCTCTCTGGGCAATTATCAAGATCGACGAAAATTTCGCCGATGCAGTATACAGCGAGGTCTCCTTTACTGCGCTGCACGAGAGAGTGCTGTACTAATTGCTGGACACGCACACACGGCAGCGGCAGCAGCTCCCACGCGACCTCAATAACCGCGCGGCTGTAGCTCCTTATTACGCGCGCGGACTTCCGTGACGCCTGCGCGCTAATTGTGACTCCGCGTGTATAAATGCACGCGCCAGGCTTACATTCGCCATAGGGAAGCAGCGGTGAACGTCGGACTGAGTTCAGGGATCGGGATTAATTGTCGGGCTATTTTTGCGGGCGCTCTGGTTTGCAGTGATGTAACTGATTATTATTGCTTCTCGATTGTGTCATTATTTTTCTTATCTCGGTTATTGTGTAGCAGTGGTAATCCGATCTTAAGGATGTACTGGCTATAAGGTCCCTGCCAAATGTTTGAGAATTCGATAAACTACAATAATTAATTGTGTGCGATAATTGACCAAATTTAAGTTCTTGTGGGTAATTCAGGAGTATAATACGAATATAATAAGTTTTGAAAATTGAATATCGAATAAAAATTAACAAAGTTCTGCTATTTTTTAGTTACAAAAACCGAGTCATTAAGTAAATTTTTAATACTGAAAACGACAAAGTGCCAAACTTTTAACTTTCATTCGATTTTTAATTTCTAAAGCTTATAATATTCCTATCGTGATTTGTAATCGATTGCGAGCATTGAAAATCGACTATTTATCCTACATAATTTGTTATTGCAGTTTATTTCTCGTACAGTCCCTGCCGAAAGTTAAGTGACTAATATTAAAACAACAATAACAAATTATGTAGGATAAATATAGACAATTTTCAATGCTCGTGATCGATTACAAATCATGACAGGAATATTATAAGCTTTAGAAATTAAAAATCGAATGAACATTAAAATTTTAGCACTTTGTTGTTTTCAGTATTAAAAATTTACTTAATGATTCGGTTTTTGTAACTATAAAAAATAGCAGAACTTTGTCAATTTTTATTGGATTTTCAATTTTCAAAGCTTATTATGTTTGTATTATATACTCCTGAAGCACCCACAAGAATTATCGCATACAATTAATTATTGCGGTTTATCGAATTCACAAACTTTTGACAGGGACCTTATAGCCAGTACATCCTTAATTGATATTGTCAGGGCCTGCGATATTATTCAAAATGTTTTATACACAGAAATCTATATTTTGAATATTTATAGTCTTTAGATACTTATAGTTTACTTGAAAAACTTTACTCAAATATTTTTCCATTTATACTGTACTTACAAGACGCTTAAAATACCATTTAATTCTCACGAAACGCCGACGAGGTAATAGATTCGCGATTAATTGATCGACTCTAATAATAATTATTCAGTCAAGTCAAAATTTAAAGTTGTCAGCGGATCGTTAGAATCGCAAACGAAGCACCAGAATAGTCCATCTCGTTAAGGTCGATCGGGGCTGTGGAATCCTTCAATTTGGCCGCGTACGGTAGCCAGAGGTTGATTTTCGCCGAACACGCGCCGATAACCGAGGCGAGAGAGAGAGAGAGAGAGAGAGAGAGAGAGAGAGAGAGAGAGAGAGAGAGAGAGAGAGAGAGAGAGAGAGAGAGAGGAAACGAAAAAACTGGGACGCAAGATGGATGGATTGGCTGGGGGGCATGAGCGCAGGAAACGGATGGAATATAAGACGAGAGAGAGAGAGAAAAAGGGAGTAAAAAATGACTTGTAAAGGCGGGAGAAGAATGTTCACACGAGAATTACTGGTTGGCAATAAAAATTTCCTAATTGACGCTAAACTTTGCTGGGGTCGAGAAAAATGCCTTGTTTGGAACGTTGCGGGGAGAAAAACGTTGGTAACAGTGCAAAGAGGTGATTATGGTAGGCATCGTTGCGGACTAGTCGATGTGAAAAATACTTCTGATATCGAAAAATCTATAGCGTTTTAAGTAAATTGTTTGAGAGAATTTTTTAGTGTGAAATATAAATTTTACCGTTGTTTGGACGAAAAAGATGGCTAACCGTACCGATTGTTAGCCAAATATATTTCAGTAAGCTATTATGTTGAGCAAGTACAGTAGCTAACAGAAACTAATTTTTCAGCTGCGCGATCTATTTTGGCCACGCGGTAATTTGGCAAGGGAACAAAACATTTTCTCAGCCGCAAGCGAAGAAAGCCGGATTCAAGCAATATAGACGGGACGCGAAGTACATAAAAAACGAGCAGAGATCATCGTCAAATAAAGCGAGACGGAGAGAGAGGCGAACATATAAAGAAGAACGAGATATGTATTCAAACTGTGGAATGTGCGACATGTGGCGCGCATCCACGTAACCGCAGGCTTCGCGCGCGTATATGAGCGCGATTTTCTGTCGGTTCTCATTACCTTTTTTTTTTTGCATTTTGTTATAGCGCGCAAAAAACCAGGCGGCACTCTGCCTAAGTAACTCGGCACGATAGCGCAAAGAGACCTTGTGGGAATTGTGACATGAGATTTTCTGATCTTCACTGGTGGAAATCCAAAACATTTTATAACTAATAACAGACTATTTATTTTATAAACTTGCTATAAATGTGAATTTATCTTGTCCAGTTTCTAGCTCCCGGTGAAACGCTTTTTCCCCTATTATATGGCCATTTAATAGATTGATAAATCTATCTCGCTGCCGCTCGGGCCGCAAATCACATGCAGGCGGCGCTAGTCGGCAGAAAATTAGAAACGTGCATAAACCTCGCAGTTTTAGGAGTGAGATTATGTGGCACTTAAGACTCTTAGATCAGGGTGAAAAGACAATAATATACTTTCCTCCAGGGAATACATAAGACAAAATAGTATACGCAACACGGGAGGGAAGTAGAACATCTCAACCCGCGTGTTTACCGCCCTCGCCTCGCCTTCGGCTCGGGCATTAATATCACACGCGGGTTGGAATGTCTTACTTCGCTCCCTTGGTGCGTAATGTACTATTTCACGATTGACTAACGTTTTTAAACAATGGAAATTTTATCTAAACCTTTGTTTTAAAGTTATTTTATACTATAAAACACACTACATGCAAAATTAATATTATTTTATACTATAAAATACACTACATGCAAAATTAATATTAATCATTAGCATAAATGTGAAGTAAAATGAATTTTTTTATTTCGTTGCACTCCAACGTTGCAAACTTTAGACCCATTTAAAACTGATCAGTTTTTTTAGTCTCGAAATGGCTAGTAGAAGATTTGCTGTTATGTCAAGGAGCGAGAGAGATAGAATCAGATGGAGAAATAAAAGTTTTGCTGAATTATTCATAGAATGAGTGCAACAAATGATTTATTGTAGTTAATGTTATTTATTTATATTTTGGTAAGCCATCCAATGGATGAAATTAGTAAGTAAATCAAATACGAATATTTTGTTGTTACGTCAATCTAAGAAATAGGCAAATAATGGTCGAAAAATCGTTTCATCACCGCGATTAATTAGCCAGTTTTACTAGCTATTTTCTAACTTCTTAGCCATTTCATAAAGATGAATTTTTACCAGGATTGCTTCGCAGTATTATATTTAGAGTATAAATTAATACAAAGGACGAATCAACCGACAAAATACGTTATTCTAAATTGTCTGGAACCGGTGTATATATAATTCGCTTAGTGGCTAACAGCAGGTGTCCGAAGATATAACTCTCCGTTCGGATGATAATCGAATTACGATAACAAGGTTATACACGAGAGACTTGTACTCTTATAATAACTCAATATATCAGGAGCCAAAGATCGCCGCCGGGTCCTCGTGTATACGTATACACCGTCGCGAGTTTAACAACGTACAAAGCTACTTTGCCAATATCTGTACAGCTTATAATATACCAGGCAAATATCCGGTGCGCCTTCGTGGCGCAGAAAACAACGCGCATCCGCTTGTCGTCATTTATAGCCCTCGTCTCTGCGGTTTCGCTGCACCGAGCGAAGCGACTGCGACTTGTCGAACTCCGGGAAAAAATCAGGCTCGCTTGCTGTCGTCGGTTTCTGCGAGCTCTCGCGGTGCGGAAAATTGGATTTCTCTGCTCGGCATGGATTATACGCCCAGACTTTAGTGCGTGTGTGTGTGTAGATATACACGCAGGGGGGATTATGAGATGCGCGATTATTATGAGGCCGCGGTGTTAATTTCGTGCTTTAACGGGCGCGGGATTCGCGTCCTTGGAAGGTATTATATACTTATATGTATATAGTTCGGCATCGTTTGCGAGGGATGCCGAGCGGAAAAGAGAAGTGGATTCCTTCTTCCTTGCTACGCTGCGCGCGAGCGACTTTCGAGTCTCGGGTGTCCGCGTCGCTATGACGATGTTCGTCGTCGTTTTGGAAGGATTATCGCGATTCGGCGAATAGTGTGCCTTTTGATTATAGGTCGCGCATTTGCATATATTACCGGGTGGGGTGTATGAATAACATATAACATAGGTGTTTTATTGTTTACCAATATTTTATTTTATAAATAGGTGTGTGTGTGTGTGTGTATGAGGCCGGTATAAGAATCTTTTTGTATGCATTATAAGCGGCGTTTAAAAAATCGGTAATATATAAATCAGTCAGTTTTATAGATTGCTATATATACATTTGTAAAGCGAACGGAGCTTTTATATATCTATTCATAAGGTTTAAATTTATCAATATCGTTAATCTTCCTATTATTATTTATCGTATAGAACGGTGAGAAAAATAGTCGGGCGCATTTGCGTGTGTGTGTGTGTGTGTGTGTGTGCGTGCGTGCGCACGTGTGTGTGTGTGTGTGTGTGTGTGTGTGTGTGTGTGTGTGTGTGTGTGTGTGTGTGTGTGTGTGTGTGTGTGTGTGTGTGTATAAAGCTCGCGAAATAACGGGGATATATCTATCATTTTCGCTTCGCGAACAAATTGAGCGAAATCAATTATTCATCCTTCATTTCGAGAAACGTGAATTTATATCGCTTAAATACCTTGCTGAGCCCGTATACATATACATGCATACATACATACACATGGTTCCTCCATTAATCTCTCTCTCTCGCGCGCGCATTAATTTAAAGAAAAAACATCAATATAAACCCCTGCCAATATTTCCACTCGCCGCCTCCACCTATTGTCCTTGACTCGGCTAGAAACACGCGTGGCTCCCGATCGCAATATATATATATATACACTATGAGCTCTCGCATGTCATATTCTTAATAGGCGCGCGGCGCTGGATTTACGAGCTCTGGAGATTAAAAATTAAAATCGCCGTGGTCCGGTCCCTCTCTCAGCCGCCCAAAAAGGAGGATCTCGCGTCGATTACAAAAATATATGCAGCTCTCTCACACACAAAGAACCGCGTAACTCGTAAATTAGCGTGTGAAGGTGACGAGGCGCGTCGTTGGTAATTAGAGTACATAACCGTCGAGGCGCTATTAAGCAGGTATATAGGTACGCGCGGCGACAAGCGGCTTGCGAGCGCGTAAATCTCCCCATTTCGCCCTGAAAGCAATCTAACCTCACCCGAGGGCAGCTCTATATAACACGCAACTTTGCCCAGAAACGACCTGCAGCCGAAATTGAACCCTTTAAGCGCCTCTCTAAATGCAAATAAATGCTGTAGTCGCGAGGCGTGTTTGCGCATGCGCCCGACTCGAGATATATAAGTCCGCGTTGACAATTACAATTTTGGAGGGATTATCAAGCGCGCCTGTCGGCACTGACCTATCTTACCTATTGTATTAACCAATGAAATTTTTTGATAACGCTCTGAAGTTGGCTCTAAGCTTCAATTGCTCGATAATAAATCGCTATCTCCATTTTTATTTTGAAGGGATGTTTTTAGTTTCGTGTACGTGATGGGATTTGTTCACGGTGCGAGTGTAACAATTTTTTGTAGATTTATGGCAATATGGCAATTTTTCGTAGAGCTGGTAATATGCCAATTAGGTATACAATCAAATCCTTAATTTGCGAAAACGAAAATTAAGCGAAAACGAAAGCGTTAGAACGTTTACGATTTTCATTAACTAGCTCTGAGTCATTTTTAATGGCCTTCTGATAATTTTACCAGCTCGAAGTCTTCGAAGGAGAGCTATAAAATTTATTATTAATGTAGTCTTAATTAAGTTAAAAATGTAATGAGGGTACGTTGTGTTTTCTGTTTAACGGGGCCGGATGTTTTTTTTTGCACCTTTTTCATCGTTATTTTGCCGAAATGAACATCAAGTCTTTAATTGGTTTGAAAACTGCCCTGGGAGAGAGAAAGAGAGCCGCGCTAAATATATAACAAGACCATAAAAGTTTGGCTCGTTTTATTACCAAAGGGTATAAAAAGGGAGCTGAGGAATATGGCTTGATTCTCGTAATGGATTTCAAATGTCTGCCACGCGGCTGTCGGGTTTTCATTTAGATTTCAACATATGCACTTTTTGGCAACGACAAAACGACGTTAAGCCTATACGACATTCAATGAAATATTATTTATAATACTGTTTTATCATTGTGTTTCGTACGGACAAAAGTTTGAAACCCTCATTTTCAGTAAAATAATACCCGAAGCTGCGATTTTTATATTCCAGTCCGGAAAATAAATTTGCTCACTTGAAATTATAACCAATATTATACGTTTCTCTACACCTAACTGCTCCGATCGAAGCGCAAACAACGAAATTTCAATTACAATAATAAAGACGAAAGATCTGCGAGCTCAGCCTATAAGACAGATAACAACACGCTGGAGTGCTGTAAAAACGAACGAAAAAAGGGGGGGGGGGAGCTTCAGTGCGGCCTCGTAACTCAACAATATTGTCGGATATATATATCGCGCGCGCGCGCTGCACTTCATCCTCTAACGGCAACGGGCGCCTGCTGCTCGAAAACCCATTTCGTACGGCTCTCTCTCTCTCTCTCTCTTTCTCTCTTTCTCTGCGCCATTACTTCGATATTATTATACGATAGCCGCGGCGTCGCGGATCTTATCGCGTGCGTGCACACCGCAAGCCGCACGAAAACCATATATATACACGTCTGGCGGTGCTATTTCTCGGCTGGAGTGGCGCGCGCGATGAAATAATTATTTCGGAGATAGCATGCACTGCAGGTATATATAGGTATATAATAGGCGCGCGTGCAGTAGGTCGCCGGGAGGCAGGGATTAGATAACGGTTTTCGATTTTCCCCCGTGATTTTTAACGAGCGGGATTCCCATAGAATGTAATCGAATTTCTTTTTTTTTAACTTGTTTTAATAAAAGTGAGGTTTTCAGTTCGCATGGTGAATCGTTTGGTAAGTGTTCTTCTTATATTTTTTTACGATTTGTGCAGGACGTGTGTGATGTGATGTATCGTTTCCTGTCAATTTTATTTGAAGTTTTTACGTGCATTTTTGCAACCGCGTTGGGAATCTAAGTATTTATTATACTCATGTTGAAAAAGTCACTTTTTGATTTTCCGGACGATTAATTTAATGATCAAAAAATATAATTTTCGGAAGCAAGGTTTTTGCGCCAAAGTATAAAGTTTTTTCTTTCTGGCCTCATTATTTTGACATCAACGATATCTGGAAAAAATTGCCATGAGTCAGCCGGTGGGAAGGCATTAAGATCAGGGGGGGGGCTATAAATAATTATCTTCAATTTCGAGGCTCACAATGTGTGTAACTGTGGGACTGACGACGGCGCGGACAATTTACTTCCTTATAAATGAAAAGAAAGCACGGGTATATAGCATTCCCTTTGAGAAAAAACAGGATGCGTGGAGCACTTTGGCTCTTTCTTTTCAAATCCTCGACTCGCAATTGCGCCTCGAGCGCAAATTGCGCCTCGTCGACTTTGAAGCAGAGGAGACAAGACGTAAAAGTTAACCAGATTCTTCCTTCTGTCAATGCGCTCATTCACGACGCGAATTTTGCATAACGTTAATTATAAGCGCACTTCGGCCGTTCGGAGAAGCTTTCATTTCAATTCAAATGCCTTTAAAGCTGAAAATATTCGTTTAAGGCAATCATTAACCCTTTCAGACCAGACGTCCATTATGATGCATACTATATAAAACTGTTAAAATAATTATTTACAAATCGTTAGAATTGACAATTTTTGATGTATGCAATTCCAATCAACATGTTGTATACTAGAAGGGTATTTTTATATTCGAGGTCAAATTTAAAATTAAATTTTTTTTTTCATTATTTCGTATTTATAGACCTTTCGATGGACTCTAATAACACGTTTAAAGTTAAAATAAATTAAATTGAGAAATAAAATTTGTTTTTTCGACGACGACCGGATTCGAATCCTGGGCTCTCAACGCGATAATTAACGGACACGCTAACCACTTACCCATATGAGATACTTGAGTGCAACATTTTGGAACTGGCATATTTGCTACCGTCGATCACGAGAGAAATTCAATGATAATTTAATGTCAATTAATAACAGCGATAATACCAAAAAATAACTTATAATTAATTTGCATAATATAAAAACAAAATAATTGAGTCAAGGTTTTCGATATTTTGTTAACTTAAAAGCACGATAAAATGAAATTGCGAGTGAAACGTAACCTCAAAATGACACGTGTGCGCCTTGGCGTGCGCAGAAGGTATTATTATAGTGTGGCAATTTTTACTATGATGGATAGCATAATTTCTTATGATCGATGACAATTCTTAAATATGGCGCTTTTTGCTATATTTATATTAATTTGAACTACGATACAAAATAAAATTTATATTGTACTAAAATAAAATTCATTTTTTTTATCATAATTATTATTAGAGTCTGTTTGCAATATTTACTACAACGAAATTTTTACTGTATGTCATAATAATTTTTATAACAGGCATAATAATTTTTATAAATTAACTTTTAGAAAAATTATTACAAATATATTAATTATTTCTATTATTATAATAAAAATCCGGCATAATGCATGTTTGTCCGTTCATTGTTACAAAATGTAGTAATTTTTCTTACGTTTATAATAAATTTTATTAGAACATTTTTTTCAGTATAGCTATCTACATTTTATGCACACGAATTTCTAGGTATATATACCTATATAAATGTTAAAAAAAAAATTTACCGAAAGTCCTCAACTTTTATATTTATACACAAAACTGAAAAAACTTTTAGCTATAAAGTTTTGTTGACTTAACTTTATTGATTTTGCTAACATTGTATTTCGAATTTTACTGTTTTTTTTGCGGTACATTCAATTATCGTACGTACTTTATTTTACCAGGAATTAAAATAATCCAATCCAAAAATGATTGAAGTAATTTCAATCGCAATCGGATAAACCTAAGAATCAATTATTGGTATTTTGCACAATTAAACCGAGGCGCAGAAACGTGCCACGATATTCAGACCAAAATCATTCCTCACCTTCCAATCACCCGTAATTTCCATCCCATTAATAAACTTCGCGTGATTCCTTAAATAACGTTCAAGCTATGTGTCCTCCAACGGCTCGCAACAAAGCTAATTAAACTACTTACACGAACCATAGACCGCCTCAATCCAAAGAAACCGTCGTTTCCCATCGCCTCGACTCCGCAAACCTTCCACTTCTTTCGCGCGCTCCGTACATCATTTATACTCAAAATGATAATCCGTCAATCCACGTCCACCTATCATAAGAAACGTGTGTGTGTGTGTGTGTACACACACACACACACACGGCCTCACAAGTAGACAAGGAAAAGAGAGAGTGGTGGGGATAATTCGCGCGAGCTGCCACGTGGCTCGCGGCGCACGCATGCGTATGCAAATAGCCCGCGCGACTTTCCGGTTTTTACCCGCACGCACCGCACACACCGCCCCGGCTAATGACGACGTGATGAGAGAGAGAGAGAGAGAGAGCACGCGTGCGGGTATATACCTACACCGGCCGCGGTTAATTACGCAGGCTGATGTGCTGCTGGTGCCGGTGCGCGAAGACGAGAGTGAGAGAGAAAGGTGGTTCCCCTTGTCGCTGGCGCTGATTACGGGATTCGAGCGGCTTCGGCGGATGTCTTTTCTATCGTTGGTGTACAGCTTGCGTATGTGTATGATGCGAGAAGCGTATAGTATTTTACCCACTTTCCTGCATACAGAAGATGCGATGGGTTGGCTTAAGGTGGCTCTAGCGGTCTAGTAGACCTAAAGCTATGAATATTTTTTACAAAAATTCATTTACACATTCCAATCTGAAAACTGATATGACAGGAAGCAGAGTTCTTAACATAACGGAAAATATTTTTCTTAGAAAATTTCCAATTTTGCAAAAGTATATTTTGTCCATTAAAAAAAAAAATTCAATAAGAAATACAAATCTTTTTTGTTTTTCATTCAATTTTAATTTGCAAGGTCTCATTTTCTTCCTTGTTCAATTTAAGGGGAGTCAACGATATCAAATTAAAAAAATTTCAAAACCTGCAAAGTTACGTGCAATTGTTTATAAAATTCAGTGACAAATCTACAAACAATTGCATATAACTTTGCAGGTTTTGAAAATTTTTCAATTTTGATATCGTTGACTCCCCTTAAATTGAACAAGGAAGAAAATGAGACCTTGCAAATTAAAATTGAATGAAAAACAAAAAAGATTTGTATTTCTTATTGAATTTTTTTTAATGGACAAAATATACTTTTGCAAAATTGGAAATTTTCTAAGAAAAATATTTTCCGTTATGTTAAGAACTCTACTTCCTGTCATATCAGTTTTCAGATTGGAATGTGTAAATGAATTTTTGTAAAAAATGTTCATAGCTTTAGGTCTACTAGACCGCTGGAGCCACCTTAATAGATCCTCTCTTTTTAGAGTCGGTTTCAGGCTGATCGATTGAATTTGACACGTGTGGGGCGTTGACTTGCAGAAGATTGGAGGTGAGGTAGAATATCGCGGCGGCACTCGTGTAAAATTGTCAGTTTTCTGCAAGATTAAACAATATTATTTTGAAAATTCACACGAATTTTCAAGAGTTTCGTCGTATCTATACATAGCAGAGAAACGATACGCTACCGTCGCATGCATGTAATCCACGGATTACAACCGAGAGACTTTACACAAGACAATAAACAAAAACGCAAGCGAGATTCGCACAGCAGTGAGACGAGTTTTAGCCTTCTTTTTTTGTGTCTATCATATACTGTTCATCATGCCGTCGACACCTCGAGCGAACAATCACCAATTCAACATTGCTCAACTGGCCACTTCCTATTCCGCAACCACTGTTCCTAACGTTCCGCGCGTATATATACAGGGGACGAAAAAAAACGCTACTTCAGAGTGCCAGCAGATTCGAAGCATCAATAATTCACCGGCGAAACTGGAACAAAAGATCGCGAGCGAAATAACAAGAGATGAAAAATGCATAGCCTCCGTGTATGTGTGCGTGTATGGTATATGTATATACGGTAACGTTCTCGTACACAGCCGGGCGCAAAAAACGATGAGAGACGACGACGACGGCACACGCGCGAGTTAGATCTCGCCGCGATAAGATAACCGCTCTCTCTCTGTCCCTTCGCGTTAAAAGGCGATGTAGAAATGGGAACGCCGGCGCGTGTACGATTATGCGTCGGGATTACACACACACACACACTCTTGGAATCCCGTATTCCTCTGCTCGTCCCGCGGGATGCATAAGCGCGCGACTCCTCGCCCCCTTTCTACCGTCGTTGTCGTCGTTGTCGGGCTTTTTATCCGGATAGACGCCGCGCGAAATCGATATCGAGCGAGATAAATGAGCCTTTTCATGCGCCCGATGCGTATGTACGTGTATGTGTATATACATACGCAAGAAATCGATTTTCCGCGGAAGATCGGAATCGAGAGGAGGATACACGGGGAGCGGGTATATAGCCACTTATCCAATTTATCTGAGCGGGAGAGAGAGAGAGAGAGAGAGAGAGAGAGAGAGAGAGAGAGAGAGAGAGAGAGAGAGAGAGAGAGAGAGAGAGAGAGAGAGAGAGAAAGAGAGAGCGAGAGCAAAGAGTAGACGCAAGTGTGTTTTGCAAGAGGCGAAAATCAAACAGAGAATTTCATGCGAACGGTGCGCGCCTATAGAATTGGACGAGAATTTTCAAGTTTTTGTGTGCGATTTGCCGAGAATTCCCTAACTAGTAGATAATTGATTTATGAGTTGTTTTTCTGATCGCTGGCCGTGTAGTGAAACAGGCGAGAGATACCCGAGATAATGTAAATATTCAGTCCCAAGAATTACGGCATTCGTGTTTTGCAGAAATTATGAAATCTATTTAAATATGGCTAATTTTATTTGTTTGTGTAGAGTTTCGTTTATCTAGAACTTGTTCGATATATCCGTGGTAGAAATTTCTCTATGGAAAATGAGCAGGAACATAACTAAAAAGTAAACATACACTGAGAAAAATGTTGTAGGAAAATTTATTATAAATGTAAGAAAAATTACTATATTTTGTAGCAATGTCGAGACATACTTTAATTGTATTAATTTTTGTTATCCAACATAGTGATTTTTCCGACCGAGCTCAAATTTAAAAAAATTTAATTTCATTTTCATTATTTCTTATTTACATAACTATCGCGGTATATATTGTATATATAGAGTTTAATGACATATTTATTTTTAAATAAATAAATTTAGAAATAAAAAACTTTTTTTTCGACGACGACTGGATTCGAATCCTTGAAACGGCAATCTGAAGTGTTAACCACTTACCCACATGAGACTCTTGAGTACAAAATTTTGGAACTGATACATTTGCTACCTTCGGTTACGAGAGAACTTCAATTATAATTTGACATGGCAATAAATAATTATGATAATACCCACAATAGCTTGTAATTCATTTGCATAATATAAAAATAAAATAATTGAATCGAGGTGTCCGATGTTTTATTTACTTAAAAGCAAGGCAAACTGAAATTGTGGGATAAACATAACCTCATCTAGACACATGTGCGCCTTGACTTGCGCAGAAAGTATTAACTGGTGTGGCAATTTTTACTATGTTGGGTAGCAAAATTTCTTATGATCAGACGGAATATTTACTAGAATGAAAATTTACTATTATCTAATATAATAATTTTTATAATTGTTAGAAAAATTATTCTGAAATATATTAATTATTTCTATTATTATAATAAAAATTCGTTATAATGCAAGTATGTCTCACCGTTGATACATATTATAGTAATGTTTGATACACTTATAATAAATTTTGCTAACTATTTTTCTCAGTGTAGCTAATTTCTGGATAGAGATGAAACGATTTTTCGGTCACATTTTCTATTTAACATAACCTTAAAATGTTTTTACTAAATTTTCTCTGTAATTTGATCATGTATTTAAAAACAAATATTAAAAAAAGATAGCTAACCAAAATGTATCCACGAATTAATGGTATTTAATTCGTTTACAGTACTGTTTCAGGGGATACAAACTTAATAGTAAGCCTCTTACTAGCCATTTTCTAACTAAAAAAACTGGAAAATTTTAATATCTTTTAAATGCTCATAAATAAGCTAACGTAAATCTGTCAAAATACTTATTCTATTATTCTGTCTATTAAATGGTAAATATAATCGGGAAAATCGTTTCATCGATGAATAAAAATAGCCAAGAAAAGTGTTAACTTTTTAACGATTATTGGTGTAAAACTAGCTATTTATTAGGTAAACAATGGAACTGATTTCCAGCAGCGATTGTACAAACAAATAACATATAATTTCAAAATTATAATATATATCGTTATATCGTTTCATAGTTTTCACAGCGACAAGTACATTCCCGAGGCAAATTATACGGTACCAAAAAAAATCAGCACGAAAACAAGCACCGCGGCGTGTCCTACTTGAAGGCATATATTCAAATGACGAGGCGTGCGCGCAGAGGCATCGACCATGCGCGCCGCGAACGAAACTCGTGCGGCATTCTTTTCTACGCCCGGGAAAGAAAGAAAAAAAAAACAAAGAGCCGGAATAATAATGCGAGGAGTGAGAGAGAGAGAAAGATGCCCCTCGCGGTGAACCAGTTCTTCGATTCATTAATAAATATGATCTCTCCCCCCTTTCGCATCTCTTATGCCTCCATTCTTCTGCTCCTGCCTCCCCGGCCGCAGACGCTTCTTTTTTCTTTTTTGATCTTCAGCCGCAGAAAGTCAAGTACGCAGCCAACGGCGCTGAGAGAGAGAGAGACGAGGTCGCGAGACTATATATACGCCTCGTAAATTACGAGATGTATAAGTGCGCAGTATGTCGGGCTGTATAGGTTCGAGATATGCATGTGCAGCCGCGCGTCTTCGTATTCGATCAAACTGCGTGCGTGTACTGGTAATGGCGGATCTATATAGCTCTGCAACTTGAGTTCACGCGCGCGATCTCGCGTATATTGTTTCTTTGTCTAACAACCAGTCCTTCCAATAATTCATGGCGGTTAAAGTTTCGCAAGATTGTGGGTTTGCGTAAATAGTATAGAGAGTATTTGATTCATTGGTCAAACATGGCCGTTTTACTAGAATCTTTTTTTTTGTAATTACTCTTTCAATGATCACATTCTCTTTCATGATGGCGATGCATCAGAGAAAGAGAAGCATTGTGAATAGTAAAGTAGCGCTAATTATCCACGGGCTACTGTAATTGCGCTAATGGACTACCATTAGCGTACTGTACTTCTGATAGAGAAGTTCGTTATATATATATAAATCAACCGGCATCGTAAGACGTATTTGAAATTTCGAACGTTCATAATGAACGAAATATTAACATATAATTTCTAATTTTGGTTAGCATTCGTCGAAGTGGTTTTAGTCGTGGCTGCAAGAGTGACAAGTGAAGAGATACAGTTATTATCATTTTTTAAATATATTAAATAGCCAACTTCGGCTAAATCTGAAAATGGCAAAAATCTTTCGTTCACTATGAACGTTCGAAATTTCAAGCACCTATCGTAAGAGCCATCCACTCGTCGCTAATTAACGCAGCTCTGACGAACTATTTCTGTGTCGGGCATTTTTAATCATTGCTCCGATATCACTGCTGCATCTTCCTCGTCCTTGGTCGATTAATATTACTCTCGTTTCGTATAACCATCGCGTGATTCTCCCTTCCTTTATCGCAAGAACAATCCCAAAACAGACTTTCATCATTCATACACCCCATCTTTCTTTTATTTTTTCTCCAATCCCAATCGGAAACTTGTTTAATATCAACCGGTCGAGATCTGCAGATCATTCAGCCCGCGTTACAAACCGTTTCTACGTACATACATATATATCTGATTGCGAAATTCGTTCCCCCCATTTCATTCGGGAGCCGCGTTATTAATTTTTGGATTGAACTCGGCCACAGGTGGACGCGGTGGATAAAGGGCGGCCGGGCACCGAGGGGAAGGGGATGCTTATCTCGCAGAATTTACCTCGCTCCCTCTCTCTTTCTCGCTTTATTTAAATCGTTGCACTCTCTCCCTTGTAACTTACAAATGCGCGTATACTCGGGTCTCGTGTATAGCGCACACGTATGAGATGCATGCGAAGTATCCCGGGAATGATTTAAGAGCTGGATAACGATCTTGGGGATTGAGTTTCGCTTTTTGCTTCTTTTTTTTCTCGAGAGAGAGAGAGGCGGCCTGGTTACCCGAAAAAATTCGCCGATGCTACCGCGAGGAAAAAAATACCTTTGATTTACGCAAATATTCCGGATAATGAGCCTCCCAGGTGGATTTCGCTTTCTCTCTCCCTCTCCTTCTTTCTCGGACGAGATAACATTTTTCACTTTAATTACGGGCTACCTGAATCAAGGAAACCTCGCCCGTGTAAGACGCTCAACTTGGCGCGCAGATTAAAGTTTTTCGCCCGAGCAATTATAAAGTGCCGCTTTAATTATTCATTGCACGCGCGAGAGCGCAGCACACATCCTGATGGAATTTCCCCAAAAATGAGAAAACTTTCCTCGTGTAATTATTTGTATACGCTATTCGTATACACGACTCACTACTTAACTTGAAAATTTTAGGTTTTGAAAAGAATCATCTGTTTAGAACTGGCAAAAACACCTCCATGGTAATATCTCCAATCCGGCTCATATATATAGGAACGCAGATCGAGAGCACACGCACGATAAAATTCCACCAGGCGTCTTGCATATTGCACAAAAAACGCGCGCATCCTCGGCGCCTTAAACGGTCAAACTATTATAGGTACGCCCGCGGTACAACATCGTGTACATACCGGCGTTCCGCGCTCTTTCTCTTGCCTTCTTTCCTCCCCTCGTGCGGACTCTCGAAGCCTACGGCGAGCCGGAGAATCGGCAATATTTGTCTCGCAATATGTTAATACACAATAATAAAGCATGAAAAATAGCGCAAGTGTAGCGCGCGCGTCCGCCTTTACCAGACGGAACGAGAATGGGGGGAAAGACGGGCCGCGAGAGCGCAGGGAGTGTAAAAGGCGCTTCTGCCGCTGGTATATATAGTGTATACAACGGCCCTCGCATTTTGATATACACGCGCGATAGCGGCCCGACGCGGCGATAAGTATCTCGCGCGAGCGGGAGGAAGGCTTTTTGATAAAACGAGCAGAAAAATGAGGAGCGCGAGCGGGGGATGTAGTCGCGCGGGGCGCAACAACAAAACGAAATGCGAGCGAGGCGGCGGCGGCGGCTTCTGTTTTGCTTCCACGAGGCCCGCATTAAAGAGGTGTGTGTGTGTATATCCGTGCATGCATATAATATATAAGTGTGAAATATGTTTGAGCTTCGTGTGGCAATTGTTGCCTGAATCTTTGAAACACGATAAAAAATGATGATGCATCGGTTCAGTGATTTTTTTTTTCTCTATATCGTTCTTTGAAAGTTTTGCATACTATTTTATGCGTGATGTAAAAAAAAATTCCCTTAGTACTTGATATTGCTGTGTTCCAAAATGCAGCTGTCTACCCGACATGCCGATTTCAGCCCTTCGTTTACTGGACTAGTATTACAGGATAATCGAGTTCTGGAGCTGTTGTGAGTGAATGACAGCGTCTGCTTCTTTTTTAACTATATTTGAATAATAAATGAAAATTATACTTTTATTTTATTTACTAACTAAAAGAATTACTTAAAATAATAAAGTTGTCTATAGCTATGATGGGTCTACAGTTTGCATCGTTGGAATGCAACGAAATAATTTTTTACAATTAATTAAAGTTACTAGGCCGTAAAAAATTTGATCTAAACCTTTGTCATAATAGTATTTTTTAATTAGTATTTTTTGACACCTGGGCGCGAAATTCGACTATGAAAGGTGATTATTAACAATCAGAAATAGATGAGATGCAATGAAGGTAGTGTAAGGAGGAGAGCGGGTCCAGGGGCTTCGCTGGTTGGAGCGTAGGGGGAAGCCCCCACCGGGAGTCAGGGAGAGGAGCCCCCGCCCTAAAAATATATTTAACAAATCTTAAAAATAAATTACGGAATAATTTGTTATAAAAATATAACAAAAAATGATATATTTGTTATAATACACCGACGCTGGCGGAATTAATTATATTATAACTATGAACTATTTTTTAAATTAGTCTGTTGCACGTTTGGAGCCCGAAATTGAATTTGTAAACACAATGACTATGTCAACACTAGACTTGAATCAAGATATTATCAAGAGCGTTAATGAACGAGTGAGCGTGTCGAATATAATGCGCACGTGGTCAGTGGAGAGAAAATGGTACATTCTGTATATGAGCGAATTTGCTGCCCTATGGTCGGAATGTACCATTTTACGCCCGCAAATCGAATTTTGTTATTTAAAATACTATAAATAAATAAAAAGTTATTTAAAATACTAAATCTTCACACGAAATTAAAGTTAATCGATATAACTGTGAAGTAAAATCAATTTTTTTTATTCCATTGCACTTCAACGTTGCGAACTTCAGATCCATTAATTTATAGGGTAATCGAAACACTTGCTGGAAACGTTGGCATCTACATATGGTAATTAATGTCTCTAGGATGATCTCCTTCAATGTTTTCGTTTCTTTATGAAGTATTAAAAAATGTAACTTTATGCAACTGTAAGTATATAAATAATTAACAAACTTTAGCTGCAGACTTATATAGAAAGAATTCGATTTCATAACATGTACTTCAGACCGCGATTACTTTCGTCCACGCTTTAAAAAAATGGCCCGTTGCGAGTTTTAGTTGTGAAAAGCTAAAATACACTAATAGAAATTACCAATCGATAGAAAAATCTTTCTTCGCAGTCAAACAACAACAACAACCTCAAGCCACGGCGCATCTTCCAAAGTTCGCGCATGCGGAATAACACAAGTGCGCACGCGCTCTTGAATTTACAAATTCACCTCTGCAGTGGTATCATTTCAGCGCTCACAATACAGCAGCGCTACTGCTGCTTTTGCACGCCGTCTTATACATACTCTCCCACAAACACACACACACACAGAAGCCCCGGAGTCCGAGCGCCTTATCTTGCGGGCCGAGAGCCGCGGACAAAAGTTATGTCCTCGTTTATCGCTAACAATAAGAGGCATCGCTTTTAAGCCTGCAGCGTGTCCCTCGTGACCGCGCGCTCCGGCCGCGGCACGTGCACACGTTGCGCGGGCTGCTGCAACGGTGCGCTTATACGCGTGTGCATATATATGTGTATATCCTCGTGCACGCGATGTTCTCCTATTCAAATAGTCCGCGCGTATATGTATATGCGGCCCGCGGGATGTACGCCGGCGACTCCCGATTCTCCTTCGGCGCGGCTTTCTGCGTATAATATATATCTATAGTTTCTGGTTAACGCATGCAGGCCGCGATATATATGTGGTGCAGATTTTTTCAAATACTCTTCGACTGTTTAAAATATTTTTCAGAAAATTCTTTTTTTTTATCGGAATACTTTATATCATTGGCGATATTAAGATATACCCTCAAACCGAATAGTTCTTTGGGGTGAGGTATAGTGAAATTATGCTTTATGGCTTTATAGTTCAACGACAATGAGTATCCGAATAATAAAGTGAAATTCGCTTCGAGCAAGTGACCATTCACTTCTCGTAAGTATAGAGATAGTCGTGAACTTTTCTAACAAATGGATGACTAATGTACTGTCAAAAAGTGAATTTCACTCGCTCGAATTTACACAATACAGTAAATCTGCAAAATCCCATATACTGCTAAATAACATTCACATGCAGATCAGCTCCCAGATATTTCCATCATCGCGGGGACTTTTGCTCGCCGTACAGGAAGGCCGAAATATCTGGCGGCGTGTACCCGCCGGCGCATCTCATATAAACCTGATTTACGACCTCCATACGTACCGCGCATATTAAACCACAGCAGCCCACCATCGCCGCCGCCGAATTATCATATATCCGCGAACCTCTCTTGTCTACTTACCGATTCGTGTACGTATAAATATATACTTATGTCTCTGCGCGTCTGCGAAAAAAGGCAACCCGGGCCTTGGAATCCCGCTCTCATTCATAATGTAAGAACGGGGGGCGCACGTCAAAAATGATATAACTCAATCCGCGCTCTTCGCTCGCATCTTTTTGCACGCGTCGAGATGTAAGATCGGGGATCGTAACTCAATCTCGCGTTACGTAAAACCTCTCCTCCCCACCCGAATCGATCTGCGCTATCGCGGCGGCAGCGAAATTTATCGAGCCGTCGGTCGCGGGGATATATACTTATATACTGTTGCGCGGAGGCCCAATCGGCCAGTAATTTTAATTACGCTCCCTATATCTGCATGCACCTTGCGCCGCCGTCCTTGCTGGTATACGTTTTTTTTTTTTTTTTCGTTTTCGAAGAAGGAGGCGAGGAAGGAAGGAGATGGAATCGATAGGGCGGCCGCGAGCGGGTATATATACAGGGAGGAATTTGCATAGGGAGAAATGAATAATAATCGAAGCGCGCGGGCGCGTACGGCGGGCCGTGTAAAGAGTTAATGCTTTTCGATGTTTTATGCAGAAAGGAAGGCATGTGGTGCGGAGTATGCGAGGGTACATAGGCAGTACTCGAAACATATATATACTTTTAATCTGCACCGGAGCTATGTGTGTATGATTAATGCGAGCTTTTATACGAGCGTTGTACGAATCAGCAAAAGAGTTTATGAATTAGTTTGGTGGTTTGATGTGCTTTGGTGAATCCTTTTATTCGATTTTTCATTCGTCAATCCTTTATTTCGCTCGGCGGTATTCAATATTGAAATTTGTTCAAAATTAGATCAATTAGAAGATAATGAAAGTGTATAATGCAAATTCAGATGTAACTAATCTTTTTTTGTTGAAATTAACTTCGATTGTGCCGGACAAAATAATTTTTAAATTGAAATTCAACGAACGTAACAGATATTTTGTACTGAAACCATTTCCCGGATGGTCAGTATATTTACCAAATTTCAAATTTCCATGAGTTTTATATTCATGTATTTGTTTTTGTGGAATATTTTTCCTGCGATAAATGAAAATCAAAAGCAATTATAAAAATGAGAAAACTATCCAAGCTCCGCGAGATTCATTTCATTTAAACCGATATCTCTCGCATTTCGAACAACAACATCACCATTAGCGCTTGCATATTGGTGTGTATGTATATACCACAGAACCCTTCAATTCGCAACGTTTAATTAAATGCACTATTATGTTACCTCTCCTCTCTCCTACATATACACCAATACGTTCGAATTAATTTCCCGCAAAAGCTGAAGCCATAATAAAGCACATACACATACACACACACACACGCACGCACACACCAGTCTTCGAGATGGCGTGCAAAAGAGAGACAACCTGCCGATCGTTGAGCGAGATTGCGCGTCGGATCTCTGACTAATTACATTCCTAACCTGGCGGGGCGCTGTAGCTTCTCTTCCTCTCCCTCTCTCTCTCCTTACTCTTTTTCTCGGCGTATTATGCGCGGCCGCGCGGAGCCTCAATCGGTTCGCGCGCTCGCGAGTCTCTAATCTCTGCTCGTCGATCGGCCTGCACCGCCGCGCCGTGGAAATCGGAATTCACTAATGCCGCGCGTGCAACAGCGCACAGGCGAGCGTACAAGCGAGGTTTTATACGCGCACGTGCCCGCTTTACGAGGCCTCGGGGCTGTTTGCCTACTGAAATTGGCTTGTAAATTTGCGCTAAAGGGCCCCGCTCTCCTCTCGACGATGACTTCGAAGCGCAGGGATGTTCGCGTTTCGAGGGGCTTGAATTTTATTGAGTTTTTAGTGCGCGGCGCTGATTGTGCATCTGCAGAGGATGAAGATGTTTTTATTCAGGGGTGAAAACACTTTGTACTCTGGTCTTGCGTTGCCGTGGTTTACTTTATATCCGTGCGGCGTGTTGTTGTGTGTGTGTGTGTGTGTGTGTGTGTGTGTGTGTGTGTGTGTGTGTGTGTGTGTGTGTGTGTGTGTGTGTGTGTGTGTGTGTGTGTGTGTGTGTGTGTGTGTGTGTGTGTGTGTGTGTGTATATATAGCCGTTATATTTTCTGTTTAAGTTTTTAATAACGGCCCTGCTAGAAATTCATCTATATGAAATGGCCAAGAAATTAGAAAATAGCTAATAAAACTGGCTAATTAATCGCTATGATGAAACGATTTTTCGACCATCATTTGCCTATTTCTTAGATTGACGTAACAACAAAATATTCGTATCTGATTTACTTACTAATTTTATCTTTGATGAAAGAGCATTAAAGTGTATTGGATGGCTTACCAAAATATAAATAAATAACATTAACTAAAAAATCATTTGTTGTATTCCTTCTATGAATAATTCAGCAAAATTTATATTTCTCCATTTGATTATGTCTCTCTCACTCCTTGTCATAACAGCAAGCCTTCTACTAGCCATTTCCCGATTAAAAAAACTGATCAGTTTTAATACTTTTAAAACACTCAAGAACAAGCTTGTGCTTGTCTTCGAAAATGTCAATCTATTTTTAATCAATTAAATGGCCAAATAATATGAGAAAACCCGTTTCATTGGGGGCTAGAAACTGGACAAGAGAAGTTCCCATTTTAATATCAAGTTTCTAATATAAATGGCCAGTTATTAGTTATAAAATGTTTTGGATTTCCACCAGGGGGGAATGGAATGTAATATGGTGTTTTCTTTCGAATTATGTTACAGTTCTTTCGAAACTTGCGTCTTTTGAGAAAAGCACTTCTTTTAGGAGGTGATGTTTTAGTTATTACATTGATGTCATTGTATTCCCGAAATTTTATTTATATGAAGCATAAATATGTACATTTTTTGAGCAGTTATAAAATCTGATCTGAAATGTATATTTTATTATCATCCTGTTTTTCGCATTGTTCTGGCAACTTGAGTATATATTATCTCAGGATACACCTTTTCCGAAACACTTCTTTCATCCCGAGCCATCAACGCCGAGCAAAAACGCGAAACCCAGCTGACGAAATAACCTATAGCGACGAATACACAGCCCCTTGCAAAAACAATCATTTATCACTTATTAAAATTCCTCACCTGCAAGAAACACCCAAACCTTCAGCCTCCTCTCTTATATATATACACGACGCGCAAAAGTGAGCTCATTAAGAAGTTACCACTGCCGCTGTGTGTCTGCGAAACCGGACCATCGCGAATCAATCCTCTGGCGTACCGAGAAGCCTGCGTGAAATAATCACTCTCGGATCCCGAATTCACAAATCCCGCTCGGCTTTATCGAATCTCTCTCTCCTCTCTCTCCCTCAGCTCTTATCCACGCGCCGTATCGCAGGCGACTCTTTCGTAATTAAAACAGCGCACCTTGCTCGCCCAGGCTCTTATCGCCGGCTCCTCATCAATTTCGGAGAGCGTCAGTCGTCCGTTTCGGCGGGGTTTTTTTTCTGCCGACGCGTTTCTCATCGTCGCGTCGAGAGGACCGAGAGTCGTTTGCTTTCATTTTCAAGAACAGGAGCGAAATAGCAGCGCTTTATGGGCCTTGTGCGTTGCGTGTATTATGTATACGTTAACGACGCGAGCGCACGCGCGCCTGTGCAAGGAGATGAGAGCTATAATAGGTTATACTTTTCTTTATACTTCGAGTCGTTCTTTTTTGATCGAGTCGATTTGAGCTTTTTTTGGAATGGATATACCTATGTTTTTTTTTTAATTGTAGATGGAAGGTGTATAGAATTTTGCAATCGTTGTTTATATATATGTTGCAGTTGAGAACGCAGAGTTTGCATCGTGTTTATAATTCTACGAGATGTGATGATCGATTTACCGTCAGTTTCGTATAGAATGTATATTAAAAAAAACATCAATCGCATCTATTCCCAGGAAAAATTCGTTCTAACGCTGTAATTCACAATAATTATCAATTATAAATTTCAGTTTACAATAATTAACATAACAAGTACATTATTTTCAGTCTATTCAGATGGGAAAATGTAAACGTATACCTATACTTTGTACAAACAAGCAAATTAATTTAGCGTGATAAATTTCAGGCACACAATAGTATGCCACTTACCGGACGTATACCTACACAATGACTCTTGAATTTTGCATTCGCTGCTTTAGCTAAATACATCGACCAACTAAAATAGAATTTTCAAATATATTAATGCGAGGTGATGGTTAAACTGGTCATTGAAGTATAATGAATTTACGACAGTCGGATATTGGTACTACAAAATTAGTAAAATTAATATAACAATTCGTACGCTTAATGACCTTTCAACACACTTTCTATGGATTTAACGTTCGTATCGTAAAATTAACAGTCTTCACAGATCATTAAAATTATACAATACATTGCAATGCAGTATTAATAAAGCAATTGAACCAATAACTATTTTATTTATTGGTCTTACAAGACCGTTCGAATTATAAGTCACACCCTGACTACCGAACGAAACAGTTACAAGCTAGTATTCCAAATGCACTATGTTCATAATTATATCTTCAATACGTATCGGCTATACCTCTTTACCGTCGATCCCCCCCTTTCCGCATCCTCCTCATCATCGCTAACAGGTACAGCGCCGCTTCCTCTGCTCTCGTAGCTACCTGCCGCGCACATCTATGCTCCTCGAGCACCACAGAGCGACCACCACATACTTATGCTCTTTCTCAGCGCGGTATCGAAATCTCGGGATCTGTTCATTAGTCCTAATACGCCGCGCACGCTGCTACCGCCCACCTCTCTATCTCTTGAGTGTGTCGCATCTCTCGGTATTTATTAGCGCTGCGCGACGACGCACAGAGTCGTGGGGATATTCGATACGGTCAGGCGAAAGAGTACAACTGGGGGGTTAGCGGGACGAATTTATCGGTAGGTGAGATGACGGTATTATATATATATTCTATGCGCGCGTTCTGTCTCTGTGTGTGTGCAGGGACGAAGCGAGAGATGCTCGTTTGCTTCGCGTGCGATTCGCGCGTTAGCCGCGTTGAGGATACGTAGGTATAGGAGGTATGCGCTCGGCTGCAATTACATGCGCGCGAGAGTATAGTTCGAGCTTTTTTTTTCGTCGGTTGCGGCCGCGCTCTTATCTTATCGAGGCTGCTGCTGCTGCTACTATACTGCCGGGGGTTCTAAACTTTATTCGCGAGGTCATTTTTGTTCATCCAAATTTTATTTTATTGCTTTGTTTCATATTCGGTGGAGCGTGAGTAATGATGTCTTTTTGGGGTAACTGTATAATGGGGAGAAACACGCGTATATTATTAAAATGATGCGTTTAAAAATGCAAATGTAACAATTTACTTGCGCGAAATAAGTGCACATAACTGCTGGTGTATTTTATCTAGTGCTGCTCTAGGAATGAACGGGCATATTATGTTAAGGGAATGCTAAGCAACAGTCCTTATATTTACATGTATATGCGATAGTTTAGACTCTTGCGCCGCGCAACGGACGTGAAAATTCATTCCACTTTGCCCCTAAATTTCCCCACCTGAATTTTGCATTTCACGCGCTGCTTAACCGACGCTCACCTCCTGGTTACATTATAATCTCGCCTATCCGCACACATGCGCGGAAAAGAGCAGTTGCGAAAAGGCAACAATATTTAAAAAAAAAAAATAAAAATGCATAATCAAAAATACAACAATAACGACTGGAAGAATAACCTGCTAGTATAGGTCCGACGTCGCGCTTAGTGGCAGAAACTCATTCGCGCTGCACGTGTATATATATATATATATATATATATATACACAAGTACACTTGCGCGGGGAAAACGGTAACGAGCGAATCTCCAGGAAGCGCACGCGCGCTGCGGGCTTGCGCAGAAAAAAAGAAGTAGTAAACGGAGAGGCTGCGCGCGTGTATATCGCTGTGTGCTTCGCGGTCCATTAAACGCGCGCCTGCACGAAAGTCACGTGGCGATGTGGTATATATGTGTGTTGGGCAGAGTTCTCTTCTCTTTTTTTCGAGTATACGGAAGTGGTTAGGCGCGGAGGTTGCTTTTCTGTTTATAGGACAGGTGTATATGAGATATGATAATTATTATCGGCTTGTTCGGCTAATTAATGGAGTTGTTTCAGGTTATTGCGATTGTTTTTTTTTTTTTTTATGTTTGGAAAATAATGTAAATTATATTTATGAACACCTTCGCTGTTATGTGAGTCATGTACGCGTCTTTAGACAAGTGCATAGAGAAAAGTGATGATCGTAAATTTCATTCGGCCTATAAATGTATGTTGTAAAGGGAAAAGAAATTTATGCTCTTCTAATAATCTTAGCAATGAAAGTGTCAAATTTGTATTGAATGTAGAACTATTTATTGAAATAAAAACAATGGTTTGGTACAAAATAAGATTTCCAAATAAAATTTTATTCCCATTTTTCAATATTCTATTTATTTGATGTGGCTAATATAGGCTTCTCATTTGTACCTACAAAATGTACACATAATACGACTGAATTATTTCGTATCAATAGTTATACCTATAAGGTCAACGTCACACTGACTATAATTATGCTACCACTTCAACCAAAACCTGTGGAATTTCCACGTACGGTTTTAATCTAGGATCCAGTCGTACCTTCCAAGATAGCCCTATAACGTACGATAAACCCGTCTCCGCGTACAAGAACTCCTATACTGAAAATTGGAAAAAGCTGCCTGGCCAGGCAGTGATCACCACTGCGCTCTGAAACTACATCGTTCGTATATCTAAAGAGGAGAGGAGGGACGCGCGTGCAGTATATCTCTTTCCCTTTAAACGGCGCTCATGTATGTAAGCGCGCGTTATACATATACATACTATTTTATACATATATGTGTATGTGCAATACCAATTCCGTTGGGATATGTCTACGAGTGTATACGTGTATGTATAGAGGTACACGCGAGGTCTTAGTTGCTCTTGCCGTTCGCGGGCCATTAAAGCTTTTCTGTATAGACAGTCTCTATCAAAAGTACCGTACTCATATGTTTAGTCAATTAGATAAAATTGGGTTGTCAGACTCGATTTGAAAGCGGCACGTTTAGTCGCAGTCAATCGAAATACGTTCAATGTATTTAATTGTATTTATTTGAAATTAATGACTACAATAATGAGCTACACTGTTACAAATTTTCTGAAATTTAAGATAAATTCTGTAATAAAACTTCAAAATTTTTAGTAAATTTCAGTTAAATTTAATGCAAATTTGCATTAAAATAGCATTCCACTGTTATTGTGGCACGATACATTATACAACATTATTATTGCGGAAATTGAATTATTTCAATAAATAAACGCGAGCGAATACTTCTACAGAAAAAAAATTGTTGTAAATTTTATTTTTCTTCTCATAATATCTACGATTTTCACAGTAGCGCTTTTACTTGTTAAATAACAATTTTTATGATTTTTGTAAGCAAATTTTACTTTTCGAAATAATAATTTTCACCATACGCTCCCGACTCAAAAACGCAAAAGTGGTATTTTTGATATGGTGAAAAAATAGCAGTCAATTTGCTACAAAAAATCATAAAAATTACTATTTCCAAAAGTAAAATTTGCTACTAAAATCATACAAAAATTACTCTATCACAAATAGTGAAAATCCCACTTAACGAGTGTATCCCAGCGCACAGACCTGTGAGAATAGTAAATGTTCTTATTAAAAAAAGTAACGATTAAAACAAAAAGTGATGAAACTTCTTGCAGGCTTCTCTAAAAACTAAACACTTATATTTCATTTTGAAGCATAACTTTTATTCTCTCGAACACAACATCTATATCCATAACGCGTCTACTATTATTTTATTTTCACCGAATATTTTCATCATCACCGCCGCTCAACAGCCTAACTAGGTAATCACACCTCGCCAGCATAGCGAAGCTCCGTCCTCGACTTATCCCTCCGACTGTACAACTCGGCTCTGCGCGCACTCGAGATAGGATCAGCCTGCAGGCCAAACGAACGAACACACACACACGTGTAGCCGCTCGCGTGCAGTATAGCTCAACTCGCAGTGGGCGCGGTGCGGGCAGTTGGCCGATAGCTTATGCGCGCCCGGTAGGTACATTATCGGGGCAACGCTCTACTACGCGGCTCTCGAGCGTTTATGCACGCGCCCGTAAAATCTGCCCGCGCGAGCGAGCGGCTTGTACAACGACGACGAGACAGTTTAAAACCGTTAAAGCACCGGTGCATTAGCGGCCACGCGGAGCTAGAGAGAGAGGGAGAGAGGACTACTGGCGGCGCGCCGCCCGTGAGGGACACATTTTATGCGGCCATTGCGCTCTCTCTCCCTCTTTCGTTTGTATAATTTATCGTATTTAGAGCCTTCTTTCTTTCGAAAGGAGTTTAGTTCGCTACTCCTTGGTCTGCTCCGTTTCGTATTATATGCGTATATGTACATATATGATTGGTGGCGATAAACGCGGCGAAAGGGAGGGGGGATATCGCAGCGTTTGTTTATTCGCAAAGCGATTCTTCTCTCGCGGAAGACGACGCTTCGTATGTACAGTATAACTGAATGCACCGGGTGTGTGTATGCGTGGGTTTACGTATGGGCGCGAGTATAGGCGGGCCGAGAAGGAAGTATATGTATATATACCGAGATAAAATGCCGCGCGTAAGCCGATTTTTGCGCGGCGCCATAGGTATACAGAAGTATTCGGAAAAGAAGATTTTGTCGGTCTCGTTTGCCGTGCGCTCGCATTGACGTGACTCCTTTAGCAGATGAAGATCTGCTTATTATGCGTATGTTCGTTGCGTTATGAATGCCTCGAGTGTATATATGTTTCTGCATACAGTGGGCTCGATACAATGTGCAAGATGATTCATCGTCAAATAAGAATATTGGAATAAGAAAAATGTTGTTATCTTTTTTTTTTTCTTTTTCTTTTAATGTTCGTTGGAGAAGAAGTTTTTAGTAAATTTCTAGTGAACGAAATATAATTAAATTATTCATTACAATATAAGTTTAGTATTGATTAATAATTTATAGTAATCGCTATTTTACAGATAAAGCTGGTTTCCGATTTCCTGGAAAAGAAATTCGAACGGAAATAAAGTCAGTTCGCCTCGTATTATGTTAATGATCAATATAAATAACTTTTCTCTCGACACTTATAATTAAGACTTAACTCGCTGCTTATATTCAGGACTTATATTCAGGATTATACCGAGTAGAGGAACAGGTGCGAGATCGAGAAATCACGTGGGAATCCATTAGAAAAGATCGATGGCCATCCTACTTTTTCACCGCTGCCTGCGGCTACTTAACACCGCTGCATTAATTAACGCTGCGTACGTCTATCGTCGATTTCGAAAGCGAGAGCCGCGATTTTTCCAGTTAGAGATAACCAAGTCAAAGGTTAAAAAAAAAGCAGCCGCGATCACATTTCTCTTATCTGCCGGCGCATCCGAGTTTAGTCAGCGGCAGGTCCTCTTCGTATATAGGTACAGGCGTGATGGATCGCTTTCGTGGCTGATATCTATACTTTCTTCTGGGAAAGACGTTTGAACGCGGACGCGAGCTCGGATGACAAGAAGATAGGGATCTTTGAGACATCGGTCTTGATGATTATTATCGAGATAAATTAATTCGTTGATTCAGTTCGAAAAATCGTTGACGCGCGTGCGGGAAAGTTGTCTCCGTAAGATAACATTAATTAACTATATGTAGCGAAGGATGAGCTATGCGCGTACCATGTGTCATTTGAAAGTTGGGGAAAAATTTTAAATGGCAGAAACGTTTTTACGTGGATTTCAGAACATTTTAATGCTTACTTTTATTATCAGGTTGACAGTTGTTTACTGTTGTGGTGAACAAAAATATACCCTCGGGTGTGGCCATTTTTATAAATAAAATTTATTAACTCTCGGAATAAGTAGCACCGCAACTCTGCTAAAATTTAACACAGCTTTTTATAATTATGTACATCCAGAGAAAATTCTTGTAAATGTTACTATAAAAGTACCAGACCGTATGATGCAGTAAGGGCATAAACATAAAATGTACATTGAGAGAAATGTTCTAATAAAATTTATTATAAACGTAAGAAAAATTACTATATTTTATTACTATGTTGGATAGTAAAAAATATTAACGTTGCTAAAAATATAGTAATTTTTCTTACGTTTATAATAACTTTTATTACAACATTTTTCTCAGTGTAGTAACCGTTGTAAGTCAAAATATAACTAACCTGACTATGTACAATAGTAAATGATGGCATATTTTTAAGTATATTTATAAGTTAGAATACAAATACCATAAATTTTCTCTAAAAATGACTAGAAAATCTTGTTCTTTTAAGTATTAAAGACTTACCATAACAAATCGCACTCATTACTAAAATCTTATAGGTTATCTTTTAAATATTATTGTATAGGTTTCCGAAAAACATTATAAATTTAACAAGATTTTTAATTACTATGTCAAATAGTTATTTCTTCCGTACACGTTTCTCTCTCGGTGTAATATATCAGATAAAAGACGGGTTCTCAACAACATGATATTACGTTCGTATTTATTTGAAAAAGTCTATAATAACTCTATATAGCGTGTCCATATCAAAAAGACGAAATGTTCACAAGTAATGCGCCAAATTAATAATACCTCGGCCATACAACCAACGCATTTTCAAATGAACTTTATACTAATGTCCCTTCAACGCTCAAAAAGCGCCGCACAACAGATCCCACCGCCATCTTACAGCAATTCTACAATGAATCGTTACGCCTCTCTTAGCTCGATTCGCGATTGATATTTTGCAACGGCGATAATCGATAATCGCGCATTACAAACATCCGTCAGGTGTCGATCCTCATCGAGCGCAATACCGATTAATTTCCTGCGCGCGCATTATACACGTCCTCCTCCTCCCCCATATCTAACAGATCGATCGCACTTTTCCATGATTAATCGTCCGATCGCGTTGCTCCCATGTGTTTCGATTATATATACCGACAGATACAATCTTTCGCTGCGGCTAATTTGTCAATCGCCTTCGCCCCGAACCCAAATGTACTGTATTATATACGAATGTAGACGCGCGCGAGGATCGTATATACTTTTACGTATAGCACCTTGTGTGTACATATTATAAAACGTGGGACGTATGTGTATGTGTGTGTGTTTGTATACGGTATATAACCATGGATTGAACGCAAGGAGGCGTGAAATTTAATTGATGATGCGTTAATGGCGAGTCGATGGACGGATGGGCGAGCGAGGATTCGGCCGCGATCGATCATCGCGCCGAGAACGTCGCGCGATATAATTATATCGGGAGTTGTAACGTTGATGCCCATATACACCCTTCTTGAACAATATCATCAATTTCATTATCTACGTGGCCGATTCGGTCGCTCATGTCTGTGTGTACTGCATAAGATTATTTCTGGCTTTCGTGCACTGAAGTGTACAGGTACCTATGGTGGGATTGTTTTCGGTACTTGCTTAATTTCATATATTTAGCGAGAATTTCATTTAGCATTATTTCATTTCAAGGAGAACAGAATTGTACAGAAAGGGGATATTATAATGGATATAATTTATCACCTTGTAGTTTGTCTTCTCTCGAGAGCGCCATGTAATACACTTATATACATAAAAACATTCTTACAGCTCGGAATAATCTCTTATACATGATATATACGAGTGTTAACCAAAAGCCACTGACACGAGCGGCACCAAAAAAGTGCTTTACTTAAATACATACGCGACTTCACTAATCACTGTCCTCCTGCTGTACACCAGTTTTTCAAACGCCCAAACTCTTCGTTTCTTTTTTCTTTCATCCGAAAACGAGCCGCGCGACGCGTCCGTCGAAAATTATGCAGTCAGACAACACACACACACACACACACACACACCTGATGCGATATCGCCGCTGCAGCAACCGTTGCCACGGCGGCTGTAAAAAAGCATCCGTCATTCTTGCGCGCGCGCGCGCGCGTCGATTTCTCATCGTCGCGCGCGCACGGGGAAAAAACGTTGACGCCCGTTCGCGTAAAATTAATTGAACTGGCCGCGGCGCACGGGCGAAATCGCGCAACATAATAAATTTCGCCGGGTCCGAGGCGAAATAAAAGAGCGAGAGTGGAGGCGCATTCCGCGGTAAGTAAGTAAGAAGACGAGGAGCGAGTTAAAGCGTGTCGGGGCACTTTAACAGGGGCTCCTCGCGATGTTGTATCCGAGGCGTTCACAAGTGTGGTGTATATACATATATATTTATGAAACATATGGCAAAAATATCATATTAACCAATCTCCATTATCTTTCTCTGTTGCAGCAGAAGGTTCGATTCTGGTTCGCCACGGGTGGCGCCGGGTTCTGCATCAGCAGGGCGCTCGCGCTCAAAATGATACCAGTGGCCGGGTGAGTCTGCCCTTCGTCTTCTTATATGCGAGCATGCTACATATATATACATACATATACTACTCTCTCGCGCCCGCCCGACTTTTCCTGCATGCACTTGATGTGCCCCCTACCGGCGCCGTTTGTTTCTTCCGACTTCTCGAGCGCAGCAGTCTTTCTCTTTCTCTCGAGATTCATATATATGAGCGACTACTGTATACCTGTGAGCGCGCTCCTCGTTGTCTCATATGTGCGCGCTCGCTGCTGTCTGAATTCTTCTTGACAAATACAACTTGCACCCCGTAATAACGTCGAGCTATATGCGCTTATTGTTGTCATTGTTTGTGAATGATTGTACGCGATTCGTTATCTATTTGTAAAGGTACTTGATGATAAAGAACTCTAGATAACTATACATATATATATTTATGTATCACTGTTAAAAATTTCTAACAAGAACTTTACACATGTATGTGAGCTAGTCTCACAAATATGTATATTAAATTTAAATACCTGTATTATTAATAAATTTTCAAATTTTCAAACACTGTTTTAAATTTAGCACATGTACATTAAAACTGTTTTTAAACACGCGTTTTAAAATTAAAATACGTGTATTAAACATTCCTCCACGTGTGAGTAAAAATTCAAAATGTATATTAAAGTTTCCTTAAATTTAAAAACATTTTCAATTGTATGTATTAAAATTAATAACGGTATTGTGATTTCAAAATATTCTTTTAAACTTAACAATCGATTTGAAAAATCAATTCACAAACGTGTGAATTCTGAACTACAATAGCATGTTTATAAATAAAAATTCAATATTTATTAAATTTAATATTTATTAAAGGTTTCTTAAAGTTAATAACATCTTTAAGTGTAGGTATAGATACGTGCGAGTTCTTATTATGTTACTCATAGCACGTGAATAAAAAAAAGTTTATAACATTATTTGATTTTAGCATTTGCACGATTCAAATTTTAAGGGCTCGCGCGTTATACTAGAGCGTTTTGAGTGTCGTCTCTTGTTAAAAATTATGTTACGTGTTTCACAGAAGAGATTTCTAAAACTTTTGTATTTTCCAGCAAGTATACTTATTGTTTCGTCAACGCACTTTCGTACTGCAGCCCTCTCGCTGTACCTTTTTAGTTTTTCTTGTTCTCTTCTTTCTCGGTATCTATATACATCAGCACCTCGCTTTTTTACTCTCTTTCCCGCGCTCTTCTCCACATTCTGCCTTACTTGTTCCTTCGCTCTTACTCTTGCATTCCATTATCTTGCCGCGTTGTTTGCATGAGAAGGCAAAAGATGGCCTCTTTCTCCCGCGCATGTATACGTATATACATTTTCGCCGTCTCTGACTCTTAAATTGGGACAAGAGCTTCTTGTTTTTCTTCGCTGGGAGAAAAAGAGGGTCAGAACTCTCTTCCGAGGGTGGCTCACCATCATGACCGCCCGAGATTGCGTCACATATATATGTATATAATTCACTACATTTTAAACTTTCTTCGCCGACAGTATTGTTACTTTCTTTTCGATAATTTTCCACCTATACTTAAGTAAAACTGGAACAGCAGCGATTAGTTGCAAGTCTTTTTCAAACTAATGCTCAAATTGAATTTTGATTTCGCAAGCGTCATTAAATGGACCTAAAATCTGAATGCCAAATTAAGTCTCATCAAAGTTTCGAAGATATAGCAACTGAAAGTCAGCAGCGACGACAAAGTGTCGAATGTAATTTGTGGATTTCACGGTGGTACGTGTCTCTCTCTATGCGACTCACGCAGTGAAAAGCCATTTCGTCATCCTCGCAAATGGCGATCAACGAAGTGGCCCATTTGACGAGATTAAACACTTGACTTGTACAAATGAACCTACGCCGTCGCACCATATGCTGTGGTCCTTCTCTCTCTCTCTCTCTCTCTCTCTCTCTCTCTCTCTCTCTCTCTCTCTCTCTCTCTCTCTCTCTCTTTCTCTCCCTTTCTCTCTCTCTCTCTCTTTCTGTCTCTCTCTCTCTCTCTCTCTCTCTCTCTCTCTCTCTCTCTCCCCCCCCCCTCTCTCTTTGAACGAACGCACGAGCGAAGAAAATAGGAGCCTTAACCTTTTTAATGTCCTTAAACACACTCTTGATCTCGACGCTGCTCTTTCTCTCTCTCCAGCGGCCGTCGGAAGGTCTTGTTTTTCGTGGTAACCTCACCTCGTAGGACATTTTTTTCCGTGTGATGGAGCAACGTCGCGAGTGGCTCCGCGAGTCGAGTGGGAAAGAGCGTCAAGTGCAATTCAAATGTTCGCTTTGACGGAGAGCTTTGCTCTCGGATGTGCATGCATATGGCGAGTGCACGCGATAGAGTCATCGAGGGGTCGATGTAAGGTGTACTTTCTCGTGGGATCATATTTTTTTGTTTCTGGTATTAAAAATCTTTTGGTTTTTTTTTTATTTCGATTCCCACTTTAATGATTATTGTGCGGCAATTTATTTTGTTGAAAAGAAATACATTAATTTAAAATAAATTGCGTGTATGGTGGGTACAAAGATAATAAATCTGGTATTGATTTTAAAAGATTCCTGTTACAAAGTAAAACTTGTTTAACCGGGTATTATAAATGTACAACAAAAATTATGCCAATTCTGGTGTTGTATCATATATCGTTGGCTTGGTAAAAGAAGGTACCATCTCAGAATTGAGTTGGAAAAGGTACCAATAAAAGGTACCAATTCGAACCTTAAAATAATGATGAGAGTATCAAAAATGTATAAATGTACAATTGAATAAACCGTATAAAAAAATACATCTCGTAATATAAAAAAAAAAATTCTTTTTTTATTTGATTTGGCTTCTTAAAGTTAAATAAAAAAGATCTTCTCGTGAGTTGGTACCTTTTGAAAGCGGATTCTGAATTGGTACCTTTTCCCACCGGATTCTGAGATGGGCCCTTCTTTTACCAAGCCGACGATATGTAGAAATTTTAAATAACTTTCTCGATTTTCAATCGATATTCATAAAAATTTGTGTATAACCATTTTTTTTACGTTTCCAAATTATTGTGTATTTTGGTAAATAATTTGCTTGTACCAGTTTTGGCACGACAACTGGAAAAAAGCCACCAGTCAACCGGTTAAATGTTTAGCCGAGTATTGAGTAGTGCAGAAAACCTGATATACCGTCTTGCTTTAATTAATAAATTCGAGTTGGAAGATTTGTGTGCGAAATATTTAACATCGACGAAATTAAATTAGCAATTTTAAAACGTGAAAGACACACGCCGGCTACCGCACTGTTGCAATATGTATAAGACAGAAAAAAGTGAGTGTTTCATGCACATACACTCACAGACACACAAAAACACACCAGAATTTGATTCGGTAATCAAATTAACTGCGTTTCTCCAAAAATCGTAAAACTTAACGAGCCTCGAGGTCACGCATTGATCTGCAGCAGCGCGTTCGTGATTGAGAGAGAAAAAAACAACAAGAATTATACGTGTATACGATCGGCAGTTGTGTACTTGGCTCAATCGAAATTAATCTCGAGCGGCGCAGAAAAAGGTCGCCTGCACGCGCTTTATTATACAGCGGTCCCGTAATTAGGCATCGTGAATTTCAAAAATTATAATGAGAACATCTTAATTAAATTTCATCGGATTTTGACAGGGACCGATCGATCGTCGCTGTCGACCGATGTTGAGCTTTCATATTTTTTTTCTCAAACATGGCGTTGCGCGCCTGCGCTCGAGTGCGAGCTTGGTCGATTCCAGCGACAATTTACGATGATAAAGAGGTTCCCCTCTTCCCTCTTACGAATTTACGAATAATTTCCGTAGATTTTTTTCTTCTTTTTATATATACTCTTCAACATTTTTATTGCAAATTTCATGATTAATTTGAGAGTCGAGTGTGACGCATAGTCAAGTTTTTACCTAATAAAATAACGTAGCAGCTAATACTTGACACAGAAAGATATGCATTTTTACAATATAGGGTTTTATATAGCTACCAAAAATTTTGGATAAGTTTATTTCGTATACTTTTAGTCGGTTTCTTCACACGTAATCGCATTATAAAAACATTGCTCGTACTTGACGACGGTAACAAATCCATTACAGCAACCATTTAACATTATCCCCATTGTTTCGTATATTAAAACCCGATTTACAATTTAGATTCGTCGAAGTTATTATCATCACGGGCGGTGCAAACGAAAAAACAAAAAGGATCCTCCCGGTAAAAAGCAATTTGCGGTTAAAAATAATCGCGTACGCGCGGGGCAAAAATGCGTCTTCATGAATACGAACTCATTTTTTCATAATGAAGACGTGCGCGCGCGCGGCGCTCACTACTCGCCGCGGCGAAAAGGAAATACATAAGATATATATTGCCAATAAAGCAACGGGTAGCATATGGGCAGGAGGTGGAGAGAGAGAGAGAGAGAGAGAGACGAGCGAGGCAAGTAATAAACCCGATATGAGCGCGTGCTCGCGAGGGGAATAACGAAAATAAAAAGCGGCAACGACAACGACGCAGAGGGAGAGAGGAATATCAGGAGGGTCGGAAATGACAGCCAAAGAGGAAGAGCGAAAGAGAGGGAGAGGAAGATGCGTATACGCACATGCACGGAAGACGAAATCGTCGGGTGCAAAAAAGAGACCAGAGAGAAGATTGTAAGCGGGCGAGGAGAACATAGAAAGCAGATGGAAATGAAAAAGAAGGGGAGGAGAGAAAGCGTGTGCAGCAGCGATGATAATAAAAAAAAAAACAGGAGAGAGGAGAGAAAAACGCGCGGGGAGCGATGCGCCGCTCGCGCTGTTCTGCACTTGTTCGACCGACGAGCAAGTGGACGCGAACGAGGTATACAGAGAGAGAGGGAAAAATCGGAAAGAGTGCGTTGAACCGAACGCGACGCGGCTGCTGTTGCGCGGAGTCGTTCTGTTTCTTTTTTGGAGGGCCCGCGCACTTATTAATCGACTTTTCGGGCAAAAAGGGAACGCGAAACCGGCCGCGAATCCCCATCGGTGATATCGAATTCATTACGCGTGTATCCACACGGGCTTTCAATGACGAATATCCGGACGCGGCGTTGTTCCTTTTCTCCGCGGTGTGTATTATTGAGACATTGAGATGTTTCGCGGTGGTCGATATTTGAAAAGTTATTATCGTCGCGTATACGTCTTGGACAGTTGTTTTAGCCCTGCTTTTTTCACGTTTTGAATGTATATATGTATACGTGTGCATTTAGAGCGAAAGGTTTTTGCACGGTGAGTCCTTGTTTGCGGCGAAATATATTTCAGATATATGTATAATGAGAATATACGACGCGGAAAGATTTTGCTTGGGCCACTGTGTGTGAGATTTCAAAAGTCGGGTTTTGAAAAAAGATCGTCAAGATAATAATAGTCGTAGCGAAGAATAAAAAATTTATCTGCATTTTTCCTTCAGAATACACGTAACTACGTGGGTTCTATATACTTTTTTCTTGGAAGCATATAATTAAAATACTGACGATCCGATATAACTCATGCATCAAGCCCATTTAACGTACCTCCAATTCAATGTATATTATATGTATCTGATCAGATGATAGGAAGATTCTCGAGTCATGAAAATTCATTAGACTTTTATTACACTCTTTATACACAACAACGAAACGGTACACCCCAGGGATATTCCATCCAACCGGCATAATTATAATAATTTTTTTTTTAATAGTTTCCGAGAATCGTTTCGCGCGTTGACATAAGATTAATTTATTAGTACTCGAATGCGATTTGAACCCATAAAGCCACGAAACGACTCCAGCCTATCAGAATCTGAATAATAAGCGAAAATTTAAAGTCCCTCGTTCGCACTTCCGACTTACGTAAGCTACACCTATATATATAATACACATCACAAACCCGCCGAAATCTTTTCGAGATAAAATTGCCACATCGTAATTCCCGACGGCTCACTAATCTCCCCCACCATCCAAGGCCGCCACCTAAAGCCTCAAAAATCCCGCCTATCACGGAATTTATTACACTCGGCGCGATCGGCATCACACGAAACCTCTGCGCCCCATTAAAATTCCGCGTCCTCCGCGCGCTCCCGAAACTTACTCTTCTCCCTCTCACACACACGCACACACGCGTGGCTTCCGGAATCTCAACGAAGCCCGTCTCAACTATGCGCGGCGAGCAACGTGAGAAAGAATCGCGAAGACGGCGTCGGCCGAGCGTAATAATTATTGCGCCTTGTATAATAGGAAGCGGCGCATCCGGAGCGCCCGCTCGCGCGCTCGTGTAATTGCCCTGTACGCCCACCATTACACGCGCGGTGCGTTCTCTCTCTTTCCCTGCTTTGACTTCGTCTAGCTCGTTTGCCCTGTCTTCGCACTGTATATATACCATGAACTATTCTTTCCGACGAGCTGTTCTTTCGCGGAGCGTGTCGCGAGGTTGCTTGACGATTCGCAGTAGCTGCTCTCCTGCGAAAATGTACTTTGAATACAAAAGGCAATCGCCCGGTGGAAAGGCCGTTGTTGTACTGTAATGCAGGTTATTGCTCTTTTTTTTCTTCTTTTTTAATAAACCAGGATAGAAGGATAATATTTTGAGAAATACCCCCGGTAGAAATCCAAAACATTTTATAACTAATAACTGACCGTTTATATTAGAAACTTGCTATAAAATGGGAATTTCTCTTGTCCAGTTTCTAGCTCCCGGTGAAACGTTTTTTCTCTTATTATTTGGCCATTTAATAGATTGAAAAATAGAATTAGTTTTTCGAAAACAAGCGCAAGCGTGTTTTTGAGGATTTTAAAGGTATTAAAAGTGATCAGTTTTTTAGTCTGGAAATGGCTACTAGAAGGCTTGCTGTTATGACAAGGAGTGAGAGAGACATAATCAGATGGATAAATAAAAGTTTTGCTGAATTATTCATAGAATGAGTACAACAAATGATTTATTAGTTAATGTTATTTATTTATATTTTGGTAAGCCATCCAATGGATGAAATTAGTAAGTAAATTAAGTACGAATATTTTGTTGTTACGTCAATCTAAGAAATAGGCAAATAATGGTCGAAAAATCGTTTCATCACCGCGATTAATTAGCCAATTTTACTATTTTCTAACTTCTTGGCCATTTCATATAGATGAATTTCTACCAGAAACGCAGGCAAAATATATATAATATACTTATTTATAACTTTATCAATCTTCTGTTTTATCGTTTCTCGATTTTTGTATATTATACGCCAATTTGATGATTTTTATGTATACATTGTAATATCGTTAACCTCCGCGTGCCAGCCCATAATTAGCTGCAGCGGAAATTCATTTATTTTAATAAAGTCCTTGCGCGAGAGCGACTCGCGCGCGGTCTTGTAAAAAGCGTAACTCGTTATTTACGACCGCAATATAACAGCAGAGATATAAGAGTTCGACGTGGGTGATTGCGAGCCTTGGCACTGCATTCAGCCCGGATCCTCATCCTCATTGTCTTTTAACAGCGAAAGATTTACAGACTAATTAAAAGCTTATTTTTACCGAAGCTCTTGTTATTTGCGTCTGCGAGTTTTCGAAAAATTACGCGCGAAATGTTATGACGGCACACACGAGCACATTGTGCCGTTCCTATATATATATATATATATATATATATATATATATATATATATATATATATATATATATATATATATATATATATATATATATATATATATATATATATATATATATATATATATATATATATATATATATATATATATATATATATATATATATATATATATATATATATATATATATATATATATATATATATATATATATATATATATATATATATATATATATATATATATATATATATATATATATATATATATATATATATATATATATATATATATATATATATATATATATATATATATATATATATATATATATATATATATATATATATATATATATATATATATATATATATATATATATAATATGTACTCATTACTGGTATTTTTTTTCAGCTAACTATGCTTTTCATAAATATTTCCTCGGGTCATCATCGTCGAGCGTAGTTGACTTTACTGATCGTAAATTCCAAAGCTCCGTACGTTGGTTCATAAATAATATTAAACCGCAAATACTCGTTTATGACGTTTAAAAAATACGTGAGTAGTTATATCTAGAATGGTTATATGCGGTGGACTAATTCTAAAAATTTATAATTTTCATTTTGACAGTATTTATAACATCAGCTTACCATATTATGTATCCGTGAAAAATCAATTTAGGAATACACGTGTTTATTATTTAAAATTGATGCACATACACTCGATCGCAATAAACAGAATACAGGAACATGATCGTAAAAAAGCAATTTATTTTCACTCATAAAACCCATAACTACGTTCTACACAATATACGTTCGTAAAACATATATATCCCCCCCCGATAAACCACAATCCACAATTCTTTCAGACCAGGGTCAATCATTATTTCATCAAACCGCATAACGCACGTAAAATCAGAAAAGGAGAGCTCGCACAATTGCCGATCAAGCAATAACGATCGGCCGACGACCGCGAAAGCTTCTTCCCCTCCTCTCCCTGTGCTGATAGGATCGAATTGAAACGTTATACGCGCGTCGAATGTCTCGCACGCTTTCCCACCGTATAGATTATCCGCTCGTTTGTCGAGCTGCGTTGCGCATGCGCGCCTCGTTTCATTAGGGGAGCGCGCAGGACCGCGAGAAATGTCGCCCGGGAAGAATTTGTTCCTCGCGCGCGAGAACGAGTGAATCGCCGCTTGGAGATCTCGGACCGGGGTAAAAAAGAAAAGAGAAAAAAAACGGCACGGAGCTCGGTTTGTACGGTATACATCGCGCCTCTGTATATAGGAAGAAAGAGAGTCACGAGCGCAATTTAATCGCCGGATAATTTATGCCGAGGGAAAGGAAATTTTCTGGTTTTTCTCTCTCGATCTCTTTCTCTGGATTTTCAAGTTCGTGGGGGAAGTCGAGCGAGCGATGCAGGTGCTCTCTTGAGAAAATCGGCAAATCGATAATCGATGTTAGTGAAAAATGGAACGACGAAGTCGAGTAACGTTCCAGGGATATATTTCAAGCTTGATATAGTGTCAAAAACTTCACTTGTATATAATATCGATGGTGTGGGAATCTATAGTTGAAATGTTTTATGATAAATTCGACACGCCCCAAATTTTTCAAAGATTTTGAAATTAAACTTTTTTTCAACTTCACGTTAATTTTTCTTTCCAAATGTTAATACCGAGAACGTATATGAAACGCTTGAAAACAAATGCAGCATATAACATTGTCCTCTCGCAAAAGAGCCTTCAGTGTAGGTCTTCAGCGCGTGCTCGAAAACTGAGCTGCGGCGGCCGATTTAACGACCGCGCCGACAACAGGAGCAATCGCACACCTGCGCGGTGGTAGGTCTTAATTAGTCGCGATACACCTTACACCTCCCGTTCCCCCCCTTATATCATTTTCGCGCAACAATGCGGGAGGCCAGTGCAGCCTATACCTTGACGAATCGTCCGCGCGCATAATATACGCGTTTCCCATTGTGATGGCGCGGCCCCCTTTTTCCGCGCGGCGGCGGCTGCGCAAAACGCTTTTTAAAGAGTCGTCGAGTCATCGCCAGGGTATGGGCCTTTGTCAGGCCCTAATAGAGGTTAGATCAGGGCCCCTGTTGGCGTTCGGAAGCTTTCGTGATGAAAAATTCCGTGCCGTTGTTATCGTAATAATAATAATAATAATAATAATAATTGTTCATGCAGAGAAGCGAATTGCGAAGGTTGAGATGAATGAAGCGCAATTTCGAGATGAGATGAGGGTTGTCGTGTAAATATGTGATGCACGTTTTCGTAAAAGTGGAGAGTGTATATAGAAGAAGTGACGAGTAATATAATTAAATGTATCGCTGATTGCAATCAACTCCTTGACGAGATCAATATTGAAGCACTAACTCTGTAATATCAGACGGGTTGTTACTCAAAATTAAATTATTCCACATTATCGTGATAATTTTGTTATCATCAAAACACAACTTTCTTCTTAAGAAATCAACTGTTTATGACGAAGAGATTGAAATTATTAAGAACAATCGCCAATCTTCTAAGGCTTTACAATAATAAGAACCTTAATGAAGCTATTATCCTTTTGAAAGTTAAGATTGATCAATCTAGAGCTAAAAAGAAAATAAGTGAAGACATGGTTCAACCATCGGCCAGCCAGGGCAACGAGTAAAAATCTAAATCACGAAAACGAGCCGAATTCGAAAGCATCGTTAGCGTCGAAGCCAAACGATCCGATTCTCGGAATCCACGTTCATCACGCGAGCCTAAAAATATAATCCAGCTCCGCTCTCTCTCCTCTACCTCACTTTCGTTTTTTTCATTTCTTAAAGAAAAAAACAAGAAAACGAAACAGCGAGAAACGAGCGTCAGTGGGCCGATGATCGTCGGACGATATAATGCCCTCACTTTGAGCGGGTGAAGCCGCCCTGATGGCAAGAAAATGGCGATCAGAGGTCCTCAGTCAAATTGGAAGAGAGCCGCGGCGTTCGATATCGCTCATAATCAGGGAGCTATTACTATAAGGCTCGTTCGCAAAAACGCGCCGAGACAAGTGTTCGTTTATTTCGCCGATAAAAGCATTTCCCGCGGTGTTTCAGCATAAAAATCTAGGACCCGCGTCCATTGGTGGTTCCTTTAGCCAGACTTTGAATAATATTATACATTACCATGAAGTAACAAAGTTATCGAGCCCAATTGCTTATCACTGTTAAAAGTGTTATTAATTTTAAGAAACTTTTAATAAACATTTTGGATTTCTATTCATAAACCAGAATTCACACATATGTGAATTGATCTTTTAAGCTGATTGTTAAGTTTAAAAGAATATCTTGAAATCACAATACCGTTATTGATTTTAATAAAAGTGATTGAAAATGTTTTTAAATTTAAGTAAACTTTAATATTCATTTTGAATTTTTACTCACACGTAGAGGAATGATTAATAGACGTATTTTAATTTTAAAATGCGTGTTTTAAAACAGTTTTAATGTACATGCATTAAATTCAAAACAGTGTTTGAAAATTTATTAATATACATGTATTGAAATTTAATATGCGTATTTTTAAGACTACTCCACATACATGTGCGAAGTTCTGGTTAGAAATTTTTAACAGTGTACGTATGATTTTTTTGCGTAAATTAACAAGTCTTATTTTAGTAAACATGCAGCTTACTATATATCACTATAGACATCTGTACATATTTCTGCATTTCTCTTTCACAATAATTTTCAGGCCAAATTACAAGGAGGAAGAAGCCAAAAGCGCATGTTCCCCTTGATTCTTTCTCATTTCTCGTCCCCGCAAAGAGATACACCGCGGCTTTATTTGGGCAAGGCGCTGCTCACGCGCTGAATCCCTCACAATATTCGCCGACCCGCTATCTCATCGCGCCTAGGACTTTATACACGTGTGGTTTATCGCCTTCTCCCCCCTCTCTCGATTCCGCGGCTTCGCACAACAGCTGCTATATGCGCGAGCCGCGCGGCATCAAAGCGCCCGCAAGCACATTCGAGCTGCGAAGAAGGAACGAACCGAGGAGGAATCGAGATTGGGAAAGGGGGGATTTTAATGATCGGGGAAAAATGTCGGCGCGATAGCGAGGGATAGATTTGTTCGGTATATATGGTTCGGTATTTGTTACTTATATACAGCAATTTTATGTATCGTGGACAAAAAATGTACGGATAATTTTATCAAATAATTTTTTTCTATAGTTATATATATTTTTGTAAATGACGATCTTCTAGTTAAAATACATATACTTGTACAAGTTCGGAGGAATTAAATATTTTTTTTTTCATTTCATAATTAACTTTGATTGGCTTTCGAATTCGGTATATCTACATCGATATAAAGTCAAATTACATACCGTGAATTATCATAATTAAATTAGAGGAAATTCCTGCATCAGATAACGGACTTGATTATACTACAGATTTCTTCTTAATCGCAGATCTTTTTTTTTTCTTCAGAACGTTTGCAGGCCACTTAAAAAAACGAGGTATACTTATTTTAATTTCAGATACAGAAAGATCTAGATAAAACGTATCGCTATAACGTAATTTTATTCCGCCGGCTAATCAATCTATATATATTCATCAATGCCTATACATAATCCCCTCCTGACTATATCAGATATGTCAGTCTGCCGGAGAAACACAAGAACACGAGTGTCAACGCGGCGGGGGATATATGGTTTGCGTCGCCTAATACTTACTCGACGCGCGGAATATCTTGTCGCGAAAAGTTTCCAAAACCAGGTCGACCGAGTTTCTCGCGGAAATAAATAAATAAATCTCGTTCCCCGAGGTCTGCCTGTCGCAGGTGAAAAGAGTCGCGCCGCGTGAGTCAACCTTACAGCGCGCAGGATATACGCTCGGGGTGTGAGAGAAGCGACTACCGGGCGGTGCCCCGTCGAACCATATATCAGTTTACCAATCTCTCTCTCTCTCTCTCTTCTATTCGGGGCCCGACCGCCGTTCCCTCTCTCTCTCTTTGCTGGCCAAGGAATGCCCAAATTGGTTTTACGAGCCGCGCTGCCGCCGCCGCAATCGGCCACGACGAGAGGAATCCAATTAGGCGAGTAATAATGGAATGATCGAGGCTCTCGCCCATTGGCCGCAGCCTCGCCACGGTCCCTTTCCTTTCTCCCTTTCCGATTTGTGCGTATGTGGATACGTAGGTACCTGTATATAGATACGCAGCACGCGTGCATTTTTTTCGACGGTGCACGGCTATCTCGATTTTTCGTGGTCGCAGGTCGTTTGTTTTCACCGCTGGGATATCGTGCGTGATGGGGTCGGGGTGCTTTTGATCTGAGACTTTATGTTTTTCTTAATATTAACACGTGAGCTGTTCGTATATAGATATTTCATGTAGATGTATATAGTACACGGAGAAAAATGTTATAATAAATTTTATTATAAGTATAATAAAAATTACTATATAGTATAGGAAAAGTGTGACATTTCCACTGTATGCTGCATTTTTGTTATAACTATATGAATAATTACAACATTTTTAGTAATTTTTATTACAGTGTTGGTTAAAAAGTATTACGACATAAAAGAAAAATTGCTATACAACATAGCAAAAACTGCGATATAGTAAAATTTTAAATATATTCTTTTAATTTTAGCCACCCGTCATAAGAAATTTTGTTATCTAATATAGTAAAAATTGCCACAACTATAGTACTTTCTGCGTACGTCAAGTCGTGCACATGGTCTAATTGAGGTTATGTACTCCATTGCAATTTCACTTGGCCTTGCTTTTAAGTAAACAAAACTTTGAAAATCTCGATTCAATCATTTTATTTTTTATTATGTACATTGATGATGAGTATTTTTTATGTAATTGTAGTTATTCAATATTATCATTTAAGAGATTTTGTAACCAGAGGTTTGACGCATGTCAGTTCCAAAATTTTGTACTCAAGAATCCTACTTGGGTAAGTGGTTAGCGCGTCCGATTACCATACTGAGGGTCCCAGGATCGATCCCAACCGTCGTAAAAAAAAAAAATTTTTATTTCTAATTTTAAATTTATTTTCACATTAAGTAGGGTAAATGTGGGTATTACCGCGGTTTTTTCAGGGAGTCAACTTTAACCCTTCATATTAATGAAATTTATAAAAAATACGAATTTATCTTTATCCCCCTTCGAAAATATAAGTATTAAGAAGCTTAAAAAAAATTCCCGCCGTCAATAACGTTTTAACTTTAATTAAAATAGAGTGATGAAAATAATTTTAATTTGCATGCATTACCGCGGTCGTGTTGATATTACCGCGGTGGTATTACTGCGGAAGATGATATTACCGCGGTGGTATTACCGCGGTGGTATTACTGCGGTGGTAATACCGTGGAATTTCCAAATACTGCGGAATCGATTTTATATATATATTTTATACTGAAAATAATATCTAATTGATAAAAAATGGTTATTCATTAAAAGGATAATAAATATACACAAATTAATTGTTAATATTTTTAAGAAATAATGAAAATTTATTCAACAAAAAAACGCTCTATGAAAGAACATTACATAACTTTTTATATAAATAATTTATTATTTAAATATTAAGATAATAAATAGCCTTAATGTTTAATTTTATATCACGACTTATAATTTTACAGAATTATCATTTATAATCAATTCCTTTTGCAGGCTTTCAATTTTATCTTTAATCTCCTGATCTTTTTTCAACTTCAGTAAATATTCTTCTTTGGCTTTATTTTTATTTTCTATTGCTTTAAGTTTTTCTTGTTTCTTTAGTAATCTATCTTTTTCTTTCTGAATTCTTTCTTGATCTTTTATGAACTTTTCTTGTTCTCTTTTAATTTTGTTCTGTTCTCTGTCAATTTTGAATTTTTCTTGTCTTTCTTTCTTTATTTTTCTTTTTAACACCATTTCTTCTTCTTTCAGTCTTTTCGTATTTTCCTTTTCCTGTACATTCTGTTGCCATTGTGGCCCACTTACTATACTTGAACCCTTTCCCTTTCTCGGTTTGTTAACTTTTTTCTTGGATTTTAACGCATCGTCATCAGGCCAATGCAAGAATTTTTTTATGGATTTTCTTGACTCCATTGATTCTTTTTTAATGTTAGTTATATTTGCAAATGGATTTAATTTTAATGTAGTTCTGAGATCAGTCATTGTTTTTCCACTACTTTCTTCTAAATTATCATCTCTGATATTATCTTTATCGTTATATATACTCTTATCTATACTATCATCTATACTTTTATTTAAACTATCATCTTGAATAACATTCATATTGACTAGTTGGATTACACTATCAATTTCTCTTTGGTTAATATTTTTACATGACTCGATAGGAAATACTGAAAGCTCTTCACTTAAATCTTCTTTAATATCAATATATTTATATGACTCTTTAATAGGAACTTTTAAAATCTCGTTATCTTTAACATCAGTCTCAATGTCAATATTTGTTGCAATTGCTGAGCTTGTGTTATACACATTATCTTCATTCTCTGCGATCACACACAAAATCTGCAAAATGTATGCAATTCAAAATTAAAAAAATTGTGTACGGTTAAATATCAAACTAATATTTGAATTTTATTAAAAATTATTGTTTATCTTCTTAAATACATTGTTTTAATTTTAAATCTAAAGAATATATCAAAATTAACTAATATTAATTAACTAGCATTAATTTTATTAATATTAATTTTAAATTTATGGTTTCGAATAAAAAAGTGAAAAAGATTAATGAAATATTTTATTGTAATACTTGAATATTTGTTAAGTCCTCCGCAAACTCCATGTTTTCTATGGGCTGAGTGGGGACCATTGTCACCGTAGGCTCATCTTCAACCTCAAAATGGCTGAATACATCATTTTGAGAAGACAGTTGCTCATTCGATATGTCCTCCGTAGAGTCCATGTTTTCTATGGGGTGAGTGGGGACCATTGTCACCGTAGACTCATCTTCAACCTCAAAATGGCTGAATACATCATTTTGAGAAGACACTTGCTCATTCGATATGTCCTCCGTAGAGTCCATGTTTTCTATGGGCTGAGTATGGACCATTGCCATCGAAAACTCACCTTTAATCTCAACATGTCTTAATGTATCATTTTGAGTAGACACTTCCTCATTTATTATATTACATATTTTATTTTCAAGCGGATCTGATTCAGCAATCATCTAAAATATTAGTTACATTTATAGAACTATACCAACAAGGGAAAATGCATTTAAACACTATAAGTCAATAGTAATTTATAATTGTTTACCTGTTTGTTTATAGAAGTACTTGCATAATTGATGGCATTATAAGGATAGGCCAAATTATACCACATCTCAAATAAACCTTCATATTTTTTTTCTCCTTTCCACATTGGTGATAAATTCATTTGAAATTCTTTAATTTGTTTTTCTTGTAATAATTTTTCTAATGTTTGGAGAGGGTCACTTTTCATATCTTGTACTTCAGCATCAATAACGTCACCAGATGATTGACAGTGAACTGATTTCTTGTTCACAATCTTAGTGTAATCTATCGCATTTACATCAAAGGGACATAAACCACACTTCTTAAACCCATTTTTTAAAGTATCACTTAGCTGCATTGACTGGAACGTTTTTTGAAGCAATGGAGCAAATTGGTACTTGTGTACGCCAATACATAAAGCCTTTTCTGAAAATTCTTGCACTACTCTTTGCCAACTTGCCTTTAATGTTCGAAATAATGATACATCCAGAGGTTGGCATATGTGCGTAGCATTGGGGTGCAGTGCAATGAGAATAATTTGATGGTCAGAACAAAACTTACTAAGATGCAGTGTCATATGGGAATTGTGCCCATCAATATACATAACTACCGGTCTCTTTATTTTTGTTTTTGTCAGCCAGGGCTCGAAGATATTGGCAATATACTCATAGAAATTCTTAGATAGCATCCATCCATTATCGGAGAAACCAAATGCAAAGTCTGCTGGTGCCATACTTGCAGCCTTATCGGGTAATGATTTACCAGCAAATAAAACGAAAGTAGGTGCTAATCCTCCAGCAGCACTGGCGTTGACAAGCACTGTTATATTTTGCTTTTCGTTATTGTTTACAATCTTGTAAACATTTTTGTTGGCTTTGGGAGCAAGGACAGTAGACGGGACAGGGTTTAGAGAGATACCTGTAAAGAAAATACAAATATAGAATGAATGAGTAAGTAATGCAAGTTAAAATATATTAATATTCAATACAAATTATTTTATATAAATTTGAGTAGTATAAAGATTTGACATAAAGAAGAAGAAGTCATTGTTTCTACTCACCAGTTTCATCACAGTTAAAAATCCTGTCTGCTCCGATACCAATTGCATTGTTATCATCTAAATAATTCTTTACTTCAAGAAACCATTGTCGCAATGAGTATTCAGTTACTTTTGCTCGATTCAAAGAGATATTCTCTGACACTCTCCGAGAGATTTCTGGATGCCTTTTCATAAACCCTTCGTACCATGCACGCCCTGGAGTATTGTTGGTAAAATGATTTTTCTTTCGCAGTCTAATACAAATTTCTTTCACACTATCTATTAGTTGTAACTTTGTTATGGGGAAACCTTTCTTGCAGCTTTCTGTAATCCATTCAATAAGTTCTTCTTCCTCTTGGGCATTCAAAGTTGTTGCTGGCCCAGGCTTCTTATCCGCATAAGTACCATCCCTTTTACACCTGATAGTTGTTTCAGGAATATTATATTTTAACGATACTTCTGATATACGTAAACCTTTGCGCAAATCCTCCAGAGCAAGATTGATATTCTCTTTCGGGTACAACATCTTTCTTTTTTTGGATCCTTTTACACATTTTTTTTTTGCTTTTCACTGCACTTTTTGTTCTCCTTTATACTGCACGTTTTTTTAGTCTTCATGCTCCTAATCACTTTAATAATTAGTATTGAAAAGTCTTGATAAGACGGAGCACGTGCACGCACAGCCAACCGGAAAAGCCAGTCTATCTAACCTGTATTTTGAGGTTAGTCAGCGTACGCAAAACACCGCAGTAATACCAATAGCGCGCGAAATATGGTTGGAGATACTGCGGTACAAAATAATAAATGAAAAACAATTTAATATTAACTAACATTACATCCAATACATATTTAATACTTATTTTATTAAATAAAAACTTTATGCTACGTATTATATGTCAATTTGTTAAAATATCAGTACTTTTCCAATGCTTGAATAGGAGTACTTTTGGAGAAAATTTCCGCATTGAGAAACAGTCTTACTTTGAAATACATAAATAATAAAAAAAAACGAAATTTCAAGCGCGGATTTCTTAATAACTGTACGTAAAAATGTTGAAAATTATTGTATGATTTTTTAAAAATAATGATTCTCAGCAGGAATCTAATAATCATTGATTTTCCACATTCCGCGGTAATTGCGGCGTCCGCGGTAGTACCCACATTTACCCTATTCTATTAAAATGCAAAAATAGTTCAAAAAATGCAAAAAAAATTAATTTTTTGAAATTCAGTCAGCCATAAAAATTACTATGTTGTGTAGCAAAAATTATTATAATTTCGATATGTCACAGCATTCCTATAAAATATAGTAATTTTTCTCACATTTTATAATAAAATTTATTATAACATTTTTCTCCGTGTACAGTATGTTGATAAATTTACATGAGCCATTGCAACGACGGTATTGAAGAACAGTTGAGCCTAATATTTCATGAATAAAGATGGGCCTAAAGTTTGCAACGTTGAAGTGCAACGAAATAAAAAAAAAATGATTTTACTTTAAAGTTATGTTGATTAATTTTAATTTTGCGTGAAGATTTAGTTTTTTATAGTATAAAATAACTTTATGAGAAAAGTTTGGATCAAATTTTTTACTGTCTAGTAAGCTTTAATTGATTGTAAAAAATTATTTCGTTGCATTCCAACGATGCAAAGTTCAGACCTATGAATAAAGGCAGTTTTATGTTTCTAATAACATTTTAATGATAGCCTCTATATCATTATCATTAATTCAAGAAGCATTAATTGCTACATCATCTATAGACTTTTTATAATAAACACATAACAAAATATTTATACTCATATACAATAATATAACAATTTAACTAAAACTTCAGCTTTCCATTGTATCAAATGATTTATCAGTGCTTATTTATTATAACAATTCGTATCTCGTCGCAGTCCGATCATATGAACCGCTGTCGTTATCCCCGAGGCTCCACCTAGTTAAAATACTTTCGATTGGGCCGAAAAATTTTTCAAATTCCACTTCAGCTGCATTTCTCCGATTGTCGTTTTTCTCCCGCTCCCTCGTCGTTTTCGAATCCGATATATACACTGCCGACGATGGCGACGACGCGACACGACTTTAATTAACCGCCGCACAAGAGACGCGTGCGTTCGGTCCCGTAATTAAAATTGACATCCGCGTACTTTATATCCCCGGCCGGCCGGATAAATCACATCCCTCGATTCCGACAAAATCTCAAGGTTTTCGCAAGAAGCGACGCGCGGTGACGAATTCAGCTGCTGCTGCTGCTGCTACGGGAGCCCAAGCGCGGTAACGACCTCATTAACGTAACCGATAAACCTGTCAGCGCGATTCCATCATTAGAGGATATAGTGCCGCCCTCGGGTCTGCGCGCGCAAGCCGAAAATCTCTTCGGCGAACGAGTGTATAGGAGTCATTAAGGTATACCCTTTGAGGATGAGAGAAAGAAAAAGTTATATGTATGTATAGGATCTTTTGGTGGTGACATTTGGCATAGGGGTGGAGGCGTGATTTCGCGCATTGCCTACATGTGTGTGCGTTATTATAATACATTGTGTCGACTTAATTTGAATAGACAACTGTAAAAACAGGAGATAGTCGATGTATAAACTTTCAAGACATTGACACTAATTCAAACCTGTACTTTTCTTTTAAAGGATCTTGCTATACTTGTTGCATGATAATTTTCCTGAAATCACCAATAAATCTTTTTGAAGTGAAATAACAATACACTTTTAAGAAAGTTGACGGTTATATTTATTTATTACGTATTTTTCTATATTCTTAGATTTGCTATGTCAAATCTTATTATACTCACTTGAAATTTTCACATAGAGTCTATAATATACAATTTCAAGATGTAGGATGATACAAATGAAGATGGGCTTCCTTATACGCAGAAATAAAATTAGTAATTTTATTAGTTTTTTTATTGTCCAATGTATTGTTAAGGATGGATATGTGTATGAATATCCAGAATAAGAAGAGGCAAGAAGAAAAATATGACGATGATTAGCAGAAAGCCTAGTAGTGGGGGCCGTTGGTATACTGTGTCTGTTGGTCGACGGCCCTGGTTCAATCCCGGGTCCGTCCGACGCTTTTTATTATTATTAAAAGTTGCGATAACTCATTCGTTACAGTATTCGTGGAACTTGGAATGTTTGATAAATTTTGAGTCAATATATAATATTTGGCTTCAAATTTCTGCATACGGACAATATTTATAAAAACTCGAAAATATTTTATATTCTAAAAAAAATGTTAATCATGAAAATGATTTGTAAAAAAAATTTCTTTTTAAGAGTAGTAGCAGAGATTCTAAGTAGATAATTTCTTTGATGATAAATAAGTATTTAAATGCATTTATTGTATAAAATATATAGAAGATGATTAGTATCGAATTGAAACTTTATAGAGTCAATTATATTATAATATAAATATGTATGCTTTAGATCATAACGAGCTCCAGCATGCAGATGGCAATTAAAAATTCATGACTTTGGCGTTGACTCTATAAAATTTTAATTCGATACTAATCATCATCTACATACCTTATACAATAAATGCATTTAAATACTTATTTATCATCAAAGGAATCCCCTACTTAGAATCTCTGCTATAGGACTACTCTAAAAAAGAAATTTTTTTACAAATCATTTTTATGATTAACATTTCTTTTAGAATATAAAATATTTTCGAGTTTTTATAATATAGTCAACAATCAAGAATACAAATCTTATGGATTATCTCTACTCACTAAATATCTATTTCCGCGCATTTGCAAAAATCACTTATCAGTATATACGTTTTGAAAAAATTCAAAACAAAAATATCCAGCTGCCAATATGTAGAACCAAATAACTCTCGTAACTGGAGATATATATACCGATATAGAATTAACCGCGTGTTTTCATCGATTTTTCTATATACCGAAGGCTCGTCCTAAAGGCCGGCCACCGAACTTGCAGCGCCGCGCGCGTTTTAATTTAAACAATGCGCGCCCGGCGACCATAAACATCGTAGTTTAATTAAAGCCGCGGCGATGCCCGCACAAAGATATGCCCGTTCGCGAAGAAATAACAAGAAGCCGCGTGCTGGACGATCGAGAGCGCGTATATACACACACACACACGCGCGCGCGCAAAAACGAAGAGCGAGGACCGAAGAGAGAAAAAAGGATCGAACTGCCTCTTCCTCGTCCTGTCGTCGCATAGGCCGTATTATATGCCCGAGAAAGAGAGCGCGGGGAGGAGCTCGCACGCACACGCATGCGCGCGCGCGCGGCTTAACCTCGAAATTTCGATTTCGTTGCGTGGTATTTTAACGAGGCCGATATTCCGCGCCCCAAAGGGCCGGCAGGACGACTCTCTCTCTCTCTTCGCTCGTGTTTTCTCTCTCCCTCCGTCTCTACGCACCGAAACGAGCCGCGAGAGAGGGAGAAAAAAGGGTCCGCGAGAGAGGCGCGGACACGGGGAGGTAAAAAATAGTCCGCGAAAGGGAGAGCAGCGCGTCCGCTAATCTGTCCAATTAAAAAGGTCGCGCGAGCCGCCGAAAATCACGGGAGAGGGGGAGGAAAGTATACATATATATATATATATATATCCTCTGAGCCCTTAAATAAACAAACGCGCAAGAGGCCCGCGGTATTTGCTAATGAGAGTCCGAGCGAAGCGGACGGACCAATCGAAACGAAAAATGTTAATTAAAGCGCGAGCGTCAGCGTCTCTCTCTCTCTCTTTCTCCATCTCGTTCTCCAGGCTGTATACTATCTCGGTTCTACGTATATAGCCCGTCGACTAGTATATATCACCGAGGCTGCCCTAATTGGCGGGGCATGGAAATTCTCTTTCGGCCGTCGTCGTCGAGCTTTGGCGGCCGCGGCACTTTTGTGTATACACGGAGGCTGCAGTTTTTGGAGATCACTCGGCTTTTTCAGAGCGAGTGCAGCGCGCGCGACGTGTTGACGATCAGCCACCCGCCTGCGCGTGTTTTGCCATCATCGTCCGACTTTGCGCGGTCTCTCTTTGCGAGCGTGCGAAAGTCGCGTGGGCGTGTGACGGGACGCGAGTCGTGCAGCATGTGGTGGCCGGTTTTTTTTCTCTGTATTACGCTCGAGTGTGTGTATATATAGGACGGGATGAAGATAAAAAGCGCGACGGGTTTCAAGGCTTCCGGTCGCTCTTTCAAGAAATATTAATTCACTGTCGTTGCCGATATTCATAGATGGAAATAATATTATTGTAAGAGGGAATTGAAATTTACTACTCGCGAGTCGTGAGAAATATTTGCTTAGTTTGTGGTCTTAAGGTATGTGTCAACGCCTGAAAGGGAATTGTTGTATTACAAATGCTAAATCTATATTTACTTTGACGGATTCATATACAGCTTTAGTCCTCGTCTGGCTGAGTAGTATAGAGTAATTTTAAACTAATCGTGACAGTGTTTTATCAGATTTATCAGTTCGTTTTCTAAGACTGTTGGAAAAAAATAGATACAAAAATACAACGATGGATGCTTATTTTGGTGGGTTGTGGTTTTTTTGTTTATTTACTAATTATACAAACGGTTTCATGTAAAATATCAGCTATTTGAAACAAATTCTTTTATAAGATATTGAAGGAGATCCGGGAAGAACAACTCCTGTGTGCCGCGGGCCCTTTAGTAGAAAGTTTTATTTTCGTCTTACTTGTTGGATGACTATTTTGTTTTGGACTGGATTTATTATTGGTAGAGTATATTTTTTATGTTTACATTCGTTTAAAATAAGGCATATTTATTTTGGGCGAATATTTATAAATTATTCATATTTTTTAGTATTGATTATGAAGGGCTATCTGGATTCTTGACCTAGACTTCAAAATTACGTTTTTATAGTGATGGTGTGTGTTATGAAAATAATGTGAATATATTCAATTAAGATTTTATCATTTTTACTAATGGCTTTATTAATCATTAATGATGATGATCAATAAAATTCATTTTAACGAAATTTTACTGTTGTGCTGTGACTCGTGCATTGTGCAAGTATTCGATAATGTTTTATAAGTGTTGATAAGTAATGAATGTTATGTATTAAGGAATTGGGTAGACAACGTACATTATGAAAACGAATATTTATTTAAATATATAAACATATTGTTTTTTAATAAAATACTTAACTCAAGAATATTTTTATATTATACTACTGTTTAATTTAATAAATTCTTCTTTGCAATATTTTTTTTATAATAAAAATACCATTATTATTTGTTTTATTACAACAATTATTATTATTAGTAATTAAAATATTTATTTCTTACGACAATCTGACTGTATGCATCATGTAAAACCAGAGAAATTTAAATATATGTATTATATAAATGTTATAAAATTCAATATAAAAAATCATTGTTTTTATTCATTTATGATTACGACTTCCTGCCACACTCTTAAAAGAAGTAGCTGTGCTAAAGAAATATAATCAAAGTATTAAATGTATTCAAACTAAACAACATTTTGTATAACGAAAATAAACACCGAGGAAAATATGAAGTATAAAAGTCACTTTTTTACAGAAATTAGCATACTGTATAATAATTCTTCTATAGAAACTGAAAAAAATCGAAACAAATTTTACTATAAATATAGGAAAATTTATTATGTATTGTATTATCATCTAAAATATGTCATTTTCTGGGATTTTTACAGTTTGTAATTTCTATACTAAACTATTTTCCCAGTTCAAGCACTGGAAGTTCAAGACCACCATACTTTCTGCATCTGGCCCCTATATCTCTCTCTCTCTCGATCTCGTAATACAGCCCCGTATTTCAAATATTAATGTTAATTAAACGCCACGCGATAACGTTCCTCGCTCACGCACTCAACTCGTTTCCCTGGAGTGTAGTGGGGATAAGAGTTCGCGAAGACTCTCCGCGCGCAGGCTACTTAAAATAAACCGAGGCAATTATCGATCAAGGCCGCGGCGTGTGCTGCATATCGGGAGCTTTAATTATTACAAACGCAATAAAGGGATAAGGCTCGATCCCCTCTCCCGTTCCGTCCTTAACGAGAGAAAAAAGCTGCACACGGCGCGGGGAAAATCGCGCGGGAGGGGCGGCGCGCACAATCCGATCCATTAGCGATTAATCGCCGCTCTCGCGTGTATATGCACACACATATACGCGTATATGTAGAGCGTAATAAGCCGCATTTGCGGTTAATGGACAGGAGAAGAAGAAGAAGAAGAAGAAGGAAGGGGTGAGCAGACGGCAGGTGCGACGACGCGAGGCCCTAATCTCCATACGTGCGCGCGCGGAGCCGGAATGTTCCCGAATTAAAGGCTGCCGAATAATTAAATTCCGCGCGGCGAGCGAGCGGATTCTCAAAGAGCGCGAACGCGAGCCGAGCGTGTGTCGTATATCTCTGCGCGTTCTGGCTTTCCTTTCCTCTCTCTCCCTCTTTTTTGCCTTTACGGCGCGTTCTTTTTCACCCGACGGGTTCGATGGTTAATCTCCGCGATAGCCGGCACGCGTGCTCGTATGCGCGGTTTATGGCCGGCTGTATATGTGCGAATTGAAGAAAGAAAATAGGCGAAACTAGTCGGGTCGAGGTTGGTGATAGTAGCGGCGGTGGTATTGTCGACGTCAGCTGTGAAAATTTTTTTAAAATTGTTGTCATCTTCAAGTAAAGGTGCAGAAAATATTTATAAATTCACATATACGCTGTATCAAATAATAGCTAATAGAGTGGCCTGAAAACTGTACGTATAAAAAATGTATAAACATTTTGTTATTGAATATAGGGCTGTCCTCCGCTTACGAAATTAAATGTTAAAAGCGTATACCCCAGGGAGAAATGCCCTACCGGCCCAATATTGGCCCATTACTGTTTGCCATATTATCGGTACTGGCAAAAACTGCGCCATTATTGGCGCAACACAGAAATGATAAGAACAAATCTAGACTTGAAATCAGTACTAGTCCATTACAGAAATTAGTACGGCCGCTGACACTTCACTTTTTATTTACACAATATGATACAATATGTAGACTTATCGGTGAATTTGTGAATTATTATTTAATTCCTTATTTAGGCATGCTGCTAATATAATTCTGTTTAAATGTACGGCATTTACGTGCAATTGGCCAAACTATTAAGAAAATAATTTTTTTCAAAAATAAGAGACCAAATAAAAGGTTATGGTGACTAGTCTTTTGTTTTATACTGATGTAACACCGGCAGTCTGCATTGTGCCAGTATATACCTTGGCTGAATCATGGCAAATATATCGGGCCAGTACAGATTTTCTATACTGGCCGATTCTTATCAATTCAGTAATTAGACAAGACTGGGCCAGCATTGGCTTAAAATTGTATGTCTTTCAGTACAGAACCAGCTACGGCCCGTTCTGTCACTACTGGCAGTTTCCGTACATATTAGGTATGCAGAGAAGGGTATATATATGTATGTTTGCGTAGTCTCCGTGTGCGGATGCTGTCCGCGAATGTGCGCATGTATGAGATTGTATGCATACTTGATCAGCTTACATGGTACTTTGCTTGTTCCGCCTGTAACGAAGAAGTCACTGAAAAGATACCAAGATCGTTTTTCCGGAAATGTTGAGTGTTGATTCTTTAAATTCGATGAGATATATACGTACATAGTTACATTGCAGCTCGTGTCTTATAATACTGTTCAAAACTCAACATTTTCGATCAATCGATAAGTTTTATGAATAAGTGGGATAAAATATAAATATTCTTTTATATACGTAACTTTGTCAAATAATATTTACCAATTATCATGTAATTTTTTAAGTAATACATCTTATCAACGCCTCCGTACTTTTCTGTTGCAGAGGTGGCAAGTTCATCACGGTTGGCGATAGAATCAGACTACCCGACGACGTCACGATGGGATACATAATCGAGCACTTGCTGAAGAAACAGCTCACCGTAGTCGAGCAATTTCATTCGCATCTCGAGATTCTCAAGTTCCTCAACAAAGACACCTTTCACGATCAGGTCAGTAAAGGCGCTCTTTGATAAATTTCTGTCGTTATGACTCTCGACTGGCAGAGTCGTAGTTTATAGGAATAATGTTTATGCAGTTTGCGATTCAAAATGCTTATAACATTCGTTTATTCGTTAAGATAACTTTATATAGGGTTTAAAGTCAATCTACGAGAGATGCTTGTATAGAATGTTTTTACTTTGATTTCGAGCGAATTTCTTAAAAATACACGCGTGGATACAATTTCGCGCGGAAAAAATAGGAAAATCTCCTCATTCTGGTACGGCGTACTCGCTGCCGGAATCCATGCGTGCCTATATACCGACATCCCCTGTCTCGTAAAATATGCAAATATGCAAATCTCGTCGGCACGCTGTCGAGCGTACGTATATACGTATAGGCGATTTCGGCGATTGCAGCTCCGCGAGCGAAATTTCTCCGTCTCTCTCTCTATCCGGCATCTACGGCTCGAAATTTCATAACTTTATATATGTACGCGCTCGGGTTTCTATTGAAATTTTACCTATGAAGAACGTGACTTGAATTTTCCACGATTTCTAGTTTGTTTATTCGCGTACGTTCAATGCCAATATATTACAAATTTTACCACGAAAATCAGTCGTATGATTATAATATTTCTAGAAGTTTTTTTTATTTCTAAAACGCAATTAAATAGATTTTTTAAAAATAAATTTCAGCTTCGAAACTTATCTCATTTTACCTCACTCTAACTTTATCTTTTGGCGCAATATTTCATTCGCAGTCGTACAAACACTAACTGGCTTCCAATTTGACTGCTTTACATTACATAAACGCTACGAATAGAAAATTAAACCCGAAAGGTGTAATATATAAATCATAAAATTGCTGGCTCTCCGCCGTATAATCCGCGCATCCTTTACTCGCATACATAAAACGCAGAGACGAACTATATACGCGTACAGGCGCCCGCAGTTCAAAGTCGGCCTCTCGCACGCGCGTAGATATATGTACAATATAAGAAGGCAAGCGCGCTCGTGATCGAGACGTCGAGATAGGCGCGCGCAACTCGTCTATTAAGTTCTTTCCACTAGCGGAGCGGTGGCGCAGATGCAACCGTTTCGATAAGCGGATTCATTCTCGCAGGATTTTTTGTTTCCGTCCATACGCGCGCGGGACTATCGATCGGGAGAGCAGTTTGTCAAACATAGAGAGAGCGCCGGCCGTACGTATGTATCTCGACGTCGAAAAAGTATTTTTCATCGAGATCCGATCGATGACGGACTGACGCGCGCTCGATCTTGCGCATGGAGAAAAAGTTGAGACTGGCATAGAGAGGGTTCAATGATAAGACATTATGTCCGTGGATAGATCATCAATTACAATAATATGTCGTTGCGGGCCCCGTTGTTTTTGTGTGTCTCCTTTGAACGTTTAACGTTTCTTCTATATATGATTAGTATTTAAAGCAACTTAATTTCGAATCGCGCGATCGACTGATAATAGCTATGTGAGATCGAAGGACTCGATACGCGCGTGATTGTCTTGGACAGAGAATCAATGACAAAAATTAATAGTTATTCTAAGGATTTTTACTGGTCAAGTTGATTGAACTATACTTTACAGATATTATACGTATTTGAAATTCCGAACGTTCATAATGAACGAAATATTAACTTATAGTTTCTAATTTTGGTTAGAATTCGTCGGAGTGGTTTTAGTGGTGACTGCAAGTGAAGAGATACAGTTATTATCATTTTTTAAATAACTTCGGCTAAATCTGAAAATGGCAAAAATCTTTCGTTCACTATGAACGTTCGAATTTCCAAGCACCTCATATTGTATAGTCTACTTTAGACGTTCCTCCGCTATACACATCAAAGACAGAATTTAGAATTTAAACGTGGAAATCTCTTCCGCGAGTCCCTTAAAGCGCGAACTTTAATCGTCCATTATTTCGGCAACTTCGTCGAGAGCTCTCTCTCGAAACAACTATGTATATATACATCTCCCACGACAAACGAGCCGCACGGGTCGCTCGGGCACTTATCGCAAACTTGTCTTCCCAGCCCGCGCGCCGCCCCCAACGGAAAGAAAGTCGCCTGCACCGGCAGTTTAGAGGGCTGGCGGCGATTCATTGGAAATTGTTCCCCTCCGCGCACTCGTACAAATAGGGTTTGTACCTACCCGGAGAAGAATAACGGCGCGCGCGTAGAAAAGTCCGTGCCACTGCACTCTTTCTGGTCGTGGCAGAATACTGCGCCGGCGACAAATATTTTCTTTCACGGGCGAGCGAACCCGATACCTATACCCTAGCGGCGGCTTTCATAAGTTTGTACGGGAAAGAGTTTACGTACGTGTGTATATGTATAGCCGGGGGAAAAACGATGCTGGTAATCGAGTGCCGTACTCGCGTGTATATATAGGTGTATCAATATCTTTGTTTGCTCGGCTTTTCTGATTTCTGCCGCGTATCATTGACGTTGGTAGCCGCGCAGTCTCACTCGCGTATATTTGTTCTGTATAGGTTGTTGAGTGGCTGTGACGTGTTTATTGAACGAGCCAACTTTTTACTTTTCTGTTGCAGGTATCGTTCAGTTATTCGAAAGGGCCAAGGGACGAGTGTAACGTTGTCAAGATCGACGGATTCAGCGTCAGGGACGATCCGAAAAGGTAAGATTATTCGTCAATTTTTAAAGACTAATATAGTGGGGCCAAAGTGTTGATTTTCAAGAGTTGCGTAAATGTGGTTGGGAAAATTGTATGATTGATATAACGCGAAATATTATTGATGAATCTGTGCTGACGGAAGATTTCTGATGTACTAAAAGATGAATTATGCAGGGTGTATGATTGATTACATTGTATACGTGTTTGAGATGTATTGCGTAAGATTTATTTTACGATGTCTTTTGAATTTAATTCATCTGTTACGATTCTATGAATCGTATTGCAACAATTTATAAGTAGTAAGTGAATCTAACAGAAATCCAATCAAGATTATTGACAAGTTGACAAATGAAAAATCTTTGAATGAAAACACCATGGTAGAAACGTTAACGACATGTTGGCTAATTGTTGGTTAATTTTGGAGTTTTAAACGTCACTCTAACATTATTTCGTTGTTAAAGATAAATATTTAATTTTCGTTGATAAGAACATATTCTATTGTCAATAATTCAACACGTGATTATAATTTTTGATACTTTTAATAAGGTTTAGATATTGATTTTGGTCGAAAATGCTTCCATTTGATTAACACGTTAACCAACAAAAATGGTTAATTTTCTACCAGGGCAGGTGAAGCATTTTAAAGATGTTTAGTAAAATGTATTATAAATATACTGTTGCTGATAAGCAATCTCTTGCAATGTTTTCTGATAAATTTAATGAAAACACTGAGTTTATAATTTGCGCTTTGATAACATAAAACCTCATTACCATCCTGTTACAAAGGTTTCCTCTACCATATAAATGCATAATTCACTTAATCAACGAAGAATCAAGATCTAAAAGGATCTAAGAATTTATACACACGACACACCTACGTATGAATAAAAGAAACCCGTCATGGAACTGAACGTCAGCGTGAGAAATATTAAAAATAAAAGGATCGCGATAAAGAGAAGTGAATCGGCTTCATTCCGAGTCCCGTTTTTGCAGCGTCGTCTCATCAGTGGCGGTGGCGGCGGCGAGCCTTCAATTACTTGCATAATTGCAATCGAGACGGCGATACGAAAGTACACACACACACACGCGCGCGCGCGCGTACTCGAGTATACCGCACGGAAGTAGTCATCGCCGGGGTTGATGCGCAATAACGACGAGAGCATAAAACACGATGCCGCCGCTGCGTTTAATTGACTTCTCAATAATTAGGCGCATGCGCACGAGGACTTTCTTCTCCGTCGCCGACATAATGCAGTACTTTTACCGCTCCTGTTTTCAAAGAAAGAAAAGCCCATAGCTGTGGGTGTGTGTTACGCGCGCGCGCGTACAAGAGTCATTCTTTTGTGTCGCGCGCGGTGTCGGGCTCGTGAAATCCGATGACGAGTGGTAGTTCGTTTAAATCCTTTGACCGCAAGACGTTAAAAGGATTATTTGAAGGCCGAGAGAAAGAGAGAAAGAGCAAAAGAGTTATGGAGGGGGAGGGGGAAGTGAGGTCTGGGGTCATTGCGGTCCGTGTGGCTTCTCGCGATGAGGTATTTGACTACTGGCTGTCGCCATTGATGGCTACCTGTTATGGTTGGAGAATTAAGTTTCAGAATTTTATTGCCTGTAAATGGGGCTTACGATTGCATTGATCGTCTACTTCAATTTTAAGACAATTAAGTTAAATACGTACTAGTAGTTGTTTATTATTATTTTGTCAAATTCAAAACAATTAAAGTGTAAGAACTTTTAGATTAAAAGAGAAAAATATATTGAACCATTGAAAGGGAAATATCGAGATTAAGGAGATCTATACTATTTAATACGGCATTTGCGCAGTTATATTAAAAAATTTTTTAAAATATCATTCTGTAGTTTCTTATATTCTTACGTTTTTTAATAATAAATTATTTCTTGTTTTTGTTCGTAGGTTCAAGTCATTGCACTGCCATCTATTTCCTCAAGCATTGTACTGCCCTCACAGATGATGACAAAAAAACTAGGATAAACGTTCCAAATGAAAACATCATCGACAGTAAACTGCCAATACACAAGATGATATGCAGTTTTCTGTTAAAAATTCGTTAGAGCTTTAAGATTTATGTAGCTATTCTTGTCCGAAGACAATCTCAGCTACATGCTGTAAAAATAGCAGCTTTAAAGAAAGCATTTAAACGGTGTTCAATAGTACTATTAAAAATTAAAAGTTAACTTATAACTGCAATACAAAATGTTGAGAAAACCATTTTGAGATTCACTTGAATAATTTATTTCGTCGAGTAATTTTTTATTAGTAAAATTGAGCACAGTTCCAACATTAAAATAACCGATAAAGCAATCGCCATTAATTTTCTTGTATATATACGTAGAAAAAATAAGATGAGTCTGCTAATATTCGAAACAATCTGTGAGATCGCCAATAGTTGATGCACCTACCAGAGAAAAAATTTATTTTCTTTTGTAAGGTTGCCAAATGTACACACCTACGAAAATAATGAACAATTCGTGAATTTTTAAAGAAAAAATTTTCCCTTAAAATTTTATAAAAACGAGAATGCCACAACAGGGTTATTCACATGAAAGTTAGGGTGACTTCACCAGTGAATGAACAAATAAGGAAATTGCAATTTTTGTTATTCAATTAAGAGGCTTAAAAATGGATTAAAAGTAAAAATCTTTTTTAATTAGCATTTTTAAATGTTCAAACTTTTCGTCAGTGAAAAAATTTTAAATAAAGAATAAAAGTAGAAATTTTGTTTAAAAAAAAAAATTTACAAATATCTCCTAAAAACTAGTAAATGAACACGCGATGCTAGTGACTGAACACTTTTAGCCAGTGAATGAACACATATTTTTTATTTACTTATGTAAGTTCAGTAATAGTAATTTTACAATCTGAATGTTGAAAGTTGACACCAGGATGATAGTGATACACTATGACGTATTAAAAGTAAATATTAAATATTAAACATTATTGATTTTTCATACAGCACAGGATGAGGTGTGAATAACATTCATTCACTGGGTTGCCGAGATAAGACTCGCGACTCAACAAAGAAGCTGTTCGTTCACTAGATTCAGGAGTATGAAATGAACCAAAGCTTGAACACGTAAATTATATTTAAATAATTAACTTTTTTGTTAAGTCGAATCATCAACTAATAAGTATAAAACTTCATTTAGGAAATTTCGCAAAGATTTCAATAATATGATTATATTTGTTACACAAAATGTACAAATTTTATAATATTGAATATTTTAAGAAAATGTTCATGCACCGGTGAGTGTTCCAATAGCGGTGTAGTCACCCAACTTGTTGAACTTTTTATTTTATTTGAAGTATTTATAATCATTATGCGGAAATTTTTTTTTTGAACAACACGTTATTAAAGTCATAAAAATATTGTTTTAATGAATCTTATTAAACCTGAATTTCGTTTTATTTAAATAACCTTCAATATTTTACATAAAATTTAACTTTGCAACCTATCAATATGATTATTGGTTTCAAATATATAATAAGAAAGAAATTTTAAGGATTGTATAAAATAATGTCTATAATTGGTTATAACGAAACATTGTTTTATATCATTATAAAATATTTACTGATTCTTTTATACAATCATTACCAAATTATTATTTCTAAAAAATTAGTATTGAAGACAAAGAATTTGAATTCTTCAAACGAAAGAATAGTAACATTAGGATCAATATGGCTTTAACAACGTTAAATTAGATAAGTTCATCAAAGTTTATATTACTTTTTTTTGAAGTAATTAAATATTGATTTTTATATATTTTGTAAATATACAGTATTTATCAATTACTGTAGAAACAAATGTATTATTTTGACAGTTATTTAAGTTCAACTAAGGTAAAACTTTAAAAACAAATTTAATTATTGTACATTTGAAATTATATTTCAATTTTTTCTTTTTCGTATGTATGAAACGTGTAAATATAAAGATGTGTAAATATTCATTTGTAACAACCGAAGAATATGTGTATAATTTATCGTGAAATAGATTACTTATATCAAAATTAAATTATAATATTTCTGCAGCATCGCGGATTTTCGGGTCAAAGTCAGAGTGTGATACATATCAAATTTGCATATATAATAGTAGGTACATATCTTAGTAAAAAATTCTACGTTACACATATCTACTCTTATTGCTAGTAAGGGGCGGTTTCAATAACAGATCGAATTTATATAATGAAATTATTGCGATTTTGAAGAACTACGTATTTTTTTTTATTTAAGTCTAAAAAAATTACTGACTTTTGTTAAAAATATCTTCATTATAGAAACGTAATATAAGTCTAAGCTAGTCCTTTCCGTAGTAAAGCAGACAGCTGTACACAAGATGTGATACGTAAATTTTGCGATTGCGTGAGTCTATCATTATTATATTATTTTATTATATTATAATTATTATTAATATTATTATTTTTTGTTACTTTTTTTTATGTTTATTTTCTTTTTCGGGGTGAATGACACTGTGCAAATGCGTAACAATTCATTCGAGTGCGTTTTTTTTGTTCAATAGCTACAAGAAAAGCAGGGATTCATTCTGCCGATACCTGTGCAGTGCGAAAAGTGGAATACGCGTTGTTGAGTGCAATAGTTTGGCGAATTAAGTTTTATCGATTTCCGATCTCGCGAAAATATTTCTTATTACAAGAAAAATAATAAAATCTGAGAAAGCGACTTCCCGATCCTGCTGTTTCGATACACAGATCGACGAAATTACGTTGCTCTCTTTTGAAGTTGTATTTAATGTTATTTTGTCTTTTATATATGAAATATACAGTAATGTACATTATAAAATATTTTCTGTTATTATTGTTCCCCTCTTTTACCTTTGAATATGAAGCATACGTTACTGCATGAAAATTTTCCTTGTGTTTTAACAAGTAGTTTTTATTAAAATTTTTATAATCAATCCTCATTACTACGAAAAATTTTCATTATTTCACAATTGAAAGAAAAACTAAGTAATTATGTAATAACTCAATCCTTTACAATAACCGTATATTATAGCAAGTAATTAAATTTATAAGTGTCAATTATATAGGTAATAAATTAGAATCAAATTATTGGTTTTATTGCACATTATCTGTATCTTTTATGGTTATTCTTTTGTATAAGCACATCATGACAAAATGTATTGCATACAATGTATTAAAAAAATACAGTAGCTTAAATTATTTTATCAAATAATAACATTTAAATTCAATAAATTTTTAATTAATATATTGGAATTCCAAATGAAATTACTCTTAATTGATGTATATGAAGTGATATATATTCTTGTATGTACATACATACAGCATTTGTCAATATCAGTAAGGAGTCTCCATCTTTTAATGCTTTGCTGAACTAAGGCTATCGGTAAGGCAGGTTTCAGGATATTAAAATGACAAGTATTTACTTTCCAATGAGCACAACAGAAATACTATAGAATGTTACCTGTGTATATAAATTAATTACTTTTTCAATAAAACTTTATAAATATAAATAATAAGGTTTATGCTTCATTGCAAATACAACATATTTTTTACAAAGTTATCTGCTCTGTTGATAATATCTCTTAACTAACTTATCATCACGAAATTTGAAGTTAATAATCAAAGAAAAATAGCAATTTTTTCGTTTTTTTCTTAATATTAATATAGATTTTTATTTAAATGAGTATAAATATGCCATTTTTTTACGATTGCTATAAAACGTAATAAGATAGATGTACAAAGTATTTCTTTGCAATGACAAAATTAAATCCAATTTACCGAATTAAATTGTCTGCGGGTATTTTGCAAATAAATTACTATTCATTTAAATATAAACTTTAAACGAATCGCAAAAACAGGAAATGTACCATCCGGTATGGTCGACATTTCCAAGAATCAATTTTATAATTCAAGCCTCAGTGAGTGTTATTTATTCATAATATAGAGGAATAATGGGTTCTTAAAACTATCTATGTCTTAACAGTTTTTTTATAGAATGTAGATTATTTTTATATTTATATGAGAAATGAATTTTTAAACAATACTAATGGCAACACAATACAAATATATATATATAATTATATACAAATTTAATTGGATTAAAAAATAATTATATTGAATATCAAGTAAAAGTCATATGATTCAAATGATTGATGGTGGTATGAAAGCAAATGATATATAAGCGAGTTATAAACCAGATATAAAAACTAATATACGCACGTATTCTAATGTACTAATTCGCTTTAAAATTGCTCTTCAACCGATTTATTAAAAACCCTGTGCAAGAATAATTTTTTAAGCAATGTATTTACTACGAGAGGTCCATTAGTTAACCAGGTAAGTGAAAGAGTGCTTTTTTAATATCTGTTTAAAATGTTTTGTACATACTGAGCTCATTCCAATGTGTTTTAAATGTTTTGGTACATTATGATACAGCAAATACGTAATAACGAAATGGTAGGGTTTACTAATATATTTGACGTAATCAGTGCATATTTGGAAAACCCTAAAATTTATTTCAAAGATTTAAGTACTTGAGTAATTAACGTCGTTATGTTAGAAATTAGTTGTGTACAATATTCAGGTATAGTACTGACGTTAATATTTCAAGTTTATAGAGTTACGGATAAGCAATTACTATCAGCCCTAACGATCTATACCATTATATATATTTTATTTAAAATTAATAATTCAATACAAGAAAAATTATTAATTTGTAGTTTGAGGCAGAATAAAGGGGACGTATTTCATTTTACCAATCTACTGTACTGGTGCGTGCGATTTTGTTAACACATAAAAGTTAGTGGTAATCCATTCACTCACGCTGTTAAACCATTTGTGCATTGTAAACAAGACCCATTAGTTGGTCGGGAAAATGCAAGTTCCCGGGGAACGAATCGAGCGGTTACAATCCGTTTGGTGCTCGTTTTGTACGAGAAAGGGGTGGAGAGAGAGAGAGAGAGAGAGAGAGCGAGAGAGAGAGAGAGAAAGAGAGAGAGAGAGAGAGAGAGAGAGAGAGAGAGAGAGAGAGAGAGAGAGAGAGAGAGAGAGAGAGAGAGAGAGAGAGAGAGAGAGAGAGAGAGAGAGAGAGAGAGAGAGAGAGAGAGATGTCGGAGTGCAAGGACCGGCATCCCTGCACTTATAGCTAGTTTCGCCCGTACAAATGGATTGTCCTATGCGAACAAGGAGAGGCGATGGCTTTTTGCTTCTCTTGTTTGGCGATGAGCGAGATTCCAAACCGCACCGCTTCGCTGTGTATTCCAGTTTGGAGGATAGGCATCAGCGCCATTCTGTCCATCAAAATTGCAACTGAAAGTTATTGGATTGGATACCTATATATTTCTATTCAAACATTTGGATCTGATATTGTATTAAAAATGTTCCAAAATCTATTTGGGATTTTAATTTACTATTGACAGTTTTATCGATTTCTAATTGTATTGGGTATAACTTTCATACTTTTAATTCCATAACGAATAATTGAGATAAATCTCAAATTAAACTGAATTGCCACTGGAGATAAAAATCTAATCATATAATACTTATAACGGATAACGATGATGGTTAATAAAAATACTAGTAATTGAATTTAGGGTAAATAAAGTAAAATTAAGGTTTTTGTGAGAAAACAGATTTTCAGTAGGGAAAGATGATGAGGCACTGATTGTACACTGGTTACTTAAATAATTTTTTCTTTTATGATTGTGTATGAGATAAAATTAGCAATTCAGAAAAGGTGATTTTATCAACTGATAAGAATTTTTCCATCGGTCTTACAGTCTTACAAATTAAATTAAAATAATTAATATTTATGGCAGTTAGATTGCCCTTGTATTGAATCACCCCCGCAGAATCTTAACTAAGTTCAAGAGTGTCATTAGAAAAAGTTTTTAATTTTTTTTTAGTTATTGAACCATCTAAGTATTGAACAAAGAACGAAGAAAGTAACAATAGCCTGAATAACATGCACCAATATTCGTGTGCCTGTTTCTAATTCAACTGTTTAACCAAACCTTAAACATTTTAATGGATGCTCAGTAGTATTTTGTCATCAAATGATTCTGGAAATGAATCTTTCAAAACTAAAACCCTAGTGATATTTCCAGCTTAGAGTGACCGATTAAGGGTGATTTAATGTCGGTCGATTTAATTTAATTTCATTCTACTTTCCCTCATAAAATATTTAGTAAAAATTCTTTTATAAACTTTATGTTATCAAATCAAAGGCGTCTCATTCGTTTTTATTTTTTAAAAGCTTTCGACGTCTCCGGGTGTGGAGCGGATTAACGAGCTTCGTGTACTTGTTGGCGATAGGTCGATCAGGAAGACGAGGAATTCTCTCCCTCTTTCTGGGGGAGAGTTTAGAAGGTTCGTTGCTAAGGTGCTTTAGCAGCTGCCTTAACGGCGCGATGAGGGGTAGATTGAATGTATTTATGTGGAGCTATTTAAAGGGGAACCCTGGCAGGACTTTAAGGTTTTCCAAGTTCACGTTCACGCAAATAGAGTGTCGGAAACGGATTTTTCTTGTTGAAATGTTAAGTCTGCTTATTATACATTGAAAGAGGAATGTTACAGCTAAGTGAATAAAATGGATTTTCTTCTATAAAATATTTGAATCCATAAGAATATGATTTCACACGTTTTATGGTTATATAAATAATTCATACGTTAATATTTTGTTATTTTCAGACGAAAAATTGTGCATTAGTCTCGATATATATTAACGATATGAAAATAGATGAGATAATTCGGGAGCTCTTGATAAAGGGAGGATCGTCAATGAAATATTTCTTGCTGTTGTAATATAAGATACAGTTTTACCCCTAAGCACATCATAAAATTGTGAATGATATACGCAATAAATGTGGGTCATCCTAGTCATAGCATAAATAATACGATGTCCATGTACACTTTACTGGCGATTTACGTCTCCTAAGAACTAAAATTTATCGTATTCAATTCTAACATTTGACTTTGTATTTTATTTTGTGATCGGATTATAAAACTAAATTCAAAATTCTATACTGACGTTACATTGCAATAATTTTGTATACTAACAGGGAGAGCGTCTCAGCTCCGGATCATATAGATTTCAAGAAAGTTGAGCCAAGAAAATGAACCTCTGTTTTAGGACTTTGTAATTTTTTCATGATTATTCTGACACTTTTAACTATCGAGTAATTTAGGTACGTGAGAACCTATTTCCCCTAGATATTTCGAAAAACTGTTCTATCTTTGTGCCTAGAAACCCAACGGACAAAATCCTAAAGGAGGGTTTCATTTTTATGGCTCAAAAAAGTTAAACAAATCTATGATCCAGAGGTAAGACGCTCTCCTTATTAGTATCAAAGCAACAAATTTGGTGAAGTTTCGGTAAATGAGACACTTTTGTACTACCATTCATGGTAATGAAATTATTGGGTAAAAACAGTAATTTAAACTATTTATTTAATACCACTCTCACGATTTCAGTGTTGATTTTGCTTCTACATAATCTGAACAAGTTCAAGATTTATATTTTTGTAATTAAAACTCTATCATATTTTAATTAATTAAACACACGATGTGTGGCATCTGTTTCTCATCTGTTTAATGAAACTTTCGTATGTTGAACTCCTTCACTGACTGACGTAAAGGTATGCGAATACGCACATTGTTGACAAAGAGCTTACATTTACTTATATGCCCTTTGATACAGTAAGTTAAACAAAACGTTACGTGCAGCTGAGGCAGGACTAATTGCAGTGCCCACCATTACCGGCTTGAGTATACAATTTGTTAGTTTTCGTAATTGGATGGATTACACTGAGAAAAAACCAGTTGTTAGCCCGCCAGCAATGTTTCGCTCCCTTTATCCATGTCTCCAACCTGATGAACCGCTATTTCGACCTACTTTTCATACCTCTCGGCGAATTTCGGATTGTACATTTTTAAAGACAAAAGTAATGCTTCATATATTGCTTCCTCCTAGAGGAAGCTTTGTGATAGTAAAAAAAAAAGTTTGTGAGATAATGTCTTAGGAATGTTGTATAGAAAATTTGGAATCGAAATACACCATTTTTAGAAAATGTCCGTATGGATGTGTGTGTGTATGTATGTCCGTATACTCTGATATCTCATGATCTACTCAACCGATTTTAACGAGAGAGTGATCATTTTTTCAGATTTTGCTTCAACAATTGGGGTCAATATTTTATTTTTGTCAAAATCGATTTTTTTGTTTTTTATCGCCATTTTTAAATTTTCAAAATTTTTATTTTCAATTTTTTTTATATTTAGAACAAATATTATTTATATACGATAAATTCTCTGTATGCAGAATAAAATTTTCTACAATTTAAAAAAAAAAAAAAAGCCGTTAGCTATATTTCGTCATAAGTTATTCATGAAAACGTCATTTTTAGTAAATAGGTTATATTTCAAAATTAAAAAAGATATTAACATGAATATTTTTTGGTTATAAAGAATACTGAGTACTATAACTTACTAAATTTTTAGGTTTTTTTATTCATTATTTTTGGAGAAAAAAAATAATTTATAAAAAAAGTGTTTTTTTTTTTTTTGTCGTTCAATAACTAGAGTAAAATTGGCTTAATCAGTTTGAAATTTTTTTAGTGGTACATTTTGTATCACAATCGATTGAGTTCTTTGGGCAAAAGGATTGATCCAAATTTCGGAGATATTTGAGGTTAAAATTTTTTCACTTTTTTTTTAAATCGTAATTTCTCGAGAACGGCTTTATGTATTTGAATCGGGTGGGCGGCATTCGAAAGAGAATTTCAAGATCTATATTTTCTAAAAAAAATTATTTGTCTAGCTATTACGGTTCTTTTGTTATTAATAAAAACGTAAACATTGAAAAATGAAAAAAATGAGTTTGGTATGTCCAACTATTGCGGGAGTAAAAATTGACTTAAGCGCTTCAAAATTCCTCGTAGAGGTGGATTTTGGATAGTTTTCGGTCGAGTTATTCGGGCAAAATGATTGGTCCTTAAATTTCAAAGATATTTAAAAAAATTTCAAGTTAATATTTTCCATAAAATTTTCCCAATTTTTTTAAAATGTATTGAGGATGGCTCTATGTATGAAAGAGTAAAAATAAAGTAGAACCTTCTTATTTTTTTTATATAACTTGATAGGATTTAACTTAACAGAAATATGTTAAATGGGAAAAAGTTTTATGTCAATATTATCGACAACTTTTATATTTAAAATATTTGAGGAGTTATAAATAAAATGGGCGATTTTTGGCTATAACTTGATTGGATTTGATTTTACACGAAAATGTTAAATACAAAAGTTGTGGATAATATTAAAACAAAAAATTTTACTATTTAATATTCTCGTGTAAAATCAACTCCTGACGAGTTGTTAGACTTATAAAAACGATTTTAAGCCGTTTACATCGTACAAAATAAAGTATGAAATTTTAAATATTGGAAGTAAAAATTAATTAAAGGAATCAGTAAATCAAGTTTGAGGAAGCTACGTGCCAATGAATTGGCAGCGGTTTTTTTTTTTTAAATAAAAAATCAAAGGTTTCAGTTCTTGTTGAAAAGTTTGCCTTTAAATAAAGTAAAAATTCGTCTTTAAATTTGGTATTGACGGTATTGGGTTCTAGCAGTATTATTAAATAAATATGATTTACAGACTGGGAAATAAAAGGCATTTTCCTAAAAAAGGTACAACATGCGAGAAAATAAGAGCCTATTAAAGGTGAGCCATAAATCCTCTTGTAACGAAAAGGCGTACACGGGTATAACGACCATATAGTTCATACGGGATGAAGATAATAGCGTTTAAAAAATATTATCATTGCGCCGAATTTGAAGTAAAAAAACTTGGCTAAAAGCAGAAAGATAAGATTTCCTCCGCAGTTAACGACGCTTCGCCTTAGTGATGGATGCCCATCTTATGCCGCATTGGCCACTGCCCAAGATAAGTTCCTTTCGCTCATAATGTTTGCCTTTTCTACGGGAATTAGGTAGGAACTACCTCCATTCCGTACACGTGCATTAAGCCTTCCGTTTATTAAGAACGCGTTATTACGAGAATGAGTTATAAGTATTAGTATGAATTGAATGAGTGATGTAGAATACATGTATAAGTATATACTTTCCTAAAAGTGTTTCGAAGCATTGCAAATATTATTATATTTTGGTTATGGGGTTGTTTAGTCTCATATTACTGTAAACTATGAATATATTTAGACCATTTTTACTAATAGATGCTTGTTGTGTTGCATCGGAGATTACATCGAAAAAACTTTTCTCCTCCCAAGGGCGAAAATTTTTTCCCAGCCAGCGGGAGGAGAAAACCCGTTGCCGGAGGAGATAGGGGGTAAAGAGTTGGTCAGACCAGCGCACGTGTAAATTGCCACCTGAGCCGAAGACGAGGCCAACTCTTTACCTCCCTAGATGCGTAATATATTATTATTCAATTTTTCAAAATTTCAAAATATGTTAACATTTTTTTTTTGCTTTTTAATTTTCAATTTTTCAACACTTTTTGTATTCAAATACATAAATAAAAAATGTAAGTTTATTAAATATAATTTATTCTGTTTATTTTTAGTAATATGTATGTCGAACGACTCGAAAATCCCAAATCCCCATCCACTTTCCTGGCATAAAAAAGGCCTCTTCCTGCACTAATTAAGAAAAGCCGTTGTCAATTCATTGGCACGTGGCTTCCTCTAACTTAATTTGCTGAAATTTTTTTTCGCATGTGTATAAGTACGTGGTGTGCGTGCATGAGTTTGTGTGTGCGTATCCGGCCAATATCTCAGGAACCCTTCCATCGATTTTGGTCGGGCAAGGCTCATTCTCTTCGCCTCGATAGAGATTCTCAGTTTGGTGACGATTTGAGTTTTTATCAATTCTCTTTTGTTTCATAACCAAAAAAAGATTTTAAATTTTTATTTTTTTTTTTGTCATAGGCAATACAATTTAGCGTAATAAACTTTTTTTGAATGATCTTCAAATTACCTACATTTTTTATTTTAATTTTTAAATTATCTTTAGTCTGTCATTTGTTATTAAGGAAAATGTGCTTCATACTTCGATTGTGATTTCAGATTCATCTTTCACCATGTTTTTGTGTTTGAGAGTATTTATATCTACAGAGTGCACAAACATCATATATATAAACACCGCGAAAAAATATCTCGCATGGAAATATATAACCTATTAAGTCCTGAATGGACGTTTTTTCACTGTAGTTTTCAACGGTTGTATTATCTGTAAAAAAGGGTTGAAAAAATTCCCAAGCAAGCATATCTGATGTAAAATTAACTGAACTTTTAGAATCTTGTATTAGATTTTTGAAAAAATGCAAACGTGAAAAACTATATATGATTCTTTCCAAAAAACATGGATTTTTCAAATTTTTCTTTTTTTATCTCGTTTTTTCACATTTAAATCATTTCAGAATTTCTGTTTGGAGCAAAGAAATCGCGTCCTCGAAACTTGAACTTTTTTAAAAAAATTCCTGAACTTTTCGAAAACTTTTTCGTGTTTCAGCCGCTATTTTGGATATTTTCACCTTTATTTTCAAAATGTTAATATGCACATTTTAAAGTTCAAGTTTCGAGGACGCGATTTCATTGCTCCAAATAGGAATTCTGAAATGATTTAAATGTGAAAAAACTAGATAAAAAAAAGAAAATTTTGAAAAAATCATGGTTTTTTGGAAAGAATCATATATAGTTTTTCACGTTTGCATTTTTTCAAAGATCTAATACAAGATTCTGAAAGTTCAGTTAATTTTACATCAGATATGTTTGCTTGGGAATTTTTTACAACCCTTTTTTACAGATAATACAACCGTTGAAAACTACAGTGAAAAAACGTCCATGCAGGACTTAATGGATTAAATTTCCTTGCACTGAAATGAAAATATTAATAATTTTCCAAGAAAAATATTTAACAACGTCGAAACAACTGATGAATAAAACGCAAATAAAAAAAAAATGTTGTACCTACGTATTGTGAAATTCACATGAATAAACATGCATTAAACAAAAAATTCAGCAATTCCCGATTTATCGAACATCAACGTAGGATGACTGTTCCAGTACAAATTGTTCATTTTAAGCTCATTGTAAACTCGTGCGCTTTGAAATAATTCTCTTTTAAATTATTAATATAGTCGTCCAAATATTTGGTTAATTCTCGAATAAACATTAAGCAAAGAGGCTTTATGTTTTACGTTCGTAAAAACTCCAGGTTCGATTGGATCGACAGAGAAGTGATTACGTATATTGTAGAAGCGAACTAGTAAGCGCTTCAGTTGCACGCGAAACATTCAAAAAACATTTGAATAAATTGTTGTTAGTTACGCGTTAACAACCAAAGAGAGAAAAAGACCTTTGCTAACTCTCGAAGCGAGCATCAGTTGTATATTTACATTGTATAAATATATCTAATTAAAAGAAAAATAAAAGGGTTTAAAAATATAATAGTGTTTCAATTTGTCTTGCTCAAAACAATGACTAATAGTCACATTGCCAGGAATAAACATCATTAATTGATTGTGCCGTTTTCTTTATGTATACATAATAATACTCTAAACAATGCGATCCATATTGCCTTTTCTCTGGCTTCATTCACGTGCTTGTTCTCGTTCTTTCCAGGTGTGCATACGCACACAACGATTCGCATGGCATGCATATGTATAGATACCGAGTAGCGCTCGCACTCGAAAATTCTACAATAGCGCGAAAAAAGCGCCGGCCTAGTATAAATAAAAGCAAACGCATAAAAATGGGAGAAGGTGAGTAGTGAAACTGAAGAATGAAAGGGAGCAAGAGCGAGAGCGAGAGATGAGGAGGCCCTATCATGAACATTGTCATAAAAAAAAAGAGAGCTCTCTCTCTGGTGCGAGCTAACAAAAGAACCTGCTTTCCGAAACTGTTCGCGCGCGCGCACGCGGGAGGGGAGAAAAAAGCGTTCGCGCTAACCTAATATTTTTTCGCAGCCGTCCGCGTTTCTTGCCGCGGCCGGGCGAGCTAACTGCGACGGCAACAAACTACAACACAATACGGGACTCGCGCCCGAGCTGATTGACAATGGCGCCGATTCGATTATCAATCAGGCCTGCATACTGTGCCCTCCCCCTCTCTCCCTCACTGTTCAGCCGTGTCTTCTGTGCATGCACACGTACGTATATACATATGTGCACGCATTACGTGTGCCCGTGCAAGGGAGGGCCAGTCAGTCGCGATAGCTCCGGGGCGCGCATGCGAGCTTTCGGTCGCGACCCCGCGAATTCAGGTCGTGGCACTGACAATGCGACCTACATACGTTTGTGTCCCACCCCCTCTCGACCCGCGCGTCGCGCACCTCGCGAGTTTGCCCGGATATTTCAGCTGCCTGCTGCCGCCGCTGCCGTTGCACTGCTCTTCCGCATTTTCTCCCCCTCATCTCCCTGTCCCCCTTCTACCTCCCTCCCTCTCTGTCTTTATGCAACTCTTGCCGTTGCGCAAGGCATTTCGCACTCTCTCCCTCTCTCTCTCTCTCTCTCTCTCTCTCTCTCTCTCTCTCTCTTGTACTCTCTTTTCAAGTTTGCGCGCTTTGTTGAATTTCTTTTCTCTTTCTCTCTCTTTCTCCTCTCCCCTCTATCTCCTTTTTCTCTTGACTTACTTTTCCTATGTTCTTCTTTCATTGAGTTTTTTCCTCTCTCTCTCTCTCTCTCTCTCTCTCTCTCTCTCTCTCTCTCTCTGCGAGAAGGTATTTAGAGCACCACAGGGACGATTCTTTGCAAGAGACTTTTAATTGAATTCGCTTATGGTATGAAATCGATTATCAGAACGAAGGCTTAGCAGTTAATAGACGGGAAAAATTGAACGTTAACGAAAGCTTTACTTTTGAAGAAAATTTTCATGGTAAATGTTTCAAAAGTATATGTTGCACGTTGTTATTGGAGGACACTTAAAAGTATAAAAGAGTTATACCTTAAAGCTGATAATACTAGCTATTCAGAAATGAAATAAGATTACGTATAAATAAAAATACACTATGCAACAAGGGAGTAAAGTCGCAGATTATTCCTGAGCGTAGGTTTATTTCCGTAAGAGATCACTGGAGGGAATAATCGACTTTATTGCCATGTTGCCTAAAGAACTTTATTCCCGACTCAACTGTGGACACTTTGTTGACTTGGAAACGTGGCACTACGTGAGGCAACGTTTTTAAATATTCCGCAGTGCTGGCGGTGGCTAATTACTTTATTTCCCTCAAAACAGGGGCATAATAGTACATTTCGATACTACAATGCAATGGAGGTGACTTTTTCTCGAGGGTGAGTTTGTTACCCGAGCGAAGCGAGGGTTTAATTATTTTAATTAATATTGGTCGTAACGTATAAAATCAAGGGAACCGCGCGAACCCCCCGCTGTCTATGTAAAAACTTCGTTTTTACATAATACTCAAACTTTGTGCTGTAAATAGGTATTGATTTTAAAATTTTCTATTTTTCAATATATTTCAATAATTTCGTGCAAAAGTGAAGAAGAATTATGTAATTAGGCCAACATAATTTTTGAAGTTATTAATATCAAATATAAAATTTTCCGTAAAAAGAATTTTTCATATTTATAACCTGAATAATTAATTACATGCTTGATTAAAATAATATTTGACAGTTGGGTTACATGTGAAGGGTATACCCTTTGTTCCCGGTCTCACCGACTTACTAGCGCTGCAGTGGATGGAAGTTTAAATGTGCGACGCGGATAAGTCGTCGTGAGTGTGACTGCGTAGCTTGCCTCGTGGGTGGATGGTTGGATGGTTGGCTGATCGCCGACTCATCCTATATCTCGTTCTGGAGTCCGTGAATTTCTCCCTCTCCTTATGCCAATCTTATTAGTCCTCGTTCCGAAATCTGCCACCTTCCTAATCGACTATAGGTGGGAATCGATTGCGCGTGGATCTTCAGTTTTCTAATACGTTTGAAATGGTTGTATTTTATTTTTTCTCGTAATTAAAATTATATAAATAATGAAGATATAATGAAAAATAGCCGTTTGTCATTTAAGGTGCTTTATTAATATCTGACACGTAAATACAAGCTTACAAACGCTATACAGTAACCATTCAAACAGGTGCAAATAGTAGTGAACAAGTATATAAGATTTTCTAATTGTAAGATCATTAATAATATTTTGTCTATTCACACTCGAAAATGAAATTTTCGTAAGATATAGATTTTCGTAGGGCGATAGTTTTTAATAATAAGTTCAGCTGTAAAAGACAGAATTGCTGTTAAATATCCAATGCTTAAAATGATGACCAGTTGTGTTGGGAAATAATAACGGTTAGATTTTCTATTAGTATCCCAGCGGGCACCTTTAGTCTTTTTATTTATTTGTTCCCAGATTCCCGATTCAAATATTTTCGTTAATATTTCATTGAATTTCTCGACATACGGCGACGCTGCTTTAAAAGGTAGAGCCAGGTTATCCTCAAAGATCATAGCATCACTAACTTTAACTGCCTTATGATCTGGATGTTGTTTCACGTAATTATTGATAAAGAAAGTGCTATAGGCATGAGGTGAAACGCATATACGATCATGACTTGTTATTAAAGTTTTCAAGCACTCAACATGGTCCGTCATGTGTACCTTCGGTTTTAGTTTGACGAAAATTTCTTCAATATCTTGCTTTTTTTGTCGATACAATGAAACGTAAGCATGAGGTGGAAGGTGCACTGGTAAATTAGTTTTATGAATCTCCTCAAATGTGTTGAGCAACAATTCATCATTAATCATCGTTACGCCTAGCACCGACATGAAAACTTCACTAGAATATTTCAGAGATAAAATGATTAAAGTAAAAAAGATAATTCTCTGACGAATAGTACGAAATTTTTTCGGACTGGTGATTCCTAACAGTGTTTGAAAAATATGAATAACTTCCCAATTTTTAAGTGGAAATCTTAGAATTCTTGACACTAAAATAAAACAGCAGATAATTACTGGCAGCAAAGATAAATAAATTAGGAAAGCCATCGGTATTTGAACTTTAACGTGATTTAAAATGGGTACAAATGCTGATGACTTGCTCATATCAACTGATTTGCTGAAAGTCAAGTTGCGATAATATAAAAGCGATCCAACAAAGCAATTTACTGGCATCACGTCAATCTTATCATTTTCTAGGTTTTCAAATATTTCCTTAAATGTATTACTAATGGTAATCTGAGTCCTAAAATAAACAGTGTTGATAGAAAAATTTAGTTGCTCTGAGAACATTTCCATGACAGTAAGCAGGATTCCATTCATTTTTAACGAATTCCATCCTATAACTTCTACATCTACGGAAGGAGGGTAATTAAACACTGCAACTTTAATAGGGTAATTATTCATATTAGTTAATTTATTAGGAAAAAGTTCTGTTGCCGAATTGACGAAGCCTTTGATAAGAATTTCTGTAAAGGGGTTGTATGTATAAAGAGTAGTATTACGATGATTGGAGAAAGTAAGAATAGAGAAGTCTAAAAAATTTAATTTCGAAGCCTGTACTAAAATTTTCTCGTAGAAAAGAGTTTCTACTGGACTGCTGTCGCCGAATGTTATTACTAAACATTTTGGACGAATTCGATGTTGAGACAATTTTATTAAGTTGTATATCGTTTTATTAAATTTATCAACGATTAATTTATTTTGAAAAATTACGTGAACCGTGATCGATCGTGGATTAGGGAAAACTTGGAAATAGTGACTACTATAATATTTTTCATGAATCGGCAAGCTAATTGAATGTATAGGTATTTTATCCGCTATCCTTGACATAAACAGATTATTCTCTAAATAATTATCATCTTCGTCTGTGAATATAGACACTTGGTGAATTTTGGAATTGAATATTATTTTATTTACTACAGTATCTATATTATGTTCCAAAAAATCTGCACCAACTTTTCTAAATTCAATTGACGTTAAAATGCTCATCACTATTTGAATTTCACTTACTATTGTTTTTTTTAATAGCATCACTGAACAATAACTGGCGGATTAACAATGTTTGTATTGTACTGCAAGTAGAGAAATGAATATTCACAGTACTTGGGTCAACTTCAACAATATTTTTCAACTGACAGTAAATGATATTTAAATGTTGTGCTATGCAGAGGTATTGATTTTAAAATTTTCTCTTTTGCAATATTTTTCAATAATTGCCTGCAAGTGAAGAATAGTTATGTGACTAGGTCAAACTAATTTTTAAAGTTATTAATACCAAATATAAAATTTTCCATAAAAAAAATTTTGCGTAATAATAATATAAACTAGGGAGATAGCTCTCTGCTAGCTATATAAAATCTTCATTTTTACATACGAGAAACGATCGTTACTATTCAGGAGAACCGTATATCTTCGACATTGCAAAAACTATTACATCTAAAATTCTAATATATTATATTTTGACGAAGAGTGTAACGCATCCATGACAAATTATTTGTGTTCTATAATGGCCAAAAATTGACTATTTTGATAGTATTAAAACATTTGTAATTAAGCGTTTTTAATCATTCTTTCAGGTTTAACTTATTTACTATAAATTGTTTTATGCAAAAATGTTCAAATCAAATCCTTTAAAATCCACCATTTTAGGTACATTTCGGGGTTAAAAATCGTTTTTATGGGTTTAAGTCGTCGGGAATTGATTGTACAGAAAAATGTTCAATAGGATTAGTACATTATGATACTAGTGGCATAAGTTGCACTTTACGGCACGGCGTGTATAAGCCCCCGAGCGTAGTGAGTGCGCTAACGTCGTGCCATAAAGAACGACTTATGACACGTGTATCGTACAGTATATTACGATACTAGTGCCATAACTGGCCCATTATGGCATGACATGAAATTAGCGCCCGAGCACAGCGAGGATGATAATTCACGTCGTGCAGTGGGCCACTCAAGGCACTAGTGTCATACGATATTTTATAGCACTTTTACATAAATTCCGCTGTTACGTCGATCCGTGGCATAAGTAGTCCATTATAGGAGCGCGCGGTAGCGTCCGAGCGCAGCGAGGGTGATGGAAAAAATGTTCAATGTAAAAAAGACGAGTTTTAATTAGTTTTAGCAGAAGCATGTGTTAGATTTATACTGAAAATTAATTTTCGATAACATTAAGCTTAAAAATCGTTTAATCCATAAACTTGATTACATACGGACGTACATACATGTGCAAATCCGCAGACTACAGCAAACAACTGGGGTACAAAAACGGAAAAAATTTTTTTTGAGGGCACACTTACCACATAAGGTTTTTTCGGTTCTTTGGGGGTCCCCCAACATGAAAATACTCGTGAACACTCATTATCCGTTGCCAAGCTTTTTTTCGACGAAATCAATTTTTCTTATGGAAATTTAACATAGGAAAAATGGACGAAAAGTAGTTATTGATGATTAACCAATAGCAAACTATTGAAGAGGCCAAACCAAATTTCACAAAAAAATGGTTAAAGTTGAAGAATAGAGTTTTAATTTGAGATAAGAATTGTTAAAATCGATCGATTCTGTGCAAACCTATGTGAAGTTGAAAATGGCGAAAAATGACAAAAATTTGAAGAATTACCTGGGTTTGAAAAAAATCGCTCATTTTCGTCATTATTCGCCATTTTCAAATTCACGTAGCTTTGCACAGAATCGATCGATTTTAACGACTCTCATCTCAAATTAAAGCTCTATCCTTCAACTTTAATTGCTTTTTTGTAGAATTTGGTTTGGCCTCTTCAATAGTTTGCTATTGGTTAATCATCAATGACTACTTTTCGTCTATTTTTCCCATGTTAAATTTCCATAAGAAAAATTGATTTCGTCGACAAAAAAGCTTGGCAACGGATAATGAGTATTCACGAGTATTTTAATGTTGGGGAACCCCCAAAGAATCTTATGTGGTAGGTGTGTCCTCAAAAAAAATTTTTTCCTTTTTTGTCCCCCAAGTTGTTTCCTGTAGTCCGCAGATTTGCACACATACATACAACTCGGAAAACGCTTAAAGTGGACTCATTTTGGGTGGAAAACAATTTTTATATAATAAATTATTTGTTTTTGAGGTGTAATAATTTTTTCTCCGGTGAAAATATAAGGCTCTCCCAAGTAGCGGTCGTGCCTAAAAATAAAAATAGAAAACGAAACATTCAAAATTGGTTCTCGTAGTATACATTTTACAGGTTGAATTAGGAAAAATAATTCAATTCACATCTTAGGGGAATTCCGTAATACACTGGAAACTTCGTAAAATTAAATGTTTTTTCTCGACTATTCTCACTGTCTCTAGATGTTCCCCGCACTTTCTCTTTTCGCCTCTTGGGTTCTCTGCGCCTTTACTCTTCATAACCGTCAACCCTCGCTTTTTGCTACATTCTCTCTCTCTCTCTTTCTCTCTCTCTCTCTCTTCCCTTCTCTTCATCTCTTCCTCTTTCTCTGTCTTCGCGGTTGCTGCAGCTGGGAGCAAAAAATGTTTTACGTCATTGGCTACACGGCAAGCGCATTTTCATCTCTGCAAAAGTCTACGTACACCAATCCATAGTCGGAAGTCATCTCTTCCTCTTTCGCGCGTTTTTTCGTTGTGCTGCGCCGCTCTCTTTTTTGGAGGGAGGGGGGGATTCCTCGCGGTCTCGCCTGCTGCAGAAATATGTTTTTCAATTCCGTGGAGTAGAAAGGAGTGCGGCTTGGATAAGTCGCAAACAGGAAGGAATATGACCGCGGAGTTCGCGCGACGAGAGAAAAGTTTGAAACCGCACGTTTATCCAGTGGATGATACAGAGGAGTCGCGTTCGAGGTCGAGGCACTAGCCGTTTCCTCGCTGGGGGAATTTCTGGGATCTCAGTGTATATTTTACATTATTCTGTTCTTAACAGAATCAGTAAATATTTCATCGATTTCATGAGTCACTCAGTCTGAAATTGAACAGTGCGGTTGTATCCATATCACCGATCACGTTGGAAATAAAATAGATTGTTATTCTATCAAAATAATTGGACATGTATTTTTTTATATTGCAACAAAATATCATTAGTATCATTAGTATTATGCATTGTTGAAAATTTGTTATAATATCCTGATTTATTATTTTCTTCAAGGTTATCTTCATACTGCTGCTGTTCCACGAATTTTATATGCTTGTAGTGAACTTTATCTTTGAAAGAAGTTAAAAAATCACGAGAGAACGCAGTCTTTACCAAAAATCAACTTTTGAGAAATTTTTCTTTTTCGATGAAATTTTGGCACAAGAGGGTCCATTATTTTTGGTAGAAAATAAAAAAGGTTAAATACAATCACGTCTTTTATGCCTTATGATACTAGTCAATAACATTCAATGTAAATTGCGGTGTGTACATATTTTGGTATTCTATATACATATACGTATACCAGTGCACATGTAAACATATACTAAATAAATCCTAGTCATCGGAGCTTATTAAAATATGAAATGCATTAGTCATAAGCTGGAAAATATGAAAAAGTAATGTGTACGTTACCGTGGCGTGATTTACACGTCGCGGGAGATTGTAAACAGGATAATAAAACATCGCAGCGGGCCGCAGTACTCGCGAAAAAACATGTGTGAAACAATAATTTCGAGTTTGAAACTTAAAATTACTCTTTGAAATTTATACAGCGAACCGCATTTCAGCTTGCTATTATTATCGTAAAGTAATATCTCAATAAAAGCTCGCGTAGACTCATTAAAAACATCTTAACTTGACTATCATACATAAGCATCGATCCTACGCGGAGTTTTTAAAGTTTTTAATCGTCGCGTGGGACTCGTTTTCTCCCATTTCCTCTCTTCCTCTTTTTCTTTTGCTTCCTTACTCTCGCCCACTACTCGTATTGAACTTTTGCGAGAGAATAATCCAGACCGCAAAGAACAAAGGGAAGCAAAAGTTTTTTACTTTCACGCACACGCACACAGAATTGCTCGCGTATGTGCGTTTGAGCTTGCAAGACTGCGGGCAACCAAGAAAGCGAAACACGTAGTCGAAGAGAGAGAGAGAGAGAGAGAGAGAGAGAGAGAGAGAGAGAGAGAGAGAGGGGGAGAGCGAAAATCGTCGTTATAAAGCGCTCTCCTCGTTAACACTCCCCGGGCTTCCTATTTTTCTGACACTTTTCATTCATAAATGCCAATGTTGTACTTTATGTAAAAGCGAAATTCCGATCTCGCGTTACTCCAGCGAAGAATGAGAAATGAGGCAAAAGCCCCGGTGTGCCATTTTCCTTTTCTGCGGCTTCTATCTTACTTTCTGTCGACTTTCAAATCAGAAACGCGAAGAGAACTGCACACGGTTCCTCGTAGTTCTCTGCTCAAGATGTTCGAAATATATGTGCGCGAAGAAACGGAGCCTAGCGAATGGCGCAAGTGGTAAGAGACAGCTGGAGTGGGACAGCGTCAGTTAGATGAATGAGTGAATGCGGAAAACGACGCAACGAAGGAAGAAGGAATGTTATGTCTACGCTGTATATGTGCGACAGTGGCAGTGAGCAACGGCTGCGAAGGTAAGGTAGACTGCTCCTAGAGCATATATAATATATGCACTCGCGCAAATTAAGCGCGTTTATTGAGCCGCGTCGACAACTTCTCGCAAGGTGGCCCTATGGCTATTTGAATTCATCGTTTAACGAAATGCTTTTATTATGTCTTGATTATTAATTATAATTATTATTTGTATGAAGTATTTTACACAACAATCGTTGTATATTTTTTGAATAAATACTAATATACAAAGTTATGTTAATTATTACTTATACTCCAGTTTTGAACCACAAATGAAATAGTACTTTTCCTCACTAGGATGTAAAGTTGAACTTTACGCATAGTAAGCTTCGCTTTACGCACACTATGTGTGAAATTCAACTTTACGCACCGAAAACGATGCGTATCGACGTACTTTGCACATACTATGAAAAAAAATTATTTTTTTATTAGTGGCTCTAAAGATGGACTTTTTTCATCATTCCAAAGCTTTTTGTTGAAGGAGGAGAAACTATCGTCAAAGCAGACGATGATGAGTGTAAAAATGCTTGAGAAATTGAATAAAATCATTTTATTAACAGTAATTATTTGTTGTAAGTAATAATTATGATTAAATATAGAGCCTTTATATAAAAGTCCTATTCGAGAACTATCATTTTATTGATCATGTAAGCAATCGAATATCGAATTTTCGATAAAAAGACGAACGTAGACGTGTGTGTGTAGCGCCCCAATTAACACTAGTTTATTTTACTTATAATGGTTTTTGCGTAGCCTATTGGCCTATCGCGTATCTTTCCACACCTTTATTTTTCCTTTTCCTATTATTACACATAACCTATAGATTTTTCCTGTAGACTTCTCTCTCCTCCCATAAACTTTTTTTCCTACCTATCATCCCCTGCATTCATCCATGGTTATGTATGGCGGGGAAAACCCTGAGACAAATTACGTGGGATAAATCCTAATTAGGAAGACCCGCCCCGGAACAGTCAGTGTCTTGGAATAATTCCGTTTGGGAACTGTATTTATCCACACCTCCCACTCAATTTGTCATAAGACAATTCGCAGAAAAAAACGCGGTCACCCATCCAAGTACTGACTGAACCCAATGCTGCTTAAGCTCAGTGATCGGCCGACGTGGCGACTGCGCTACCTGCCAATCTGTCGCTTATTGGATTATACATATTTTTATGTTTTAAACTTTATGTACATTTTTGTTAGTAATAAAGAATAACAAACTGTAGCGGACTATCTTCGCTAACGATAGTTTGTGATCATAAATACCGTGACTATATTACTAAGGGTTGAGTGGGAGAGCAATGAGCGAGACGACGCCTTAACAAGGCGAATACACGAAGCATTTGACGCGTAGATTTCAGCTGCATTTTTCACGCCGTATAGTCTTGCATCTTGGTCGAGCCAGCCAAACTGCGCGTCGCGGCGGCGGCGCTCGACAGCGTCCAACGATTCAGGCCAATTAAATTCTGCTCTGTACCTTCTTAAATATAAAGTTTAACGAAAAAAGTTATAAACAACAGTTGTTTGCTATTAAATTATCTACGAAAAAGTCAGTGATAGCGAATCTCCAAGTCCAATAGTTTACTTGCAAATTGAGAAAAACCATAAAGAGTTTCGTGTTATCGATGATACTTTCCCTTCATTTGCTCTGTACTTTCCCCTACAGCACTCAATATTGGAGCAATATTGCCTCAATATTGCTTCGACATATTCTCCATATTCGCTAATGTTTCCTCAACGTAAGTATACATGGATGCAACCATAGAGCAATATTGCTGCAAACCATGATTTCCGTTTTTCCATTGCTTTTTTAAAATGATGGGTCAAGCTCTCTGCTACATCAATATTGCAGCAATATTTAGCCAATATTTATCTACACGAAAGGAATATTAATTTTATAATTCTATTTTTATGTTGATTTTTCAGATGATTTTGCAATATTGTAAGAATATTTGTATAATATATATCAACACTAGATGAATGTTCCCGCATAGCATTGATTGTTGAAGCAATATTGCCTCAATGTTGCTTTGACATAAACACCATATTCGCGAGACTTAATAACATCAGAGACACATTAAATTTGAAGTGCTTATGTTTTAAAATCAATCTTTAAAACGAACTTAATTTACGTCACGTATATATATGGCGTAAAATTGAGTCCACATTATAAAGAGGATATCAAAAACAAGACAAGCCTTGTAATTCAGACTCTTCGAAAGAGTCATCTGAACAAAAAAAAAAAAAGAAAAAAGAAAGAAGGGATGGTGGGGGGGGGCCCTCCGTCGCCCCCTACCAGTGAGGTACAGCCTGCCCGGATCCAGGGTTGCCAGATTTGGCGATTTGTCGCCAAATTGGCGATTTCCAGATACCAATGGCGACTGATTTTTATGGTTTGGCGTTGGCGATTTTTAGGCGATTTTAAACAAGCTCTTGCTCTTTTTGGCGATTTTAAGGAAAACTCTTGCTCTCTTCAATCCACGCTCAAGCGCAACGGCGCGCGCACTCTCCCGTTTATAAGGTATACCTATATATATAGCAGAGCGCGCGCCAAACCTCCGCGCCGTTGCGCCAATGTTTTATGACGCGCGCACTTTGTCAACACGGGAGCACGCGCCGCGCTATCGCTTCCCAAAATCCTAACTCCTGTAGTCCCGCCCTTCCTACTGTTTATACCTATATTTTGAAAGTCGGAGGACGTCTGGATGTATGTATGCGTTTCACGCCGCTGGCACATCGGCCAATCCCAGCATCTCTTTACGGTAATACAGCGCCACCCCGAGTTTATAATTGGAAACATGTCTCTGTCTATCTTTAACACATGGTATTGAACAAAGACAGGAAGATACGTGTTCTTACTTCTTACTTTCCCAGTGCAGAGCTTTTTACTCGAGTGTGGACTGATTATAGATTTTAAAAAGTGCAATGGCGTCAAAAAATTCGAAAACCACAAAAGGAAAAACTAAAGAAAGTGAGGAGAAGCCAAATCATTTAATTATTTTAATAAGTAACAAACAATATTTTTAAAAAATTAAAAATTGCCACTTGCTAATGTTTCCTTTAAAAAATTTAATATTTTTTTATTATTTGGTTTGAGACAAATCTTTTAATTTTATATAGAAACTCAATTTTCTTATGTTATTAGAATATGTAACCTAACAGTCCTAACACCTGCTTTCTCCAAGTATAGATTTAAAGGTTATGATTTTTTGTTAAAAAAACATTTTTTTGTTTACGTAGAACTAAATAACAACGGTATTTACAAGTCTATATTGTGGAGATATTTTTGGCGATTTTTAATTTAAAGTTGGAGGCTTTTGGCGATTTCTCTCTGAATAGATGGCGATACAAGTTGGAGACGGTCTGGCAACCCTGCCCGGATCACCGTCCAGGAGCCCTTACGTAGAAATGAATCCACGTAGAAGGAGCCTGGGCGATTCCAGTTACCTCTCCTTAAAGAAGGAAATCAAAAAGAGGAAGTTGTGCGTTACCTTGTGAGGGCATTTCCACACTATCAGAAGTTATAGAGCAAAAACGGTTGTATGGCTGGACTACTATGTGGAGTGTAGAATGGGGAAAAAACCTCGCTAGAAGTAAAAACCCATTTATCTTAAGGGTAAAAACCCATTTATCTTAAGAGTAAAAACCCATTTATCTTAAGTCATCTGAACAGTTGAATTACATGGCTTATATACTCTCGGCTATCCAGTATATCCACAGAAAGTACTACCGACGCGCCGCATACCGGATAAATAGCCGAAGCTTGCTTACCGAGAGCCGTCCATCACAAGTTCCCCTTTATCACCGCTATGCGGCGCGTCGGTAGTGCTTTCTGTGAATACACGGCCAAGAGTATATAAGCCATGTAATTCAACCGTTTAGATGACTCTTTCGGAGAGTCTGAATTACAAGGCTTGTCTTGTTTTTGATATCCCCTTTGCAATGTGGACTCAATTTTACGCCATATATGCGTGAATTAAATTAAGCTCGTTTTAAACATTGATTTTAAAACATAAGCACTTCAAATTTAATGTGCCTCTAGTGTTATTAAGTCTCGGGAATATGGCGAATATGTCAAAGCAACATTGAGGCAATATTGCTCCAACAATCAGTGCTATACGGGAATATTCGTCTAGTGTTGATATATATTATATAAATATTCTTGCAATATTGCAAAATCATGAGAAAAATTAGGATAAAAATAGAATTATAAAATTAATATTCCTTTCGTGTTGACAAACATTGGCTAAATATTGCTGCAATATTGCTGTGACAGAGAGTGTGACCCATTACTTTAAAAAAGCAATGGAAAAACGGAAATAATGGTTTGCAGCAATATTGCTCCATGGTTGCATCCATGTATACTTAAGTTGAGGGAACATTAGCGAATATGGAGAATATGTTGAAGCAATATTGAGGCAATATTGCTCCAATATTGAGTGCTATAGGGGTTCTTAAATATAAAATTTAACGAGAAAGCACTGACTTTTTTGTAGATAATTTAATAACAAACAACCTTTGTCCATAACTTTTTTCGCTAAACTTTATATTTAAGAAAGTACAGAGTAAATAAAGGGAAAGTATCATCGACAATACGAAACCCTTTATGGTTTTTCTCAATTTACTAATAAACTATTGCACTTGGAGATTCGCTATCACTGACTTTTTCGTAGATAATTTAATAACAAACAACTGTTGTTTATAACTTTTTTCGTTAAACTTTATATTTAAGAAGGTACAGAGCAGAATTTAATTGGCCTGAGTCGTTGGACGCCGTCGAGCGCCGCCGCCGCGACGCACAGTTTGGCTGGCTCGATCAAGATGCAAGGCTATATACGGCGTGCAAAATGCAGCTGAAATCCACGTGTCAAATGCTTCGTGTATAGACCTGTGCGCACGCAGCTCGGCAATGCAAACAGCACACGGCTCGCGCGCTGGCTTTGCTCGATCCCTGGACCTCCCCACTTTTCTCCGTGTAGAATGCATGGAAGCAGGAAAGGTGTCGCATACATATATGCGCATATGGGTGAAGCAGATCGGCCAGACAATGTAGAACCAGAAGCGAGAAAAACAAGCTTCTGGAAATTGGAAAAGAGGTGCGGAAAGCGTTTCCCCGTCGCGTCGGCTACTGATGTATATATATGCACGCGAGTCGCGCAGCTGACGCCCCGCGCATCGCTGAATATTCAAGAACTCGTTTGCTCTCTCGCGCTCGCGCGCGTTCGTCAACCTCTCACGAGCTCCCACAGGACAACGCCCGGGGACGTTCTTCTCTTTCCGAGGTACACATTTGCTCAGTGCACTAAATCCTCGTTCTCTATTCGCCTCCTCGTATAGCTTAACGTAATTCGTCGGATTGCAGAGGGAAGGATAGGCGGAGGGTACAGGATTGCCTGACAACTCATTTTTGCGTCGCCCCACCTCTGCGACTCCACACTCACTCGGTTGGATATAAACAACGAGCTCTAGTCGAGTTTTATCGACTGTAATGTTGATTTCGCATTCGTTTTTTTCCACTAGATGAGGGTTAAACTCTTGTGACTAGTTTGACGACGAAAAAAATTCTCGCTGATTGATTTTCGATTTGTCAAGTTGCTTACGCCTATATCTATACGTTCAAATCCCTGAGTGAAGGTACCGAGGAAAACCGAACTCAGCGTTTTTACAAGCGGTGTACACTAGAAGTTTTCTGCTTGTTCCCATTTAAAAACAAACATACTCTAAATGTTTCTTCAGTTATTGTGAAAATGAATGTGTCGGAGAAAGTGAGAGAGGAAGTGAGTGTACACAATAAGATAAGTTTTTGACGTAGCGCTTTAGGCTGTATCGCGCCTAATGTATTGTAATCGAAATCAAAAGAGGCCGACGGTGCTTACGAAGACAATTACGATGGGAAGTGCGGCAAAAAAATAATGCTTATAAATTTGCGGCGAAAATTATAACTTTCAAAGAATTATGGCCAAAAAGATTACATCTTTAATAGATGCGGCGAAAAAAATTACAACGTCAATAAATGCGGTGAAAACTATTACAGCTATAAAAGTGCGGCGAAAAAAGTTACATCCTCAAAATATGCGACACACACACAATCTAATACACAGGTGTTAGCATTATAGGCAATTATTGTATTAATTAATTAATACACTTTAATTTATACATTTTTTCGCCACACATTTTGAAGAGTAATTTTTTTCGCCGCACATTTTAAGGAGTAATTTTATCGCCGAAAATTTTGGGGAATAATTTTTTTCGCCACACATTTTGAGCAAGTCATTTTTTTCGCCGCACTTTTATAGCTGTAATAGTTTTCGCCACACATTTTAATGCGTAATTTTCTTCGCGATATACTACTTCGCGAATACTACTACAGAAATTGTCTTCGTAGGCACCGTCGAGACTATCTCGTAGATGTGAGCCTCTAGTGGTATTGTTATGAAATTTTGTTACTGACAAAGCTGTTAGGAAAAAGTTTCATTGAGAGAAAAATACGCATAGATATTACTACTATATCGTAAAGTTGTCACAATATAGTTATATTTTCTACGTTTTTCAGTAAAGTATCTCATCAAGTCAGTCGCACTCGTATTTAAATACGAATAATTGGATAATTTTCTTGAAACAAAAATATTAGATTGAATCCAATGAATATTTGATCAATTCAATTAATTCAATGAACTCTGGAAATAAGAGGTTAATTGAGTTCATCGAATTTTTTTCTCAGTGTAGTTTTTTGATCTACAATTATGATAAATGTAACAATTATAGTACTTGTTACACGGAGAGAAAAATTTCAGTAAAAATTACAGAAAGTTCCGCAATTTTTACTGAACTTTTCGGTACTGTGGTAACAGACTGCCAAAATGAGCGGATTTACTTGACTTTCTATACTTTTTATAGAATTTTTACTGAAAATTCTATAAAAAGTATAGAAGTAAATCCGCTCATTTTGGCAGTCTGTTACTACAGTACCGAAAAGTTCAGTAAAAATTGCGGTACTTTTTGTAATTTTTACTGAAATTTTTCTCTCCGTGTAGTATAAAAAGTGGTTTTAACGATTTTCCACTATACGCCTTATATCAATAACTATTTTTTCGGCGCAGTGCACGCCAGTCAAAGAGACACGCAACTTCTTTGTTCTTCTGCATTTTTCTACGTCTGTCAAACAGTTAACTTTTCCTCGTTGTTTGTTCATTTGAAAATATAGTTAATCTTATCCTAATTGAAGTGCTTACATGACTATTTCCCCATGATGTAACGTTCAACTTCGTGAGAATTACAATAAAAGTTATTTTAATAGCCGGTTAAATCTCAGAATACGTGAGTTGACCTATCGGACTCGATACTTAACTTTGACAAAACAGTGGAAAAATCTAGTCTTTAAGGAGATGCTCAGGGTCACATGGTATACTGGATGTGCTATCAAGAGGGACGAGATCAGGTATCGATTCTCTTATTCTAAGCATCCCAATTGATGAACGGTAGATGTTTTATTATTAATAATTACTTAAAATAACACATTGAACGTGAATTTGAGAGAAATGAAGTTCTAAAGTAATTAGTACTTCAAAACTGCGTAGGAAAACATAAACATGTTCGTGGCCAAATGTTTCATGATCCATCAAAGAGTAGCATTACCGTTGAAGCTTTGTAAGAAGAGGTAAGAGGTATAACTTCAATATTAGGACGATTAGCAGAAAGTCAAGTGTTTAACTTATAAGTCAAGCTCGTGTCTGTTACTTTTTATTCCAAAAATTACGATTCCTCATACGTAACAGTGGAGTCTAAAAATTGAGTTCATATTATATTCATTGAAGCGTCAGCAAGTTAAGTTCAAATACCTGTCGCAGCTCGTTTCGAAATGTGAAATATTCAGAAAAATTGTTGAACGAATGTCTATGGTAATCGTAGTCATCGTGTTAGCGTAGCGCTTTACCCCATCGTCGACGCCTACCCGTAACAAGAAATGTTACAATCACACGCTCGTAATACTATGCGCAAGCACCCAGTGTATCTTGGGCTACGAAGCCTTAACGAGATTTCAACCACGCTTCATCGTGAGACCCGGAAATCGTTAAAATTCACCCTTGCGTCATCGACGCCTGTTTCCTCCGATGATATTATTGACAGTTTCTCGCGCGCCTCTTTCCCTTTCGAAGGCTGACGAGCGCGCCAGCTGAAAATGACTTTTTATTTCATTATACGCCCCTCACCCTCAACAAAATAGCTCCGCGCCAGACGCGCTGTATAAGTATATGATTATTAAGGAGGGAAGGCGAGGAGGAGAACGAAAGGCCGGAATCATATTCGCGACGCGCGCAACGCTCGTACGTAGGTATGTGTGTGTGTGTGTGTGTGTGTGTGTGTGTATAATATACACACATACACACACATATGCATGACGTATTGGGTTTGAAAGGTGTACCGCAGGGTTGCTGGAATTGAAAGCGTTTTTAAAAGGAAGGAAAAGCGAGGTAGGGAGAGAAAGGGGGAGAGGAGGAGGACGTTTTCTCATTGTGCCTGCAGACACCCGCGCAGACTGCGAGGCAGATATGCTCTTTTAGGCGTGAAAATTTATGAACGCCGCGAGCGTAAAGGGGCATCGACGTACGACGGCAGTCTCAATTACACGGGCACCTGTATACCTATGCCAGCGCGTCTCTTCTTTGATTTATTTGCAGCTGCGCTCGGGGTTTAATACGCAATTAACACCTGTGACCGTTGAACTCTCGCTTTAATATCGGGAATACGTCTGAATGCGTTGGAAATTTTCGTTTTAGTTTTGCTGGAAATAGTCACGGGTCAAAGTAAATATATATATCATATTTTATTCACAAATTGTGGATCAAAACGTAAAATATGTACTATATTTATAAATATAACGTGAATGAGATGAAATATTATTATTTAACTGTGGGAGAATTTTTTGATAAGGCGATGAAATTTATACTAGACTATATTAAAATAAATGTTTGGCAAATAAGTTTAATTTTCAAAAATGAATATTTTGGGAACATTTATTAAAATATAACGAGATAGTAGGTATTCATAAAAATGATTAAAATAGAAATTCGAGTTTTTCGAAATCTACGTACAAAATTTTTCGCAATTCTAAAAGTAGTATAGCTCGATACAAATGTGCAAAGCGAGTGGTTTACTTTCGCTTCGTTCGGGCGACAAATTACTCGTGCGAGGATCACTCGCTTCGTTTGCACGTATCGAGCTTTCGTTTTTCAACGGAGTAAGCAAAACTAGCTTTTTCGTTCGCGAAGATTGTGAAGTTTGCCGCCCGAGTGAAGCGAGAGCGACTACCACACGAGATAAGCAAGAATAAGCGTAGCGTACGCGAAGTTGATTGATGTGCGCATGTGTATTTTTCGCGTACGCTCTCGAATGGCGTGTGTTAAACAAGAACTTGTACGCTAAAGAAGATATATATAAGCGAAGCACACTTGTATCGAAATGTACTATTTAACGGAGTGCTCCAAACTCGACTTCTGCTTGATTTACGTGCGTGAAGCTCGTTTCCCTATACACTCTATTGAGAACGTTCGAGAAACACAACGCCTGCGGAGATCATTAGACTCAACCGCTACTTGGGAGAGCCTTTTAATTTCACCAGAGCGAAAATTGTCGGAATGCAAATACTGAAAATTTAATGTGTAAAAACCATTTTCCACTCATAGTGAGTGCGTTTTGTGCGTTTTCTGAGATGTATGTATGTCTGTACATCTGTTTGTAATCAAGTTATCTGATTACCTCAATGAACTTCCGATCGATTCCATCAGAATTGCGAGCAAATGATCCTTTAATTGTACCTACCCGATGGTCATCTATTGAGAAAGATCGATGAAAAAGTTTAGGAATACGAGCACAAAGAAAAATTTCAAAAAATCGATTTTTAAGCATAATGTCTAGATAAATTAATTTTAAGTTAATATCTACACATCTATCTGCTAAAATTAATTAAAAGACATCTTTTTTCTGTTGGGCATTTTTTGCTACGAGCAATATTTGCCAATACAACTGCGAAAAACAGTTAAAAAGGTCAAAAATGAACGATTTTCGGCTATAACTTTAGGAAATAGTTTTATAACGTAAATTGTAGTTTAACTTCCGTAGTTAAGGAGTTGATCTACTGAAGCACAATTCAGTTTTGTGATTAGCAGCATGAATCAAGATTAAATTCAACTTTCTTGATTTAAATTTTGAATTGTTCATTATTTTTGCGATTCAAGTGAATCGAGAACTTAAACCTTGATTAAAAAATAACCATTCGTTCGAATTAAGAACTTGAATCACAATTCAAAAAGAACGATTCAATTGAATCGCAATATGAATCGTGATTCAATCTTAACAATTTATAAAGTAATTATGATTGAACAATGCCTTTATTCTTTATTTCCAACCTTTAATATCGATGAAAGCCATCCATAATTGAATACTTACTTTAGAAAACAGTGCGAGAGTAAAAAAGATATAACGTCGATCAGTCGATATTACGAAATCCCTCCTGTAACTACCCTTGGTCGAGAAAAGGCTTTTTCCCGGCTCTGCTTTTCTGTTTCTGCCTCTGTCTGCCTCTCCCATTCTCTTCTTTTTATTTCGAGCGACGCGCGCGGCTTAGGCATTCTTACGAGCGTCGCTCACGCGCGGCCAGCGAAATGGCAGCGAGATGCGAAACGGCCCCCCCGAGGATATACACAGAGGCACTATGTGAGGCCGGCGTTGGCTTGAATTACCGTTCGGCCGGTAGCGATGGTAGGTGGTGGCGGCATCGGCTTCGGGAGTTGATAAATTAATTAAACTCGAGCGAGCCGCTACACTGAGCGCGGCTCGCGTTTCGACTTTACGATTTCGACGGCCACATGTACGTATCCGTGTGCACAGCGCGCACCTGTCTCTCTCTCTCTCTTTCTCTGCGTAGGACTGCAAACTATTCTGTCGAGCTCTCCTCTCCCGCCTTTCGCCATCCAAACGCAACGGATTGATGTCGTTATTACTGCGCCAAGGATGGGTGCGCTCGTGCGGCGATTTGAGATTAGTTTTGCCGCGAGAGAGCAAAAGGCGTAGCTTACGCGAGCATTTCCATTTCGTGAATGCAAGTGAGGCTGAATTACATTTTCTGCATCGTTAGGATGGAAACGAAGGGTGTTTCGTTGTGGCGAACCATGAAAAGTCCGGTAATTTTTGTTGGCTTTTCGGAGCTTTTACATACTGCCATACATTATTTTTTTTTTTGTGAGGGGGGGGGGGGTTACATTTGAAATAATAATAAAGTTATGTATATTATGTATAATTACAATATCGTTCAGTATTTAATTTTATCTTCTATAAAGATATATAAATAGAGTAGTTTCTTCGATAAAATTAAGCATACTTCAAGGCAATAACAAATTATGATCTCTTTTATTAAAGTAGTTAATTTATATCACTACTTTTTTATGATAAAAAATTAAATTTAATTAAAATTTTAGTGCTCAATTATATGACTCTAAAGCTCCAAAGTTAATTTGTACTCGTGTAAAGTTATTTGAATTGAAAATCTTGATTATTTTCACTGATATTTTTAGAATGATTAGTTTGTTCCTAAAACTCAGAAATTTTGTTAAAACCCAACATTTATAAACATGTCAGTGTGATAATATAAATTATAAATTGTTGGAGCATGGAAATCGTTTATGCGATGTTTGTGAAAGCTATTACATAAGATACTTTAAAATAGAAGTTGTAAAATATCTATTAAAAAGTTGAATTATGAATAAAACCATATAAAAAGTTTTATATCATGTTTGCAAGTATAATTTCTGCACAATTAAGTTAATGTCACCTTTCGTAAACTTTGCTAAGATAATAAATTTTTGGATAAAATTTTATGGTTCGCATATTTTGTGATTATAATGTACTTACCCTTTAAGCTTATTACACATAACTTATGAGAATGGTTTATTGCATAACATATAAAATTGTTCCTTTCAAAACTCTTTTTACTATTTTTAGTCAGGCAAAAGTAGTAATTATGACAAGAGTAATATAGAAATACATATAATTTCATATTAAATAGTTCAGGCCGATCTTTCGAGGCAAAAAAATTGAAAAGATCTTAGGTCTTTATAGCAACGTTTCGTTGGCTTAGTACACCAACCTCATCAGGCCTTTATTCAAACACAGAAATAAATTGGAGTATAAAACTTTTTTTAAAGACAATTAAAGAACAAAGTATAAATACAAAAACCAAATTACCGAAATTATAAACGTATATATCATACGTCGATCAGATGTTATTCTCGATTGAAAACAATAACACGTACAACATATAACTTCAATTAACCCATTTCTTCCCAAGCGGCCATTTTATAGTCGATTGGTTTTTTGTCTCTAAAAACCCTAAAACTAACAAAATAATATTAGAGAAAAACATATTCTGAAGTAAAAAGACCTGCTCTTTTCGAATCTGAGGTTAGATTTGAAAAATTTTTCACCAAAAATTAAATATGGCCGCCTGAAGACGAAAAACCAATCGACTATAAAATGGCCGCTTGGGATTGGAAATCTAAACTTTTTTCTACAACTAATAATTTTTTATTTTAATATATTTTTCATGTGTGAATATAAAAAAATAATTTCCTGCAAATTTTTAATCGATTTAATCTAAACCAATCGAAGCTACTCTTTAAAAAGTTATCAAAAATAAATTATTTTGTATTTACAAGTGCTTATTAAATATTAAAGTATTCCAAAGTACTTTTGTACGCAGATATGTAAAACTTTTCACAATGATTCACTCTATTAATGACGTTTTATTATTATAATCTGACTTAGATGCGTTTAAAAATTTAAAATTCGATTAAAATTTTTAGTTATTGAATATTATATGTTCAATTTTACTATTGCCCCACATATTTTATTCTATTTTTATTTTCTATTCTTAATTTGTATTCAAAAGATTGCTGTCCGTATAACTTTTACAAATAAAGAAATAAAGACAAAAGGTTTAATTCGTTTGGATTTTATATGAATCTTTTAAATATCGATTTCTTCATATCTGTATAAACAAATCAAATCTTAAAATCTATTTTATATCTTTCTATGAAGATATTTTAGTCAATATTTTTTTTTGTGGTCTTTTAAAGTCTAATTTTAATAATGTTTCCGGATATTAAAATAAAAAACTTAGTTTTTAACTTGTTCAGGATAAAGTTTTTGAGATTATGATTTTGTGCAATTATTGGAAATGAGAAAATGTCTTATTATTTTATTATATTTTTAATTAGTGTATGCATTAAAAGAATATTTTGAAGTTAAAATTTTTAAATAATAATATTCCAAAATTCGCATTTTAAAATCATGGCAGTAAATGTGAATAACGCTTGAGGTTATGTAACATTAGACGATTATGGAGTTTTGCAAAGTAGATGAAATCTTGACTTTTCTACTTATTTCAGTAGGCTTTCCGTATGTTTTTCTTAACTATGATCGCACTTCCTTGTATGATTTTTCTTAATTTTAAAATTTAATCAAATTTTGAAAGTAACAATGGTTTTATATAGCTACCTACGTTTACTAACTTGTTACACTTTTTTAAATTATTGTTTTTTTGTAATTGAATAACAATTACGTTTAATTTTAAATTAAAAACTTGAATTGGTGCAAGAAAAAAGTTATCAGATCAATAAACCTGAAGTAAGAAAATATCTATCTACGTGCAGAAAAATCATGTACACTACGGAATTTCCATTTTCAGTCGCAAGTTTCATTGCCGGAAACGAAGAAGTCAAGTGTCAGACGAGTGAACATGAGATGAAGCGAAAGAAGTCGAGCTACCGTATATTGCCACAACGCGAACCACCCGCTCGAAAAAAGGAGAAATAATGTGGAATTCTTCTCGTTAAAAGTGTCAAGGGCCAAATACAGAAGAAGTAGGTAAAGTGCAACAGGGAAATGCACTGTTGAGGGTAGCCCGAGCTGTTCGCTCTCGGTTTAGGGACGATTACGAGGCCATATGCGCGGAAGAAAAAAATGCCGAAAACAAGTTTATATTTACATTAAATATTAGGTGTCAAGATGTTGATGTTAAAGAATTAAATACCTATTTTTATATTTGCATACATCAATAAGGTCTTTAAATACTATTCAAATGTAGGTTAGCGTACTGTACACAATATAGACGTGACAAAACCGTTATTTTAAAGAAGAAGAACATACGAGTAAATAAGAAAGTTTTTTCCAAGGTCATTTTTTTAAAGAAGACCCGAGGGCTTAAGAGCTGTGTGTAAGCACGTTAAAGACAATTTTTAAATAGTACACAAACTGTCACTGCAATTAAGGGCTTGCATATTTTGTGGTAAATAGAACTAGTTATAAAACATACGAAACCATTTGTAAATCTACATATATGTTTACGCATGTGGAAGTTGCCTCACAATTTGAATTCGCACTACCTCTTGTTTACTATTTATTCATTTATATGTTTGATTCATGATAATATTTTGAATTATTCTATTACTAAAAATTATTCTATAACCGAAAAAACCGAACCTCTCACATGAAAGAATTAGTAGACAAGAAAATGGGTATATATATATATATATATATATATATATATATATATATATATATATATATATATATATATATATATATATATATATATATATATATATATATATATATATATATATATATATATATATATATATATATATATATATATATATATATATATATATATATATATATATATATATATATATATATATATATATATATATATATATATATATATATATATATATATATATATATATATATATATATATATATATATATATATATATATATATATATATATATATATATATATATAAAGACTATATATAAAAAGACTATATATAGACTCTCTAAATACGAATAAGTGAAAAGTCGTTCGAGTAGTTGATGAGTAGGGTACGTGAGCGCGAATAATTATAATTTTAGTTTTGTGTACTTATGTTCATACACAGTGAAAAACAAACGTCAGAAAGAAGTGGCGATAAAAATAGAAATAAGTTTTCTGTCTCATGTGCCAATCGTCCAATTTGGCATGCGTTCTCAATTATAATTCAAACTTCTTTTTTCTTCTTTGTTGTATATATATACCAATAGGTGCACCGCCTTCGGGACGTCTATCATTCCCGCCCTGGGGGAACCGCTCATCAATGTGCCTTCGTCACGCATGGCGAATGTATCGAGAAGCAAGAAATCTGAGCACAAGGGCTCAGTTTTACCATAAAGGAGCGCGCTGTTGCGCTCCAGAGGCAAGTATGAGTTACGAAGCCTACCGAGCAACAGTGTGCCCTACATGGTTCCACTCTAATCTCTCTGTTATATAATAATATTAAGTTATAGCCTTACCTCACATATTTTTCGTCAGTTCAGCTTACGCCTTGATTTTCCCGAAGTTGCGCCGATCTTGAGACTGCACGTGGACTAAAAATGTCTTACGTGTCAACTTTTGCGGTTTATATTCATTTTGAGATTAATATTGGTTTAAAACATCAGGTAAAGATAACTTTTGAAACTGCAAAAATTGCCACATGACACAATCTTCTTCACTATGAACAGTGATGTCATGTAGTACAAGAAAAGTGCAATCAATACAGTGGCATTTGACTTTCTGAAACGTGATTTATTATATGTTATTTTGTTAATCTAAAGCTATTACTAAGCACAAAATTTCTATAGACTAGATAATAGTTCTGCCATATATCATTCTTAAAGTATATTTAAAATTATAATCTCAAACATCTTCTTCCAAAAATTCACAATATTTTTATAAATATATATAAAAAAAAATAACTTCCATTCATCAAATGTTCATTAATTTCTACAGCAGTTATCGCACCTCTATAATCCGCCTTCGCGGTGCGACATCACAATAATGTTGCGCAGCCACTGTTTGGCTTGCGGATGGTCATTGGCGATAACAGCCGTCGTTCGCGCGCGCGAGGCTGTCGGACGCCGGATTGCGTGCTCCCGCAGTTTCATGATTGAAAACTTCAAAGGTGTAGGTACATGCTCGTGCGAGTAAATACGACAGTTTTGAGCGATACGAGTCTCGTGCGAATTTGTCCTGAGCGGGCGCAGCGCAAATTACTTTAGAGGCAGTGTTTTTTCTTTTATTCCAAGAATTCAAACATTCGATAGCGTAAAGCTTTGGCTATCGGTACAGTGGCCTCGTAGTATGATTTTTTTTAAGGGGAGGCATAATATCTTCGTATATTATTGATGTCACCTAACGTTTTTTAATCTGAAAACGTTGGTTATAATCGAATAAGCCATATGACATTATAATGGCGAGTCTGGGGAAAAGTGGTATTATCTTTTTACATGTATACAACTGCACTCTTTCGTTATGGTTACATAACCTTAAAAAGTATTCTAACCGATATCGAGGAATAACTTTAAAAAATTCAGTATTTTGTTAAAACGTTGAGACTAATAATCTCCTAATGCATTAAAAAAATCCTAGAAACAGCGCTCTGATGGTAAAAATGTTTTCTTTTCGAGAAAATATGGGAGAAATGTTGTGTATCACATTTGGAACCGAAATACACTGTTTAAAAAAATGTCCGTGCGGAGTTGTATATGCGCGCGAGTTATATGACTCAACGTCTCGGCGCGTGGATGCATCGATCAGCCACGGCTACCTTATATCGCTGCATACCGGACGCACTGTGAAGCTGCAAAGACAAGATAAGAAGACAATGAAGATGACAATGGAATATACTTTCTTACTTTGCTCTCGCACCAGCGATTGTCAGTCACTGTCGGGCGTTCATACTGTAACGACGTAATTTCATTTAGAGTATTCAATAAACGTCTTTAGTTCAATTGATTTACTTACTTATTGTTAAGTGTACCTGTGAGTGTGTCACCTCCTTTTGGTCGTCCATCGTACTCCCTCACTTAACTCGCGCGCGCGTGTGTGTGTGTATACGAGCAGATCTCGGGACCAATTGGATCAATTTTAACTGGATAAGACTTATTCTTTTGGTTTTTGTTTACTTTTATTATTTTTTGATACTTTAAAGCTAATATTACTAAAATATTATTTATGCATTTGAATATTTAATACGAACATTTCGATGTTATCTGGCTCTTGCGTTCTTGGTAATATGACCGGAATAATCGTTTCATTACTATCGAAGAATTAGCTACTTTTCTTTGCTACTTACTTACTTTATAGCCATTTATGGTAGACAAATTTCTAACAAAGTTAATGTGGTTATTATTTCACAATCACTTTACGTCAAAAGTTATTATGTGCACTGGAACTTTGAATGATAAATTGTATATAATTAGTTTGTATGGAATCTGTTAGCTTATAAAATAACGCTTCGATATCGATTAGTTGTCATTTGAATTTTACAGCCTGGAACATTGCGAGATTAAGGTAGTTTCTTATTTCAGCTGTAAAAAAAGATTATTTCGGTAACGTCTTCTTTTAAATTTATTGTAGTTATTAACAGAGTATTATAGAAGTTCAAATGTAAATTAATTAAGTTGTAAATTCATTAGTCTATCTCAATAGCAGGCTGCGTATATTTTGTAGAAGTTATTCTACTTTCAGAGTACAAGTTTAACAAAGCTTATAATCAGAATGATAAGGTCCTTAAAATCTTTAAGTTTGTATAAGAGCTTTGGAAACTTTACGAAAACTTCTAAGAAAATCAAATTAGGATATCCTATTAGTGTATCCTTTGATTTTTTCCTACTCAAGGATCAATTTTGTTTATACATAAACGAATTCCCATAAAAATAAAATTGTATGGAATTCCAACTTGGTTCAATTTAATCCCGGCTGAGGTACTACTTACGACCAAAGTAAACATGAAATTCTCGAGATTATTCGCTGCTAGATTGACGCATAAAATGTATGTAGTGACTTTCTCGTTTTTTGTTTTGTATCTTAGTTTATACATCCAGTTTTGTATTTAATTAAAAAAACTGCTTTGCATTTAATTAAAAATGTGCTTTTCCGCCCTTTAACCTCAAAATGCCATCTTAAATGTCATTTTGCGGCCTCGGACGGAAAAATACGTTACTGAAACGTGGACGTAAGAGAATTTTTACCTCATGCGACTTTTCGACCTCGCTTCGCTCGGCCGAAAAACGTCGCATGAGGTAAATAATCCTCTTCCGCCCGCGTTAGTAATATACTATTCTTCAAAATTTACTGTTGAATCTTACTGTTAAGTTGCTTGATGGAACTGTTTTTATCTTATATTTCATATAGAAAAATCTCAGGTGACTTATCAGGTGAGATCTCAGGTAAAATCTCACACCAAAATCTCACCTGAGATTCTGCTCCAGATGCTGGAGAAAACTTACTTAAATTAAAAATCAGTTTCTTCAGTATTGGAAATCACAGGTTAGGATGTTTTACCCCCCCCCCCCCCACCCCCCAGAGGAGCTCAAAAATACATGTTCAGAAGCATTTTATACAATTTTTCATTTTTAAAAATTGTATAAATCTCATCTGAGATTTTTCAGTAGGATAAAGTTTGCGGATACTTACTTTTGTATTTAATTATTTTGATACCTGTTTATAAAAGTCAATTTATATTCAGACAAAGTGGAATGAGTCCTAGAAAATTTGAGAAATGGAGCGGCTCATTGAAATGCCGTTATTGGGGTTTTAAAGTGTCATGGTGGACCGAAAAGAGGGGATCGTTGTTTGGTGGGGGAAGTGCAATTTACTGCCTTGCTTCGTCCATGACAGTATGCCTATCCTTTTCGCTCTCGTATGTTTTAGATGGGTTACTGCCTTGCCTCAGCCACTTTAAATCCCAATACTCTTACATAGCCCTGAAGACATTTAGTGAATAGTAAAGGTTGAACATTTTTTGCCTCGACTCTGGATTCCGATCACGGGCACAAATCATAATTCCCATTGTATGGGAGGACAGCTCAGGCTTTTGAAGGTTTGTTATGACTCTTCCAATACGTTCGGTATTCGGTTGATTTCTATTCTAGATCCGGCAAGTCAACTATAATAAATTAATTAATAATGAATACCTACTAATATTTTAATAATCTTCATGCAAACTGAAAACAAACGCTTAAATATTATTTTTCTCGCCTTATCTACATATAACAATTTTCATAATGTACCCGGTTTTATCCCAGTCTCAATACAAAATGAAAAGAAATATATTGTTAAGTATACGAAATATGCCATAAATTAACCTTAAATAATATCTGATTATGGAGCGATGCTAGAGTTGATGCGGCAAAACTATCACTGATTTTTTATGACGCAGAGATTTGACTTAACGATCCACATGAAGACATCAGATTATTTAAGAAATGTTTGAATAATCAAAATGAGTATGTGAAAAGAAATACAACTAGGGGAGACCGGGGCTAGTTGGCATACGGGGCAGGTTGGAAAAATGCTAATAACTCGTGATTGAAATAACAGAGGTCAAGGCTATTGATGTAAGTAATGTAAAATGGAATCAGGAATATTTGTTTTTTATTTTTAGTCGGAAAGCATCATGCGTTTGGAAATACGCAAGTTTTAAAACTTTTTTAGATGTCGGTGAAAATTTTACATTTTGAAAAATGTCGTGTAATTCTTTGAAACATTTTGTTAATCTATTTTTTCTTAACGTAAGGCAAAATGATTGCTTTTTTACAATTTTGCCACTTGGTATTTTTTTTATCTTTCAATTTTTAATATTATTAGGAGAATTTTTAAATTAGTGTTCGGTTGGGGCATGTTAGCTGACATTGAAAACAGGCAGATTGTTTAAGTAATCATTTTACTATTTTAATACCTAATTAACAACATTATTTTTATATATAAAAGTTCTTGAATGTTGATGCAGAAAATCTAAGGAAGTCTAACAAAACCTCCATTTATACATTTTGGGTAATTTATAGTTTTCAACTGATTATAGCTTATTTTCTGTTCAATGTCACATTCTCATATGTGATTCTTATATTATTCGTTATATAATATAATGATATCGTTATTTACTCAATGATTTATTATCAGTGAACCTACCCCGCTTATGAGGCAGGTTGACCAAAAATCGTGCAATTAGAAACTTGTTTCTACCTTTTTTGTGATCAATTTACAAATTTTAAAGAAATCATGAATATGCTCTATATGAAGTACTTTCATGTACTAAAATAGTTTTGTTAATTAACTAATACTGTTTTGTAGAAAAAAATAAAATGTGTAAAGTCGGCCAACTAGCCCCGGTCTCCCCTACATACAATTTATACATCAAATGAAACTATTATTAACAGGTAGTACTACGTAAGTTTTGTCCTATACGAAGTAAACACCAGATTGCAGAATAAACACACAAGGTTTCACAAATATCACCGAGTATTTATGTGGGATCTTTTTTTAACAATATTTTTATTCGTATCTAGTAACCGTACTATTGTCCCTGTGCAAGTTCGTAACGCTTGGTGCGCTGAAAATTCGTACATAAAAAAAAAGAGATGCAGAGGCAGCCATAAAACTTCAACATGATGGCTTTATCCCTCTACCAAAAAGGGTTTTACCACTGACCAAAAGCGCGCAGGCAGTAAAACGAATAATGTAGGGACTGCATGAAGATGCGTGCGCGTATATGAAAGAGAAGGTCAAAAGAGAGAATGAGAAATAGAAAGGGAAAGAAACTTGAAAAGCGAATTATAAAGCAAAAAAGGGAAAGTAAAGACACATGCAAGTAAAATAAATAATACAAGTAAAATAAATAATACAAGTAAAAGATCCAATTGTTTGATAGTTTTGCCTGTACAAATGCTTCAATGATATTTTTTTATGAAAATCTTTTGATTGGGTTTAACCTTGTTTCTCGGCAGCGAACTGTAAACTTTTCATGCCCAAGTTTAAAGAAAAACTGTGAAAAATTTGATTTGCTTAGTCAACTGTATGTTAATATATAGGTAAACACGTAACAGTGAGGATTGCTATGCGACAATAGAAAATCTTTCTATTTCAATTACCATTGGAATATTATTATTGCATTATTATTGGAATGGTAACATTTTTATGTTTGACTCAAATAAAAATTTCTCTTCCTGCTTTTTTAATTATTTCTTGAGTTAGAATAAAAAGTAACCTTATCTAAACTGACAGCCTATATGATTAAAACGTCTCTCTCTCTCTCTCTCTTTCTCTTTCTCGCAAGAATAGTCTTTAAATTTTTGCAGAAAGAGATAAAAGCCCGTACATTTTTTACAAAGCCTTTGGAAAACCTGCTTACGATTACGCAATTTATAATATTTTTTTAAATAGTCGATTTCCAAAGTCTCTCCCACAGATCCCCGAGCTCTTCTAGCAGGGACTGTATAGCCATAGCATTCTTAAGATGAACATATGGGTACATTTAGTTTTAAAATATAAAATATATGTCAATGAATTGTTCTAAATTATTTTCTAATTACTGAGTCATGTGAGAGTAGGAAGCTAGATTAAACGCTTCACATACAGCACTGTTGAAAGAATGCATATACCCCTACACACTAATGTAAAGGAGAATGCTTAGGTGGAAGTTGGCCCCCAATAAAAACATGAATTTTAAATAAAAATGTAGCTTCCTAACATGAAGACAAGCTGAGATATTTAACTTCAAAATTAGCAATTTAACGGGAACTCCGTATCTACATATTTAGTAAGACAATATTTGTATGCGTTCGTATTTCCAATAAATAAGGATAATAACAAATCGGATAAATTTCATCTTGGATATATAGATTCTTGATGAAAAGCACTAGGTCGCTCAATTTTTGGTTTTTAATTATATTCTTTACTTTAAAAATTATCAGTAAAAGAAAAGTCGCAGCGAAGAAGGAGGAAGGTTTCCCCTCTCACCGCGCACCCCGTCTCGCAGCCCACGAACTCGATTGTTTGTTTACGTTTTGCCGCAGTACTCCGAATCGGCGTGGTTGTATCGCGTTCAAACTTCGTACAAACATTCTCCTGTATATTTCCCTACTGAAAAATCTTACGTGAGATCTCACGCCAAAATCTCATCTGAAATTCTGGTTCGCGAGCTGTTAAAATCCCTTTAATAATAAAAAATCAGTTTTTGGGACTTAGGAGTTGCCTATTAGGTCACGCCACCCCGCCAGATCTCATGTGAAATCTCATGTGTAAAATTTCTAAAAATGTAAAAAATGGCTAAAACGCTTCAAAACGTAGATTTTTGAACTTATCTGGGGGTGGCGTAACCTAATAGGCGACTCCTAAGTCCTAGAAACTGATTTTTTATCATTGAAGGAATTTTAGCAGCTCGCGGTCCAGAATTTCAGATGAGATTTTGGCGTGAGATCTCACGTGAGATCTCATGTGAATTATTACTGGAGATCTCACGTGAGTTTTTTCAGTAGGGTTGCTATATTGTGAATAGCTTTTGGATCATTTTTATATTTTGTAAAGAATCGCATCCTAAGTCTTTTGTGTTTTAGCAAAGGTACTTCCATAAGAACCCGTGTATAAGAGTTGAATTTTGTAGTTCAATAATATCATAGTCATGTAGCCAAACGATCTACAATTTCGCATACTTATAGAAAATCAATCAAAGAACAACATATTAAATTTTTGGAATGATCTTAAATTATTCATTTCGGTATACAACCACCTTAAGGAGGTTCAGGAGTTTTGATCGAGTCAGCTTAAAGAAGTTTTTACAATGATTTTTACATATTGCGTGGCAACGACATACATTGAAGGTAGAGGTGTTAAGATGACGAAAAAATTTTTTTTGAACGACATTTAATTATTATATTAAAACTAGTTACCGTCACCTAGAAGAAAATTCAACAAAATATGACGATCATTTTAACTTTTTATCTAATTTAGATGTCAAAACGGTCATGTTGTTCCTTGTTCAATTACAGGGGTAGTTACCACAGGAAAAATTAGAAATTTATCTAAACCTGCAAAGTTACAATCAATTGTTTATAAATATGTGAAAGTGTCTCATAAACAATTGATTGCTCACTACTCTTGAACTCATTGCGAAGATAAAATCATTGAGATAATATTTAGAAATAAAAAAATAAGATTAAATACCAAAGTTTGATTGTTTAATGCATTGAAACGAATAATGATGGTTAAGCATAAAAAACATTAATAAGCAAGCACATTAACATTAACATAACATTTTACATTAATAAGCTATCACAATAATTATTTTATTTTATATCATCTAAAATGACTCTCCAGTAGGTTGTATCATTAACTCAGATATTTGGACGTGGAATGGAGACCCAACAACGTGCATCACGGAGTTCGCAATATCTTCTGGATTCAAGTAAGGCACTTTTTCGTAAATAGAAGAGTCAATGCCCGCTTTTCCACTGATTTCGGTTTTAACCAAACCTGGGCTGATATTCTGTAAAGCAGAAAAATTGTGATTGTACATAATTATAATAAATATATGTATATGAGTTGGTATACATACATGCACGCATACACACGCGCACGTACGTACACACACCAGAAGCAAAAAAAACTCTTACAGAAACTCGAATTTTACTGCCCATTAATTCATGAGTTAAAGTTTCCGATAAAGATCGTAAAGCGAATTTAGTTGCTGAATATACGTTGCTTCCGCTACCAGGTATGCGGATTATTTTGTGGCCTGCAACACTGTGTAAAGATTGTTAACGTTATAGCTACCGTTGAATACAATAAAGAATTTAAATCTGACAAGTACCTGTTTATATTAACAATATAACCTTCTTGACCGTTTTCTTTCATTAGTTTTATTGCTTGCTGGGTACAATACAACACTCCCATTAAATTCACGTTAATTACGAATTGCATATCTTCTATTTTTGTATCTAAAATGATATTGATGTTAGTTTATCACAGATTTTATATTTTATCAAATTATATTATTCATTTTTAAAATTGTATATTTGATGTACCTTCAATCGATCCTAATGTAAAAACACCAGCATTATTAATTAAAATATTTACTGTACCAAGACTATTTTTTACCCATGCAAATGCATTATCAACGTCTTTTGACTTTGTCACATCGCATTCCCTTGCATAGAATTTACCTGGACCTTTTACATCATTCATTCTCTCCTACAAAGAGCAACGTTAATGTTTTTTTTTATCAAACGCATAATACGTAATCTATATTTAACCTTTCTTAAAAAATGATTGGGCTAAGAGTGAAGCTTTGCCTCCAGCCATTTAATTGAATGGATGATCATTGTGTAAAAAGTTTGTTTAAGAGGCGGTATATACTCTTTACTTCATTCGTTTAAAAACAGAACAAAAATGTATGAATAATGTGCTGCTAAAATTTAGTATAAGCAGTAAATTAATATTTTTTATTGAATATTTTTTATTCTAGTTTAAGGGTTATTTTAAATAAAACAATATTAGTCGGCTGTTAAAAAAATTAGCGTCACTGGAAATATTCTTATTTAAAAAGTGTTTTTATATTGAACTATAAAAACACTCCCAGTAAAATTTGTTCACTGATGCAAATACGTTGGTAAAGGTAAACTAAAAATAAATATATCTATAGCATTGATTATATTTATAAGATAAATTTAATTTGTTTACTATTTCAAAATAAAAATTATTTTCTTAGGAAAACAAAAATGCTTAAACGTAAAATACTCACTTCCATTTTATCTTTTCTACGCGCCAGGCCAACTACCGTCAAACCTTCGCGAACGAAGGCTTCTGCAATCGAGAGTCCGATTCCAGCAGAGGCTCCGGTTACAACAGCTACTTTTCCTGCCCAGCGATTCATTTTGCTGTATTGATTATTTTTCGAGTTCTGCGCACAATTGCATCAAGGGATACGTTCACTGGATTAAATGAAATAACGCAGTTTTATAATCCACGACGTGATAATTGTAGTATCTTATCGGATTTGTTTACGTAATAAGTGTTTTTGCACGAATGTGAAGAGCCGGTAACTCTTTTCGCAATGAAATTTGACTGAGATCTGTTCGTACAACCTCTTGCCGGTTGGTTTTATGTATCTTATCTGAAAGAGCTAAGGCATGCTTTTATTTTTAGATGGCGCATGAATGATTGGTCTGTTTTGGAATGTCTCTGTGATGTACAATGGAGAGGTTTTTTTATTAACCCATTAACGCCTGAAATAACAAATTTTCGTTCGCAAGTTCAAGCGCACAATTCAAATAGAAAAACGGGGTCATTTTTTCTCAAAATAATACATAAGGGGTTTTCGAGGGTGCTCTTTCATAATCTGGCATTGATTTTGCATAAAAACTTCAAAAACCTTATATTTTTTGGGCTTTTTAAAAAAAATCGTGATTTTTTGCGTCAATTTTTTTTTAAACTCAATTATTTTATGCTAGCCGATTTTAAATTACCATATAATCAATAGAAATTGTGTTATTAGTGCCTAAACTTAACGAAACCATGGTTATAAAAGTATTTTCATGTTGAAAAAATGCTTAGAATTAGCCAAAGAATACGTGTGAACTTTTCAGAGCTGTTCGGGACATTTTTTATTTTTTCAAAAAGTGGCCATTTTTTTAAAAATGCAAAATGTCCAGAAAAATTCTGAAAAAATTCACACGTATTCTTTGGCTAATTTTAAGCATTTTTTGTTCTATACAATTTTTTTCTCGAAAAGGATCAACTTTATAAAAAACCCCAAAAAATATAAGGTTTTTGAAGTTTTTATTCAAAACTAATGCCAGATTCTGAAGCGGCACCCTCGAAAACCGCCTATATATGATTTTGAGAAAAAATAACCCCATTTTTAGGCACGACCACTGCTCGGGAGAGCCTTATAGTTTCGTCAGGGCGAAAATTGTAACACTTCAAATTCTGAAAATTTACAACATAAAAACTATTTTCCACCCAAAATGAGTCAATTTTAAGCGTTTTCCGAGATGTATGTATGTCTCTACGTATGTATGTAAGCAAGTTTCTAGATTATCTTAACAAATTTTTCATAGATTCAAACGAGCTTTGGCGCAGATACTCGTCTAATTATAAGTAACTGACAGTTCTCAACCGGACCTAATCGATCGACAAATAAAAAAATGCCAGAAGAAACAAAAATTTGAAAAAATCGATTTTTGGACATATGGTGAACACAATTAAGGGGGTTCTCCTCGGGCACTACAGTTTGTTGCTCAGCGAGAGCCCAAACTATACCATGGGCGTCGTTCTGTCTCTCTCGCTCTCGTGCACGTCGTCTGCTATTTGTGTTTATAATCATTAATATCTTTTTAAAAAGATCGGCTTGACACATATTTGATAAACTTAATAGAAAGAGCCGAATTTCATATTTCTCAAGCTATGTTTTTCTTTTTGAAGTCCAGTTTTTTTGATGAGTAATTCTATTAATTTCTGTCACAGTTGATATAGCACTCATTTACTCTCATGTAAAAATAACCATTTTCAAGAATTTTTTTCTCAAAAATTTGTTCCGCAATATATGTAAACAAACATATGGTATCATTTCTGTGACTTTGAAGAATATTTGTATATTTTTTTCAGAAGCTTTTTCAGTTTTTGCAAAGTGAAGAGAACTACCTTAACTTTAAGTCAAAAATAATAAAAATAACAATTGCATCTGCTAAAACTAATTAAAACACGACTTTTTTTACATTGCACACTTTTTTCGAACAATATTTGGCAATAGAATATCGAAAAAACCGCTAAAGACATCAAAAATCGTGGTTTTTTTGCTATTACTTTACAGAATTTGACTTTACACAAAAATGTTAAAGGTGAAAGTTATAGATAATATTAAAACAAAACTTTTTCCTATTCAACATTTTTTTGTACAACGAATTCCTGACGAGTTAAATCCAAAAAAACGATTTTTAACGCCTGAATGTACCTAAAATGGTCGATTTTCGTTTATAACTTAGCAGGATTTGATTTTATACAAAAATGTTAAATACAAAAGTTGTAAATAATATTTAAACAAAACTTTTTTCCATTTAACATTTTCATCAAAAATCAATACCTGACGAGTTAGACCTATAAAAACGATTTTAAACACCTAAATATATATAAAATGAACAATTTTCGGCTATAACGTCACAGGATTTAATTTTACACAAATATATTAAATGTAGAAGTTGTAGATTATAATAAAATAAAACTTTTTCCCATTTAAAATTTTCCCGAAAAATCAAAACACCTGGCGAGTTAGATCTATAAAAACGATTTTACCTAAATATACATAAAATGGATGAATGTCGGCTATAATGTCACAGGATTTAACTTTACACAAATACGTTAAATGTAAAAATTGTAGATTATAAAACAAAAATTTTTCCCATTTAACATTTTCATGTAAAATCAATTCTTGGTATCTAAACCTATAAACACGATTTTTAATGCATCAATGCACCTTACACAGTCAATTTTCGCTTATTATTTAACAGAATTCGATTTGATACCGAAATATTAAATACAATAGCTATCAATAAGATCGGCAAAATCGATATCCAAAGATAATATAATTACACAAATATAATAATGAGATACAAAAGTGCATTTGATTACAATATTCAATCTGATAAACACATTGGTAAAAAATAATTAAAGAACCGAAATATCTATTCCTCTTTTTTCTACAAAAAAAAATAAATATTATGCAAATTAAAACATTGTTGACATTATATTATGCTCTTTGTAATAGTCTTAAAAATTATGGGATAATATCTTGTGGTTCTTTATATATGAATGGTCGAAGACTATTAAATAATTTACAAAATCAAATTTTTAAAATTAAATTTCAAAATTCTTTTGTGTTTGAGAGATGCCCTTCAATTATTCAATAATTATTTTGTTTTGAGTCCGTTTTCTATCATTATGAGAAACTAAATATCAGAGACAAACAATTAATATAAGAAATAGGAGTCTACAGATACCAATAAAAAAAACCCTAACAATAACTAACAAAAACTATGACACAGATGCTGTCAAAACTTATAATTCCTTGTCAAATGATCTAGAGAACCTAGAATGTAGTAGAATTAAAATTAGAAAAATGTATAAAAATTAGGTTGGTAATAATATATAATTATGTTATCTTACTGTTTCGATAACAAATTTAAGAAATTTGATACAAGATTGCACAGCTTAACCTGCTAACTATGTTCACAGGACCTAAGCGATTGAACTAAAATAATCAAAATTGTCTAATATTATATAAGTACATTTTAAAGTAATATCATATTTACAAAAAAAAACTTTTGTGTAATGTATGTGCTATAAATGTTGTAGTATGGTAAATTTCAATGTATAAAGAATGCAATATTTTAGCTGACTCAGTCAGTCTTAGTGGGCTAGAAAATTATTAAATAGGTAAGTCTTACTGAGTAGAAGTTTGCGAAATACATAATGATGTATTTTAACACAACAGATACCCTGAAGCGAGTTCTTACACCCTGACTAAACTTAGAAATTAACCAGACGAATTAATATTACCAGCGACAACTACCTACCCGTATCGTATTTAACTACACACGCAGCACTTTTGTGATATCCCCAGTTCCTAATTACCTATCCCCTCACACTATAAATTACTAACACTTGAAGATCACTTAGAGCTGCAGAAGCAGCAAAATAGGGCTGGACGGTCTAGGCTGGCACTACACTGAAAAAAGTTTCGGGGAGCAGCGCCCTCACAGCTGGGGAGCAGCTCCCCAGTTACTTTCGGGGAGCAGCTTCTCTATATTCGAGGAGCAGGCACTCGAAGGAGATCGGGGAACAGCCCCTCTCTTTTGTCGAGGAGCGGCACCTCGACTCACGCGGGGTACATAATGACCGCAATTGTAAGGTAAATGGCCGTATTGTGAGACACTGTATCTGATAAATGGGACACTTAAGAAAACATTAAATTTGGTAATAATTATTGCATATATTAAAAAAGAAAAAAATATCATTAAAAGCATAACTTCTTAATGTATAAATGTGTATACTTATATTTTGTTTAGACACGTTTAATATGAAGCAAAAAATTATTATGCATTTTCACTTAGAGGTTATGTTCAACGTATTACGTTCCGCGCGCCTCTTCGCGACTCTGCCGTGCCGAGTATCAATCACTCGATTGCCGAGGAGCTGCTACTCTTCTGTTTTGAGGGGCAGTCCCTCTATATCGAGGGGCTGCTCCTCGATAAGAAAGTAGCGGCTCCTCGAAAGACAGTGTAGCAGCTCTGCGGCGCTTCGTGTTGCCGCTCCACGGGCCAGAGGAGCAGGGGCTTTATTGAGGTAAAGGATGACGGTCACAAAACCGCCGAAGTAACTATTTTCCGTCCAATAATTTCAACTTTATTCATCGTCTTTTCAAATATTGTTTATCTCCTTAAAGCCTTCATGCGTTATAGCACGAAAAAATCGGAATGATTCGAAGGGAAATAATTACTTGCATGGTTCTGTGACTGGCAACGCGTACCTCGATAAAACCCCAGCTCCCCGAAACTTTTTTCAGTGTACTCCATAGATGCCAGTGTGCTGTGAATCATCTAACAGCGATCCACTACTTCAGTAAACATACCACCTAGGAGGAAAGTACTGACAGAGACCGTCAATTGTATCTCAATGTCAAGGATTGCCCTAGGGATCAACAAAGAACATGAATAGCAGATCAGTCCCTATTCTGGGGGATAAGCGAGGAGAGTTGAGCACCTAAAAACCACATATGACTAATAAATAGATGACACAAAAAAATAAAACATTACCATACAAAACAAAAGTCTGCAGCAATGGTTGTTGTTCACTCGCTGTGCCAGCTACCTGTAACAACTAGAGGGGAAGGACTGGTGGAAATCTTCAACCGTTGTTTCACTGCTGGGACAGCTCCAGCATGAGAGTCGCTGAAGACACAAGCAGCAGATTAACTGTATACATAGTCACTAGTATGAGAGGCAAACAAAGAAAGTTGATCACTTAAAAACCACATATAATTAATAAATAAATGACCCAGGCAACATTTCTTCCACACCCAAGAAACAGTCTGTAGCAGTGCTCGTCGTTTACACTCCTCTTGCTGCCACAGATATACCTGCAACAACAGAAAGTACCATCAGCTCACCCATCAGAGAGGTTAGAAACGAGAAAGGGCTTACTAAATCTGCTCTCGCCGTTGACACACTGCCTTCCTGTCTACGACGAATTATCATCAACCGGCGAACACGATGAAAGGGACGACATTCACCAGGGCGGCGTACTACAGCAGCCGCTGTCATCGCTGGGGACGCCGGGAGCCAGACGTTGCGATTGTTGACATCACACACCATGGACACACGCGCGTACACAGCACGCCGCACTAAGTACTCACTAGGGCTATTCGCCTTAGTGAGTACTTAGCGCGCTATACACACACACACACACACACACGCACACACAAATAATCTCCCTTTTAAGCCTTCTTAAATTTTTAGACAAAACGTTTTCTTTAAAATTTTCAGTTTTTAATACTTTTTGGCCAATTTCAAGTCATTGAGGCCATTGACAGCGTTTGATGACCGTCAGCGGTACTGACGCACCATGAAAATGCTGCGAAAAATTCAAAATTGACATTTTTCAGGATGTTTAAGGTCGCCCCTATTATTTTGTATAACTTGACCCCAAGAATAAAAATTTCTTTAAATATAGATATTCTATTCATTGTAAAACATACCGATCTAATTTTTATGCCAAATTGTGAGTTTTTGTGTGTTCAAAACGGTGAAAAAGTTGTTGTGAGTCCGTTGCGTCCCTGGTAATTTTGTACGCTGTTTCTGCAGGCCACAAATTTTACAGAAATGGTCGGAAAATTCGACAAGTGGCCGTTAAAAATTCAAAAAATTCAATAAAAAAGGTTTGCCAAATATGTATTGTATCGAAAAAATTATATCTACCTTACCGACAGATGAAAAAACCAATTTACAAAAAAGATATTCGGTTTATTTAAGATCGCCCCATGTACAACATAGCCCCACTCTCCCCTATGCGTATAGTTGATGCGCGAAGTGGCATATACGTGCGTGAAGTGTACTTCACGCACGGCTTTTTACTTCACCCACTATTTTCTACTTCATGCACGTAAAATTTACAACGGTGTGTGAAGTAAACTTCATGCACCAAAAATTTCACTTCACGCACACAATTGCAAAAAATTAAGTTTGAGGAAGCCACGTGCCAATGAATTGTCTGCGGTTTTTATTAGTTGTTTTCATACGATAGTTTTACTGTGTAACCATCATAGAACAAATTTTGGCATGACACAATTAATTAATGGCATTCAAAATCGACGCAAGGAATCAGTACATTAGTTGAGGAAACGTGCCACTGAATTGGCAATGGTTTTTAAAATTTTTTGTCTTACTCAAAGAGCTAGTCAAAGCCTTTATCAAAGTTTATGTCTTGGCGAGCTTAACATTATACGGTTTTGACCTTATACGTTCTTTTTCGGGAATAATTTGAAGGTAATTGGCATTGCCTTTTACCAAATCAGATTTGCAAATCATATTCTTGGATAATGTTATATAAATATTTCTTCATAGCATAAATGTATCATTCATTTATGTTCATATATCAAAACTATTTATCATATTATATGAACGATAATTGATTTATTTCACTCAAATGAACATTTATTTTAGGATTATACTAATTTCATTAATATAAATGCCTGCATTGTTGAATTGAACTATCATAATAGTAAGAATTATTCTTTCTTATATTATTGCGTATTTTCCCTAAAAATAGCCAATAACACAGTTATCATTGAAACCTTTCATAAGATATTCTATGAGATTCCACTTTACCATACTTATTGTCACGTTTTATCTATTTAACTTCCTCTAAAACCTGTTAAACTTCCCTAAAAGGGTCGAAAAAAATGAAATAATGGGAAACCCGACGTAAGATAGTTGTCACCGCGCCGCTGACGAAGGGGTTAAGGACGTCCATAGACTGAAAGCGAACCTATGGGTAAAAATTTATATAATGGCTGGAGTAGTTCGAATGAAAAAATAGTACATTACGATACGTGGGCCGGAAATTGGATTTCCGGGCCGTGCGTGGTATGACGCCCGAGGCGAAGCCGAGGGCGTCATGACGCACGGCCAGGGCATCCAATTTCCGGTCCAAGTATTGTATACTATTTTTCTTACTCCCCGGCCGAAAGTACGTTCTGTAATTCTTAAATAATTGATAAAATTGCGTTGTCGTCTGCTAGCTGTGTTTGAGACGTTTGAGTGTTAGTTTTTCTTTCGACCCGCTCGATAGTACTGCCTCTGTCGGCCGCTTTGGGTAGCTCAGTCGATATTACCGACCGTTTTTTCTTTCGACCCGGCGTGGAGAGCTGGTTTTTTGGCCGTCTGCTACTTTCGCTGTTACACAGATGGTTTGATGCCCGCCCGACATTTGCAAGACCGAGGCGAAGCCGAGGTTTTGCTGGTCGGGGCGGGCATCAGAAACACATTCATTAAAAAAGACAACACCACTTTTTATTTCAACTAACTCTTTTTTCTCGTCACAAGTGTACTTTCCTCTGTCTATTTCGTACGTGTCTAACCTTCACACCACACAAACATATTTCTTCGAACGCTTCCGTCCGTACGTTTACTTAATTGTTTCTACACGACTCGAAAGTACGTGTAGGAAACAAGAGGAAAAAACAATGACCACGATCAAACAACACCACTTTTTATTTCATTTAACTCTTTTTTGTCGTCACCTGTGCACTTTCCTCTGTTTATTTCGTACGTGTCTAACCTTCACACCGCACAAACATCTTTCGTCAGACATGCGCGCGGGCGCTCAAGCGCCGCGGGTCAGGAAATTTCGGCAGCCAATCAGAGCGCGCGGTTGGTCTAAAATAGGATGCGAAAGTTTCTCTTTCGGCCCGGAGATGCGGGCCGAAAGTACGTACTTTCGGGTGGGCGAGTAAGAAAACATTATTTTTATACAATTCTAAAGCATTTGAGGAGATATAAAAAAATTTATTAACTAAAATTTGGCATGTTGCTAGTGTAAGAATTGCTTATTCAAAAAAGGACATCAATTCATTATGGAAATATTTATTTTTGATCCGATTTTAATGGGATAATGGCTCATTATCTCCCTTATACGATTTGAGGTAGGGATTGCCATAAAATAATTGAGAAATTATGAAGAAGTGAATCGTTATTTTGTGGCATTAGAACTATCCCAGCCATTATATAAATTTTTGCCTATAGGTTCGTTTTCAGTCGGTGAATGTCCTTAAGCCCAGCTCGTCGTGTATCTTCGACCACGTAAGTCTGCGGCGCGCGTAGCGTTTTCCTCGAGTGATCAGCAGAGGGAGAGAAAGAGACATGGCGATTGCTTCCATCTCTTTCCTTCTCTCGGACGCCGACGACTCGTGCGCATGCATTGCAGCCACGGTCGGCGCCACCAACGACGTTGACGCCGCTCTGTCTAGGTCGGTGCACGAGACACGATAAACTCCGATGCTCTCGCTCACTCAGTTTCTTCCCCTCTCTCTCTCTTTCACTTTCTATCGGTCACTCTCCCTCTCCCTCTATTTCTCTCGGTCTCTCTCTCTCTGTTTCTCTCTGTCTCTGGCCGCTATCTCCGCATCGCTATCTCCCTCTCTAGCCCCGTGCCTCTTTATATCGATCACTGCGCACAGCTCGCAGCATCTCCGCGCCGCAGCTATAGGTGGGCAAATATATCTATAGTCTGTTGCATGTATGTGTGTACACACTTGTGTAGGTGTACGTATGCGTATGCACACGAGAGCGCGTATTTCTGATTATCCGAGCATCTACACTTTTCTTTCAGCCTTTATGTATACGAATGAACGTATACGGAGTTTATATTGTTAGGGTTTATTGCTGAGAGAAAATAATAAATTGTAATGACTCTTAAAGTATTTGCTCCAACCCATTCGAAAGTAAAGTTGTAGCAAAAGGCATATGAACGCTACGCGCGTTCGAGTAAATATAGGCAATAATATGTCTTATTCGCAAATAAGACGTCGCAATAATAGGCAAAGTATAAAGTGTCTTATTCGCAAATAACACAATAAAGTATAGGCAATGCAACTGTAGGCAATAATTGTAGGCAAAGTGTCGGCAATAAGGCAAAGTATAGGTAACTCGATAGGGGCAAAGTAATAAGGCATGTGCATAAAGCACCTGGCGAGTGGGCGCCGCAGGCCTCTATTTAAGCACGTGGGGTGATGTTTTTTATTGAAGGTAGCGCGCTTGGTGCTTGCCATCTAGCGGGCACTTCGGGTACTACAATCCCGAACACTTTATATATTTCCATTTTCCGTTCCAGGAGATAAAATATTTTTTGATTATTGAAATTACGATTTGAAAAAAGGTTATAATCTGGATAAAATTTATAATCTGGATGAAATTTTACACAGGTATTGCCTATATCGCATACAAAATAGTCTATAAATTTCAAGTTGATACATAAAGTCGTCATTCAGAAATTGCGATTTTGAAAAAAAAAACCGTAAACAAATTTTAACCTTAAATATCTCTAAAAATCATGAGACAATTCTTTTACCTAAAGGACTTATACGATAATATATAAACTCTATATCTCCACAAAATTTCAGCATTATTAAACCAATTTTTGTTTTCTCTAGTTATCATGCGACAAAGAAAATGACTTTGTAAAATACAAAAATTTTCAAAATCAAATATCTCAAAAAATAATCGTACGATCTAGATGAAAACTCGCATACATATTATTTATATCACATACAAAATTGTCTATAAATTTGGAGCTGATACATGGAGCCGTTCTCGAGAAATTACGATTTGAAAAAAAATTAAAAAAATTTAACTTCAAATATTTCTGAAATTTCTGAACTAATCATTTTGCCCAAAGAACTCGACCGAGAGCTAGTCAAAATCTACTTCTACACTGAGAGACTTTCGGAGTAGCTGGTACTCTTCAAGTCTAGATGGAGCTCTGAACCGTGGGGTCAGGCGCTACACTTCTGATTGGAGTAACAGTTACTCCGATCTGAGTAGTGGTTACTCAGATTCGGTATAGCCACAGCAGTGATCTGTGTGCGCGTGACCTAACCTCTCGGAAAAGAGTACGGAGCGCGCCGAAAACGCACAGCTGTTACTCGCTTCGGAGTACTGACCACGCCGAATGATGGCGCTGCTGTTGCTCGGTGTGAAGGTTAGAACCTACTCGGAAAGTTTTTCAGTGTACAAGGAATTTCGAAGCGATTAAGTCAATTTTACTCCCGTAATCGTTGGACATACAAAACTCATTTTTTTTATATTTCAATTTTTTTCTTAAAAACTAGTCGACAAAAAGGATTCAAATTTTTACAGATTATAGGTATTTATATTCTGCATTGTCATGATTTTTTTCAACAAAATTGACCGTTTAGTTTAGGAGTTATAAGCTTTAAAAAAAAACACGTTTTTGTTAATAACAAAAGAACCGTGAGAGCTAGAGAAATTTTTTTTTTAGAAAATATAGGTATTTTAATGCTCTTTCGAATGCTATCCATTGGATTCAAATATCTCGATCTTATCATTAAAAAAAAGCAAAAATCAATTTTGAGGAAATTGAAAATTTGAAATAAAACAAAAACGCATCGGCGAATCAAAAAATTAATTTTTGACCCGCCATTACACAAAAAGCAAAAAAAAATGAGACCTGTCCGATTAAAATCGATCGAGTAGAAGCTAAGATCCAGGCGTATAAACACACACACACACACACACACACACACACACACACTCACACCCACACACACACCCACATCCACACACACACACACACACACGCACACGCACACGCACACACACATACACACACACATCCATACAGACATTTTTCAAAAATCATGTATTTTGATTCCTAACACCTCGAAAAACAATTATAACATGTTTTTACAATAACTCACAAAATTACTATTACAAAGCTTCCTCTAGGAGGAAGCAAAAATATTTAAATACCTACAGGAACGACTAGAAGTATCCAACCATTAGATGTTTACGGATTAAAACTTAATCCGTCTTAAGACTTGTAACTGGAAAAAAAAACGTTTAGATAAATTTTGGTGTGAGAAAATTAATTATTTCATTAAAATATAGCACAAGGATATTGTATATATTTCAATATGGTTTCAGAAAGCCACGCGCCAAGGAATTGGTAGCGTTCCGGTTAATAATTGAAAAATACAAAAATTTTGAAATATATGCAATACTTCTTCACCTATAATAATACATTATGTAACAAGGGACTAAAGTCGCAGATTATTCACAGTGATCACCCAAGGGAATGATCGACTTTAGTCCCATGTTACATATAGTACTTTATTCCCAGCTCCACTGTGTCCACTTTATAGACTTGAAAAGTTATTTTGTATTTACGTCTTATAATTTTGATTAGTTTTATCGAAATTCACCATAAACCATAATATGATGTTATTCATCTTTTAAAACTTTATGAAATTTCGCATAGACAGAATGTTGAATCGTGAGTGATTTTTGAGTATTTTTTTATAGCATTAAATCGTTGTATTGAAATCAATTTCTTGATAAAGTCAGGTGGATAGCTTTTGCGAAAATTCAATTCAATCTGAATTAATTTGCGATTTCACATATATTTTGAAACGATGTCGCGTGCTACCACTATCCTATATTTGTTGTCGGTTGCAAACCAAATATTTACAAGTGACCGCGGAAACATTCGAAGGGTGGACGTATATTCAGCCGCGCGGCGTTGTATAAATTTTTAAATGCACGCGGAGCCGCCGCGGTCGCTGTGGTACTGGCAGCTCAAAATTAAACAATAAAAATTTTTACTCTGCGTTATAAACTTCCAGAGGCGTTTACGGCGTTGCCGCGGCCGGGCTAGTGCACATGCATCATCAAAGCCATTCCGACGATGAATTACACGAACATAAAGTCGACGGCGAAAGCCACGAATTTTCACTCCCGGCTTCCGATGTGTGCGTGTATATAACCCGTATATATATGTGATGCGCATGTGTGGGTGGGATGAGGTGGGAGAAGGGGGAGGAGGTGGACTGCGTGAACGAAAACAAGTTGCCGCAACAGCGAGATCAAATAAACTTCCCCCTATACCGATATAAAACCCTGTGAAGAAAACGGAGGTTGCAGTAACTCCCGGCATGTATATAGACACGCGCGAGCGCATACAGTAGCGGGACGCACAAGTATGTACTTCTGCTGGGATGCATTGAACCTGGCGGAGTGAAAACCACCAAAAACTTGTTTATTTGAAACTTTGGCTCGGTCCTGCTTTTCTTTTCTATACGTTGGGCCGTTCGTTTCCCGACTACTTTCTTTCGTAGCGCGACTCGTACAAAATGAATCGAATCACCCCCTTCCTCCTCGCTCGGCGGGAATGTCGGAGCCTATATAGAATTACATAGTCAACGACATTATAGTATTTTACATTATTCTTTTTGAATATTTGATTTTCATTAATTCTTCAAGTCATCCACTGCTCCTCAAATCATTGCGAATAATGAAAAATTCGATGCTACTTGTCTTGCTGTTGAAGATATGAAACCCGGATTGTCAAGAAAGAGAGAGAAAGAGAGAAAGACAGAGAGGGGGGGGGGGGTAGCATAGTATATGGACAATTCTACAGAAAACATCAAACAACAAACAACTCTATAGGTAGAACAAATTAATAACAATTTTTTGTGGGTCAAACCTATCGGATCAGGTTTTTCTGGTTCTCTATACCATCTTGAATATAAAGAAATCATGAACATTGTGAATCTGGTGGCAAGATATTTTTCCAACAGTAACTTTATTATTTTTGAATGATTAAAAATGATCCCCCTTCAAACATAAATCATTTCATCAGAGAGAGTAACACATATCTTTCAAAAAACAAAATAAAATTAAGGAATATTTTCATTTGCTTTTTACCGAATGAAAAATATTGATTCCTTCAAAAGTTACATGAGTCAAAGATGAGTGTAAAACATACGAGCTTTCGAAAATACAATGTGACAATGCCATACAATAACTTGAAAATTCGACGATCCATATAGTGATACTATAAGTTTAATGCCCTTATGAGGGGAGTAACGGAATGTAGGAAATAATAAACATACGTATACACTTAGTATAGTTCAACTGGCGTCCAATTTTTTCAATCTCCTATATAAAGAGTATAATTTCACAGGTTTATAACCTTTTACCTCTACAAAAATTTCAGTTCAAAGTTTGTTTCTGCGTAAATTTTATATCTTTGGGATCAATAATTAATTTGATAAGAAAACAAAGAGAAAACGAAATAAGAGGCTAAAAATCCAACACTGCTGGTTTTATCGATTTCGTTATTAGTTGATTTAATCCCATTTTTTTCTACATTAAGAACACGAATAATATTAAAATATTATTTGTTTAGATAAAGGAATAAAGGACTAGCGATACAAACTACCTGGATCCTGGATGGCGTCATTTTCATTTCGAACTCAAAGTGTTACCTTAGAAATGTTTTTATAGTCCTTTTATTTGATTAATTTGCTACTAATTACAAATACAAGGCTTCCTTTTTGAAGAAGTGATAGATATTTTCTAATTGTATAAATATTATACTATTTAAAACATAATCTGTTTGGAGATATTGTATTTTTTACAGTTTATAGTTATTTGAAAAGATTTACTTTATTTTACAATATATTTCAATTTTAAATAGATAAAAACAATATGAAATTTAGTGGTTTAACAAACTACTTCTTCCCTTATGCATTCTCAGCACTTTTTAAATTTTGTCAAAGCAAGAATTGTGTTAGAAGTAGAATTTTTTTAAAATTGTATATCAAACACAATCAAGTAAAGAATGTTATTACTTATTTGTAAATTTTAATTGATGAAATCAGTTGAGTACATAGAATATAGTATGACATTTTCTAAGAGCTACTGTTGCACCAATTAAGACACCATTTGAATAATAATTTATAAAGAAATAAATGCATGAATAATCATGTTAACACGTTGTTATCATAAATATAATTGTATTTTTAAATGTGTCTTATTTAATCTAATTTAAAATGTTTTCACGCATTTATCACTTACCTTGTACATCATTCGAAAAAAATGGGCATATATAGTTTTGAGTATAATAGTATAATACACTTGCATTCTAGTAGTTTTTATGACTTTTCGATTGTCTTTCTAAAATTTTGATATTGCAGTGTTCTTTGTATCGTACCTACCTTATCAAATCTTTCTTAATAGTATTTTTCGCTAAATCGTAGATTTCCTAAAAAAAATTTGATTTCTTTGTAATAGCCTTTTTCCCATTCAAATAAATCATTGGCATTAAAATGTTTGTCACTCTTCTCGTGCTATAGTTGAGAGGAGCTAGCACCGCGATGGTATTAAGCCATCACCGTGTCTGAGCCGAAAACCATCCGACCTCTTCCATACTACCTCTGGACAACCAGGCGGAAGAGTGATAACACGAGGACGAACGCCGAAATTATCGAGCATCTGTGAGCCATGGTGCGAGAGCGCACAACCTCCGAGGGATTTTGGTAAGCGATCGGAATAGTAGCGATCGTGCGCGTACGAGGAAGAGTGTATATGTGTATGAATGTGTGACCATCGTTGAGTGCTCGGCAGTTCGTAGAAAGCGACTCATGACATCGTGATCGAGGAGAGCGATCGAGCGAGCAAGGATAGTGGTGATGATTTTCCCAGCAGGGAAAATCGCGCATAAATTATGAGTGTGATAGTGAGTGAGAGCTAGCGGGTAGACCCATCAGAGAGACAGAGGAAGATCACCGGGAGAAGCCCGCCCCGCGTCGACGCCGCGGGGAAGGCCTCTTTGGCGAGTTCGAGAAAAGCGGACGAGAGTTATAGCCGCGGTTCCGTGCTGGCTTTTACGTAACAGCCCGTCCGATGCGAGATAAGGTCTTAAGCCGAAAAATCGTAGGTGTGTTTGCGTGGGGGATCGCCTGGCGCTCTTTCCAAATTCGGCGATTAACAATAATGTTGATCTATTATTAAGCAAATGACATTACTAAAAATACAGGGTGTTCATTAAGTATCGGACCCCCCCGGACCCCTACTTTGATGGTTCTTTTCATACCTTTATGAACGCTTACAAGCTGTTGTCGACAAAAATGGCCTGTTCTCAGAATGAACACATACAGTGGCTGCTAATGGGAGTTGAACAGCATCCGTTTCTATAGATTTCAACCAGTTTCAATAGGATTCATTCTTGACTACGTTTCTATCGGTTTGAATACGAATTTTCAAGCACAGTCGTCTCATATAGCTCTGACGATCCCAGGGTTTCTTCAGACGCTTTTAATGGGATTGTACATGAGTTCTACAGCATACGTTTATATTAGTTTTAATCGAATCCTATAGAATTTATACAGACAAGATTTCTATCGGTTGGAATACGAATTGTTAGACTCAGTTGATTCAGAGTGTGCAGACCATACAAGGGGTTCATCGCAAGTCAAGAAGAGTCTATAATGGATTCGCTTTTAATGAGATTATATAGGATTAAAACAGTATTACGTTTTGATTGATTCAGTCGGTTTTCAAAGAAATTATATGGACTACGTTTCTATCGGTTTGAATACGAATTTTCATGCACAGTCGTCTCATATAGCTCTGACAATACCAGGGTTTCATCACCTTGCAAGAGGAGTTCATCTTTCAGACGCTTTTAATGGGATTGATCGAATTTTATGAGATTTATACAGACTTGATTTCTATCGGTATGAATACGAAGTTTCAGGCACAGTTGATCCAAAGTGCGCTGACGATACCAGGGGTTTATCGCAAGTCAAGAAGAATCTATAATTAAAGCGCTTTTAATGGAATTCTATAGGAGATGAACAGCATCCGTTTCTATAGATTTCAAACAGTTTCAATAGGATTCAGTATTGACTACGTTTCTATCGGTTTGAATACGAATTTTCAAGCCGTCTTCTCATATAGCTCTGAGAATACCAGGGTTTCATCACCTTGCAAGAAGAGTCCATCCTTCAGACGCTTTCAATGGGATTGTATAGGAGTTCTACAGCATACGTTTGTACTAGTATTAATCGAATTGTATGGGATTTATACAGACTTGATTTCAATCGGTATGAATATGAAGTTCAAGCATAGTTGATCCAATGAGCGCTGACGATAGCAAGGGTTCATCGCATGTAAAGAAGAGTCTATAATTGCCGCTCTTTTACTAGAATTCTATAGGATTTAAACAGCATCCGTTTCTATAGATTTTAAACAGCCTCAATAAGATGCATTTATTGACTTCGTTTCTATCGGTCGGAATACGAATTTTTTGGTTCAGTTGATTCAGAGGGTGCAGACCATACAAGGAGTTCATCGCAAGTCAAGAAGAGTCTATAATGGATTCGCTTTTAATAGGATTGTATAGGATTAAAACAGAATATACATTTCGATTGGTCAATCGGTTTCCAAAGGATTTATATGGAATACGTTTCTATCGGGTTGAGTACAGTCAAGTAAAGTCGTCTCATATAGCTCTGACTATACCAGGGTTTCATCACCTTGCAAGAAGAGTCCATCCTTCAGACGATTTTAATGGGATTGTACATGAGTTCTACAGCATACGTTTATATTAGTTTTAATCGAATTCTATAGAATTTACACAGACAAGATTTCTATCGGTTGGAATACGAATTGTTAGGCTCAGTTGATTCAGAGGGTGCAGACCATACAAGGAGTTCATCGCAAGTCAGGAAAAGTCTATAATTGATTCGCTTTTAATGAGATTATATAGGATTAAAACAGTATTACGTTTTGATTGATACAGTCGGTTTCCAAAGGATTTATATGGACTACGGTTCTATCGGTTTGAATACGAATTTTAATGCACAGTCGTCTCATATAGCTCTCCCGATACCAAGGTTTTATCACCTTGCAAGAAGAGTCCATGCTTGAGACGTGTTTAATGTGATTGTAGATGAGTTCTACAGCATACATTTTTATTAGTTTTAATCGAATTCTATAGGATTTGTACAGACTCGATTTCTATCGGTATGAATGCGAATTTCCAGGCACAGTTGATCTAAAGAGCGCTGATGATACCAGGGGTTTAGCGCTAGTGAAGAAGAGTCTATAATTGCCGCTCTTTTAATCGAATTCTATAGGTTTAAACAGCATCCGTTTCTACAGATTTCAAACAGTTTCAATAGGAATCATTATCGACTACGTTTCTATCGGTTTGAGTATTATTCAATGATTTAAAATGAAAATACAATTAATAAAATGTAAAAAGAGGACCTGATGCTTCAAGTGGTTGTGATGGTATATTGGTTATAAATGAGCTGGAATCATCGGTAAACGACATTGAAAATATGTATGTATCTTATATTTGTAAAGCATTATGAGGATTTACAGAGGCTTTTGCAATGGCTGTACTCTCACTTTCTGGCATGCTATTATCCAAAGCAACATCTATATCTGCTATTGAAATGAATTGCATTGTAAAGTCAAGCAAAACATCTTGATAATTTTTGAGTGCAAAGCAATTGTATCTGGATTTAGATCAAATCATTGCTCATTGGTATAACCAATTGCTGCAAAAATATTTTAAATCTATCAATGCGATTCTCATTATTCTACGCTATAGCATCAAAAGGGCTTTTGTGGCTCCCAAGTTGAATTTTATAAATGGGAACCCCTATTTTTACTCCAAATTCATTTTCAGCGCCAAATTTTAGGTTCATATAGGTATTATGGATGTCATCCGTGGTCAGTTTATGGCTCTTTTGTACCTAATGTATGTTTTTTTCTATAAAAATGTGTTATTTCAGGTGGATTGAGAATCATTGAGATTTCAGAAACATTGAGCTTAAGGTTCCAAAACCTGTTTTGGGCCATACGGGCCCAATATCTCTTTTTTCTTACAAAAGTTTGTCTTTTTGAGTGATAAGAGCTTTTGGGACGTATTCTTGCTTCCTGAAGCTACTTCACACTTAAAAGATCAGCTGTTGGGCTGGTAAGGCCCAAATCAGGTTTGGGATCCCAATCTTTCTAATTATGGAGCGGGAATACATGCTAAACCACTTATCACGAAAGAAAAAACCGCTGCTAACTGCTTTAGCAGAATGTTTTCTCAAAAAGAAGAGCATTACATTTTTTTTAAATATAAATAAGATTTTCTAATAAAAACATTGAGAATGAGTATTCTTAAAAGTTAAATTATGTGTAGGTAGAAAAAAAATATATATATATATAAAATAACATACTTTAATTATTTCATACAAATTAATTTTTTGATTATTTTTACGAGTAGAAGCTTATACTATCTCGCAAAAGCAGTTTCGATTTAGCATCTCGCAGGAGAATGACCGCCAATATAGGAATCGGGCGATGAGCTAATATCTCGGCAAATGTGTGAGCGTGGCAATACTTGAACCTAATTCTTCTTTTTACCCACTTTACTGTGGCCATTCATTAAGCGCTAAGGTATATATAGAATTTCCCAATCGTTATTAATTATTATCTGTATTTACATCCCTACTCAAAATAAATGTTGACCAGTATTAATATATAGGAAGCCCGCGCAGATACTGAAAATACAGTGCCCATGACAAGACCTTGAAGTATGCAGCCACTACCTAGCCTAAGAGGCTACAAAAAACTCTAGTTTTATTTTCTATTTTTGATATGATATTTAAGACTCCCCTAAGTTAAATGGTTACCATTTTAAGAAGAGGTTTTTTCCAAGACTTTCTTCAAAATAAAGCTAAAAAGGCGCAGAACTTCAGTTTTTTTAGCGGTAGGGTCTAATATTGCAGCTTTCTTCATATTTCTACATTCAAAAGCATATCGCAAAGTTTGAGCCAAATCCGTGATCCGGAGTTCGTAGCCTCTCCTAGTGAGTTGTGTACGACTCGAAATGCCCAATCCTCTCTCGGACTAACACATGTAAAAAAGGCCATGCCTTCGTTGAAAAAAATACGGTGTTCAACACGGGAAGACAAGCTATTTCAGACTCGGGTGAGGTGTTTTCAGCACTCGTCTCTGTGAAAATAAGCTCTGAAATAGCTTATTTTCTCCCCTTGTCGCACAACGTACTATTACCCAATAAATTTTCTTAGAATAAAAAATAAATAAATTTAAAATATTAATATTTTTTTGTAAAATATAATTTAAAAAAAATTATATAAATTGCAAATATGTACATATGCTACAAAAAATAAAATTAATATATTTTTTTTCATAAATATAAATGTTGAATAAATGAATCCATTGAAATAAGAAGTGTTAATAATCAAATTTTTATCACGATTATTTTCTATTTTTATTTTAAAAAAAGTATAAAATAGTACATTACTTAAAAAGTGCGAAAAAATGGTGATAATGGTATGAGTCGGTTTAGTCAAAAATATGCTTTCAATTACAATAAACTAATAAAACTTTCAAATGAAATTTGTTTTTGTTTTACAAGAATTTTGTATTAATATTTTAACGGAAATCCTGAGTAATTAATAAAAAAAAAAAAAAATACGCGATAGTACCGGAGATTGAACCAGAGACGTCCGGACGGGCGACGACTACTGTACTGATCGTACTACTCTAGGCCTCTCTACGAGATAATTACACCAGAGAGCAGGTAATACAGATTTAGTACATAATCTCATCACGATATGATACATATCCAATAAAATCAACAAGAAAAATTATTTTCGATTTTTCCATATTTTTCTTTATTTTTTTTACCGATTAATGGATTGATTTAATGGATTGATTTAATGGATTGATAGGTAATTTCAAGAGCTTTCGATTTTTCAAATTTTTGCGCTGAAAACAAATTTGGGGTTAAAAAAAAGAGTTCCCATTTGTGAAAATGAATTTGAGACTCTCAAAGACCCAACAGGTTAGTAGGTCTCAAAAATGGTCATTTTACCTGATAGGTTTTTCAAAATCTTAAAACTTCCCCATTTAGTGTATTCAGCGAAAATATTTTCCTGACGAGTTATTCGACCGTTGAAATTTTTTGATAACGCTCTGAAGTTGGCTCTGTAAGTTTCAATTCGATAATAATCGTTATCTCCCTTTTACAATAGGGAAGTAATAAAATTATAACACATAAATACAAAATAACTTTTCAAGTCACTTATAAAGTGGTCGCAGTGGAGCTGGGAAGAAAGTAATGTATATAACACGAGAGAAATGTCGCTTCGCTTGTGCAATTTGTCCATTAAATTGCCTCAAGCTTAATATAAAACACATGAATCTGAATCAATTTCTGCATTCTTAAGGGGGTTCGCACTGTATTTGGGCGTTTGAAGTAGTTTTTTTGCCATATTTGGGAATTTTCAGCACATAACTTCCTAGAATGCAAGTGTAAAGCATAAAAAGTTATAATACAAAATATATGTGTTTCCATTATATCTACCACTTTGGTTAACAACATTTCCGTAGAAACTTACGTTTCTACAAAACAATTTCATACAATATGACAAGTGAGCTCTGTAAATTTAGATTCTATCATTCGAAATCTCATTAAGGATAGTGAAAACGTAAGAATCTTTCAAGTCTCGATCGTGCTTAAAAATTGCTAATTTTGAACATACCGTTCTGAATTAATATGGAACGACTTTACAGATTTTGGCACATTAAACAAAATGCAAACTCTTTTTTCATTGAAAATACGTTTCCTCACTTAATCCAACGACGGCTTGTATACGCATTACTAAAGCTTACAATCTCGGCGATAACAAATCTCTAACAACCATTCATTATCGCGCCAATTAAGGGGGCAAGCGTGGGTTAAAGCCTGAAAAAATAAATTTTAGTATAATTAGTCAGGTCATTATTTTTTCAAATCTATATAAAAGCAACCTTTACACCTCAAAAATATAGATAAAAAAACAACATTTCAACACCTCCCCGACTCCTCTATTTTGATTCATAAGTCTGTAATAACCACTGGATTTAAGAATTAATTTTTGCATATCATTTCAGGGCACGTAGGGCTGCACTACAATGCCTCGACCAAATGAGCTCAAATTTGGTGGAGATCTTCTTAATATGTATCTACACTGCTTAAGTGAAGCAGATTTTGAAAATAGACACCCAATCAATTTTTACATGTAGAAATATGTGAAAGAATTTTGAAAAATCATTAAAAAATTATTCAAAGATGTATATTAATGGAAGAGTCCAACTTTTTCAACATCTGCTTCACTTAAGCAGTGTAGATACATATAAAGAAGATCTCTACCAAACTTGAGCTCATTTGGTCGAGGTATTCCAGTACAGCGCTACGTGCCCTGAGGTGATATGCAAAAATTGATACTTCAATCCAGTTGTTATTACAGACTTACAAATCAAAATAGAGGAGCCAGGGAGGTGTTAAAATGTTATTTTTTATGTATATTTTTGAGATATAAAGTTTGTTTTTTATATAAATTTGAAAAAATAATTACCTGACTAATTATACTAAAATCTATTTCTTCAGGCTTTAACCCAGGCTTGCGCCCTTAAAGAAAGAAAGCCCAGGCATTTTCACCGGCGCTAACGAGATAGAATGCGACAAAGCTCTCGGCCGCAGCAGAGATTACCCAATCGCATCGTCGAAAATTTTGCATCCGGCTAAAGACAACGTGGCTGCGCAGAGTGAACCGTTGGGAGGAAAAAGCCGAGATTGAAGCTCACTCGTCCGAAGACATCGAAGAAGGCTAAAAAGCCCTCACACCTCCCTCTGATATGTCCGCCGATAAGAGAGAGAGTGCGGGCGCGAGGGTCGCTTTTTTGCACCGCCACTGCCACCACCACCACCACCACCGCCGACTACGACGGACGCGCGCGCACCCCCGCGAGCAGAGGGAACTAGGTCAGGCTCTATCTCGCTCACCCTCGGTGCGCGCGAGCTGCGCGCTGCCGCGGCTCTCGCTGGCCTCCGTCAGTTTCGCTCGGCACGGGCCACGGCTCGCTTCGGCTCCCGCTTCGTCAAGCCCGAGAGAGAAAGAGACAGAGCCTCTAGTTCGCGTATATCTATACATTCGCTTCGCACGTTACGTATCGCTGACCGCGCGCACGCTTGCGACCCGTCACAGTGCTCACCTCGTCGTCGGCGATCTTGTGCGTGTGCCTCTGTGCGAGGGTATATATCGCGGAGAGGATACGAGATTTCGAAGTGTGATAACTGCGCGCGTTGTCGTTCGCGCCATGTGACGCGAAGCGCGCGGCGATACCATGTCGCAAGTACGAGACCAGCGCCGTTGCGCCGTCGTTCCCGCCAACTGCAGCTCAACGGAGGAGCTCACCTGAGCGGCGCGCAGCTTCGCGTTCTCTTTCGGCCTCCTCGCAGGCAGCAAAGTGCAAGGGAAGACATACGTACATAAGAGCGCGTGCTCGCCAGTCGTACAATATCCATAAACACGCACACACACCCACGTACATGCACACACATGCACTCATACACACAGACCCATATGCATATACCTTGACCCTTCAGCTATAGCAGCGTGTTGTGCACCTGTAGAATGCGTGCACCCTGTACGTGCGCAACCTGAAACACGTAACGCGCGGGCGCGCTCTTCTACATTTTTGCTCTCTATACAGATAAGAGAGAACGAGAGATAGAGGCAGATGAGCGAGGAGCGAGTATCGACTGTCCCCGTTGCCGCTGATTGATTGCCCCCCGCGCGCGCCTTGGAAAAGAAGCCAGCATCGTTCATCGGGATATAAGAAGTATATATAGAGATACAGTATAACCGTAGTGCTGATCGGAGTGCGCGACGGATGTTATAATCTACATGCGTGAAATGCCAGTGCTGGAGCCAGCAGCCACCGTGAGCAGAGACACTTGTCGTCGGGCTCATCGTCATCGAGTGCTCTGCAGCATCGGCGGCAACTGACGTCGGAGGATCGCGCGCGCCCACGAGGTGATGATCATTATCTTTTTGTTTCTTTCCATTGTCGTCCTCCTTCTTTATATGCGGGAGCGCGCCAACGGGCCTGTGCACACAGGCTGCCTGCCGTGCGCGAACGCTAATGACGTGGATGTAACGGTTGCGTCTGGGCGATTTTCCCGCACTGCCGCGGCCGTAATTGCGCGTGAAGCGACGGTATGTAGCATGGATGCTGCTGCTGCATCGATATTACGTATTCGAGAGATTACGCGCGCGCATCGTGCACAGAGCCGCAGCGTCAGGGTCGACTGCTACTGGCTGGGTGAGTTGAAGAGCGCGCGGGGGTGTAAGAGAGGGAGACAGCGAAAGCTGAGGTCGGTTCGTCCTTTATTTCGCGCGCGCGCCTGAAAATTGGGTTTATCCGGTCTTCCTTTTCGATTGTTTTGGCGATTGTTGGGGGAAGTTTGAGAAATCGTGCTCTTATTGATATTAGAGAAAATACGAATGGTTTAAGTTTAAGTAGGATTATCTGAATCAAGTTATTTATTAATGATAATCGAGGAGAGGCTTTCTAGCGAAAAAATTAATGTCAATTTACTTTCAATGAATAATCGCTCGATCAACAAATAATAACTTGAATATCGACTGATTGAAGGAATATTTCTTGTTAAAGTTGGTCTGCCTTGAATTCGAAAGGTTCAATCAATAATCAGTTCTTATGTAACTATTGAAGTGACACTTGGACGTACCATTGTGCTAAAGATTGTTATAAATAGTTAATTGCATTGAAAGGAATATGGGAATATCGCATTCTACACAATAGTAGAAATAATAAGACTGTAGATTCATTTCTTCAATGTGTTATAGCTATAACAAAATTGTTCATTTTTTAAATTGAAATCTGCTTTAAGTTTATGGAGGAGACTGTATAGAAATATCTGCTATACTTTAAATTATTATAAAGTGTTGTCGAATATTATTTATTAGTTAAGAAATTTAGTTGCTATTATAAATGTATAAAATGAAGTAACTTACCAGAGATTATACAAAATATTAATTCAAAATTGTTCACGTCTTCCGTCTACGAAATTATTTGTAGCAATTGGATAATTTTTTATTCATTAATGGATGTGCAGACATAAATACGTGATTTCGTACTGGGGAACTCGTATGAATACGCGCTTGCTTCCAGTAGATAGCGAGTATAATTACAATAATTTTAAAATAAATTATTTTTGTAAATATACATATTATTATTTTTATTTAAAATTTTATGTGTTTTATTGTATGTTCTTTTGGTACCATATTTGCTTTTATTTTAGTCTATTTACTATTTTACTAGTCTATTTACTATTGATATTCCCAGTCTTTAAAATACGTCTACATGACAAATGTTGTTATGTTCATCGTTAAGAATTAGAATGCGAGGTGCCGGACAATATGTGAATTGGTATATACGACATTGTTTTTTTCTAAAGTTTGTTATATTTTTATAGTTTTGTTATCAACTTAAATCTTTTTTGACTATAGTAATTGATCAAAGATTTCTGTGTATAGGGTTGTATTGGCTTCTGTATGATTTTGGAAACGATTGTTTCTCTTCTCATGACCATGTTTGATTTTATTCAAACGAATTGTTATATTTCTTTTGAATAAAAGAGAGAGAGAATTTTTCAATAATAGTTTTGTAAAAGTTTACTTGTTTTCATTGTGGAATCGTTTATGTGATTGAACAATCGCTCAGACTATAAAATGTATACAATTATTCTTTTTATATTTTTGTTTTTTGATAATTTTGAAAACTGATGAAATTAATAACAACATAATTAGGAATAAGCATAATATCGGGAAAATTAATGTTATTGCTGTATTGTCGTAAATTCGTATCAATAGAACATTTATAATTATAAAGTAGCACGTGAGTGTATTCTTCATTCAGTTTATTTAAACACGTTTTCCCTAAATATTCCAATGTAATATCAACATTATAACGGTGAAATGGAATAACCCATAGGTCAATGTTTTTCGGTATATATTTTGTTGTCAAAAGAAAACTACCTATTTTTAAATATCAATTTTCCTTTATACATTTCTTTATTTGATCAAATTATGGTATTTTTAATTAATTGTAAATTTCTCTTGCATGTCTGTCTAAACTATTCAAAACTAAAAAGGATGTAATATTAAAGAAAAGTGAATTGACATCAAGATAAAAACAAACATAATTTTTAGGTATTCGTAAGTTTTCTAATGAGGTATTGAAAAATTTGATTGAAAATTGTTGTTTAATTTGTTAAACTGGAAATTGGCCTATTGATCAATGAAATTAATGGACAGAATGGAATGATGATGTGCATTTTCGATATTCTCCAGCATTTTGATAATGAAGTCAAGTGTGAAATTTATGAATTAAATATTTATTTTCATTACAACTTTTTAAGATTTTAAACGTGGTTTATTTAAATTTTTAATGTACTTCTTTTTATTTTAATATATGTGTTTTAATATTTTATGTAACGTCTAAAAAACTAAAAATTATTTGGCCTGAAGAGGTTGGCATAACTATCTAACAAAACGTTGTTTATACACAAGAATCGGTACTTTTAACATAATAATTATGTTTATAATTAATCTTATCCAACGAAAATTTAAGATGCATTCTATGAACTTTTAGGGCGATGTTTTCGGCGAGAATCGTACAAATTTCAGTTGGCATAATATGATGCGACTGCGTAGGTTGCGTCGATAGTAATCATAAAAATATAAAAATATTTTACAAGAAGGGCTTGAAAAGTACTCAGAATTTTCGGAATTTCAAGTTTCATATAATTTTTATAGAAAAAAGCAAGAATATAATTTTAAAAATTCTAATATATTGCTGTTGTACTTACTGCTTCTTTCAAATAAAACTAACTTTGTATTATTTATTTGTCTTTAAACCTAATTGAGAATTACAAACGAATTTTTAATTTTAACAGGACGATGTAGGGATTACTTTTGTGAGGATTTTCTCAATATAGTCTTGGTGGAAATAAATCTATTAGAAATGGCCAATAAGTTAAGAAATAAGCAAAAAAACTGTCCAGTTTGTTGGTAGCGAGGTAGTTTTATCATCAAGAAATATTTCCATTTCGTTTGCTTCAAAGGTGTAGTATTTTACCTCTATAGAATGTAGATTTTGATGAGGCTTTGAGACTTTATTTCTGATATCTAAAAATGAAACCCGGCATCCGTAATTTGTTCTAATGAGTACTTTTTCTCAAAAGATGAATAATCTTCTCTTATATTTTTATCCTTTTCTTGAAAGGTGATGTCTTCTGATGAGTATAACTTTGCAAAGATTTCTGTGACAAACGTGAGTAAAGAAGATTATTAAAGTCGATAAAATAAGTTTTAGTTTAAACTGTTTCTTGAACAATGTTCATTTCTTCGAAAGTTATAGCAAATCGAAGGTAGCGTAAAAAATGGTTTTAAATATTATGTAAATTATTAAGATCGTTACAAACATAAAACTTTTAATATTTTTTCAATATCTTTGATTGTCTATAACTTTTTAAGAAATCGACATTTTCTAATTCACTAAATTTCAAATTAAAGCTTCTTCAGGTGCTACTTTTATAATCTGATTAGCTCGTTATTTTGAGCTCAAAATTAGCTAATAGAAACCCCGGTAATAACTTCACGCTTTTAGCTTTAAATCTGGTTAAAATATGCTTAAGCTCTGATAAGAATGTTAAACATAAATTAGCTATTTTTTAGATATTTTTATGGCTAAGAATAAAATACAAGAAAAAAAAATACGTATCGTATATAACGTGTATAGTAGGCATCGTCTAGATCGTATGAGTTTTCATTAAAACTAATTGTATCTTAGTATTAGATTTTGAATTATTAATAATTTTGGTTGAGTGAAATCAGACGGTAGACTGGAAATAGGTATAGAAAGGAGAACGTGTTCTCATTTCCATGATGTACTATCTAACCTAACAATTCAATTTTTCTTAATTTCTCAATTTTTTCTTTTCCGGTATAGCAGAGATCGTTTCTTGCGACTAAGTATCCATGTTCCTTATAAAAATATGAAATTCGTGAAAATACCTTGAAAAATCAATATTTTCAAAGCTTAATCAATTCGTAGCTAGAAAAATTAGTTAATTTATAGCTAACAAATATCGCTTGTCATAGGTTTACAAAAAAATTCCTAGCTTTAAGCTAGATTATAGTTAACACAGTAGCTTCTTTATATCTAAGAAATCTAGCTAATTTATAACAGCTTAGACAGAAAAGCTGGTTAATTTTCTACCGGGGTACTGAATTTAATTTTTAGTTCTACAAAACCTATCAAAATCTATTTCCCGGAGTCACATAATATAAATAGAAAACATGTCCATTTCGAGTAAACCTAGGTATTTACTAGATACTAATTGAATCAATTTTCACTCGAAACGCTGAGACATGTGGTAATTTCCATTTCATATCAAGGCGATCGTTTCTAGAAACGAATAAGACTTTCGAAATATCATTGAATCAGAAAACAACACGTGAACTTTCAAACGCGGAAAGCTAAAACGATAAGGGAAAAAAAATTGTTTCTCTTCGCAAGTCTGCCAGACTTTCCACGCAGAGACTGAGACAGGGGGCGCGTGTGCTTGCATGCGTCGGGCCTCCCTTTCCCCGTGTGATGTCTTTTATCGGCGCGGCGCGCTCCGGCAATTTTTTATGCGGGCTTTCAGAGAAGAAAAGCGCCAGCTCTTGTCCCTCAACCACACGCGCGTGCGCTCGCGCCCGCGTATTCGTCAAAAAGCTCCCCGAGCGCTCGTGCGGCGTCTCGCATTTTTTTCGCCCGTCTTTCGCCCCCGCCCCTCTTTCTTCCTCTCTTCCCTTTTTCTATTTTTCTTCCTCTCCCCACGTCTTTTGTACAGGTCCCCGCGGCCGCTTATCATTATTTTTCTATTGCCACGATTCATTCTCAAGCCGTAGAATTGCGGAATATAAATGCGTCGTTTAGGAGGGGGGAAGGGGGCAATACACCTATACGCGCGCGGAAGCGTTTTATTTTATCCGAAAAATGGCGCGCCTCCCATTGTCATGCTAGTGGAATTACAGGTCGGTGAGATGGTTTTGATGGCAGTGAGTAAGCGATATTTTTTGCCGTGGAGAAGATAGAATGAGTGGGAGAGAGAACAAGAGAGAGCGAGAGAGCGAGAGAGAGAGAGAGAGAGAGAGAGAGAGAGAGAGAGTTAGCCTTTCTTCGGCACATTAGCACTTGGAGGCTGGGTTACTCGCTCGTTGGCTCGTCCACTCTTTGGCTGACTTACGAGAAGCAATGGCCATAAATCACGCGGGAATAACTTGTGGGTGGAGAAAGCGAGAGGAGAGAGAGAGAGAGAGATGCTTAGCAAAAATTATTAATAGATGGTGGGTGGGAGATGATGTACGTATATTTCGCTGTGTTTTTGCACAATCCTAAAATTCTTCTATTTTTAGTGCCATAATACTAATTTTTTCAAGCGAGTTGAACTTTGAAGAAGAAAATCGAAGAATTATGTTTTATTATTATTTTAAAGCTCTTGGGTATGCTACCTATGAAACATTTTCAAATAGTTCAAGTGAAATAGCATTTGATAATTTTCCTATCTCTCTCTTCCTCTCTCTCCACATCTTCTACCAATGTTGGCTGCCAGGCCAACCCAAATTGCAGCATTAGCCCATGTTGACCAACTGAACATTGATTGCCTCCTGCGTGCTTCACTAAAATGTTTGATCATTGCCGAACAGAAACGCTTTAAGAAATATGTACTGATTTAAATAAATAATTGTCACATCTTATTGAAATAGAATTATTTGAAAGACAAAATAATGAAAACAAGTTATTGGTGAGATAAAAATTCGACTATAAATAAAATAATTGTATAAGTTTTAAATCAATATTTACAAAATTCACAAAAAATATAATAAACTTGAAGTAATTTAAAATTATGGTACAACGTGTATCGTCGGAAGTATAAAATGTAGGAAAATGCTAGTTAATTTTGATTTTGTATTGAATTCAAACGTTCTTTTATATTTTATACCCATTCAAACAAGTAACTTCAGTTTTTCGTAAACCAAAGAACGAAACATTAGGGTAATATAAGATAATTCTGAAAGTTCTTATAGATTCCTTGCGTGTATTACATTTTATATATTTCACTCTATATTTGATTAATCTTTCATAATTATAGTTTTAGTCGACAAAATAATTAAAATATGATATAATATTAAATATTTTAAAAAGTATTCCCTAATATTTGTAAGGAAACATTAAAGTCTTCTCCCTTTCAGAGGAGTTGAATTCACCCTTGTGTGACGTGGATTAAAAAGCCTTTCATACATGTGATGTCATGCATATGATTTCTCCGCAGTCTAGAGTTTTTAAGTTTTCAAAACCAGCCTTTCAAGTTGTCAGGCGACGATCCTGGACAAGAATAGTTTGCTTACATTCAACCTTTTTATCCTTGACCCTGGCGCATTGACGTACTTCCCTCTTATCACCTTCCGTAAATTGTCAGTCTTCTTGAAAACGTCAATATGCCACAATGAGAAGCTTTCAAATAATCAATTATTTTTACTAATTGATTCACTAATTCATGATTGGATACTTGGGATCTTACTGTACTGTATTCTTTTCATAATTTCTACATTTTATGTATAATATACCTTACATATATACCATATAATAGAAATATTATAAAATATTTTTAGTAGAATATTTTCTTTATTAAAACATTTTTCATATTTCTATGTTTTCATTTAGAAACTAAAAAGACAGAAAAATTAAATAAATCTTGATCGAGTTACTGGACAGAAAAGCCGATAAAAAATCAACCATTGACTAGACGCAGACCAGAACTACTTTCACTTATTTAATAGTATGATATTAATACAATTATTGCAATCGCTATAAAATCACTAATTTTATTTAAATTAACTAAATAGTTACACAATTTAAGATTATCGATATATTGAATTTAATTCTAACTGCGTCTTAGAGGATTTTCTTCAAGCAAATGAATCCATACTACAATGAATCACACACTGAATATGCGCTGTATTAAAGCGTCAGCCAAATCAGGCAATCCCTTCTGTGTCGGTGTAATAATTTCTCGTGCAAGTTCCCTGAAAAAAAAAAAAAAGGTCGAGAGCGGCGCCCAAAAATACATTTACTTCCTGCAATTCTGCCTTTTGAAAACGTGAACAACCCACGGTTTCGGCCTACCGGATGCCAGACTCAAAAGAACGATTCGTATCCCGCGCATTTCTTCTTTTTACTCTCTCCCACTCCTGCACCGCTGCGTGCAGCTCTTTCTCGCTATACACCTCGGAAGGAGGCGAACCGAGGCTCTTGAAAGGGAAAAGGGAGGCTGAAAGCCACTCGCGGTTCAATCGTGTATCGAGCGGGAATCGCGTTGCCGCACGCGAAAACTCGAGACCGACCGAGCGGACTACTCCTTTTTTTTTCTTCTCTCCCTGCGTTCCCTTCTCTCCAATGGCCAGGCAACTGGGATAGAGATATGGCAGTGGTGCGAGCCAAGTTCGGAGGGAGGGGGGTAGTAGCGCTATATAGATGGGTAAGAAGGTGCACATATTGCCTGTAGGGGTAAGATCCCCGAATATGAACAGTATTTTGGAACCTATGTGGCCCTATTCTTTCGTAATAGGTTTATTAGATATATTTCGAGCCCAAAAAAGCTGTTATATGTTCTTATGGCCATTGGCTGTATTTTCGAAGTAGGAGAGCTTATTGTTTGTTCCGTACAGATCAAAAGTTTTCAAACAGCTAAAATCGGATGGGCGCAGTTTTTTAACGGTGATTTATGTCGGCTATTATTATACATAAGTATTATTCTAGTATTAGTGCAAAGCATTTTTTAACCGTTTGGTTGACAATGGGTAAATTAAATTATATATTTTTTATATTGTTTTTTTTATTGCTAAAGTAGCATTTCTTATGAATTTACGTATATTTATTATAGTATTTATAGTAGAAAAATAATTTATAGTGATGTGTAGATAAAATCTTCGTATTAATGATTTGCTATCGCTTATTTTTTTATAGATAAAAAAAACAAATTTGTTGTTTTCTTGAACAAATAAAGTTCGAATACTGAAATGCATGCTTTTTTGAAACATTTTCTATGCTTTTTAATGTAGTCAATGTTAGGAACTCAATTATCAAAATTGCACAATTTTTCTTTTTTTTGTTTATAGATTATATCTTTTCTCATTATTTACGCAATCACTTAGAAACTTTAACATATTATTTTCAACACATTTCCCTCGAGACCGATCACTCCGAAACCTCAAAATACTATTTCGTTCAATTTTAATAGTCATTTAAAATTGGACGGGCCATATTGAGAGCCTTAACCCTACTCCCGAGCTTTTACTACTGGCGCGTATACGCGGCGCGACAAAGAAAACGCAGCACGCTCCGTAACTTGTGCGCGGAAAGGTACTTATCTCGGGCAGGTTTCTCGCCTACTCCGCGCGATCCGTAATTTATACGCACACCTGCGTATATATTGCGCAGATGTATGTGAGGTCGATGGGTGAGCTCGCAAGAGCGTGCACCTGTGATTCTGCTCGCGAATTGAAAAGTTTACCCGGATAAATCGATTTTCAAAACGTAGGTACCAGGAGCGGAGTTCTCCATATTTTTCTTATTTTTACTGCTCCGCGGGAAACGTATTCGTTGAATTAGCATAAAGTATTTTTTTTAGCGGAGGAGCACACGTGCGTCTAACGCGCGTGGATGCTGAATGAAACATAATGGAAGATTTAAAATTGACGTATTTTTTTTTATGCATATAATTCAGCTTCGAAAAAGACGAACAACGGTAAAAATTTCTTTTATTTATACAATTTTTAAATGGATTATTGCAAATAGAAGATATTCAAATGCATTTGCAAGCAAACAATAACGCATACTAGCATATATATAGAACTGCAAAAGAGTACAAAACTGGTTGAATGGCGTGCACGGTGAATAGAAGGTGACATAACACACATTTCGCACAAAAGCTTTTTAATTCTAAAAAGATATAATAAAAATATGAATCTAATTAATAGCTATTCACGAATTCCAAACATAATTCCCACCAATTTTCAACAGCGTGAAAAATTCTATAAGAACTGAAGGATACTTTCAGATCTGAATAAGAAACATCATTCTCATTTAGATTATTTCAAACCTATCCTATATTCCTTATAAAATGTTTCGAACAATTCGCTCACTTTAACTCGAGCGCGCTGAGCAAGCTTCCGCTATTCTTAGAATGCAAAAACAATCGCAAAGAGCGAACGCGCGCGGCGCACGCACGTACGTACTGGTGCTTTCGTCCTTTAGCATGCCGCATAGAGAGAAAGAGAGAGGCACGCGAACCCGGGGAACAAAATTCCTCGACAGCGCGCTTGCGCGGGCCGGGACGGGGCAGCGGCTACAGCATAAGACTTGGCTCCTTTCCCTCGGCTTTTTCCCCGCTCTTTCTACTTCTTGATGACCCCAATTTACGGCACGGCTTACGCTTGAGACTCCCCCTCCTTCTACTACTTTTGCCCATTCTACCTCCCCCTCCTCTCTCACTCTGACTTTTTCTCTTCGTCTCTCGCCGGTCACCGCCAGGCCTCTCACACAGTACGAACTCGAAAATAACGCGGAGAAATCCGAGAAACAACCCGTAGCGTGCCTCGTGTACGCGTGTTGAGGCGTCTGATCCCTTTACCTTTCCCTCCGTCTCTTTCTCGTCCCTATACTCTCGACATTTTGTCGTTTTGCCGTGTTTTTCTGCAGAGACGAAATAAGAAGACAACGAAAGAGAGGATAAAAAGAGAGAAATCGGGAAAGGGGGTAGAAAGAGAGAGATAGAGGGGAAGAGAAAACGCGAATCAGCAGTACTACTTTTCCACTATTCTTCTTCATTGGAGATAGAGAGAGGGAAAGAGAGGGAGAGGGAGTGAGAAAGATAGAGTAAGAGAGACGTCTGAGCCATTCAGATAGATTTCGGATAGCTTTTGATCTCGCGGATCTGGCAGAAAAATACGACTTCTTTTGGTTTATTGCATGGCGTCATGACTGCTTCTCTCTCTCTCTCTCTCTCTCTCCCTCTCTCTCTCTCTTTTTACTTAGAGGACGAGTCGTCTTTTACGATGGGGACACACGCATGCGCGCATACTCACTGAACTCATTTTACTGGGAAGCGTTTTAGTCGACGCTTTTTTATGGAGGTTTTATTATTTATTTGTCGTGAGCCTGCGAGTATGAGATTTGCAATAAAGGTTGAGTGGGGTGGTCGCGACTGATCGAATACGTTGCTTGGCATGGAGTAGCAGAGTTTTTGCATTACATTTTTAAACCCTTCGCATACAACTCACTGCTTATTGCACCAAAGAGTGCAGCAATATATTCTTGTCATCACACGTAACTTTCATTTACTGTTAATCAACTCCGGCAAATTTATAAATACATTCTAACTGCATTCCGAGTCTTGGGTGGACTTTAATTTATCGCTTTGTTGCTTTTCAATCCCTCCGACTCTAGCGGTGCCCGATATCCCGACTTGCTCAGCGAGACGTAGGATTTAAAGCCAAGGCATTGTTCAAAGAGGAACGGCGGGAGGGAGGGAGTCAGGCTGGCACGGATTCACTGAAATAACACGTTGTTACTGACCAAAACACGAAATATGTGATGATAGCACGTTCAATTAAAGTATTTGGTTGTTATAAATGCTTAATCATTGAAATTATTATTTAAATAAATTCATTGTTAAAATGTGATTGAATCGGAAATCAAATTACTAACATAAATTTAGTTCTATTCGTTGACAATACTCTATTCCAATTAGTACACGAATCAAGATCTAACAATGCTATTAAGCTTTTATTCTGTAGATTTATTGCCATGGTTGTTTTGTAAATGGACTAGCCCACCATGCATGCACTGTGCGCGCGGCTGCCACTGATTTTTTAACCTCGTTTAAATGGAAAAACAAACAAACAAACAAATAGCTTTATTCTTTAACAATATTGATATCGATTAGGTTGTCAATAAAATATAGCAATGCTTTTAGGCTTTAGTATGAAATTCACCACCATGGTCTTTTTTTTTAAATCGATCATTTTTATATAACCTTTAATATAAATATCGAATGAAGGCAAAAGAATTTTAAGCATTACAGTTAATTTCAAAATTAAAAAAGTGTTTAAAAAATCCGAAAAAATGTAATTTTATGATTAATATATATTGTAATCATAAATAATTTAGAATTATAATGCAACTATAAAACAATCTGTTGAACTATACATTGCTTTTATAGTAAATAATCAAAGTGTTTATTGATTTTGTTCCAGGAACTTCTGGAAATCAAATGTTGCTGTTAATGTACATTAAAAAATGTCTCAATAAATGCTGAGAATTCAATATCGCTTTGGAGTAGCTTTTCTCATCGGGATACATATTTGAGGATAGTGTTACTAGATAATTTGAAAGGAAACAGCTTGAATGGAAATGATACACATCTTCGGCATGAGAGGTAAGATAAAAAATATCATTCATAAACTTTGATATGAGCAATTCTACAGAAATCATCAAACAACTGGGTACAAAAATGAATAAAAATTTTTTGAGGGGGCACATCTACCAGAGCTGGTCTTTTTTGTTCTTTGAGCCATTTTGAATGTACACAAAATCGGGAACATGGCATGCTTTTTTGCAGACAATAACTTTATTACCAAAAAATTCTTAAAAATTACCTCTTTCATACATAAATCATTTTGTCAGGGAGAGTCGCACATACATTTCAAAACGCGAACATAAAAGTAGAGAATGCAAGTTTTTATTTACTTTTTACAGGATAAAAATGTTAATTCCTTCCAAAGTTACATGAGTTCAAAGATGAGCATAAAGTACATAAAATACTGTGAAAATGTAACAGAGCGGGTTTTCGCCATTTTTCAATGTATTTTCGAAACTAGTGTATTTTATAAATAAAATCATTATGGGTCAATCCAAGTCAATTTCATTATCATACAGTTATTATTTTATTATTATCTTATTTTTATGTATCTTCACATATATTAAGCCGTAGATATGGCTCTTTACGCCGGAGTTACTTTGATGCAACTGCAATATTAATATGTTACCAAAATAATTAACTACTGTATAGTTGAATGGGACTTCCAAACTTCAACTTGCCGAGTAGCAGCAAATTTTGAACTACTACAGTTTGTTACTTAACCGCAGAGTTCTCATTTAATTCTGTTGTAACTGTTACCTAAGAGTAATGAATATTTGAATGAAATTATTGTCTACTTTAGCTTTACATAATCAGTTCGTGTCTGAAAATCATTATTGCGTTAGTAAATTCGATGCATATATGTACTTTAAAATACAAATTATGTTATGTATTTATACCAAATGTAAATGGTTATCTTGGTAGAAATCTACTTTATTAAAAATACGCAATAAGCTAGTAAGTTGCTACGAGAAATGGCTACTATATCTACTGTCTGCTATCTGTATATCTGGCACTTATATCTACTATCTGTAGATATAAGTGTAATATTTGTGTAATATTTTTTTCAATTAATTTTTTGCCAACTTAAATAATATCATTAACCTCAATCTTTATATTAAATGTTCGTTAGAATTTAATCTTATATTACAAAATACTCAATCGCAATAGATAGTTTACTGGAATATAAACAACACTGAGGAAAAAACATAGTATATTTTCACATAAAATTACTATAAAATATAGTTTTATTTGGCTACAACTATATTTTATAGTGATACAAACCAAAAAATTATGATGACGGTAGCTATAAATATGTTATTGGGTACTACTACCTATATTATATAGTTAAATTTGAAATATCAAAGAAATTCGAAAGGAAATATAATATTATACTAAACAAATATAGTAGAGTTTACTAAAAATTTAGTTAAATGTACTATAACTCGGTTACTATAATTTATAGTCGTTTAAATTATATGAATATATTTATTATTAACATATTATAGTTCATTTTACAAAAAAACATAGTTAAAGCAATAAATATTCAGTTTTACTATGCAATATAGTTAACAGTATTAACTCATTTTTTCTCAGTGCAGGTAAAAGTCTGTAATTTATTATTTGGAGAAAATTCAAACAAAAATGGTTTTTCGCCATTTGACTCCATCTTCGTCGCTAATGATCACCATAATCGATCGTTCGTTATATTATGCAATGTCAACTGGCTATTTTAATTAGCTTAAAAATATCGCGCCAATAAGCTTGAGAAATAGATTTGAAAAGACCACTCAAATATCTATTAACTACTTAAGTTAATAACGGAAGAAAAAGTTTACAGGCATTTTTACTGTATACTATGCTAGATTTTTTTGCGAGAATGAAATAATTGCTGTAATATCCCACAGATGCCGGCACGCTCAATCTCCTTTTAACCATCAGAATCTGGAAAAGGTTAAAAAAGAAGCCGAAAACTCAGGCTTATACTCACACCAAGACACTTGGCGAAGCGAACCTCGGCTTACGCTCAAACCGTTGCCATTTCTACTCCTCCCTCGCTCTTTCTCTTTCTTCTTCGGCTTGCGAAAATTCCAAGGTAGCCTGCGAACCTTCGCGCCGGAATTTCAAAATCCCTGAGCGCCGCGCTTGCGGCGTAACAGCTGCTTTGCATAACCTAATTAGCCAGCGACGCATGTGGGCAATGTCCGGGGGGCGCCGGAGTGGCTCCGCGCGCGCGCGGCGGCGGCGGCGTCGCAATGCTGATGGAAATTAAAATCGGCCGCCGCTGCGGCAAACCCCGGAGAAAAAGAGGGAGCTGAAGAAGAGAGGGGGGAGGAGTAGTGTCGCGCTCGCGCGAAACGTAGAAGGGAGAGAAAGTGAACTGGTGTGCCTGGCGTTTAAAGGGAGACAATATGGTTTTCGAGGTTACGCTGCTCGGTAGAACCGTTCGCAAAAGTTGTCGTCGGCAGTAGGGGAAGAACTTTAATTTAAGGAGCTTGCGACTGTCTATGAGCCGATTTATGGCTTTCGATGGGTCGGAAGTTTGTTCAGCAAATACTTAGCTTACAAAAGATTCGCTCGAGCGTGAACTAAAATACATTATCATGGTAAAGAGACAAAAAAACGTGGCTATTTTCGTTAATAATATATCCTGACGATTGTTTCGATTTTAAATAAAACAAGTAGAGGTTTTAAATAAATCCGTTTTTAATTTGATGAAATAATGAACTTCTGATAAAAGGAAGTATAAAAATGTCAAAATTAGGAAATGTACTTTGTCAAGGTAATAAAAACAGATGGTAATTCGTTGGCACTTAGCGTCCTTAACTTAAATTATTATTCCATTAAGTTAATTATTGATCCCGAATTATAAAGTTTATATTAAAACAAATAATGCAGTTTCTATAAAAAAAAACTCGAAACTGTTGTGGGGTAAAATGTTAAAAGACTTGTGGTGTTGTACTCTTTATTTTTTATGATCTCATATATTTCTTTTTATAATAATATAATTTTTTATAACGGCTCTATATATCAACGTATGCATTGAAAAATATACATAAAAAAATATTTTATAAAATTCTTGGCCATAAAACAAAAGAAAATAAGGTAATTTAAAAAAGTTTAGGAGCTTCAAAATATTCTCAAAAACAAAGAAAATAGTAGGCTTTAGTTGTACAAAAACGGTGTATACGTTCTCGACCAGATATTCCACGAATAAACACACATACATAGATTCGGCAAAAATGTTCTTATAAATGGCAGATTTTTCTGCCAAATGCCTTATAAAATGTTTTTAAACATTTTTTGTCTCGAAAACTTTTTTTATCGTTCCAAAGCTTCCTCTTTGAGGATGCAAAAACGTGTAAGCATTCGCGTAACTTGAATATGTAAATTTGTGATAAGATAATACTTTTACCCTGTACAAGAACATAAATTTATTTTATAGTCAGAAAGTATATAACAGGTCTTAAAATTAACATACATTAAAGTTTTATTTTTTTAATCTGAATAAGCTGTCGTATGTTTACTATAATACATTCATTTAAAAAGTTATAAAATTTCAGACATTTTCCAGAATTGAAATAAACTTTTTATTAAACGAAACATATTTTTAAATATGAAATTCGATCATCGATGCTTGCAAAACTTATCCTACTGTGTCCTTATTATCACCAATATCATAAATGTGCCAACCTCGATGCTGGAAAAATCGAAAATTCACTTTCCTCTCCTCTTTTGTATGTACAAGCGTGGCGCCGGCAAACTTATGCCGTCAGCGTTCTTTTTTTACCTACCCTCCATGCTTTTGCTTGCTCCTTTTTCTCACATTTTTGTTAAAAAGTGTCTCTTCTCTTTTCCGTCGATATAGAGTAAAACTTCCTGGGAACAAATTACACGCAGCCCCAAGTTGACGCGCGCGTGCTTCGGAAATCGCGGCAACGATGCATTCATTTTGTTTTATCGCCACGTGTTACCATCGTATAGGGACACGATTTAACACCATTGCACGAAACTTTTCTGGTGAGCAAAAACTGGTAAAGTTTTGCAGACTTTTATCCTTTGTAAGTAAATCGATCGCGAGTTTTTTTTAATTAATTTTGTAGACCATTTTTTTACGCGACGTTCGCGTTTGATCGGTTGACTGAACAGCTTATAAAACAATTCATGTTTGTAAAATGGCTGTTTATTTGGATACAATTTCCCAAATGAGATCGCCGGCATTGATAGCTGTGATGCAGCGCAGAAAGACAATCATTTGAAACTAAATGGGAAGCCCAGGATGCTTTCACAATAAATGAGTTTCGAAACTTGTGGACAGTCAACTCAATTTGGTTTGATTGATGACAAAAGTGAGATATTTGTACACAAAGTGTTGTTTTCATCTCTGGTTCCTCCGTTACGCAAGGAAAAGTAGGTAGATGAGCAAATGGCGAATTGAATTCGTCGCATGAAAAAATATTCAACGAACGCTCGATATCACGGACTCAAAGTTTGTAATCCTCTGTTCTAAGCTTTAACCACTGTACCTACTGACGCCGTGATATCAGTTTGCTTCCCAGAAAAATCAATTAAGTTTGTGGTTTCCCAGAAAAACCAATTAAATGACGTGTTTTTCAAACTTGGTTTTATGCTCTATTTCTTATCTTCGAAAAGTCCTCTATCACGTAATCGTGACAGAAATTACGAAAGTTCACTTGTTGTCTTGAATCAATACAAAGAAAAAAGCTATAATTTCATTTTTTTCAACATTTTCCCGGAATAATCACGTATCTCCATTTTTTAAAGAATAACTCCCGGAAAACTCACATAACTCCACATTTAAAAAAAAATAATTCTCGGAAAAACCAATTAACTCCACCTTTTTTATCCAATATCCTGGAAAACGATACAACTCCACTTTTCCAATAAGAGAGACAGACGTTTCTTATTTTTTATAAGAGTACCCATAGCAAGGTAGCTGTATTAGAAAGAGTAGACATATTTGTCCCTACAAGCTCCCGTGACCGATATTTCATATTTATCATGTATAGTTGCCGAAAAAACAACATATTTGCAATTGAGACCAGAAAACCCACGTAAACTCCACTGAAATTTTTGTTTGTTCCCGGAATAACCACATAAGTGAAAGTCGTTTTCTAAGACATGAATGCTATTAGGTCTAGTTACTATAGTAAAAAATATGTTATTTAGATTTATTTATTTATTTATTCATTAGTATTCATAGATGCAGTGTTGCATTCAATCTCATATTTGTCTTGATTAAAAACACCGATGCGAAACTAAAAACTCGATTACTTGAAATAATGAAAAGTGAAGATAATTGGTTATTCCTGGAAGCCACAGATATATATCTATATCATTTCACTGACTCAGACGTGGACTGGCTCGAATAGTATCTGTGACAGTTTAATAATGAAAGTGAATTATTGGAAATTTCTTGAAATAATAATAATGTGGCAGATGCATAAATTGTCTACTACAGTTTACTAGTAATTCATGCATATGACTAAAATTAATATGAATTTGTCGGTACATAGCTTTTAGCAACTTAATTTATTGTTCCATTATATCAACTATCAATTTCATACATAAATAATTAATTTTCATCGAAATCGTAAAGGACTTAATATTAATTTTTATTTAAAATTTCTCTGAAAAACAAACAAAATCAGATGCCGCGCGTGAAAGGATTGAATAGGAGATATAAAATAATTGAAGGATGTTATTGAAACTTATGAACAGTTTTTTTAAATTACGGGCTTAAATTATATTGTCGTTCGCAATTGTAAGTTTAATAAATGATACGGATTTTGGAAAGATTCATGACATATTTTCCGAGAAATAAATTCTAAACCAAAGCGCAAACGGTATGAATATTTAAATTTTTTTGAAAATAAAGTTTAGACAGTTATATAACATACGTACCCCCAAAAATTACGGAATAATGTAAACTAAAATTGGGAAGGCAACCCTATTACCAAATTAAAAAAAAAAAATATTTTTCGGAGATGAATTCTTATCATTTCTGAACTGCACGAAACGTCTGCGAATAAAATTTTTCTCAAAAATTGTAGAGTTTAATACATTAAAAGTTTACAAAAATGTTTACAAGCAATTCCATAAAATATTCTATTTGTTGTGATTAAAAAGTCAAATGTGTTCGAAGTTTGCAAAGTTGTGATTCAACTGAAAGTCGATTTCCAAAAAACCTTTTTTTTTTCGCAGGGATCTCATTATTGCAGTGGGTGGAAAAATATAAGAAAAAAAAATACCATTACCTGACGAATTTCTATCTATTAAATTTGATGATATTTGATATCGTCGGGTTAGAGGAAAATGATTCCATTTCGGCGACGCGTTGAGAATGATTCTATTTCGGAAATGCGCTGAAGAAGATCCTTTTTCATTGAGCGCTGAAAAAGATTATATCTCAGAGATGATTTTTTAATGAAAATTTAAGTTCGCACCTCTGCAGATACTTTAAAAGAAAATTATTAATGGTGAAAGATGTATAAAGGAATTTTTATAATAAATTTAATATTCTTATTTACGACGACTTTGCCCTGGTGGAAATCAAAAACATTTTATAACTAATAACTGGCCATTTATATTAGAAACTTGCTATAAAATGGGAATTTATCTTGTACAGTTTCTAGCTCCCGATGAAACGCTTTTTCTCCTATTATTTGGACATTTAATAGATTAAAAAATAGAATGACTTTTTCGAAGACAAGCATAAGCTTGTTCTTGAGTATTTTAAAGGTATTAAAACTGATCACTATCTTTAGTCTGGAAATGGCTAGCAGAAGGTTTGCTGTTATGACAAGGAGTGAGAGAGACAGAATCAGGTGGAGAAATAAAAGTTTCACTGAATATTGATAGAATGAGTACAACAAATGATTTAATATTTATTGTTATTTATTTATATTTTGGTAAGCCATCCAATGTACTTTAATTCTCTTTAATCAAAGATAAAATTAGTAAGTAAATCAAATACCAATGTTTTGTTGTTACGTCAATCTAAGAAATAGGCAAATAATAGTCGAAAAATCATTTCATTATAGCGATTAATTAGCCAGTTTTACTAGCCATTTTCTAACTTCTTGGCCATTTCATATAGATGAATTTCTACCAGAGTGATTACAGTAAGATTATAATTTTCTTTTAAATGCCATTCTTTTATGAAAAAGTCGATAAATTTTAATTTTTAATTGTCCTTTTTTCGCGCTGCGCTGCGCCAATTACAAAAATACCGGCGGCGCACAGAGCAATACCTGCCCCGTGACTGAACCTGTGACGGGAATCCCGATTCAGATAATGCTTGGAATATGAAAAGGAATGAAATATACAATATTGCTGATATACATATACCATTGCTCTAATTATAACATTATGAAATTTATTGATTTTTCCTTAAAAGAATGGCATTTAAAAATAATTTGTAGTCTTGCTGCAGTAATATAAAAATCTTGATTAACTGCCACTATTGGTAAAAAGGTTTAAATATTCATTTTAAATCGAGGGTCCGGAAACGAAAAGAGCCTGCATTCAAAAGTCACGGATAAGTATTAATTGTTATTGAAACCAGATTTTCAACGACGGTTATACCTCGATATTATAATCTTTGATATTTGTAGAAGACTTCGACATTTAAACAAATGAATTCAACCAGTACACGAATTCCAAGTTCAGGCTTTTTTCGTTTCCAGACCCTCAGTTACAAAGTTAAATTTTTTTATAAAAATTCCATTATGCATCTTTCATTATTGATAACAACACTAAGTACAATAAAAGTTTCCTTAAAAGTATCTGTAGAGGTGCCAACTTAAATTTTCATTAAAAAAGAAAAATGATTTCTGAGATATAATCGTTTTCATCGCTCAGCGAAAAAGAATCTTCTTCAGTACATTGCCGAGATCGGATTATTTTCAGCGCATCGTCTAGATGAAATCTTTTTCAGCGTTTCAACGAAATAGTATCATTTTCAACACATCGCTGAAATAGTATCTTCTACAGGGCATTGCCGAAATAGAATCTTTTTCAATCCATCGCCGAAATAGACTCTTTTGCCTCTAATCCGACGACTGTTATGAAGTTCTGATACAGTGGTATAATTACAATAATGACGGTAAATTCTTCTGTGTTTATCAGAATAAGCGATTCACCTCGTTTCAATCTGAATTTCCTCGATTATTAATATTGTTTCAATCCGATTTATGTAAACTGAATTAGTATTCATCGTATATGCAGGCAAGCGCGATTTATTTATTTGAATGAATATTTATTATTTATTCCAGATGTGAATTCGTTCAAATAAACCGTTGTTTCTACGTTGGTTTAAATGTTGATTCTGTGTCAATCAATTGTTTATTTATATGGCCGGATATTCAGCTCAAATTCAAATATCCCAATACTGTCGAAGCATGTAACTAAATTAATTTTATTTCAATGCATTCGACAGAGGACTGCGCGTATCAAAGCATAGTGCCACCTGGTAAACGCAAAAAGGGGTTACATCGGGCTTTTGATAAAAGAAACTTAGCGTAAAAGGGGTGACTTTGCCGCCGAAATGCAGCAACTTGCCACGCTTTTGGTGGCGGGAAAATTTAATTATTCTCGAGATGAGCGACCGAGTCAACGTCGCTTTCATCGGAACATTAACAGCGGCGCCCTTAATTGCAAATTAGAAGTACCAGGGCCGATCGACTTCGTTAGCCTTTCTCCTTTTCCCTCAGCGTATACCGCACCGGTCGGTTTTTATCGCCAATTCCCCGGTCGCTGATTTTCGAATCGCGCCGCTATTGTATGAATACGAGAAGAAAGAACGAAAGGGAAAGAGAGAGAGAGAGAGAGCGAGAGAGAAAGGGAGGTGGGCGAGAGAATGGGTATTGAAAGCGGGGAGGGAGTGGAAGATTGGCCGCGCTTAAATATTGGCTAATTGAATTTGCCCTGGTGGCTGCTGTGACCCGAAACTTTCCAGTGGCAGCGCAGCGCCCGCAAGGTTCGCCCTCAGCTTGGCGCGCGATCATAACGCCAGGTAGATGGTGTGCGGGTTGGTATCTCTATGAGTGTGTGTGTGTGTGCGGACTGCGGATCGAAACGTATTAGTTGGAAATGGGCTGAGTAATGGTGATAACGCAATTATTGACCCTGGAAGAAATTTCAAATCTTTTAATTTCGTTGTTGAGTTTGGTGTAATCGAATTTAATTTTTTTTCCAATTATTATTAAGGCCGGCTTGAAATAAAAACAAAATAATTAATAAAAATAAGATAAAATTTTGAATTGTAAGAATAACAGGTAAAGGTATAATGAGCCCCCAAACTCTAGCATTCATTTGGAGAAAATAAATCTAAAAAATTTTGATCTAAGAAAAAACTTTTATTGCAATTTACAATTATAATTTTCCATTTATCGTTATGGAAATAGATAATTTGTTTATTTTATATTTAATTGAAGGAAGCGTATTTTTAATATTGAAAGACCGTATTTGTCCGCGCGACCCTAATATAGAATAGAATGTCATTATGCAGTCAACTATTGATTTATCGTTAAATATTTATAAACTCTTTTTATATATTGACCTAAGTTTAAGTTTAAAATAGAAAATTTAATAAAAATAACTCGATTTTATTTTTATAATATTATAAAGTTGTAATGAATCTAAAATCAGAATAAGTACGTTGACTTTTTGCTACTACATCGGAAAAATTGCAAAAGATGTTTATTATACAGTAATCCCAGCAACTCGTTTTGCATTTCTAAACTGGAATAAATTATGGAAAGCGAATGACCACGAATGTGGTGTACATGAAAACGCAAATAAAAAAAATCATTATTTCATTGGACATACCTATTTCAAATCTAAAGCCTTTTGGTTTTAGTGCTTTTTGGCTCCGTTTTTCATTTCATAATTTAAATGCTGAGAAAAATATTCTAAAAAAAAAAATTAATGAAGAGCTTTATTTTCAAAAAGTTTTAGAAGTTCATCACCTCTTCATTTTAAAATTACTCGAAAAAATATGAAAATAAATTAATCACGACTTTAAGCGGACTTTAATTATATAACATAAAATTTTATATTTATAACTTTCTTATATGCTTTGTAAGCAGATTAAATATTGTTTCTGCCGTTTAAAACTCACTGCTAAAGGCGAATAAATGTATAATATTCTTTTCTCTCCTTTACTCCTAAAATGTTTTCTTCCGCATTCCCAATCGATAACTACGCGCGCTAATATAAAACTCGCTGCTAACTGCTTTAGCAGAATGCTTTCTCGAATAGAAGAGTAGAATTACATAAAATAATTTTTTTGCTAACGTATATTTAAATGTAAAATTGTATTCCATCTGCAAACTCGATTTTTCATAAATACATTATTTGAAAGTATATATCGACGCCCCCTACGAAAACTAGCACCTTTTTTGGCCTCCTCACGAAGACTAGCACATTTCAGAAAACTGCAACGAAAACTAGCATAACTCACGACTTTGCCGCGAATACTAATACAATTCGCGAGATTGCCGCGAAAACTAGCATCATTCACGAGTTTGCGCCGAATAATAGTACAATTCGTGAGATTGTGACGAAAAGTAGCACGATTCGCGAGTTTGCGACGAAAAATAAGACGATTCGCAAGCTTGCCGCGAAAACTAGCACTTCGCGTCACCGTATTAATTTACATAAGAGGCAGTGGAATATGCTAGTCTTCGCCGCAATCAAGCGGATCGGGCTAGTCTTCAACGCAAATCAATGGGGCGTGCTAGTCTTCGCGGTCAACGCTGAAATGGACTAGTCTTCGTGGCAATCTGAATCGTGCTAGTTTTCGTAGGGAGCGTCGATATGAAATTATATTTAAAAACATTTACTGAGTAGAAATCGTAATAATTATATAATTGCATATTACAAAATTTAAGGTATCAATCAGATGCTATTTAATAAGATAGCAAAGGTGTCTGTTAAGTCACAACGAAAATAAAAAATAAAAAAACAGATTTCTGGTGCAAGTAATCAAAGTCCCAAGTAGCGAAACAGAGGAGCAACCCCCAATTTTTTTCAGTTACTAATCGCGGGTACCAACCACGCGAATTTATTCGTGCTCAACTACAGTGAGTCAGTGACTGCACTGCGTGACAAACTGTTGGTATATTCAAATTTAATAACTTTAAGGGGAGGTACCGGTGAAATTTCAACCCGGTCTTAAAAAAATCGCAGGGGGTTGTAAATTTTTTTCATAACATATCTTGGCATGCTGTATTCAGTGGGTGAATCCAATTTGATAAAAAAATGTTTTTTCATCACTCTTGAATTTTTGATTTTTGAAAAATTCAATATTTTTTCAAACCTATACGTGGAGTTCTTGGTTATCACGCAATGTATTCACAAAAAATTCTTGTCACGTATTATAATAACAGAATTTCTATAATTTATCTACACTTTTCGTATGTATACAGTGTTAAAAAGGTCACTATATTTCAATTTTTTTGAAAAAAATCAAAATGGTCAAAACGAAAAAATGTTACTCCTCCGTCAATTTTAAAAATTTTGGCTCAAAATTTTTTTGTGAATACATTGCGTGATAACTAACAACTCCACTTATAGTATGGGTTTTGAAAAAAATATTGATTTTTTAAAAAATTAAAAATTCAAAAGAGATGAAAAAAAATTTTTTTTAGCAAATTGGATTTACTCACTGAATTCAGCATGCCAAGATATGTTATGAAAAGAATTTTCAGCTCCCTGCGTTTTTTTAAAGACAGGGCTGAAATTTCACCGGTACCTCCCCTTAAAATATTTTTTTTTAAAACTCTGTTTAAATTAATCAGATAAGAAAAGTATTCATTTTAAATCCATCAAACAGTGGTTAAAATTTCAGTGATCTCAGCCAATTCATTTTCGAAGTATAAATTCTCAAAGTTGAACTTATAATACGTATAGGTTATATAAAGAGACGTCATAGAAATGACATTTTCATCGACTAAAGAAAGAGTCTGCAGAAATTTTTTAAAAACCATACACGTTATTAAGGGAGGTATTTAGAACATTGTACAGACTAGAGGGACTATTGGACAGACTAGCGGGACCATTTTCAAGTTATTATAATCTAAAGTAGCATTCTTTTACTCGACACACGCCGCGAGTGCAAAAGAGAGGGTACGCGGAAGCGAGAGAGACAGAGCGTGAATGCGGGGTGAGATTATAGCGTCTTCTCTATCCACGACACTGAGGTTAGCAGCTCAGACTTGACAACTGCCAAGGACAAATATGGCTCAGGTGGGCGCTCCGAATCAAATTTTTTCAATGATTGTAATTTTTGACATATTAATAAACCAAATTAATTTAAAAAGTAAGAAAAATTGATTTCGGGAGCCCCTAAAGCATGTTTATTCTTAGTAGCTGCCAAGTCTGAGCTGCTAACTTCAGCGTCATTCTTCTCTATCCGAAGGTAAACAAAACACGCGCAGCAGGCAATAGAGAGTCGAAACTTTAGCCTCCGATTACCACTCGAGATCTACCTTAAGAATATTCTCTTATTTTAAAACAAATGTTCAAACCCTGCGACGAAAAAAATTGTCGTCACATACATACATCCACACACACACACACACACACACACCACCCATTTTCTAAAGAATGTATATTTCAACTCAAGAAGGTCGGTAACATCACCTTCTCTTTACGAAAGCAAGAGGAAATAACGATAGCGTGTGAAGACAAAAGAAAAAGCAAAATCGGCGAATAATAAATTCTCGCCGTTTTATCCTACCCGGCAAAGGCTAATTGCAGAACGGGCTCGAAGTCGTTCGGAGTCGTTCGCTGCGTGCTGCTGCTTCTCTTCTTTCTCGCCCTCCCCCATTTTTCGAAGAATATAGGCAGCGAAGGTAGACGACTGGAAGGCAATGCTCGCCCCCCGAACTTCCGGTAAGTTAAGTGGGAGCTTAAAAGTTCCCGCCACCCCCGCGTTGGGCAGGGGCGCTCGCGTCGTCTTAATTATTGCAAAACTTCGGGCCATTGTCTCGCCGACGAGAGGGAGTACATATGTATACGGTGCATAAGCCGGGCGCGCGCGCGCGGCTGAGTTAACGTCGTAATCTAGTTTATATGCGCCGGGTAATACAAGATCCGCGAGCGCTATCATAATGCGCATCGCACGCGTCTCTAGATTAGGGGGTTGTGTGTTGTTAACTGGAGCGCTGGCTCGCTTTATCTCTCTCACCCTCTCTCTCTCTCTCCCTCTCCCTCGAGCGCGTGCGTGCGTACGTGCAGGCTCTATACATATCTGTAAAAGGTATTTTCGAGGGAGGTCGAGAGGAAGGAGATGAGGGGAGGGAGAGAATGTCGAGGTCGGAGGCTGGAGTTTTCAGGAGGGGGAAGAAAGGGAAGGGGAAGGGCGAGATTGGTCGAGGGACGAGGGTGGCGAAAGGAAATATGCTGGATGTCGTCATTGTTCAAGGACGCTGGACGTGGCCAGCCTGAGTAGTAATTGATTTTTCCTTTTTTATCTGAGAATGCTGCTCTGAAGGGGCTATTCGCCATTGTTTTTTTGTTTCTCGATTTATGAATAAAAAAAGAAATGTTGTAAAGAATAAAGGGACTTGATCTTTGGATGAAAGAGTTCGAAATACAAAAGGATGGACAGATCGTATTTGGAGGCAAAAAAAAAAGAATGTTTAACATTTCAGAAATACGCAGATATTTTTAAGAATGTATTATTTGCTTTACATTCGCAGTTTTTGTTTATACTTGAATTCGCTTCAGAGAGGAAAATGGAATTTTAAACAGCTAGCTTGTTCTTATTAAGATTGAAAAATAATTGTTAGTTTTAATCCATATGAAATATGAAATAGCAAATAAATATTATATGTGGATAAGGGATGAGGAAGTGGACACGAGCCAGTCTGTACTCATATGTGTATATTTAAAAAAAGATTTTATATGTTTTTAAAAAAGATAAACTGTTATTTAAAACATTAACAAGTGTAATTAATTGTAAGTATGGAAACTCGCCAAGAAACATCCAAGATGTCGCTGCTGAACGCCGTGGACCACACATGACGATACCTTTGCCAGAGAGAAGACTGCATTCGACTCGTTGCGAGACGCTGTTTTTGCAAGATACGAATTGTTGAAACTGTGGCATCCATATTCATACCGCAATAATAATTAAATAAAATGATCTCAAACCAAGAATCTAACATTAAATCGCTTTGTCCAATAACTGACGTCAATACTGAATCGCCAACGCGTTTATTTCCCTTATGCAAATTTTCAAGCATAAAAATGTTTTGATTATGCTTTCTCATTTGCATTTTATCATATAATATATATTGTGCCGGGCAGACTTGCGAGATCGCACGCAGCAGGCGAAACACAGCACTGCCATTTTTCCACGCTCCTTCGTGCATTTGTCTCCCTGCCCCGGGGTGTCCCTTATTCCGGGCGCGTTTCGCGAACGGCATCCGCCAATAAATAATCGGAAAAATCGGTTATTGCCGCGTATACGTATCTACGCAAGGGGGAGTAAAAACAGAGACAGAGAAAGACGCCGACCTACGTAGTCCTCGTACGCCCTGGCGCCGTCTCTCTCCATTTATCTCTCTCTATCGTTCTTTCCATTTCCCTCCTCGACAGAGGAGAAAAATTTACACGGAAAAACTGTGTCATTTTCACGAGGAAATGCCACCTGGGCTCGTTCATTCTCTTCCACGCAGTGACGTTTCCTGTACTGAATTTTGATCAAATACGTTTTCTGCACAGTATTATAATATGGAATGCTTTATTATCCGAAGCCGAGCGGTCTTTTTTTCGTTCCCTGCCTTTATGCCGGATCGCTCTTTTGTAGCACGCGCATATACATGTGAGAGACATGTTGTATCTTTTGCGTATTCTACATTCACGAATGATGAAATATTTTTAATAAAGTCGCAGTTGGTACTGTAGGTATTTATTGAGTTTGAAAATGATAAAATGATAAATTGAAAATAAAAAGCACTTATACCTATACAAAAAAATTCTTAATGACATTTTTAAAATATATATAAAAATTAGATGTTTATCATAAAAAATATTTGTAATTTTTAAGGCGAATTTGCACACATTATCGGGGCGATGTTATATATAATACTAAAAAATGTATATATTTCAACTTTTTAACAATATTTACTTGGTCTGCCTGTGAAAAAATTCAAATTCCATTAGCCATCCTAATACTCTATAATATAATAAACAAACTGATGAATGAAAAACGATTACGAAGAAGCCATTCTAATATTAAAATTTGTATGATACCTTATGATGTTCAAAATATTTTGAATAGCGTGAAATGATTTTACTTTTATATATTCAGTTTTAATCATTTTAAAATATACGTTGAAATTCGCCCAAACGTATTGAAATGCCGAGAGTGGAGTTAACTCAAACAAAAGTCATTGTGTAATAAAAATAATAATATGAATTAAATGGATTTACAGAAAAATTTGTACAGTTCCTAACAATAATAAATTTAACTTTTGTTCATTGCAAAAATTATTTTATTCATAATCTTAAAAGTAAAAAATTTTTGAAAAAAGTGTACAACTTTGCCAAACTTTTTTCTTTAAAATAAACTATATTTTCTTTTTATATGATAATATAATAATATTCTTTTTCTATTGTTTCAATAGATATCATATCTTCTAAATCAATTTCAGTTGAAGTACAAGACAAAAGAAAGAAATGAGGATGAAATGGAATGTTCTTCATGTGTCTCAAAAATAAAGACGACGTTTCGAAGCCCTTTTCTTCTTCGAACGTAACGTCCGTTTGATAGGAAATTGAAAATACGCTCCCCCTCGCCCTCTTTCCTTCTCTCCTGGCGGAAAATAAGAAACTTTCTTGAGGATGGAATCGAAGCCTCGGAGCTATAAAAATTTCATACGCGGCACAGTTTAACTTTAAAATATTAACGACGAGATATGAGACGAAAAAAGCATTTCCCAATCCAAGCAATAAAAAAGATGCACCTGTTCACGCATATGTGCCCCGGAAAATATCATAGATAAAAAAGAAAATCGTGAAAAATGAGGCAAGGAAAAAATACCAGGCGCTCTAGAGAGCGAGAGAGAAAGAAAAGGAGAAACTCCGAAGGGTCGGGAGAAGAGGCGAATGCTACTGCTGCTGGCCTAGTTTGGTGTCATTCGATGCCCCGAGGCTTGTGCCCTCGCCGCAGCCTTGGAAAGTTCAAAGTGCCGAGTTCAGCGAATAACTTACATTCCGATAGATTGATTGCTTGCGATGATAAGTATGTGTACATATGCGTGTCTACGTATATATTTTTATGCAATATCACTTTCTCGATATGTTTCTCAGGATTTTCATACGAATATACTTTTAACGCGCAGTCTTTTGCTACATTTTTAAAAGCTCGATGTGTGCCATGCTCTGAAAAAGAAGTTACTCCAGTATCGTCGTAGAAAATTCGGATAAAAGTTTTTGCGGTTACGAGTATTGTTCAATTATTTTCTTATTCTCTCTAATACCACTATCACTATGACCATCTAGGAGAAAACGATGCCATTGCTTGAAGAAGATTTTGTCGTTATGGTTTACCAGACAAATAATAGTTTCACTACACGGGGGCAAATTTTGCTGAAACGTGACTCTAGCGTTGTCTCCATTAAATAGACACTATGACCGAAATAATCGGTTCATCACTACCCAATTCGTCACTATTTTTCATATCTATTTAGCAACTTCCAAATTTCTACCAAGGCTATTTTGTGAGAATAAAATTAATTTTTGTCCATTTAGTACAAAAATTAGTATTAATACAAAATTAAAATGTAAATACAATACCTTATCATAGTTTTATTATACGATTATATTTTCAAACTATATTCGAATTGTTTAGCAAATCTTAAAATTTCGTAATCTAGCGAGCCATAAAACTAAATGTTGAAGAAAACCCTTTTATGATTTCACTAAGCCTCGAGCCACATGAATCAAACTTCAGCGTTTGTGTATTCTGCGGATTCTTATTGATTGCGGTAAAAGCTGAACAAGTTAGAGGCTATAATTTCTGCGATTGTGATCAATATCGAATATTCGAAAAAAGATTAGTCGAAATTTATGGCGCCTTTTCCAGTAATATTTAAAATATTTTTTTAAAACGTTGAGGCATGGAATAAACAATTGCTTCTTCTTAAAGAAAGCTTTGTGATGTTGAAAAATGTTTTATCACAAAACAACAGAAATGTTTTTAGGACTTTTGGAATAAAGTTAACAATTTTTAATTTGTCTGTCCTGCAGTCCTGCACTCATTTTAATAGGACAGGACTCACTTTCATAGAATGGATGTATAAATTAATTATTAGGAAGTTAAAGCCGTATATTGGCAGCGATTTAATTTTATTTCTTTAGACAATTCTAATATTTAACATTATTAGAAGTTTAATTTATTTATGTTTTATTTATTTATATAAAATATGAAAATAAAATAACCTTAGCTGAATAGGTCAAGCAAATATGAAAATAATGTAAAGTAAAAATAATCTCCTTGTAGCAAGCTTAGTAAGGGAAGCATAACGTACGTGTATCGTTGTATTGAGGATATTATATTTTTCATTGTAAAATATAATTAATTTTGATCCTTTACTCATTACATTTCTACAGTTTTTAATATTTATGTCAATTTTTTCGTCGATGTTAACGATATTAATTGCAGATACATATACCAAACAATTCCACTTAAAAAAATTGTAAGTATTGGTTTATAACTTCAATCCTTTTATACATTTATTTGTACGAATAAAAATAATTCCTATTATCTTTTTTTTTAACAAAGTCTATATAATCCAATTAACTCTCCTGTGCCATGTGACGAGGTATCTCGTCGACAAATACACGTATTTCCCATATATACTATAGCTACCAATGTTGCAGGAAAAAATAAATTATATAAAAACAAACACTAATTAAATCCATACTTTTCTTTGATTAAAACTTTTTATTTTCGTTGTCATAGCACATTATACTTTTAAATGTGCTTATTTAAATGTGTTATTACTTTTCAAACTAATTCCACTGGAATACGTAATATAAAATACTCTCTGTACTTTTTCCAATAAAATAATTTATGAGTACAAAATTAGACCCGTTAATAAGCAAATCAATTTCAAGAGAACAACAATTATTATTGTCACTGGTGAATATAACCGAGATAATTTATTTATTTTAATATTTCCATTTATATGTTAAAAAGATGAAAGTAGGCTGAGTAAAAAATAGCAGGAAAAAGCTCCCACACATAAATTCTCGACATTGATATCGTCTCCGCTTAACCCGAGTGCAGAAATACTTTCCACTACTTCTCTCCGCGAGTTAAAATCACACTCCTTCGGTCAATTGAAATACTCGAGTGACACTTCGAGGAAAGGAGGAAGGGAAATAGAGAAGTATGTGGGGGGGAAGACAGAGAGAGAGAGAGAGAGAGAGAGAGAGAGAGAGAGAGAGAGAGAGAGATAGAGAGAGAGAGAGAGAGAGAGAGAGTGAGAGAGAGAGAGAGAAAATGTCGTTGTGTTCATAAATCGCACGCACGGAAGCTCGAAGAAAACTTGCGCGAGGTTTGCAGCGGCGATGGTTCTATAGGGTTAGGAAGGGGGGAGTGTGGTGTCGGTAGTGGTGAAGGTGGTGAACACGAGAAGCCTCTTCGCATGCAAAATAAGTCTCCTCCCCCCTCTCTCTCTCTCTCTCGTCCTCTTCCTCTATATCTCTTCTGCGGCGCGCGTCAACCGACACCGGTATTACTCGGAAACCGATAATTAAAGTCGACGCTGGGACAAATACGTATGAGGAAAGAGCCGAGAAGAAGGGTGTAAGAGTACGTATGTGTGTGAGTGTGAGAGAAAGGGGAGGGCAGAGAGACAGCATAGAAGGTCGAGTGTCTGAATCGGCCGATAATTGAAGCGAGCGTGTTACTCTCTCACTCTATTTTGCCCTCTCTCTCTCTCTCTCTCTATCTATCTCTCTTGGGGGCTGGCGCGGGTTCGCTAACCTCACACGTGCAAACACTCGGGCAAGCGCGACAGAGAGGCGGTGGGTTCTTCGGGTTTTCAACCCTCGCTGGGCGCACTTTCCCTGCCGATCGTGTCTCACTCGACGGCTGCACGTGTATATGCTCGGGATGTACGTATTCGTGTATTGCGGCCTGTCGGGGCGATAAAAATTCAAGTTTGCTATAGACGACACGATCGATACATTGTTTAACACAGTGTCGCGTGTACAATGGTTTTATTTGTTTCCTCCCACACGCTGACCATGATTGAATTTTTAATGGTCGCGGGAGAGGCAATTTTCATCAATTTATGTGGTAAAAATGATTAAATTGCACTTGATGGGGATTTGTCAATAATTAATAAATATGGTTTGTCGCGAATCTATATATTATTTAATATTGAGGATGTATAATTATAAATAACAATTAAATTTGAGTTACAATTCAATAATAATTGGCAGACTGTTTACATTTACACTGTAATTGAGAGTTCAATTAAATGAATATTGGTTAAAACTATTAGATATATGTTTAAATAACGGACTTGTTAAGTGTAATGTGTGTATAATTTAGTAATCCTACTCTATAAAATGAAATAATAAGTTATTATGATACCGGAGAAACATAATTTTTCGGATATCGTATCTTTCTTTAACTATACACTAATGGTGACTGAGGTTTAATGAAAATCAGAAAGTCGACTTTAAAAGTACGATGAAATGTGAAAGCAAACACAAACATGTTAAAATTTACGTTTGTTAAATTTTTTTAACATATAAAGTTTATGAATTTCAAAAAGATTTAAATAATTGTATAGCAAGTACAATTTTCAGGAATAAATTTCAGACAAAGCGCGTATTCTAATTGGATTTCGGAGCTTCAAAAGCTAAAATTCATTAGATGAAGGGTACGGTGATTGCATTGTGTTTTAACCATATAATTAGAGTAGCATACAATGAAATTTGTTTTGTTTGTTTTGGGAACAAAACTAAATTTATCTGTAAATTAAAATTGTTATTTTTTCAAAGAATTTTAAAAGAGCACTAGTAAATTATAAACAAAATGAATAAATCAGTATGCAAAAAATTAATTTTGTAATGTTTTTAATTTCTTAACATTGTATAGTTATCCGAAAATATTGAGTGAACTTATATAAGGAGAATCCGTGAGCTCTGGGTCATCGATGCATCTGAAACTTTACAAAAGTATTTTTTAGAAATAAAAGAGACTCTACACAATCAGTGTTTTTGTCAATGGGCCTTATATAGCAATATCTAAGCTATTTAATTTCCAAAATTAACTTTTTTTGATGATAATAATGTCTCTTTCTTGGATTATAGCTTTGCGAATATTGAGGTTACAAAAATGATTAAAAAACATTATTAAAGTAGACATAGCTTTAATTTAAGCGTTGCTTTGTTAAAAATATTAATTATCCGGAAAATTATAAGCAATCAAAAATAAAGTAAGAAAATGATTGAAAATACCAGCCGTGAAATGGTTGAAGTAAAGGGAAATTGTTAGCCGTTTACTTACTTTATTTTTGATTGCTTATAGTTTCCTGAGCAATTAATATTTTTTAACGAAACAAAGCTTATATATTGTTATATAAAAATCATAAAAATTAGTAATTGAAAAGTAAAATTTGTTATTAACATCATAAAAATACCGATCGCTAGTAAATTTTCTTATAAAAAAAGTAAAGTTATTAAAAAAATTTTTCTCCGTGTAGTAACATTCTAACTCACTAGACTTAGGTCCAATAATAGACCATAACGCTAAAAAAAACTCGAGTTCTGAACATTTTTAATAGCTTTTTCCAACTTTTAGTTTTATTTTGAAAAAATATTGATAAAAGCCTCTTTTCAAAAAGGCAACCATTCAATCTTGCAAGTCTTCTACAGTCATGAAAATTTAAAGTTGAGCAATGTTAATGAATCGCTAAAATTAGCAGTTCGACTTCACGCACATTTTGGTGCACTTCAATTGTTAGTATTACGCATGGGCGATTGTAGTACGCTCTGTAACTCAAAACGTACCACTTTATAAAGTTAGAAATGTCCCTTGATAATCAACAGCAGCAACGCTTTAATTTGCATATATATCCACGATACATACAAAGCCCAACTTGCCGACAAACAACTTTATTTCGTTTTAAACATTCTTGCAGTATCAACTCTCAGTCTCCCTTCGTCGGTGTTTTAAATCAGTTCCAGGCCTTCAACAATTTTCTAAAAACACAGCCCATGTAATACTACCGCATACACACTCGTGGCCAACTCGAACACGCTTTTAAACTACGGACTTTTCTTTTTCTCCTCGACTTATACCTTGCAGCACCTCAGCCTCCATCCTCTACACTATATCCTTCTCCCTCGAGACCGCAGGGGAATTTCATCCGCCTCTTCTGCATTCCCAAGAACAAACAAATAAACGTCCGCAGAAAGGCGCAGCGGAAAACTCGAGGGAGCAGGACGCAGACAGAGGAAACGAGAGAGAGAGAGAGAAGGATCGAGTGCAGCCGCCTCGGAACCGCAACAAGATTATGTCTGTTTACCGGAGCTCGCGGAGGATATATGTATTATACGCACCACAGCTCATGACTTATGGATCCGCCGTGCGCGATATCGGTCTGCGGAAGCTCGCTGGCGGCGCGTTCCCTCTCTTGTCCTTCCTTCCCTGTAGCTCGCGCGCGCTCCGCGTAGCTTAAAGCCCGACACCCATTTCGTTTGCCGACCCACATCGGCAAACAGCAGCAGCCGCCGCCGCGCCATTTGTCGAGATGAGCTACTGCCGTCGCGGTCCAGTACTGTCGCTTCCAGCGACGGGCAGCCGCTCTCCCCTCTTCCTTGCCCGGTTACAAGAGTGCGCACATAGCGACTATTTACCGTGAGGAGCTAGGAGACGAGTGGGCGCGAGCATGCGGGCTAACCAACAGTGGCGGGAACGGCGATATACCTTTGTGGCAGACCAGCTGCGCAGGTGATGGACTGAAGAATTTGCGAGGCAAACGAGAGCTTTAATTAAGCGGTTCCACCGCATCGAATAGCTATACGTATACTCGCAGGACGAACTCTTGTGTACCTGTGCGCTCAAGCTGCGAACTGTACAAGTCTTATACTTCGGTGTAGTGTACACGCGTTTTCTCAAATATCGATCTGTCACTTCTTCGCGTTTCGCGTGTATTGCTGCGGAGATGTGTAAGCAACCGTGATGCACTCGCGCACGGACGAATTCGCACGACAATAGCGGGTGAGCCGGCGACGCTTTCTCTACCGTCACTATCGACGATGACTTTTTTCCGCGCTGTGCGATGAACCGCGCGCGGATGTATATATACGCGCGCCCTCCTTTTTTCTTTTTATATTTCGCCCGCAAACCTAGCGTGTCTATTTAACCGCATGGTATATAGCTGCGGTAGTTCGTTAGGACGGGTAATTGAATGGTGTGCATTGTCTGCACGCGCGAACTGACGTAATTTTGGTGGAAAAAGCTAATGGAGGAAATATCGAGACATGATTGTTGATCTTGTGAATAATAAAATTATCTTTCAAAATAATTGTTCCTCATTAAGGAATTCGGAGTTTTGTATTGGGTCGGGTGTTTGTTAATTATTTTCTTATTTTTGTTATAACTTGATGGGGTTTCAGTAGTTACTTACCTTAAAGTAATGGGTATTTTGTTTATTCACATTATTTAATAATATTGTACTTTTTCCTGTGACTTCTTGGACTAGAAAAATCACTCAGACGTGGCAATGGTATCATTTTGATTCACGTTACAGTCAAAATCCTTTACGATTATGGGTTTTATTCAGATATATAACATCAATAAAACTGCGTGATAAAAAGTATGACATATCTCATCAGAAAATATCCTGAGCTACAAAATAAATCATAGTATAAGCAAAAATTTATGAAGGAATAAATTTAGATATATGTTTTAGTAGAAACTTGCTCTGTTAAAATACGAAGTGAATTAGTTAATACTTATTCATGTATAACTACAAAGCCTTGTTATTATTTTTTTGTTATTTAACAAAGTCACGCTAACCTCAAAATGTTTGTATCAAACTTTTCATTATAATTTGCTACTATGCCATTAAACGAATATTCGCAAGAAATATTTGCCATAATACAAATGACATGTACTATTGGCCTTCAGTTTTTTACTACACTAGCCAAATCCATGCGCGCTGCGCGCGCTCTATGTACTTTTAATTTATTCCTTATAACTTATAAGCCGGAAATTTTTTTCTTTTAATTTTGATGCATCTTTAATAATTGATATAATACTGTAGTAGATTTACTTTTAACGAATACAAAATTTTGTATATTATTGACATAATTTATTCTAATATTAACATAATTAATTCTTCTAAGATTAAAACATTGCTTATTGTTTTGAATTTTATCGTGCAATTCAATCACTAATCGTATTGTGTTTTGAAATACTTTTCTACTTCTGGCCATCACTTTAACAAATAATTAATACATGTTATTTATTTTTTTAAGCAACCAACATTAATTTGATTATTATTGATTTAATACTTGCCACTTTAATCATTTTCATCTCAATAAATATTCCAATAAATAATACATAATTATCAAATAAAAATGCATATTTAATTTTAAATTCTAGCGCCTTTTATCCAAGAGCCAATCACAAATCAAATCTATAGATGCTTCACTTCTTCCGGTCATCACTTTTTTAAGAAGGGATTATTTTTGAATATATAAATAAGCAAAAGCTGTTATTTCGACTTCTCTGTCTCTACCATTCCTCGCTATAACGGCCTGTCTTCATAGGCGAATGATAAATTATGAATGATGAATTATGCCCGGTGGAAAAAATTTTGTTGTCTGATATCTACTAAATTTGTAGTCAGTGGTCAAAGAACAACACTCCGAATGTACACCACTAACTATAAATTTAGTAGATTTCGGAGAAAAAAAATTTTTTTGATTTGGCATAATTCATCATTCGTAATTCATCATTCGCCTATAAAAGCAGGCCGTAAGCAATAGCTTATTAATAGATTAATATAGCTTCGTCGAAGATAAGTTATCTACAAATCACTTCTTTATTACACCGTCAAATACGACGTCATTTCGATTTTTTTTTTAAGGTGAACCTCAAAAATACAGATATTAGATATAGCATATGGCTGGAGTACTTAAATTTAGTAATAGATTAAAAAATGTTGCCCTTATGGCATAAACTAGATTGACATTTTCGCTATTTTTAATCTAATCATGAATATTCCATAAATAATTTGATTTTCAACTAGACTATTTTCATCAAGCACCGCCGTCACTTTAACACGAATTCATTTTTATCTGCTTACGTTTTTGTAATTTACCTCAATTTATTTGACTAGCCATTTCGTGGTTCATTAGATTTATTACGTTAATAAAGTCACCGGTATTAAAAGAAGTGGTCGTCAAAGTAAAGCTGGAAATGCAATTTTTCACTGCTAAGACCGACAATAACAAGCGTTAAGTGGCCAAAGTAGCAAATGATGAGACAGTAGAAGCAGTCAATATTGATTATACCTTTCCCGTTCTTGACCGCGCGAGTCGCAGTAGTAAAAGCGTTTTTACGTCAGCCCAACTGAAAGTAGTTTTTATTTCAGATAATCGAAGATGCTATCTGCTTGCATATTTTGGATTCTCTATAAGTTGAACATTACAATATATTTTTGGATGCCCGTGGATACAATATTCGTTTGCGCCTCGTATTGTGGGTGTAACTGTTTACTATCTTACGTTATCGTGTCACACCCAAGGCATAAAATGCTCATGTTATGGATAAAAGTACTATTGTAAATTAAATAAAATGTATACAAATATTAATTCAAACTCTACTTACTTTAGCACAATCAAATATTAGAAAAATAATATAACTGAAAACTGCGAAATTGCGAAGAATTCTATTATATGAGAAATCAATTATTATAAATAAATTGCTTTACGACGTGGAATTTAATTAAGTTGTCGTGCTCACTCGTCCATACTCGTGCGCTTAAAGTTATCCCCACCACGCTGACCAATGAGAGAGCGACAGCGTGTGTGTACGTGAGAGACAGGGAGAGACGGAGAAATTAGAAAGAGTGCGCAGGCGCCATATCGACGTCTTTGCCCGGTGCAACCGCTCACGCAAATTGCTGCGCGCGCTTAGCCACGCGAACAGCAAACTATTCTTTAACACGAAGAACAATTTGGTGAAAGATCGCAGGGGTGTGACGGGAGTTGCAGATCTCGCAGGGCGATTCGGAAACCGTACCTGATTGTACTTATTTTCTGCGAAAACCCAAGTAAATAGCGCCGTTCCACGAAAGCAAATTATGGTTTACGGGACACGAATATTTGCCTTTCGTGGAATTCACACGCCAACTGCAGCAGCTTAAAAATTGTGCTTCGAACCGTAGTATGAGCATTATTTTCATTAATGGCTTCTTTTAGCTCGTGAGAATTTTTCAAACGTTTCGTAATTTCGTATTTTTGTTTGATACTTTTATAAAACATTCATTAAGTTTGAAAATGTTTTTAATGCATTTTGTTAAAAGAAGTTTCTTTCAAAAATAAGTAAACGGTCTTGCATTTTAAGAGAACTTTGCGAAGTTCTTTTGCACACTTTTTGAATATGACTACGTAGAAGGAGCGTGTAACTTTATATTATGATGGCGTTAATGAAAGAATTTGAATTTTACACGTAAACAGTTTATGAAGCAGTATTTTTTATTGAACCTAGAAATCTCTTTTGAGATTTATTCGCTATACACTAATTATACTGTATATATTCATTATACACTTCTGTTACATTTCTTTAGAAAAGCAATTACACATTCGCATGCTGGTACACTTGGCTCAAAAAGTAATGTTGCCATTTTCATTTGTTTTAACATACAAAGGGCATTGCCCGCATATATGATCTATGCCTTGCTCATGCTGATTACATAAGAATGTAGGATCCTTAACAATCTTAACTCTTGCCATGAAGGAAGAATTATAATGATCGACTGCTAACCGATTGATGGAAACGATAGTTTTTCTCGAGTACGTCAATGCACTACAAAATTGAATAAATATTTATTTCCAGAAAACAACACGCGTATAGAAAAAGCTTGCTGTAACGTATTTGTAACGGAATGGTCAATTAAACTGTTCCGACTACTTTATTAGTTAACGGACTATTATTTTCGATCTACCACTTGAGAAAGAACTTGTTTAAATATTTTTTTTAATGGTTACATACTAGAAACCGACTTACCAAAAGCATGCCGATAAATGAAATTAAAGGAGTAGCATTTTTTAAAAAATGCATAATTATATATTTTAGGAACTTTACATAAAATTTTTCTACAAATTTTTCATAAAACCAATTTCTTTTTGAATAAAAGCATAGTCATCATAGCAAACAAGTTTTTTGAACTGGTACAAATATATAGTTTTGCTTTACCATTAATATGTTTTATAAATTGCACGTTTTATGTATATGAGCAAATCCCAGAAACTTTTAAAATTTATAGTACTCCAAAATTTTAGATTTAAAAGACTATAATTATAACTCAAGTTCTTTACAAAGCACATGACTGAACCAAAAATGTTCATTTTTCAATAGAGAAATAAAAACAGATTCAACTTAATGGTAGAGGAAGACTTTTTTTACAAAAAATTACAAAAGAAAACGAAAAAAGTGGTCATTTTGAGTATTTATATGTGTTTTTCGACCTAGGAAAAATCATTGTTAAATTTTTAGACCTTTTCCTTGATAACAAAAGCTTTAATTTAAGCCTTGGTAGATCGATGTGCCATGAAAAATAGCCCAGATATAAGAGTTTTTATTTTCCAATATTCAAGAACTAAAAAGTTAAAATCTCTTAAATCTGGACTATTTTTCATGGCACATCGATCTACCAGGGCTTAAATTGAAGCTTTTGTTATAAAGAAAAAGGTTTAAAAATTTGATAATGATAGGGTGACAGTCACCAGTTAACGAACATTTTCTTTAAATATATATGCAAAAATCTAGTTTTCTATGTATTGTTTATCTAACATGACGATAATTTTCGAATCTTTTAAAATTTTTATTTCATTTTACATAAAGAGTCTGCATAAAATTATTTTGTTAAGAATAAAATCATAAAATCGCCTGCTATTGAGTGTTTATTCGCTGGCGATGTATTCCTTCACTGGCGAAACGTATTTAGATACTAAGATCGCGTGTTCATTTACTGGTTTTTAGGAGATATTTACAGATTTCTTTTAAAAAACATTTCTACTTTTATTCTTTATCTAAAATTTTGTCACTGACGTAAAGTTTGAAGATTTTAAAATACTAATTAAAAAAGATTTTTGCTTTTAATCCATTTTTAATTCTCTTAACTAAACAACAAAAATTGGAATTTCCTTATTCGTTCATTCACTGGTGAAGTCACCTTAAGCGTCTTTTTTTCCTAGATCGAAAAACACATGTAAATACTCAAAATGATCACTTCTTTCGTTTTCTTTTGTAATTTTTCGTAAAAAAGTCTTCCTCTACCATTAAGCTCAATCATTTTTTTTTATTTCTCTACTGAAAAAAATGAACATTTTCTTTTTTGGTACAGTCGTGTGCTTTATAAAGAACTTGAGTTATAGTCTTTTAAATCTAAAATTTTAGAATATTATAAATTTTAAAAGTTTCTGGGATTTGCTCATATATTATTCATGTTACTGATCAAATATACGATTGAATTACTATGAAATTTTAATGTGAAGATTTTGAGGTTAGGGTTATTCCATGAAATAGGAGAAGTTGATTGAAAAAAGCATTACACACTTGTGTCTAGTAGCTAGCCATTTGTAATGGCCAGTTTCCATTTTCCTGCCCATTTTTAATGGACTAATTTTTACTTTGGAATATATTATCACTAGTGCAGCGATGCGAAATTCAGACTTATTACTCTTTTCAAGCATAAGTAGTCTTTTGATTAAAACAAGTAATTTCAATTAAATAAAATTAAAATTATCTATTTCATCATTTATTCTTTATATAAGACATAGAACCAAAAGTCGTAATAATATTGTGCAAATCCTGAAACCATCTATTAAAAGAATATATGGTCATATTATAATCGTTGCCTTATAAAGTACCCATGCAAAAAGATGGGAAAAAACAAATTGTAAATCGTTGAAATGAAAGCAAAGATTATTTATTATCTTATTTATTCTAGTTATCGAATTTATTTAAAACGAAATACACCTCCCAAGCTTTGCATTCGCTTCTTTCCCACTCTTTTCTCATTATTTGTGTTTCTCTCAATCATTGCGGGACGACTTTTGTGCGAACTAGTGGTCCAGTTTCCCATTATCAGCAGTAATTACTTTTCTTATTGATTCGCGAAATCTCCCGCAGTTGAAAATTGGTTTCCAGATTTAAAATGCCAAATCTTTCCTTCTTCTCTGCAGCGCACGAGCGCTTGTGTTGAGAAAAAGAAAAGCGTCGGATTAAGACCTGATTGGAGGTTATAAAGAGAACGTGGCATGGCGGCGCAAGCAAGCTAATGGGATTCGAAAGAAAAAAAAACACTATTATGCAGTCACTTAATTTACGATTAAATTCCAGCTAAGATTCGCGAGAGTTTTTATACAATTGCAGCGCGCAGACTAAAGAGAATGTCGCGGTACAGTTGGGTAAAAACATTAATGGAAGGGAGTGTAATAAGCTAATGACATTGTCGAAAATCAATAGATTCTCTTTAGTTTCGCATTAGTCACAATAACATTCGTTTATTACAAGAGATCATTATTTTCTAGACGATTTTTAAATAATAGAAGATTCTTTCTGTTTTGCTGAGATTTCAATTCGTTGAAATAGATCATCTATATCATTTTTTAATAGCTAACAAAATTACAATTTAATAACATTAATAGACGTTAAATATATATAGAATAAATATTTCGTGAAAATACATTAAATATATTTGAGATATAAATTACATAAAAAGGTAACATTTACATAAATAACAAATGACAGAATATATATATATATATATATATATATATATATATATATATATAGAGAGAGAGAGAGAGAGAGAGAGAGAGAGAGAGAGAGAGAGAGAGAGAGAGAGAGAGAGAAAGTAAGTAAGCCTTTATCTCTCTGAAATAAATCTGTAAAATAAGTTCCCAAATTTATTAACAAAGAAAATGAAAGTTTCTTACACAAATCGTTTAATACGTTTTTGCATTATTTGCTATATACGCACTCGCACACGTATAGGCACACGCTCACGCCCAAGTATACACAGACCTGCGAATATACATTTTTTAAATATCTTAAACCAAACAAAATTTCTCAAAAATGGATAATTTTAATGCCGAGCGTCTTAAAACATGTTTTTCCTCAAAATATCGTTTTCACTATTCCAAAGCTTCCTCTTTGAGGGAGCAATATTAATTCCTGTGTACAAGTTATAATTAGTAGTTTAAAGTTGAGGAGAAAAAATTCATTAATAAATCTCTATAAAATACAACTTTTCTTCGAGAATATTTGGGCAAATTTTCGTTGCTTTACTTTAAACTATCATAACTATGACAGAAATTTCCATTATTTTTGTAAAAAAGCAAATGAAAAACCAGAATTCGTGACTGGAACGGAATATACTCTCCTAGTTAGAATGTTATGAAAACATGTATTGTTGTGATAAACAGTTATTATGCGACAGAGAAATAATTCATTTACTTTTGTAAACTTTTTTTGTCCCTGAATGAAAATAATTATGTCTACAGTTTTAAAGAAAATGAAAAATCAAGTAGCCCATTCATTTTAAGGAAAAAATGGATTAATTTCATTTATATAAATTCTTCTTTAATACAAAAAAATGCAAAAGTAATTTAAAATTTTCATTTCCATCCATTTGATAAAAATTTTTTTTGTGATACTTGAGGTTTGTTATGTGTCAGGAAAAAAAATTAAACATCGAGCAAACGAATACCTAGCGGCGCGCGCATAGCCCCACATTTTCCAGTCGTTACATAAAATACTAAAATCCAGTATGCACACTAACAATAAGTAAGTAAATTATGTAAGAGTGATATTCCTGATTGATATTAAACTGAAATGTTCGGAAGTTTAAAGCAATAATTGAATTTCAATCAAGTTTTCAGGCTTAAGACTTGTTTTCTTGTCAAGTCTTCTGTTATACTTTTCCAATTGATAAATCTCTTAAATAGAAAACATTATGAAATACGAATTTAAATCGAAAGTTTGATTAATTTCTCTCAAGCTAATGTATCAGCAGCAGTCCAACAGAGTGAGAGAAACGGAAAAATATGGGGCAAACTTGGGATTTACTCGTCGCGACGATTGCTTTGACAATTCCGCTGCGTCGCGCGGGCGTGGAGACGGCACGATAACGTTTCTCGCACGCTTCGCTGAAATTCGCTCGGACGTACGATGCGCGCGAGAACTGCAAACGACTCTATCTCTCTCGGCGCTTCGCTTTTTTTTCATTTTTCGTTTGCTCTCTGTTTCATTCGCCCTTCTTTCCTCATTCTATATTCGAGTTTTTTCTTCGTTATCTCCAAGTGCTTCGACTCTGTGTCTCTTTACTTTTTCCCTTTTCATTTCGTGAGAGTGTAGATAGGAGTGGATATTTTTGCCCACGAGCCAGATAAGTTTATGTATTTTTTCATAAAACTGTATACAATGCGACAAAAGGGTATTTTGAGCGAGGAAGAAGCTTGTTTGCATATTCGTATTGATAACAAAAATTCTTTTCATGGAAGTATTACGAGTTGGTACTATGCAATTTGTTGCATTGTTAGACATAATTAGTAAAACAACCTATAGTAAGTTACGGATTTGATTCAACTTTAAGATAAACTGGATCTGAAAATCGTTGGTTATTGAAACTGATGGTAGATTTGATTGAGTATGTATTATCTGCAGCAAATGGCCATACTACCAGGATTTTGTTTTAGTTTAAATAAAACAATTATATACCGACGTTCCGGACATAATAACTGTGGATCTGAAAATATAAAAAATGCTCCATTACTTAATCATATTTTAAAAACTTGTATTTATGGATAAATTTAGTTTTATTATTATTACGAAATTTCAAATGAATGCCCTTTTTTCAAATATAAATCATTCAATCTAGAAAAGCATTTTATACAATATTAAAACCCACTGCTAACTGCACAGAAATAAGGAATACAAATTTTGCCAATATTAACGCTTTTATTATTTGAATTATATTAAATTATTATCATAAAATTATCGTTTTTATTTATTGAATTAAATTATTTTAAAGTATATAGGGTAAGTGTGGCTACTACGGCGGTATTTTTTTCAGGTTAGTTTCAAACGATTATATTTCGTCTCCATGCAAAAAAATTATGCCGATTCTTTTTAATAACGGAACTTAGGTATCATATCTATCGATTAAAGTACAATTTTAGAACAAAAACTGATAAATAAATGTCGGAACTTAGGTATCATATCTATCGATTAAAGTACAATTTTAGAACAAAAACTAATAAATAAATGTATAAAATGAGTTTGAAAACAACATCTCTCTGCTGATGTTACTGCGAAGCTGCTGCAACTACTGCGTTGGTATTACGGTGCCATGTTAAAGCATAGGGAGAGCGCTCGCCCATGCGCAGGACCTCAAAAAGTACGCCGCTGCTATTACTGCGATTTTCCATAAGATTATACAGCAGTAATACATACACAATAATACCTACGTCCGCAGTAGTACCCACACTTACCCTATTATATGAATATAAAACTCAGAGCGAATTAATCAAATTTTTGATATTATGCCTTGGGAATTCATATTTTCGAGAGTTTTCCTTACAATAACTTTGGAATTATAGTTAATATTTTTTCGGTTTGAAGAAAGAAATGAAAGCTTGTTCGTTCTCGTCTGTTTGTCATTTTAAGTGATTTTTTATATAAAAAAGTTTAAAGTTTATATTAAAAGTTGCCGAATAGTGGTCTTTATCTTGATCTATTTGCTTTTTTTGTAGATTGTCTAATTGGTTTCGAGAAGTTAAATGAAAAATTATATATTTACTGAAGTATTTTTGATGTTTTGTTAATTTAATCATTCATTTAACTATTTTCTGATTTTTTTCCAAAATCGTATACATACATAAGAATATTTCAGATCCCATTATATTCAAAATCTGCTAGAAAGACGAAAACCCTGCAGACAAAAAATTCTTCATCTTCTGGTAAAAGGCTTTGGGGTTGAGTAAGCAAAATAACGAATGCCATTTTTATTCTTTTATAAATATCTCACGTCATTAATTGGAGAAAAATAATACGCTAAACTTCAATTCTTCTCACAATATCCATTTCAGAGAAGTAAATATATACAATCGCATGCTGCGTAGTATTTGAAAGTTCACGTTTCGGTGAATTGCTCGTACGAATGAAAGCACGCTGGGAAGCACTGTTAGTGTCTACCTATATGTAGCACACACGAGAGGGCACGCGCGCAGTTTAGCTTTGCGACGACGCGGATCTGTCCGAAAACCCAGAGCGGTTTTCGCCCGACCGCGATAAGCTCGTCGCTGACGAGGTTAACTTCCTAAGCGAGTAGATGCGCATCGCCCGCGTCGGACGCACTCACACACACGCGCGCACGTACACCACATATATCACACATACCTCACACATGTATATCCATGCGTATACTTCGTGCTGATGCAGAAGCACATATACGCGTTCTTTATCCATCCGGCTCGCACGAAGGCATGATAATTTGTTGTTAAGGCCATGTGAAACCGTGAATTTCAATATTTTTTAAATCAACATTTAAACGTTTATTTGGAAAAAGACGAACGTCAAGTGCTCCGTACACGTAAACACTATATTCAGATTTTTTTTGGGTGATTCTATTGGTATTTTCATGAGATATCCATGTTTGAGAAGTAGCTTAATTGCAGATTCCTACTTACCGACAGTACGGTTTTTATTTAATTAAATAAATTCTCATCATTTTTTGGAAAAACACAAACGTCAAGCGCTCTGTATATGTTAATACTATACTCAGATTTTTTTTGGACGATTCTATTGGTATTTTCATGAGATATCCATGTTTGGAAATTATGTCGGTATTTCACATCACTTTAAAACAAAGCAATAGTACTACGTTTTCTGAACGCTTTACATTTCTATTGTGATCTTAAATTTTGATTTCAGAAAGTAAAGTTGATAGTCGACGGGCTTGCTTTTGTGCAAGATAAGACTGACTTCTTTTTTTTTTTTATATTTTTTATAGAATCTGTGAGGTTACTGACCTTGTCAGTATATAAGTGGTTAATATTAAAGAGTTCTTATACCCGAGTATGGTAGACTAAAAGTATTAAATGTTTTAAAAATGAAAATATTTGTTATGTTTGCTTAACTTTAAAGTATCCCTTAAAAATTAGAATTCAAATAAAATTGAATTCATAAATGTACATGAAGCATGCATCAGAATAGGTAGGTGGTAAGGTTTTGAAATAAAAGAACAATTAAGGTCATTTCAATTTACTCTCTATTATTCATTCTTTATATACAAAATCAGATAGATAGAGAGGAAAAGAGGGATGGGAAGTGGGAGAGTCAGAGACAGAGGTAGAGAGAGAGAGAGAGAGAGAGGTAGAGAGAGAGAGAGAGAGAGAGCTTGACTACTGCATTAGAGCAAGAATTGATCTAATTACACAATGCGCGAAGCGTGCAATATATCTAACCAACCCAAGCTCTAGTTCTCTTCTTACAAAGAAGGCTTTAATCCTCAGAGTACATAAATTATTGTTAGGCAAGAATTACACGCACCGATTGCAATAGTAAAATATAAGGAGGAAGATCGTTATATGTATAAGATTTTTATGTAATAGAACTTAGCATTTTTCTCTAGTTAAGTCTAACAGTCTTTATATGTTTCGACCGTATTTGATAACAATGTTGATATGGATCTTTAATAGGATCTTTTATTTCGCGGTATTGAAAGAATCACTTAAACAGCGCTAAGGGCACGCACATTGTTCCACTTACGCTGAGCGGTCCTTTTATTTATTCCTTTATCGATTGCTCTCTCTCTCTCTCTCTCTCTCTCTCTCTCTCTCTCTCTCTCCCGGCCTGTACTCATTTCATTCGAGAGCCACTTGAAAGTCCTACCTGAAAGTTTTGCGGTTATGAAATAAGGAGCCTCTCCTTCCGCTGTGTCCGTGTACGCGCGTAGACCATTATTTACGCGCAGACCGTTATTTACACGACTTTTATCTTTATTTTCCACGTGGGCGTGGTACAATATTCAATTCGCACATAATAACGCGCGCAGGTAAAGGGCCTGTAAATGATGAGCAAAAGGTAGAGTGAGGAGAAATTGTGTTTAAGAGGGGGCGAGAAGGGGGTAAGAGGTTTGAGAGACGCAAACGTTTAAACTGAAATCCCCGCGACTAATCGAGAAATACGATATCCCGCCCGCGGGAAGCAATATTTCTCTTTTCTCCTTCTTCGACGTCACTTGTGGGCTGGCATTAGCAGACTTTCGTATTTCTCTGGTGATTTATGCGGGAGCTTTATTGAATCGCCTCTTTTGTTATAGAAAGCCGACGGTGCGCCACTGCTCTGTATTATTTTCTTTTTACTCGTCATTTTCCCTTAGACTCTTTATTCTTTATCCGAACGGGGTGCGCGCGCACTTTATTCGACGTGTGCTAAACTCGCGACTCTCGCTCCGCTCCGCCTCCTTCTCTTTCGCCGTCGTCGTCTTCTTATTTTTTATAAAATGCTTCGCCCGTTTTTTTCCACGAGTGCTATTTTTCTTTTTTCTATTTATTCACGCCTTTGCCCGCCATCGACAGCCAATGAGAGCTTGGAAAGTTGCGCAAACGGTGAGGGGGTGGCAATTTTTTCGCCCCAGCAGCAGCCTGCGCTGCCTTTTACGATCTACCGGATGTCCGCGCGCTGCACACTCGAATTTAGATCTCTTGGTCTATATGTGTGCGAGCTTTCATTTCACTTCAACGCCTGCGCAATTAATTACTCTTTAATTGACGTGCAATAATTTCGAGAGGAGAAAAAGAGCGCGTTAAGATTTTTGGTGGATACGGTTGCGAGCATAAAAACGAAAATGTAAAATTTAACGCAGATTAATTTGGCACCATAGAATTTAATAAACGGATGCAAAATATTTTACGTTAATGGAATTTTGTACTCTAATGTGTACTGTTCATATAATTTTATATTAAAAAGTTTATGTTCAGTTACTTTTAATTATTCTACGACGATATTATTTGTATATTTTTACAAAATACTTGGAAAAACGAAATAATTGATTTAGGTTGAATAATTTTGTATTCATGAAAAATTGATTTTTGATTGTTAAGAGAATATGTAATTATAATACTATTTGAGATCCATATTTTTTCAAACAATAAAGAGTATTCCCATGATAAAATTCATGTAAAACTTGAACCATTTGACAAAATATTCTATATATCAACGAACTGGTATCTAGAGAATCTAATTTGTAATTGATATCAATTATAATTTTCCAATACATTCAAGTTTTAAATCTTTTATTTCGCATGGGAGTATGACTTTTGAAATATTCGAAAAGAATGACAAAATAAAAAATCGATTGACTTGTACTACTTGAAGGAAATCCTGCTTATAAATAATAATATAAGTTTTCCATCGATTGAAATAATATTCAGTATATATCGACGGCTGAGCGGAACAAGGAACTATCTTGGCGAGGGCTCAAAGAAGTAGCTAACTCGGCACACGTTCGAAGATGGTGCGAACTCACAGAACGTGCTTGAAGAAGGTACTATCTCGGCGCGCGCTCGAAGAAGGAATAAACTCAGCGCGACCTTGAAGAAGGTGCTAATCTAGTCGTATGTTTATGTCTATGTGGTACACTGAGAAAAATGTTGTAGTAAACTTTATTATAACTGTAATAAAAATTACTATAAAGTATAGGAAGGGTGAGACAAATACACTTTACGCTGCATTTTTATTATAATTGTATGAATAATTACAAAATTTCTTGTAATTTTTATGACAATTGTTGATTAGAAAGTATTACGAAATAAAAGAAAAATTGCTATATACATAGCAAAAACTGTGATGTAATAAAATTTAAAATATATGCTTTTAATTTTTATTAGAATAGAATATAAATTTTATTTTGTAGCGTTTAAATTTTATTTTGTAGCGTATAAATTTTATTTTGTAGCGTATTAAAAATTACTATAAACATAGTAAAAAGTGCCACATTCAAAAATTGCTACAGGCCATAAGAAAGTTTGCTATCCAACATAGTAAAAATTGCTACAACATTAGTACTTTCTGCGCAGATCAAGGCGCCCACGTGTCTGATTGAGGTTATGTTTCTACGGGAATTTCACTTTGTCTTGCTTTTAAGTTTACAAAACATTCAAAACCTTACTTCAATTATTTTATTTTTATATTATGCACATTAATGATAAGTTTCTTTGTGTTATCAAAGTTATTTATTGTCATTATTTAATATTATCTGAAATTTTCTTGAAATCGATGGTTTGACATGTACAAGTTCCAAAATTTTACACTCAAGAATCCTATTTGGGTAAGTGGTTAGCGCGTCCGATTGCTGCGGTGAAGGTTGCAGGTTCGATCCCAACGCTCGTAAAAAAAATATTTTTATTTCTGATTTTAATTTATTTTCACATTAAATATTGTATGATTAGAGTCTGAAAATAGTTCTGAAAACAGGAAGAACGAGAAAAAATTTAATTTTTTGAAATTTAAGGTCATTCATAAAAATTACTATGTTGCATAGCAAAAATTGTTATAATTTCGATTTGTCCCTCCGTTCCTACAAAATATAGTAATTTTTCTTATGTTTATAATAAATTTTACTACAACATTTCTCTCAGTGTAGGGCGGAGGAGCGGCTCTACTCAGATACGTGCTGTCCAGCACTCAGCTTTACACCCATTGTGCTGTCTCCCTTAGCTATAATGCTTCTCTACCTCTCGCTGCACTGGAGCCTTCTGTCTATCCGCTCTACAATCTGGCAGACAGACAGTAGGCTCTGCTTCCTCAGCGCTTCGGGCAAGAAGCATTCCTCCCATATCCCCCGCCTAGTACCCATGAAAGCGGGACATTGGTAAACGAGGTGGAAGGTTGACTCCTCCGGCCCTCCACACCATCTGCAGCTGCCTTCGTCTAAAATCCTGCATTTGTACAGGTAGTATCTGACCCACCAGTGTCCCATGAGCCAACCTACTATTCTGTTTAGCTGAGCTTTATTCAGTCTACTGACCTCTTGTAGCCAATGCTCTGACGGAGAGTTACTGATGATTCTTTTGGCTTGTTTTAAACCGGGCAATTCCCGCCATTTTTTGAGTATTCCTTCTTTATCGTAGGGGAGGTCCTTTTCTTAATTTCACTTGGAGGAAAGCAGAGCATCAAGTTGCTCTGATCTGACGAGCGCCTCCTCACGCCAGGCGATTCTCCGCCTTTTTCTTACCCCAATATCTTCATGTCCTAGCATCCAAACGAGGCTTACTGCATTAGTGCGGGCCAAAACGGTAAGGATATCTCTGCAATACAAAACTTCTTTGGAGTAAATGCTGGTGCAGTTTAGGGCCATCAGTGCGGCCTGCTGTCGGAGCAGATGGGGATGGGACATCTCCTAGTGTCCCTGGTAAACACCGATGCGTGGGAATTGAATGTGAACACTAGCTCCGTAGAGCTTTCTCATTGTTGGAGCCCCCCGTGTACCATACTAGACCCGATTGAGTATAGGGATGGGTGCCGTCGGCCCACTCTTCTCTGTCGGAGATGTGCACTCTGAAGGGTTTGACAAATGTAATCCTTCGCCTTATCTTATCAAATCCCGATGCTTTGATGTCAGGGGAAAAGAAGTTCCTGGTCAAGCCCGCTCCCTAAGCCCATGACATCTCTAATGCGCCACCAAGTTTTGCTCGCTTCGCCCTTGATGAAAGCGTACAAGGGTGGTATTCTTAGTATTAACTCTTGCGCTGCAAGGGGTATAGTGTAGTATTTTGTACCTTGTCTAACGAACTCAGGGGTCTTCAGAGCACATTTTTGCCACCAGATCACCGCTCCATGGGTTAATCTGGACCTGATGATAGCTTCATACAACCACCTCACGTTGCCCGGTGAAAGACTCCAGGTATTGCCAAAGACCCATAATATAATGTCTTTATGATTTTCCCACATATCTTGCTAATGTTTTTCTCCCAATTCAGCTTGGGGTCCACAGTCACTCCCAGGTACTCGGCCTCTTTGGCCAGCTTCACAGGCTTACCGCCCAGTTGCACTCCCCTAATACGTTTGACCTTGTACCTAGTTCTGAACAATACCATGTTAACTTTATCTGGGTTTACTGACATCCTAGCAGACTCACATCATGCTTGCACTATGGCTAACATATTCTGCATTAAGGCCAGCACACTTAAAAAGGAACAATGCACAGATACAAGAAATAGCATTGTTTATATATCATATGTATGGGGAACAACGAGGAACAACGCCGCTGTTCCCCATACATATAGATATACAACCAATGCTATTTCTTCTATCTGTATACTGTTTCTTCTTAAGTATACCGGCCCTTAACCTTGAAGGTACATGTTCATTGTCGGCCAAAACTAGTATTAGGATGTCGTCCGTATAGGCCTAGGCGAAGAGCCTACCGCATTCAGTAGCCTGGTGAATTCGTCAATCACTAAACACCACATGGTGGGAGACAGAACTCCTCCTTGCGGATAGCCCTTTCTCACTTTTACCTCTTTCCGAGTGTGAGCCCAATGGGCCTCCACTCTTCTGTAGCTGAGCATGCGCTAAAGCCACCTGCTAACCGTGCGTTACGCCGCCCATGCTCTCACAGAAACTTTTCCACCACTGACTTTTGGCTCTTTCGATTTCCTTTTTGTACTCTCTTTGAGCCTCTATAAAAGCCTCTCTATCGAATAGATTGTTCCTTTTTTTTTAGACCTATTATAGAGACTACTGGACTTTTTCCTCAACGCTTCCGATGTTAGGTTCCACCATGATGCTCCCTTTCACACTTGCTTCAATCGAAACCTACAGTTGTTCTCGAAAGCACTGCCGATATTGGTCTTCAGAACCTCACCGCAGTGATCGAGTTCAATCTGATTACTATATCTACCCGGGAAGAACTTAAGTTTAATCCCCAGTTCTTCAATATAAATGGCCCAGTTCGTCTTCCTCGGATTTCTGTAGAATTTAGATTCCGTACTGCGTCCTCTGATTTCCAGAGATTCTCCAGCCCGTGATCGCACGCCACATAGTTCTGGTAGATACGGTGATGTCGATGACCTCCCTATTAGTATTTCGAAACGTAGGTTTACTTCCTGTTTCAAGAAGTCAATATTGGTGCTGTCCCACGACAGATGGTGCGCGTTAGCATCACACCCTAATAAGAGGTCCCATCTCTTGGCTTTGTAAAAATTAATTAGTTCTATAACCTCCGCCGTAGGGTAGAAGTTCGAATCATAAGGGAGATAGGCTGATACAACAACCACCTCCCTCATTCCGTCATTCTCGTCTTTGTATCAGATCTTAGCCGTCGCCAGGTCACGTAGGCAGTACTTGGATAGGGCTTCCACTCTTAGGTCCTTAGCCAAGAGGCTGGTCCTTGAGTGGTCCTTCCTCCCGCATATCATTCAGCCCGGCTATCCTTGCTTTGTGTATCCAAGGCTCTTGGGCGAGTGATATATGCACGTGTACATTCTTGTCATGCATCTGGCTAATACTGCTGAGGCGTTTTTGCAATGATCGTGGATAACCTTTTCCGAGGGTCGCGGACCTTTCCTAAGCTTGAGGAGGTCCGTCACCCCTGTCCTGCTCTTTGACCCTATCTGAGGCAGGGGTGTCCATCTCCATGTTGTCGGTGGTAACCCCATCCTTTGCTGTTTCTTTCTCCTTCCAGACTAGGGAGTGCACTCTATAGCCACCACAGAAAGGCAGGAAGCCAATGCGTTTTAGTGCTTGGACCTCCGTGATCTCCATGGTGATAATACGCACCGCCGCTTCTATACCTAGGACCCTCTTCTTTGAGAAGAACTCCATTTTAAGACCGTCTAAGCCTCGTGTTTACCGGGAACAAAAATTGTATCTCTCACGTAGAAAAGTGGTCACGCATGCAAACGGTACTGCTCTCACGGTGCACTGCTATGTTATTATTCACTTCGTATGGCCGTGATATCACGGCAGAGAATGCTGATGCTTCAAACGCAGAGCGATACACGGTCGTACATAACCTATAAGCGATTGTGTATGTAATACTTCCGATGAGAATAATACAGCAATTCATGTACATTTCACTCTTGAAGAGTTTTTTTGACATCTTGAAGAGAGATTGACACATCACATACACAATCGCTTATAGGTTATGTGCAGCATCCATTGCATGCATGATCAGTTTTTTCCGTGCTGGCAAGCTTATGGAGGTCCCCCATCTCCTCTGGTTTGAGGCTGGATTCCTCCCAGGGTTTCCAGTCCCCCACTTTTTTCTTGAGCCATCTCCCATCCTCCAGGGTTCTGCAGTGGAATACACGTATTCCCCTCCAGAACCAGTTGTCCAATAAGGACGGGAAGTAGCTTTTCGCTGGTACCTCGTCTATGGCGCTTTCCAAGGACGCGAGCACCCGCTTGCTTTCTTCTTCTCTGAGGCAGTTCTCCGGATAGGATTGCATAATCATCGCAATCCTTAGCAAAGTGGTGACCGACTCAATATAGGTCGGCCGTCCCGCTTCCGTTGGCTTTTTCTTGATCTTCCTTGATGTAAATCTGTCAGAATCGAGGGTCCTTTTGGCTGGGATCAGCTTACCGCCGTCTCCCACCCATCCAGCCTGGGAGTATCTTATCGCTTAGGGCAGATCCATTGATCCATTGGGAGCCGATCAGCCATCAGCAGGGTCAGCGATCCACTATCCCCCTTCCTTTTGACCAGCAGTCTCCTCTGTCTCTCCGCCCCGCAGGGTTTTTTGCCCTTATTCTTCTTCTTTTTCTTGATCTCAGCTCCCTCAGCATCGTGGGCTTTAAAACTCACGTCCTACAGTGGACTGATCTCGTTTTGGTCTGTGTCAACAATGTCACGGTCCGTTAGAATCACATCCTGTTGTGCATTCTATGATTGGGAGCTAGGAAGCTCAGAGTATGTAGGCGCTTTTGAAACTACCCTTTATTTTCCATTTTCATTTGTTTTGAAAAGTGGATGTACTAAGTGTTGGTGGTCGGGTTAGCTGTTCGGCTTTCGATTGCCCCCTGCTCGAGGACGACAACGCAGTTTCTCTCCCCCCAAACCGGTGGCCTGGGCAGCCTGGCCCTATCCGGTCACCAAACGGTACTACTACCCAGAGAGAGATTATGCGCCAGTTGGTGTGGCAGCCAGGAGTTAGGCAGTTGTCTCTTCCTGAGCCCTTGTACTATCCGGCGGTCTGGGAGCAGTAAACAACTTGGTTTTTAAACTGTTCCTTCCGGAAAGGGGAGATATGTCGCTTGTCAAACGATACGGTCAGGGGAATCAAGAGTTTCCGTAAACTACCCCGCGTTGTGCATGTGTGTGAGGAGTGTGAATAAGATGTGAAATGTTTCCTGACGGGCACTACCGCATCCACCACGCCAGGGGATTGCTCTTCGTTATTGCTCAAGCCGTTCTGACTACCTCAATCCCCACTCCCCCTGTGAGAGAAGTGGGATCCGAGACGTACCTGGTCCGGGAGTCCAGTGTCGGACTTCCTTACGGAGAACAGCACTTTCCTCCTGCCATTCGTTACATGCAAGCTCAGATCCAAGGAAGAGCCTTTTTTACGGGAAACCCACACTCATACTTACAGTTTTTTTCCACTTGCACTCCGTACAAACTCATTCAAGAGAGAGCCCTTTTCACGGAGAGCATTTTCACGCGCTTTTTAGAGAGCCCTTTTTATAGGTATCCATCACACACCATTCACGGTACGGGACGGGCACACATCTTTAGCACTCTTGTAGAAAAGTCCACTCGTATCGCACTAAACATTTTCAAAGAATACTTGGTGTCTAGCTAGTGAAATTATCTATTAAAATTTAGGTCTTAACATTGTAATATTAATTAATTTACACACGTAACTGTTATGAAGTTATATTTTGATTTCATCTTTACTTTGTTATTTTATGTTTCTTAACTCCACTTTAAGTACAAGCGCCTCATCTAATCGCCGTAAATGCATATAAAAATTATCGCCAACAATAATAAAAATTCCATTCAATTCAACGAATTCCCTACGCCCCGTCACCTCCTAACATCCGAATAGACACAGCATCGTCACCATCGTCGTCCTCTAGCCTCTTCATCACAAGTGTATTCGACGCAAGATTAATGTTAATCCCGGCGTCATGTAAAAAGTACGTCCCTCGATCCCCGGCCGATGGCAGGGAAAATTAATGCCGCTTTTCACTTTCGTCGATAGCATTAACCGGCCAGCGACTGTCGTGTCGACGAAAAAGGCCGCCTTCCCCCTTCCCACCTTCTTAATCGATGTTAACATCAACGAATTATTCATCAGAGCGACTGAGCCGCCGGTATACACGCGGTGGCGCGCCGGGCTTATTAATCACGCTCCGGTGCAGTCTCTCAGCGGAGGAGAATTATCGTCTCCCCCTCCCCTTCCCCCACAGGAAGAAGAAGAAGAAGCAGACGGTGCAAGAAGGGAGGAAGGAGGTGTCGGTGCAAGGGCGGCTCGGGATTTTCCGTCCGTTAAAAACATTAAAGTATGAAAAAAAGATGAGATGGCCTATGGGAGGGTAGTAGTAAACCCAAACATTTCTCGACTTGCTCCGCACTTCTGAGCTTTGGATTCTTCTTCTTTTCCTTTTGGCCTTTTCCCTCGCCGAAATTCGAAACTTGTACTACATACTTTATTCTTCTGCTTGCACCTGCACTCTAATCCCAGCGGTGCAGATCTCTGCCTCTCGCGCGTGCGCCTCCGCGAGCGCTCATTTTATTGCCTGACCTCTCGCCTCGTGTATTTCACACGAACTATCCCGCGCGTGTGTATTGTTTGCGGGGTACGTGTGTTCGATTAGGTGCAGCCAACCACGCGGCCCCGTGTTTGCTGTCGTAGGTCAAGCAACTATACATACACAAGCGCGAGAATGGTTGGAGAGATAGAGCTATTGTGTAAGTTCGGATGCGCTCTTCGGCACTGCTGCGGAGCACCGATACCGGGTGAAAGGGGAATTTCTACCTTTTTTCTTTTTGCGTTGGACGAATGCACATGGTGTTCATTTTCATCAAGAAAACTGAATGAAATGTAATTTATTAATGGGCGATGACATTATGATTTTTGTAGTTTATCAAGGCTATCCAAAAGCAATGTATTTAATTTTTAAGGATTTTTAAATTTTGGATATTTTTTCAGAAAATATGATATTGTTACGAATGAGAATTCGCAAATAAATAAACAAATAAACAAGGACTCGATAAAAAAAATAGCCCAGCGTGACTCGGTGGAAAACCCAATCCCTTCTGTTTTCGCGACGGGCACTTTATCCTTTGAGGTATACCGATGCCTATGCGCATTTTTCTTCGAGTCGTTCTCATATTGCAGTTGCAACACGATACGCCTTGTTATACTTTGTATATACTATGCACACGTAACAATATTGTTCAAAATATTTTTTACATTCGATACTGTGAATTCCGAATGGGGAGATTAAGTAACAGTTCAAAACAATTTGTGCCTACAAGAATTTCGAATAGATTGTAAAAAATTATAAATACACTATATTTTAGACAAATAAAATTCCGAATGATCTGAAACATTTATTTCTGTACGATTTTTAACTTATCTGTCGAAGTTATGGCTCTTCTAAATAACTCACTGAATTTTAATTTTTATGTTAAAATGACTTTCGAAACATTTATATCGCATATTATATAAAAATAATTTCATAAAAGTATTATAGGTTTCCTGCGTAAATTCTTTCGAGTTCTTACGTATTATGCATTTTTAATCATTTGTAAAATGTACCTTTATATCATAATATGTATATATATCGAATTACTGCAGCACGTATCAGCAATGCGTTTCGGAATATCCAAGCTTGCGTAATAGCTTGCTCCCGTGACTTATTTCAAGTATTTAGGGGCATTAATTACGCGGAACCACATGGATAGTACAGGCAGACGCTATAGGTATTTTAGTGATATAGTGGTTCGTAAAGATCACAAGTGATAGGATAATGTTAAAATTTGATTAATTTAATTCTAAATGTATCTTCGATAAAAAAAATTTAATTCCAACAAAGTAAATTAATATCATGTTTTTTATTTGAATTTTGGAACCAATATTTTTCACTCCAGACACAAAAATACTTCAAAATTTTTTCTAATTTTTTTACTTTAATGACGGAAGACTTTTAAGACTTAAAGCTTTAGCCCTTCAACATTATCAATTTTAACCATAGTTGAACAAAAAAATTAAATTATTAACGCGCGTAGCCTGAAAGGCAATTTTGTGTGTACGCGTGCGCGCGCACGTTTGCGTATGTATATGTGTGTGGGTGTAGATTATACTAGTTGGACGCCTGATAATACGAATTCAGATATCAATGGCAAAGGTTGTCGAGAAAAATGTCGAGAATGTTGTCTGAATATGATAATTGCTTTGTTATTTTGAACCAGAACAAGGTTTAATCCAGCTGTAAGAACTGTTTACTTAACCGTAAATTATTAGCAAAGTTCTTTAATGAAAGGGAATAAAAAATTTTCTTGACGAATAAAAGTCGGGCCGTTCCTTTTCAAAAGTGAAGTCCTCGAGAGCCCCGCCTCCAGAGTCCGGAAAAGCCATCGAAACTTTTTCCCGCGCGCCCCCATAAAATCGCATTTACATCATTCGCGGCAGTCGATAAATTAATAATCACAAGTTCTCTCACAACTTTCCCGCCGGCTTCTTCCCGCCAGCCCTATAACTTCCAGCAACAAAAGTGCTATAACTTCTCGAAAATTCAATTACCACCGCACCAACCACACCCGATCTCCTCGTTCCCGCCAGTCGCGAGAACCGGCTACTATATAGCGATTCGTCAAAATAATCATCCCGGTATACGAGACGCGCGCGCTCGCATTTAGGTGTATCACGACGACGAGGAGCCGGTTATTGACAGGCTTCGGTAGAGGGAAAGTTTGCGGGAAAGTATATCAAGCGTCCTTTGTCTCTCGGCCAAGACTATAGTTTCTCTATCAATTCGGGGAAGGGAGAGAAAGGACGAGCAATTTTGACGGGATGCGCGCCTGCAGCTGACACACACATATTGTCTCTCTTCTATCGCGGGAACGAGAGAGAAGCTGCGAGGCCTACTCGTCGTCTGCAGAGCGCGCACGCGGGGAAACGTGTGTATACAGGCAGGCTTCGCTGGCTGAGGCTTAATATAATGGAGAACAGCGTAGTCGGAGGTGTGGGGGAGAAGGAGAAGTGCGCCGGTGAATGTACAAGCGGGATAAGGTGCGGCTAAACGGGAAACCCAGGGGTGCGATTAACCTCTGCCGAGCTAAGTAGCTTTCGCAAACGTGAGATGCAGCATTTGACGAGATGTTGACTTGTCGATTTCATATCCTTAGCTTTGGTCCTACGTGTTCAATTTATTTTCAAGCATTGAATGGCTACAGCGAATTGAATAAATACAAGTGTTGTTTTTGGAAACATAGGTTAAAACGAGTTTAATGAAATACTATAGAATTGTTATGTAAGCATTATTTATATAACATGCATATAATAAATTATGTTCTATCATTTATTTGAAAATTGAAAGAACAATGTGATATAGAGGAAACTTGTGGTATTGAGAAAACAAATATCTTTTCTTTTAGAACGAGAAATATACGTCATGTATCTGGTAGTATAAATTTCGAGTTCATCGATTTAAAGATGTACTATCCTGTCTCTCCGTGCGGTCCGAATACGAGACCAAGGGGGATAAAGCGATGTAGCGTAGAGTAGATCTCTTTTTCCTTAAATAAAACAAGGCAAACTTGGACATGAACTATTGCGTATAAATTTTTGCTCGAGACTAGACAAAGGTACAGAACGTTCTCAAATTGTTATATTGCGTAGTTGCGAAGATGAAAAAATAGGTTTCTAATATTTTAGTGAACGCGTAAGAAACTTTTGGAAAAAGAAATTTTTTTTTTGTATGTTTTGCAAGGTTACAGATATGTCGATTGAAATGATTTGTGATACTTTTTAAATTAGTTCAACTGAACAGATACACTCATAAGTTTCTCAACAACAGAACATCCATGAGTAATAGCCAAAGTGTCAGGAAACCAATTACTTATCTAGAACGGATCGACCAATCCTGAAACTGCAGAAAACCAAGTTTAACAATCCAGACGATTCTCGGGTAGCACAGGAGTATCAGCAGCATCGTGGTTGCGCTACAAACCAGCCATAGCAGCGTCGAGTGGATGAAGAAGACAGAAAGAGGTCTTGAGCGACTACTCGGACGGCTGGGGCTTTTGATAAACGCGCAGCGTCAGCCCATCGCCTTTGTTACAGAATAACTTTAGTTCGCTTAGGATTTTCCTTGAGCAAATGGATGATCGATGGAACAACGTTGTGCCGTTGTCCAGAAAGAGAAGCAATCGCGCGAGTGCACGCAACGCTGCATGTCTCTTTCATTTAAGAGTTGCACGAACGTGTGATTGAGTGTTTGGTTGCGTCATCATTTTGACGCGCGGATGCGACATTAGATGAAAGAATTGCCGCTCTTCATCTGGTAGGTGGGAATTTCCAAATGAAATTATAGAGACGAGGTTATAAGTTAAAAAATCAACTCTTAAATCTCAAGGGAAAATCGAGGGAAAAGGATGAAAAATAATATGTTTCTTCTTATCAACAGTATGCACAGTTTTTAATTTCGCAATGGAAATTTTGTGTGCACCAATAATAACGTTTGAGTCGTGACGTTGCATTTGTGTATGTCGGTCTTCGCGAGATTCTCGTCGAAGCTTTACCCATCAGTGATTCCAAATAGCTGAAGGTGTCGCTTCGTATTTGGTATGAGCGGACCAATGTTACAGATCGCTTACGGTGGGATTCAGAGGTCTGGCGCACTTTGCGGTCTGATCGAGAAGTCCGTTACCGATCCATAGACCTGCGAGGAGCAAAGTATATATAGCTTGTCCATCGATTGGCCAGTGTAGCACAAGGTGCGACTTCCTCTGGTTGCTAGAGATTCTGCGAAGTTTACGCGGGCACTGCCGCTATAAGTAAATGTTGTGTTGTATTTTGAGTACAATGTTTAAAATTTTAATTTACCAACAATCTTAGTTTTAGATAATATTGAAAAAAATGATTAATTTTGATAATAAGCACGACGAGAGTTTCAATGTATTTGACTTCGAAACCACAAAGGGAATTAATAAAGTCGCATCTGAAAACAGATACACATGCACAGTGTCACATCACGGAGGCGAAGCGCTGCGGAACTTCGATACTATAGCGCTCGCACGACTGAAAATCGCCTCGAGCTTTTTGGGAAAGAGAGAATGATTATAGTTACGGTAGCACACGAATAGTAGCGGGCGTAGAAAAGTTTTGTCTCTCATTAATTACAACTCGAGATGAGGCACTGTATAGCTGCGCCTGCCGTCCAATTAACGATAATTAATGAGGATGAGAATTAGAACGGAAACTCTCGCGCGACAGAGAAGAAGAAGACGCGGAATGAGAAGGAGAGGGCTGAGGGCGAGAGACACGAAGAGGTAGGGGGGATGAAAAGGGCCAATGCGCATATAACGTAGATTTACGCATCCGCTCTCGCTAAGAATTCACCCCCGTATACAGCTGTGTGCGTGCTGCTCGTCTGAGGAGGCCGCACTGCGCTCGTTTACCCATCATCCCACGCGCGCGTACCAAAATGACGGACAATGATGGTAATAACCGTCGCTCGTCGCAGAGCGATGAATCGGAGAGGGCGTGATTTTCGCCACTCTCTGGCTCTCCCTCGTTCTCTTACGTTCCCACGGGATTCGAAATTGTCTGGAGAAGCGATTATTATGACGCGCAAAGCTAAGTACGCGGAGGTGAAAATTTCCCGAAGCGATAAGAGCGAGCATGAGAGCGTAGCTTCAAAGTTAAATTAGGATGACGGCGCTCGCGCGAAAGGAACAATATCTCGCTGCGTGTGCGGCGGCCATTATGATAATTATGATGTCTGCGCCAGAATGAATTCCTTGCGCGCTGTTCTGCTGGGTGTGGTTGGGGTGACAGAAACGAACTCCTTTTGAGATTTCGTAATAAAAGTTGGATAGAATGGTATAATAGGGTAAAGGATGCCAATGTGGCACGCAGAATTTTAAATGGCTAGAAAAATTGAACGTAGTATATTTTGCAATAGAGTTGCAAACGATATTTTTTGTAATAGTACCTTTTTGAAACTCCGTGCGAGAAGTTCGATTTCTCGCACGCTGCGTTAAACGATGCGTGCAAAAATCTCACTTCTCGCACGTCGTGTCAAAAAATACGGTTCGACACTTGTGTGAGAAGTTGATTTTCTCCTCGTGTGACCTTTTCACCCTCGCTTCGCTCGGGTGCAAACAGTCACACGAGGGGAAAATCAAATCCTCGCACTAGTATCGAAATGTACTATTATGTGGGATATTCGTATTTTCCACACTGTTGTGAGTGTGGAAAATGCGATTTCTCGCACACTATTACAAAAAATATTATTTTTTCAACATTAAATTGTCATGAGGTTCTAAAGGGGTTAATATTTTACAATCCTCTTATCGCCGTATCAACGATCATTGTGATATAGAATCGAGAGATAAATCTGAAGCATTGTTTGGCGTTATTTTCGGCTCGCTATTGGCGGAAAAGATCAGCTAATTTTGGGTGGTAATCGAAACCGAGCTCGCTAAAGCGCGCTAATGGAGCTACTTCATATGAGTCAATATATTTTTTGGGGAAATTGCTTTATACGGATTATGAGTCGATATGCTTATAGAATTCTGAATACTGTTCATAATACAGATGTACAAATATTTTTAACCTTATCAAAATAAATAGATTGAACTTCAAAGTAGATTCACATAATAAATATCAATTGACTAAAAAAACTATTTTTAAGATCTGACTTCGATTTAATTAGTGCGTGTTTGCTAAACCTTGATACAACCAAATCATACTCATTTCACTGATTATATTCTGTTATTAAAAGGCGAAACAGCAAAACCCTATGATATCATGCAGTTCGACGGTTATGCCTGGGAACAATACACGAAGAACCACCTTTTAGCACTTTTGGTAGAGTTTTGTAGAAACTTCCATAAAGTATCTAATTTGTGAATTTTTAGATATTAATACATACTCATCCACTTACGTATCCTCTGCGATAGAAAAATATTATTAAGCAATAAATAAAAATTTGTTTGTAAACTCAATTTGACACCAACCTAGCAGTCATTAATAAACCATTTCTTGTTTTTGTTTCAGGTGAGTGGCACCAAAAATTTATTCCATGTTCCTATATTAGCGTGGTGTAATAAAAATACTAATAGGCAAGAATGGTAAATCAAGTAAGTTGCTTTTTATTTATATTCATTCATTTTATGTCTCTTTGATTTATACAAACACGGAAATATAATTAGAAAGAAAAAAGGATAAATCTGCTTGACGAAGTATAGTGCTACGGAGGTTTCTGTCGTTGTTGAGGCACCGTGGAAGACGAGAGTCCGCGACGACTCAGTAAAAGAATAACTAGTTCCTGATGCACTCAGCGTGCCATCGCAATGTTAGCTTCGTGGTTTGAGAGCGAGACTAGAAACTGCGCTGCTTATTTCTTCCTCCCCTTTATTATTTAATTCCCACCTACGTAACAATAATTAAAAAAACTATTTTAAAAAATACAAAAACCACCGTCCATATTAACGTAAACCAGTCATTTTCATAACAAATGGCTCTACTTTTCAACAGATCTGCATTGAATAATATATTATGAAATTTATCTCTCAGACAACTTAAATATTCCGCGTAAGTAACATTCTTCTCAGCCGTGACTAAAAAGCCTCCATCACAAAGACAGTCTTTTATGATCTCCCCGCAAATTCACTGGCAACTTTCTTTCCTTCCACCGCCCACGTGGCCATGACGCGTGCTCCGAGCCCTCCTAATAGGCCAAAGAGCGGCGAATTAAAGGAAGTCGAACTTTCCTCTCACCGGGTTCCGCGCGCCTCGGGCACGTCGTTCGTTAAGTGACCGCGGCACTTAACGAACATTCGACGTGGGTAATTGTACGATTTTTCTTCTTCCTCTTCGCGCAGGTCCTCGCGAAGTCCGAGCGCAGAGTCTTGACGAACTGTCTCTCTCTCTCTCTCTGCGCCTGCGGGGCGCGACGCCGAACGACGGGGGGAAAGTTGAAAAGTGCACGCGCGGAAAAGCGGCCGCGCCGCATAAGTTCGTTACAAGTTCTGCTCCGGGGAAGTTGGCTCACTCTTCTGCGCGTCAGCCTGCCGTCGTCGTCGTCGTAGCGGCCCACTGGCTTGAATAATAATTTCCGATATTCCTCACTCCCCCCCCCCGACGGCTGCTACTGCTGCTGCTCCACTGAGCACGTATGACACACATATACGTACGCACACATATATAGACGTATACAGCTCTGTATGACCTATTAAAGTTTTTCCCCCGCGTATGGCGTGGCACGAGATCTCTGTGTTATTCCCGCCGTCAGAAGGGCCTTTGCGGTGCAACGACCGACTTCCGGGCTCACGCATCGCTCTTCGCACACACACACACATATATACGTACGCCATTAGCCCGTCGACTAGGCTGCAATATACGAGCGCCCGTCCTCCAGTCAAGACGGCGATTGTGTATATGTACATGTGTGCGTATGTGTCTCTTCGTCATCGCGCCTCGTTGTTGCAGCGGAGGGGGGGGGGGGGGATACTGAGAGAAAGCGCCGGGGATTGTAGAGCGGGAAGTGATCACAAGCTTTGTATTTATAAAGCGCCTGCGCGCGGAGGGTGGTTAACCTATTTCCGCATGAATTTTCAAACAACTCCGTCTCGCGTACGGCTTTGCTTGCCGTGTGGGACGTGAGCGTAATTAGAACTGCGGGCATGAAAGAGATTGTGGTGATTGCACTGTTGTGCTGAAATATAGTGTCGCAATAATGACGGTAAATATTGGTATACAAACTCTTCGCTCTATTGTGGTAAACATTGGCGTGCGCAGTCATATTGCGAAGACAAATTAAGGAAAGTACGTGAATTGAGATATACGTATATGTATGAAATTCTTATTTGATAGAAATGTGATGCAAAAGTAGTTTTGTTAAAAATTAAAACATTAACTTAGTCGGTTTAAAATACTTAATTTTAATGTAGAAATATTTTTTACGTGTTGACTGAACACTTGAGATATTGTTGTAATAATCAACAAAATTTAATATAGTTTATGAAACTTCTCCAGAATGAAATCAATCAATATTCTAAAATGTTTTTAATGCAGATGTGGAAAATAACACGTACGTAACGAATGCATCATAAAATTTAATGTATGATATATTACAATAAAAATTTTATTAAGAATATATGATTTTAGAGTAGAGGATTAAAAAAAAATATATGATTTTAGAGTAGAGGATTAAAAAAAGATAAGGTTTGATGCTCTGAACTTATATGATGAAATTTACACATTGTTTTTTTTTTAAATATACTTCAATTATCAGACTAACGTTTAATATATTCTTGATCAGATTACAAAATAATGTGCGTCTAATAAATCGTTAAATAGACCTAAACATCCAAAATATTATCTACAATGCACCCAAAATAATAACTTTCTCCTTGGACTTTTTCTTTTTTCCAACAATGAACTGTAAATTATCCGATGATTTATATCTCTGCAACTATTTTTACGACGACATAAAGTAGAAAAACGATGTAAGAATCACATCGCGCCAGGTGATAGACTATATTCGTGCTTCGCTGGCGTTTTACCTAAGGATGACCAGAGGTTGTATTATCTAATAATGTGTGCTTGTCTTTATTTATGTACTTTTAAAGCATGGTCACGTATTATTAAATGAGTTATTTTTATGTATAAAAATATATATAAAAAGCTGATTTTTAAAAGGTATTTTGTCACTAATTTCATCGGTAACCGTATCTGAAATTTTTTGAGGGAGCGTATGTAATGTTAATTATAAAATACTATTTATAAGCTATAGGTTTTATTTAATTATTCAGTTCTTACTCTCTAAAGTTGAATTAGTGAAAAAATCACTAACATTAGTAAAAATTTCTCCACCGTAATATTAGTGAATATGCACTATTTCATTAGTAAATATCCACTATTTCATTAGTGAATATTCACTAATTCTAGGGTGGAGAAATTTTCATTAATGTTTAGTGGATTTTTCACTAATTCAAGTTTAGAGAGTACTCTAACGCATGAATCTTCTTAAGTTGGAAAAAGCTAAGTGGGATTGATTGGGTAGAAATTTTTTAGACATCTAGATGATTTTTAAGGTCAGCTCGAATTCATACTGATTTTGACGTGAGTCTCTATACCTGTCTATGTATACATATCACTCTATTGTATAGGGTAACTATTGTATAGGGTATTGTATAACAAAACTCTATTGTATAGGGTAACATATTATTGATTCCTTTTCATCTTTGTTTAGAACTTCCAGTTCATACGTATGTCATAATATCCGCATGCAATTAAAATAATCCAATAATAAAAGTATCGTTCTACCTAATTAAAAGAAATAATAGAGAATTAGAAAAAATAAAATTGTTTTATATTATAGATATGGCGAACAAGCTACCCTGGTAGAAATTGTCTCTATCGGAAAGGGCCAGGAAAATAATAAATAGCTAGTAAAAATAGCTAATTTCTGGCTATTGATGAAACGATTTTTCCGGTCATATTTTCTATTTGATGAAGATAACACAACCTTACAATGTGTTTACTAAATTTTCTCTATAATTTAATCATGTATTTAAAAACAAATATTAAAAAACGATAGCTAACGAAAATGTAAAAACGAATTATTGGTATTTAATTCGTTTACAATACTGTTTCAGGGGATACAAACGAAAACAATGATTTTTCTGTTTGATTCTGTCTCTCTCACTCCTCGCCATAATATCAAGCCTCTTATTAGATATTTCCTGACTAAAAAACCTGGCCAACTTTAATATCTTTTAAATACTCATAAATAAGCTAACGCAAATTTGTGAAAAAACTTATTCTATTATACCGTCTATTAAATGGCGAATATGATCGGAAAAATCGTTTCATCGATGGATAGGAATGGCCAAGAAAAGAATCTAGTTTTTATCTATTATTGGGGAAACTAGCTATTTATTAGTTAAATAATGGAATCGATTTCCACCAGGGCATTGCAAGTTTTATTTTGTATTATAATTTTTTACAATATTTAAATTAATTTATTAATTGAATGCAATGTATGCACAGAACTTTAATCTATATGATGACCGAATTAATTATCTACTGTTTAGTCGAAAAAATTCATTTTAAATTTCCCTCACTCAATTCTTAAATTATGCTTTAATTTCTCAATTAAAAGATTTTGAACCATGATTTATTTTTGAGCTCCAGATGAACTGAGAATTTGAATCAAAATTTGAATCGTGTGCCTATTTTTTTTATTGCTATTTAAATTGTCAGTAGTACTAAAATATTTTGAGCATTTATTTTTAAATATAAATTATATTAAAATGAAAAATAAATATGATTTAATTGACTTGAACTTTTTATATCAAAATGTTTAATATAAAAAACCGTATTTTTTATTTGAAAATGTAATCAATATAAACCTTTATATATCATAAATAAAAAAACAACGATATTATTAAGTAATTAAAATACATAATGGATTATTTATTCGGAAGGGACGATATTTTCTGCTTTACGCGCATTAAAATAATACGCAAGTGACTGATGGCTTAGATTTCAACTCCAATGAATTATGGAATGGTTACTGTTTCACCTGAATATTTCCCTTTTGATGCAAATTAAGATTAACAACTCGATGGATCACGCACTTACCTGCAGGGACTCACGCACCGCGTGCGTAATTTACGAGCGCAGTGTGACGCTCAAGCCTGCGCCCCCGTGACAATAGAAACGGAAAAGGGTGTGCGAGGCAATCACTTTACCGCCGATAAAAGCTGGTAATTAAACGCTTCTTAACTCACAAGACTCGCTTTTTCGAGTGGGTAGAGAAAGCGAGAAAGCGTGTACATAGCCGCGCGACGATTATTCAAGCTTTTTCACCCGCCTTGTTGGCCACCCTCTTCCCCTTCCGCCACCTTCTTTTTTCTCATTTCGAATAATGGGATTCCCTCCCCACCGCTAATTTCTCAAGCTTAACTGCGCTTTTGCATTTTATTTCTATCTCCGTATCTCTTTGTCCTTCCTCGCACTCTCTTTTATTCTCCTCCGACTTTTCGCTCTTTTCTTTCAGTCGCGGCGAACCGTCCTCTAAGCTCGACGAAGTGTTTTTATGTACTCTCGCTCGAACTTACAACTGCCGATGCTCTTCCCTCGGCCTTCGTTACTTCTTCCATTTCCTTCTTCGAACTTACTTCCACAGTCTATGTACTCTCGTAGGTACTGTGGACCAGGCGAATCGACGTTGCCCGAACTAATCTTGAACGCGCGCGCGCGGCACGACAAATCGTGTACACAGTGCGCGCCCAGACTGTCGCCATAATTTGTTTGCGTCGACAAGTCACTTGTGCCCCGTGTGCACTGCCTATGTAAGCTGAAACTCCTGGGGGATCTTGAACATAGTAAGATCGAGGAAAACAGGGCGAGGATGCCATTGATTTCGAGCTTTTGCTCATTGCTTGAATGTATAAGTTTTTGGGATGCTAGAGTAGGCAAATATAATCAATTTGAGAACAGTAGATAAAATGTGAAATAAAGGAAATAAACAATTTTGTTTGAAAAGAATGGCAAAAATTTTTTGTATAATTCTTGAAAAACAGAAGATGCAGAATCTTATAGTTCGGTTGGAATAGAAAAAAGGATTATTGGTACTTCTAATAGGGCTCGAAAAATTTGCAATTTTTCCCATGCCTAAAATTAGATTTTGAAAGTTTCTAAATATCAGTATGTAGGTTTTTTTTTTTATTTTCTTGCGAATGTTTGTTGATAGTTCCAGAATGTTTTCAGAGAAATCTGAAAGAAATTCTTGTATAAAAGTGTATGTAGTCCAAAAGTCTTCGAAAACTTTTCTTTGTACAAAGTTTGAGCGTTCAACAGTTCAAGAGTTGACCATCACATTAGCATTTTGAATGGTTCATTTGAATGAGAAAATTTCAAGCACTAAGAGCACTTTTGACAATAACTCTTCTTCAATGTGTAGGTCACAAGTCAAATGAGAGCAAAGTAAAGATAACCCTCAAGTCAATGAACCAAAGTACGGATAGAAACGTTGAAGAATCTCTGAAAAACAACCGAAATAAACATGCTGGAGCTTTGAGAATTATTTTTTTCTGCTCGAGCCACGTATCTGAAAAAAGAATAAAAAATAACGCAGTTATTTTTCAAAAGCTTTTTATGTCAAAAACTAATTAGTCATATACGCTACATCTTTGAAAAGTAAACAAATGAATAAAATATCACATATAAATTATTCTATCCAATTAAAGATATATCGGAGAAATAATAAAGCAAACTTCTCTATAAATCAATTTCCATTAAATCCTGATTTTTACCGCTTTGAATATCTACAACAACTGCTTTCAGCGACGCAGGGATATTCAGTATAATTAAAATGAATCAAATGTGACATATCGGTTACTTTGATCTCGCTTTGCAGGCATCGACACTCGTTATTCATTACTTCTGCCAGTATGTAGCAGGCGAGCCACTTTGATGATTCGTGCCACAACATTACACAAATAAAGGTGTAAGAGATTCATTAAAAATGCATATTACAGTAAAGGTAGCAATATTTCAAATATTTTTACCACAAAAAGTATGGTTAAATGCCATGTTTCATATACAAAAGATAGCATTTTCGTTATTGTCTTTATGATGGAAACGACGCTACTCTCCAATAATGATCGAACATGCTATACTTATGTTGGTAGAATTTTTGAGTGGTTTACCATGTTGGTGGAATATCAATGTCCCAGAAGCTTTATGCTTGTATTACTCTCATCACAAGTCGGCGCCTTCCCATTTTGTGAAAATACGTGTCTAGAATAGCTCTTTGCATATTTATTTTACTTAATCTCGATGATGCAGTATGGTTAGACCACAAAATACTGATAAGTCTTATAATGTCTTTTTTTACATTCTTCTTTCTTTACAATGAACCCTTCAATCAAACTCCTACGTAATTCGTATTCCCTTCATAAAGCATTTAACAGTGTTTTTAGTGGTCTTCATAATTAATATGCTTCGAATTGAACCTATCTGAATAGTATAATGTAAAGTGATTAGATTTTCAATTTCGTAAACAAATATACAATGTGTACATTTCAAAACGCCAAATGTAAAGACAACATATCTATATATATGGAAGTTTTCTAACAGTGTAGGTAAATATCTATTAATGGAATTTAAAAAGGCTACTCTTTAAATTTTCATTTCGTTCGACGAGGGAACTGTTGATGATCATATCCATTTTATAGATTCTCTAATAATAGTTTATCTGCGGATGCATATAAGCATACTTTTATCATTTTCTTAACCAGTCTAACATTATTAAGGGGCGCGGAAGCGCTTCGAAAACAATTTTGAAATTTACATTGATGATGCAGTAATAAAAATATTGGCAAAAAACTTTACGTTAAACTTCATTTCCATAAATTTTATTTAGTGATGAGTAAAAGATTTTGCCGATGTAATTAATTCTGAATTAGTAAATAAATTCTGTCTGAATATATTCCCATCCGAGTTGTTATTTCATTGCGGTATCATATACTCTCGATATCATGTTGTACAAATGCACCACATTGCGAACGTTTTTGTAAAGCTTCCACTCACTGAAAGCTAAAGCTCATGCACGTGTAATTGACTGTTAAATTGTTAAACGGCAACTCGCAGATTTGTCGCGAGTATAGCACCTCTTTATGCATTAAATTGCGGTGCAAAGCGGGAAATAAAAAAAAACACGCGGAACCGCTGCGTTTCGTGCGAATATCGATGAAACGTACCAGCCCGCAAGCGATCGATTCATTTCCATCCCTTTGACTTTCAACGGGTTTCCACTCTCGCGGCGCGCGCGCAAAACACTGCGCCGCTCAGGTAAACACGAAAGACAAGCGTTCTTTCATCAGCATTTAATTACTAGCTGGTAACAAAGGTGAAAATCCCAGCGGTGCGTACAATAGGAGCGAAATGTAGACAAGCAAATCACGGGAGGAAAAATAAAGCGCGGAGAAAAGGGAAGGGAGTGATGGGAAAACGCATGCACAAAAAGTGCAATCGGAGGCCATTTTTCAACTCTTCATGTGGCCGAGATTCTCTCTCTCTCTCTCTCTCGACCTCTCGGCACCCTCCTCCTTCCCCTCTCTCTATGTTCATTACCACAGCGCTTTTAATTTATTTCGGGATTTTCCTTGCTTACCTTAATCCGAGTTCTTTTATAGGTTTTAATCTTTGAGTTTTAATTATGTATGTGTGATATTAAAAGTCCGACGTTCCCATTAGATGAATAAATAAATATTTATATAACACTCTTGTTATGCTAAGAGAAGCTTCATTTTTGTTTTATCAATTAGAGCAGTCTTTCTCCCTTTTGAACAGTTCCTCCTTTTGAGATAATTAAAATATTAACGGCTCACTACGTATAGGTAAATTGAAAGTAGTTGCTACTAAAAGTCGGGAAAATTTTTCCATTTATGGAGTACGTGTACGACAGTTGTAAGCCAGAAAAATCAAAAAGATGAGATTGTGCGTAGATAGGGTGGCTTCACCAGTGAAGAAACGAATAAGGAAATTATAACTTTTATTATTTAATTAAGTGGTATAAAAATGGATTAAAAGTAAAACTCTTTTGAAATTTATATTCTAAAATGTTTAAACTTTACGTCGGTGAGCAAATTTTGAATAAAGAATCAAACTAAAAATTTTATTTAATGAAAATCTGTAAATATCTCCTAAAAACCAGTAAAGGAACACGTGATCTTAGTATCTAAATAGGTTTCACTAGTGAAGGAATACTTTATATAAAATGAAATAAAAATTTTCAAGGATTCGAAAATTATCGTCATGTTAGATAAACAATACATAGAAAGCTTGATATTTTTATATATATATATATATATATATAAAATGTTCGTTAACTGGTGACTGTTCCAATACTGGTGTAGTCACCCTATGAACTTTCAGCAATGTAACAATAGAAAGCATTCTTTTTGCTTAATAAGAAGAATTCCAATGACTGTATAGCATGCTGGATACCGCAAGATAAAGGACAAAATGAATGTTACTTGTTACAAGCTTGCCAAAATAGGAAACGTGAATTAGAATTCCATCAATGGAATTGAAGGTAGATTGGTGATTGGTACCAGTGAAATTCGGTAGAAGAAAGGGGAACTTCCTCGTAGAGGAAGCTTTAGAACGGTGAAAAAATTTTTGATAAGCACAGAAATCCGTCGATTATAAAAAATTTTGTTTACCTCTGTACATGTCTATGTCTTTGCAGGGAGATAGTTTTTTTTACATTTTTTAACCAAATTCATTGTTGAAGAAAAACCGTTCATGACATACAAAAATGTTTAAGACTAAGCTTACTTTCTTGAATTTTTCTAATTAAATTTTCACATAAGATATTTGATTTATTCTCATAAAATTTTTACAACTTATTAATCTTATAAAGAATATTATTATGTTTTTTTTATTGTAATTTTTGAATTACGATTAATGTTTGCGATTCATTCGAATCGAAAATTTGAATCATGATTCGATACTCCGATTTATTGAATACAAGGAAACTAATCATGATTCGTTAGATTTGGTTCACAAAATCTATCATGTTCCGTGATCTTCTCCTTTTCAAATTCTACCGACAGTCCTATAAATTGACTGTCACCATACACTTTCTTTAAATGAAATGTTAAAACCTATTCGCATATAGGGTAAATGTAGGTACTACAGCGGTATTTTTTTCAGGTTAGTCTCAAACGATTATATTTCGTCTCCATGCAAAAAAATTATGCTGATTCTTTTTAATAACGGAACTTAGGTATCATATCTATCGATTAAAGTACAATTTTAGAACAAAAACTGATAAATAAATGTATAAAATGACTTTGAAAACAACATCTCTCTGCTGGTGTTACTGCGAAGCTGCTGCAACTACTGCGTTGGTATTACGGTGCCATGTTAAAGCATAGGGAGAGCGCTCGCGCATGCGCAGAACCCCAAAAAGTACGTCGCTGGTATTACTGCGATTTTCCATAAGATTATACAGCAGTAATATATACACAATAATACCCACTTCGCACTTTTTTCGTTTTCACGCAATAAATTGAAATCTCCGTAATCGTCTTAAGAATTTCACTGGACAAGATTAAAAATTCACTCGCGCTCGAAACTCGGATGGTAAACGCCAGGTGAAACCCTTAATTCCGTCAGGGGCAGGAAATTTCGCTGGCACGAAATCTCGCGCGTCTCATCTCGTCGTCCGCGCCAGTGGCGCTTCTCATCCCCATAATATTTTTATTATCTTCCATTCTCCCCAGCGAACGCATATAGTTGCTCTTTCAAGTGAGCCGGTGCGAGAACTAGAGCCGAGAGAGAGAGAGAGAGAGAGAGAGAGAGAGAGAGAGAGAGAGAGAGAGAGAGAGAGAGAGAGAGAGAGCGAGACCGCCAGAGAGACAGAGAGAAGAGACCTTAGTTAATTGCGAGTTGAATATGCTCGGCCTGCCGCTGCATTAACGTCGACCTTCTCCTCTGTCCCGACGTCTACGCGTTATTATGACTCTACGTATGTAGCCTGTGCGCACGACGGCAACGAGAATAATGCCACGGATGCGCCCTATCTTGCTGGTCCTTTCTAAATTTTGAACTTTTCCCAGTATGCAGAACCTTTTTAATAGTATTTGCTTCAACATATTCTCAAGCGTTTTAGTTTCCATAGGTTTAAAGGGATCCTTACTTTATCCGAGATGTTATCTAATTATATGATGAAATTTTGTTTTTTGTTGAAAAATTTGTGACGCTATCTTTTTAAATAAATATTAAAAAATTCTTTTTAATAAGTTGTATACATACTTCGGAGGCCAAGAGGGAGGTCCCGTGTACTTTTTTAGGCCCCCTCAGAAAATCAGAAATAAGTAGATTAAGCGCTTCAGTTGATCCATCGCAGCTGCCGCTATGAGCGATTTCAACATCTGAAAACCAAAACAGGTAGGGAACATTTTTAGAATTCGAATAATATTCCAGAATTATGTAAAGGAAAAATGCATTTCTTACGCGGCGTTCTCGGATTTCATAGATTCTTGCATTTGACTGCACCCTTGTTGTGGTAGGTGACGTTGTCTGTTCCGCACTGCGGGTCGTATTCCTCAGTCGTTATGCAGGGACAGGGTTCGTCTTCGGCGTGGACCATCAGGAGGCATGCGAAGAGCACTATGAAATTGAAGATAAAGAAATTTTTTAACTAAACTATTTGAAGAACAAAAAAATACCGTATAAGTAAATGCTTTATTGAAAACTTCATGAAATAGTAGATTACGCAACTAGTGCGGGAAGTAGATGAATCCTGCACGGGCTAAGTTTGTTGCCCGTGCTAGATCAGCTACTCCCCGCACGTGTTACGTACACTATTTTTCCTATCATCCTGTGCAAAGTTCGAGTTTATACACGCATTTGCATGCGCAAACTGCTACTTTTCCACACGCTGAAAGGAGCGTTTGGAAAAGTAAACGAATCATTCCCGCACGCTCAGCTACTTTTCTACACGCACGTCTTACCGTGTGGAAGAGTCGTGGTTTGCGCGCGCAGGTCACAATACCCTCGCTGTCGCTCGGGCGATACTGCACGGTGCAAAAATGGACTGCTAATAGCACGAATAGGCGTGCATGGCGGATTTATGCAGTCAGTGCTATAAAATAATGTACGATACACGTGTCATAAGTTGTTCCTTATGGCACGGCGTTAAGCGAACCCGCTACGCTCGGGCGCTTATACACGATGTGCCGTAAAGTGCAACTTATGCCACTAGTATCGTTTCGTACTATTCTGTTCAACTCGCCAGAACTATGTTCAGATTAACTATTTCTTTCAGGAATTTTTACACAATCAATTTTGGAGTATTAGGAATATTATAAACCATAGCGAAATAATAGAGATTGTTATTGATTATTAAGTAAATAACTTTTGCCACTTCCTCCTGGACCATCTACAAAGATACATTTATCGTCACATTCTTCATTTAATGAATTAATTATTAATCGAAATATTATTCGTTGAGCAACTGTTAACAAATTTAGTATTTCATCTAAATTGAACTTATCACCTTCTACATATATATTATCTACATAAAGTTTCTCAAAATATGAATTATTTAAAACAGGTAAACTAAAATCAGATAAACTAAATCCATGTGAATTTAATACATTATGTATTATATTTAAAGTATATTGTTCACCTATTTTTTCTTCAGTTTTTGGTGGGTAAAAATTAATTGTATATTTATCAAATAATCCACGTGCATTAATTGGAGTTTGAAACGCGCAAACATAACCAAACAATTCGCACATGTTTTTTGGAAATTTGTAATGTGATCGTTCTTGTAAATATTTATCCCATTCAGTGTCTGTTGCAATTAAATTTCTAGCTGTTGCTGCATCGGCAAAGGTTGGATAAGTAACACCATCGTAAATTCTTAAACTGTTCCATTTTTTGATTTATTAACAAAAATGTAATAATGAGGTATTTAATGTAAAAGTATTTAATATATTCAGTTATTATATTAAATTATTGTATTATTTATTATATTAAGTTGATAAAGGTTGGATAAGGTAATAAGATACACCTATATATAAAATACACCTTATTTGCACATTACAAATTTCCAAAAAACGTGTGCGAATTTTTTTTTTTTTTTTCTTTATTTAAAGTCGCATCCCCCAACGGGTATTAGCGACACTACATTCATATATGGTTACATTGAAATAAAAATTACAATAATATAATACATTTTGTTACATTTTAGCAAATTAATTAAGTTATTAATATACATTATATTACTATATAAATTACTATATAATCAAATTTCAAGGTTCAATTCTTGTATAAATTTTAGAATCTTGTGACAATTTTTAGTTTTGTTTAACAGTGAGCTTAGGTTGGAGTTAATCTTGAGTTCCATGCGTATTTTGTGATATTTTGGGCAGTATATCAGTAAGTGTTCAATGTTAACAGGTTTATTACATGTATCACATAGACGGGGTTCCTCTTTATATAAAATTTGTTTGTGTGTGAGAATCGTATGACTGATTCTGATTCTAGATATTTTGATCTGGTCTCTTCTTTTGAACTTGATAACTGGGTTTTTTGCGAATACTAGGGCTCGCTGGTAGAATGGTACGGGTGTATTTAGCTTGTCTATATTAGTGCTTGAAATATTTTGATTTAGTAGTACATATGCCTGATTTTCCGGGTAGTGTAGTAGTTTTGTAGCGTATTTTGCTGTAAGTTGTTTTCTTCTTAAGTTAAGTGGGATCATATTGCATTCGCTTAATAAACTGGATATTGGGCTAGTTCTGTAGGCTCCTAGTGCTATCCTCATGCTAGAGTGGAGTAGTACATCTAGTTTTTTTAGTACCATGGGTTTTGCTGAGTCGTATGCTGCACAACCATAGTCAATTTTAGATTGGAGTAATGCTTTATATGTATTGATTAGTACTTCATGTCAGCTCCCCAATTTTTTGCTGACAGTACTTTGAGTATATTTTGTCTTTGGAGGCATTGGTTTTTGAGGTTTTCGATGTGTTGTATCCAGGTTAACCTTTCGTCGAAAATAAGGCCGAGTATTTTTACTTCATCCACAGTTTTAATTTTTTCTTTGTTGATTTGGAATTTTAATTGTGATGGACTGTTTCTTTTTTTATCAAATATAATGTCTACTGTTTTATTTGTGGAGAATTTAAAACCTGTTTCATTTGAGTAATTCTGTAGTTTGTTGAGTATGTTTTACATAATTTGTTCACTGATTTTTAAGTTTTTTCCTTTAATAAATAGAGTAACGTCATCTGCAAAGATTGTGGTTAAAACTGGGGGAGTAATAACTTTTAGGATGTCATTAATGGCCAAGAGAAAGAGTGTTACGCTTATGACTGACCCTTGTGGGACACCGTTTGCAACACAAACATAGTCAGAATAGATACCGTTTATTCTGACTTTAATCAGTCTGTAACTCAAGAAATTTTTAATACAATGATAGGTGTTACCGGTAATATTTAGTTCCTGGAGTATTTTTAGGATCCTACGTCTCCATAATAGGTCGTAGGCCTTTTCCATGCCTAAGCATACAGTTAGCATATGTTGATCTTGAGCAAAGGCGTCGCAAATATGAGATTCCAAGGTTACTAGGCAATCTGCTGTGCTGCAATTTTTACGAAAACCACTTTGTTGTTTGTATAAAATATTGTTACTTTCGAGGAACCATCCAAGTCTTTTATTAACAATTTTTTCGAATATCTTGCACATACAGCATGTTAGTGCAATTGGCCTGTAGCTATTCTTGTCATATCTATTTTTATCTGGTTTTGGTATTGGTACCACTGTGGCTTCTTTCCACACTTTAGGGAAAAATTTATGCTGCCAGATTATGTTTAAGATTTTTAGTAAACTGTTGTGAGCTGAGTTGGGAAGTTGTTTTAACAGGATGTTTGGTATGGAGTCAGGGCCCGAACTAGTATTTTTGGTAGACTGGAGTACTTCTGTGAGCTCTTTTAGAGTGATCTCGTCGTTCAATTGACCATTGATTGGTTCATTTGTTGGATCTGGTAGAGGGCTAGTTGAATTTTTGTGTTGAAGAAACTCATTGGTGAGGTTATCGTCGCTTGAATTTTTGGCAAATGAGTCAGCTAGTAGATTGGCTATTGCTTTTGATTCGCTTATGATTTGGTCGTTGTCTATTAAAGTTGGAATATTGCTATAAGGTTTACTCTCTATTGATTTTATTTTTTTCCACATTTCTTTTGTAGGTGTTTGGTGAGTGATCGATCCTAGGTAGTTGAGCCAAGAGTTAGTTTTACTCTTTTTAACCGTCCTTTTGGCAATTGCTTTAAGCCTTTTATATTCTATTTTGTTTTCTTCTGTATTTTTTCTGTTGAATTTATTTAGATCTTTCTTGGCGTTTTTTAATGCGGTTTCATACTCTTCGTTCCACCATGTAGTGTTGTATTTTGTTTTTTCCGTTGGTTCGAGGGATACTTTGGTTTGCAGCCTCAATGATTAGATTATTGTATTGGTTAATTATTTCGTCGATGTCAATTTTGTTATTTTCAGTACTACTGTTGATGAAATCGTTTATGTGATCTATTTTTGAATCGACTATTTCACTGAATTTCGTCCAGTCTGCTCTGTAGAATTTCCATCTGGTTGTGTGTGTGCTATTTGGTGACTCAAGCTGGTTAATTGGAATTATTATAGGGTAGTGATCACTGCCATAAGGGTAATCGAGTGTATTCCATTCTGCTACAAAGAGTTAGGTCGATTGCACTGGTTTGTCCAGTGGCTAAATTAAGGTGAGTAGCATTGGTTCCATTCATTAATATCAAGTTGTTTTTCAGAATGAAATCTTCTATCATTTTTCCTCTTTCATCAGTCTTAGACGATCCCCACAGGGTGTTGTGGCTGTTAAAATCCCCTAATAAAATAAATGGTTGCGGTAGCTGCGAAAGTAAATTATTTAGTTCTTTGGGGTTTATTTCATATCTATTACTTAAGTATATATTGCATATAGTTATAAATTTGTTGTTAATCTTTAGCTTGGCTGTCACAGCCTCGATTGATGTGTTTAATTTAATTTCTTGACTATATATATGTTGTTTTTAATAAATATACTAGTGTCTCCACTAGCCACGAGACAATCAGTAAGAATTTGGTTATACTCTGTATAATGTTTAATAGTAATAGATTGATTGGTTTTTAAGTTTGTTTCTTGCACACAAATAACATCTAGATTTTTTCTAATAATGAGTTCTTGTAGTTCCTCGTAATGGTTTTTATAGCACTGTGTGACCTAAATCCGCACTTAAGTCACGGCTAGCTGTGACTTAAGTAGCCCATTATTACACTGTGAAATAATGAATTTACTTAAGTCACAGTCACGTAATTAACGCCAATTATCTACCAAAACTATTCAAAAATACGATTTTACATATAAGAATCAACAGGAAAAGAAGTAAAACTTCGTTAATAGTTGACAAACCACAAAGAATAAATAAAAATGATGATAATAAGGTTTGTCTATATTATAGGTTAGTTTCATCTGCTATGGGATAGCAGACCGCGCGCTTTTTAAATATTCAATATTAAACTGTATGGATTTTAGTTTTAAAAGTCTTTCTCTTTAATGATATAACGTATACAAATCTTTCACTTTCATAAACTTCAACTTATTGTTAAAGATACAAATCAAATTGCCAAGAATCTAGTTTTATGATTTTTTTATGTATATATTCAATATTCTAGATTCAATAATAACCATATTCTATATCAGGTTATTCTATTATTTAAATAACGTTTTATTAATTTTTTTCAGGGCGGGGGGCTGCGCCCCCCCCCCCCTTCCGCCCCACACTTCTTCCACCCCACTTCCAAGTTCCAACTATCATTATAAATAAATACAAATAAATAAAATAAGAATATGGCGGATTTATGTCACACGAGCTATAAAATAGTATACGATACTCGTGACTTAAGTGGCTCATTATTACACGGCGTTTAGCGCCCTCGCTGCGCTCGGGCGCTAACCTCACGCCGTGCAATAATGGGCCACCTAAGTCACACGTATCGTAATATACTATTAGTCCATTAATGTTCCATTGCATTATCTTAGTCACATTTCCAGTTCAGTTTGGGTGGTTTATTCGCTGTCGGAGTTGGCCGGGGTTGTTATTGGAGTACAGTTCTCAGTAGGTTTCGATAAGCTATTTAATAGTCTGGTACATCTGCATTTAATACTTGTGTTTCTCACATTTGGGTAAACCTCTTCTTTAATGAATTTTTCGAACGCTGTTAAATCATTAGTGTAATTTAAGATTATCTCGGAAGGTTTTTTGCTATTCTGAGTGTTTTCTAGTATACTCTTGAACTAGACATAATTGAATAATTCTTCTCTGTTTAGATAGTCCTTTATAGATATTAGTTTTTTGTCTAAATTATTTTGTTCGGGGGTTGTGATGTCAGATTGCTTATTTATTGTATTGACTTCCATAGTTTCTAGTGTTATATCTTTTTTAATTTTTCTCTTGGGTTGTTTTCCTGTATGGGTGTTGTCTAGTCCTTCGTCTCGGATTTTTGCTATTCTGTAGAACTGATTTGTGAGTGACCGCGTTTGTTGTCAGAATTTTTCATGGTTGTGATATCCATATTATTCGTTGTTTGGCTTGTAGTGGGTATTTGGGAGTTGGTAAATGACTGTCTTTCATTGGTAGATAAGTCTTCGTGAGTTTTATTTACATTATTAGTTTCGGTAATATAATTATTTCTTGGTACATCTGATGCGTCTAATGTTTGTGTGGTCGTTTCAGTGTTTATATTTAGTTTGTCATTAATGTAATAATGAGGTATTTCATAATAAAAGTATTTAATGTATTCAGTTATTACATTAAGTTATTGTATTATTTATTATATTAAGTTGATAAAAATTCGACTTTTTTTGTTACGACCACTTCAGGAGATTAACTTCCCTTCCTAAAAATTAACTTCTAGACAACAAACACCGTATATCTCGAACCGTTGCAGTCTAAAACCAATCAAAGGCTTAATAACGAGCAAAAGATGAAAAAATATTTCCCGAAATAATTAAATATTAATTTTTTTTACTAAATTTTAAATATTGATTAGAATTATATCATAATTCATGAATACATCTTCATTCTATATATAAATTAAAAAAAAAGTTACATACTGAAAATGTATTATAGATACACCTTATATGTCAGTTTTTACTGAGCGACGTTAGATGCGAGGTACACTAAGCTACAGTAATCTATTAATTTTTTAACCAGTTACATTAAAAAGATTGCTGGAAAGGAATGAATGTTACAAAATTTAGTTTATATTTATTTACTTGATATGGTACATTTTCTATTTCAACGTAACCTCCTCCAACAATTTTATCTTCATGTATTTCATTGTTATCTATTAGAAATTGAAATATAATATGTAATTGAAAAATTTATTTTAATAAAAAAAAAAATACTATTTAAAATCTCTTTTACCTATATAGAAGCCGCTCCCGAAAGTGACGCACAACAAAATACACAAAACCTTCATGACGGCAATAAGTGAAAATGAAAAACAAATCTTTATATATACCGATCTTATCAAATGATCATCAATAGAATTATAAATTAAAAATAAAATAAACACAAGTGTTGGAGTCAACTATTTCTTTCGTGCTGTAATTAGCTTGGTTATTGACACTAGTGATATTGAGCACATTTAATGCTGTTGAAGGCCGCGTACCGTGGAGTGCGGCCTTCAACAGCATATTTATCGTAACATCAAGAAAAATTCTATTTCGCAACAATGCATAGAGTACTGGAATTTTCCAAAAAACTTCCTTAGGCGTCTAAGAATATAGTAGTTCGAATAAAATCGAAAAATTCGAAAATTCGTTACACAACTTTTGCATTTGAAAATACAGGTTTATAATAACGAAAAAAATTGTTTTAAAATTCGCTATTTGTTTCAATAACAATCTTTATCATTCCGCTATGGTTTATAATATTCCTAATACTCCAAAATTTATTGTGTAAAAATTTCTGAAAGAAATAGTTGATCTGAACGAAGTTCTGGCGAGTTAAATAGAAAATTACATTACATTTTTTTTCGCGAAAAAAAAAACAGTTTATTGGGGTTTTTAATAAAACTAATAAAGATGAAAATTTGATTTCTTTACAGAAAAATAAGCATTTCAATTCTTTACATGCCGGTACTTTAAAAAACTAGATTTGCTTAAATTTCAAATTCAGATCGTTGGAGAATACTTTTTCTGCAAAATCGCGGGATACTAGTGATATTGAGCACATTTAGTGTCTACACAAAGCCCCTACACAGGACTTTTATAGCACTGCTAAGTTCTACACAAATAACATTAAGAAAGAATGTACACATATATAGTCTACACTGAGATAGTTTACACAATTAAAATCTACATCATGCGTGGATTATATTGATGTAAATTTTAGCTGTGCACAAATTTATTTCGATAAATAGTTTATGTGCCGAAATTCTCTGTGTAGACTTTATTTGTGTAGAATTTTATTATATTTTAAAGACTTGTACACTATTGTCGTGTACAAAATACTTGTGTACGATATCGCCGAAAGGCGTCGATTAAATTCACATACCTAATTATGAGTAGTTTTTAATCAATTACATAGAATTTGATCTTTTGATCTCAATTGAGGGTTTTGAAACGAAAAGGGACATACCACGACTTTACAGAAAAAGTATTCTCCAACGATCCGAATTTGAAAACTGAGCAAATCTCGTTTTTTAAAGTACAGGTATGTAAAGAATTGAAATGCTCATTTTTTTGTGAAGAAATCTAATTTTCATCTTTATTAGTTTTATTAAAAATTTCAATAAACAGTTTTTTTTTTGCGAAGAAAAAAGTTTAATGTAATTTTTTGTTCAACTCGCCAGAACTTCGTTCAGATCAACTATTTCTTCCAGAAATTTTTACACAATAAATTTTGGAGTATTAGGAATATTATAAACCATAGCGGAATAATAGAGTTGTTATTGAACCAAATAGCGAATTTTAAAACAAATTTTTTCGATATTTTAAACCTGTATTTTCAAATGCAAAAGTTGTGTAACGAATTTTCGAATTTTGCGATTTGATTCGAACTACTATATTCTTAAACGCCTAAGGAAGTTTTTTGGAAAATTCCAGTACTCACGAAAAATTATATAACAATACATAGACTACTGAAATGTTCGTATTGTGCACACATCGTAACATGTGTACTGTGGCGCGCGGCCTTCAACAGCATTTATCGTAACAATCACGATATAACCAAACTACGATAGCATGAAAGACGTAGTTGACTCTAACACTTGTGTTTATTTTATTTTTAATTTATAATTCTATTAATGATCATTTGATAAGATCGGTGTATATAAAGAAGATTTGTTTTTCATTTTCACTTATTGCAGTCATGAAGGTTTTGTGTATTTTGTTGTGCGTCGCTTCGGCGAGCAGCTTCTATTTAGGTAAAAGAGATTTTAAATAATATTTTTGTTGATTAAAATAAATTTTTCAATTACATATTATATTTCAATTTCTAATAGATAACAATGAAACACATGAAGAGAAAATTGTTGGCGGAGATTACGTTAGAATAGAAAATGTACCATATCAGGTCAATAAATATCAACTAAATTTTGTAACATTCATTTTTTTGCAGCAATTTCTTTAATGTAACTGGTTAAAAAATTAATAGATTATTATTTAATAGATTTATTAATAGATTTATTTATTAATAGATTGTTGAATAAAATAGGCCATGAACGATATTAATAGACGTACTTGCTTTATCGCATTATGTATTGAATAAATTTCATACAAAACAGTTTATAGAAATTTAAAAGTTTTTTAAGATAATTCAAGAAGATGTTTAATCTGATTAAAGCTCCTTATATCTTGTATATCAACATAATAATTTCAATATAAATCTTTAAAATAGCTTTCAGGATAAAAGTATTTAAATTGATTTTTAGGCTAACTTGCTTTCGTTCAGATTAAATGACTTCTGCGGTGCAACTATTATACATGAATCTTGGGTGATAACTGCTTCACACTGTGTCAAGTAAGATTTCATTTAATTTTTATAATTACATTAAGTATATCTATATAATAGAACTTCTTACAAAAAATTAAATTAATCTCTTCATTGCAAAATAGTAATAGATTGCGTATATCAGTACAAACTGGCACTGGATTCAGGAGTGCTTCAGGTACAGTACACAGAGTTGAGAGAATTATAATGCATGCGGATTTTGAGCCGCTCAGTAAAAACAACGACATTGCTTTAATGAAGGTAATTAAATATGTTTATTTTACCTGTGAATTACTTAGAAAGGATTTAGTATAAGATATAATATCACTATTCATGACAATGTTAGTATTTCAGTGTGTGTAATAATAGTTTTATACAACTTTGAAACTTATTAAATAAATTTCAGTACAAATTTTAATTTTTGATTAAGGTGGTTCTATGGATAGATATAGTATTTAATTATAAAATATTCTCTCTCTCTCTATAATGAATTGTTCTCATACTGCAAAGTGAGAACCCATATAGTATCGTAGACCGGTACTTTAAGTTACGGAAAAAAATTTTTTTAACGAAATTTCAGTATTAACATAGTAGATATCGTCAATGTAAAAAAATGATGCAACAAATCGCTTCAATTTTTTTCATTTTTGCTTCAATTTCAAATTTTAGCGGCTCATTTTCATCTTTGTTGGATTTCATTACGAGGTATCCTGGATCAAATTAAAAAATTTTTAAAACCTCAAAGTTACAGGCAATAGTTTATCAAGTTTGGCTCGAATTCATACCAGAGTCGTACAAAACTTGATAAACAATGCCTGTAACTTTTCAAGTTTAAAAAAATTTATTAATTTGATCCCCGATACCTCGTAATAAAATCCAACAAAAATGAAAAAGATTAAAGCGATTTGTAACATTATTTTTTTACATTGACGATATCTACTTTGTTAGTACTGAAATTTCGTTAAAAAAATTTTTTCCGCAACTTAAAGTACCGGTCTATGATACTATATAGGTTCTCACTTTGCAGTAAGAGAACAATTCATTGTAGAATATTTTATATTTAAGTACTATATCTGCCCATAGAACCAAGAACTAAGAACTTGTGACTAACACGAATATTTTCATGATATTTTTCATCTAGCTTGCAGAGCCTATTCGATTAAATAATCGACAACAACCTATACAAATTGCAAAGCCACATGATATTCCCAGAGAAGGTGAATTGATGCGGATTTCTGGTTTTGGATGGATAGCGGTAAGTTCTTATCCCTCACACAGAAAGGTCTTCTTTTTTTCTAGAAAGTTAATTTAATTAACTATTTTTAGAAACATCTGAAAAAATCTGATGTTTTGAAGGATGCAAACGTACCTGTAGTGAGTCAAGAAAAGTGTCGAAGAGCTTCCAAGTCACTTCCCATAACCCATAATATGTTTTGTGCGGGCAATGGAGACGCTGATCCGTGCCATGGTGATTCTGGTGGACCTGGTGTTATTCATGGTAAACTGTATGGAATCATTTCCTTTGGTACAAATTGTAATTCGACAAAATTTCCTGGAGTGTACACTAGGGTGCACAAATACTATGATTGGATTAAAGAAAAAACTGGACTCAGATTCTAAAATTTTTAAACTTAACATAGTATAAAAAATTCTTGTTTTACGTGATAAAAATAAAATTTTTAACATAAAGAAAAAATTAACCCCGATTCTTCTTTGCTAATAACGACACGCGATTAGCTACTGAACGGTTACTCTCAAAATAAGTATGTGGAAAATACATCAAAATTTTACGGTTTATGGTAAGTTCAATTAGTAAAAAAAATTTCTTTTCGAGACACCAAATCTACCTTCTGTATTTGATTTTTCTACTATTATATATCATATCCGACAATTCCCACTTAGGGCGTAAAGTTATACTTTATGCCTTTGATACGAAAACTACTATTTAATAATAATCTTTCTAAAAAAAACTGTGTTAATTTTTTTTATGATTGAAGATTGTTAAATTTCTCATTTAGAATACTATTTATTAACAAGGGGAATGATTGTAATGTTCCCACAGAAAAGTCTTGCCTATTTTAAAATAGATACGCTTTACGATTATTTTGTATGTTCAATATTATATATAATCTTAAAATTTGCACATCTATTTATTTGTTAGATTGCTTTAATGAACATAAAATCAAAAATCCGTGGAGGAGAGGGCCGAAGGAACAAACCATTTCTTATGTACGTACTGAAACATGCCGTCCATATTTTTACTCATATAGTGAGGGCCTGTAAACTCGTTTCTCTCTTCTCTAAGGCACTTATCAAGCAACAATAGATTTAGATCCGTAGTGCGGGAATATATAACATGGACTTGTCCATACTACTTTATCAAGTAATCACTTTAATCGGTCACTTTTTGTATTCTAGCATTATTGTTTATTTATTTACTTTATTTGGTCTTATCTACCGGACTGTAATAGGAGGATTCTAATTTATTATATGATTAAATGCATGGATATATGAGTAAGTGTGGATATTTTCTTTTACGTATTAATTTGCATCGTACTGATTGACTAGATAAGTATTTCTCCATCATTTATCATTTAATCAACTTATTTTTCGGAATATTTTATCTGCGATTTCGACAGCGATACACATATATGTATGTGTATCGACAATGCATATTACCATGATTGTAATAGTTTTGTAAATACTAAAATAAAAAGCAATGCTATTTAGCTTATCGAAATTTTTTCCTTATACAAGTCCTGGCTTGATATAAACCGATTTCAATAACTCTTACAAAGGGAGGCAAGTTGGTGTGAATCACCTACTACCATGAAACTTTGCTGGTGAGTAGAGTATCAAAAAATACTCGACACGTGTTTTTTTATTTTTGCAAACTCGCTGGTTTAGGAGGTTAAAACCACCCCCGAATTGATAAAAATAGGTATTTTCGGCATTAAAAACGCATCAGTTTCAGATAGAAAATAGTAATAAATAATTATTATGATTATATGACTCGAAAGAGAAACAAAAAATATTCGACATGTGTTTCTGATTTTTTTTTCCTTCGAGTCTATATAGCGAGTAAAAACCGCCTTTACAAATACAAATATTCAGTGCCCAATTTTAATTTATTAAAGATATTCTCTCGTTAGAATCACATTTAAAAAAATGTTTTAATAATTAGACAAGGTCATCAAGTGGTGCCTCCCGCTTTGACCTCGGGGTTCAATTTGAAGGTGTTCAAGGTCAACTTCGATTTTTTTAATAGGAACCAATATTTTATTTACCTGACATAGAGACTGAAATTTTCTACGTTTAAATATGTCATTATGGCCTTTGTCAAGGAGGTCCCAGAGGTTATTTCAAGGTCATAACAATGAGGAGGGGGGGTGAGGAGGTCTTTCATGACAACAAAGTGTAATCACACAATTAGGTCGTGAACACAGTTCACGGTACATGCAGCACGGAGTAAAGTCGATTATTTCCTCGAGTGATTACTGCCTTATAGGCACCTGCGGGAATAATCTCCAACTATACTTTCTTGTTGCGTAATGTACTAGTATTCGTGTTATAAGTATGACTTTTCAAAAAAATCATTATTCACTGGTTAATGTTGATTTTTTTATTCATACATCATACGACTGTGATATACTATTTCGTCGGGTGGGTGGAAGAGGCTATTATCTCGGAAAAGCGGTGAGAAGGCTATTATCTCGGGGAAGCGATGAGAAGGCTATTAGCTTGGAAAAGCAGTAAGAAGGCTATTATCTCGGCCGAGATTTGAAGAGTATATTATCTCGAAAAAAATTCTTGTCATTTGAAACAGTTTTTAGGTTGGTAATCACTGCACGATTTTCGAATAAAATTCAAATTTAATCTAATTGAGTGACTGTTAATGCACATTAAATACAAACATATCTAATGTATTTATTTGTTCAAATGTTTATTACGAAAACATAACTAATTGATCTGACTATTTATTTATTTGAATTTTATTCGAAAATTGTGCAGTGATTACCAACCTAAAAATGATTTCAAACAACAAGAATTTTTTTCGAAATAACATACTTTTCAAATCTCGGCCGAAATAATAGCCTTCTTACCGCTTTTCCGAGATAATAGCCTCTTCCACCCACCCGCCGATTTGTAAGCAGCTGACGCTGGAACCGAGTTATAATTGATTTCGATTTCTGTTTATCCAAGTGTATACTAAAGATATTCGATACGTGCTTTTTTTATTCTCGCCATCTAAAAATAATTCTTAAAATCATTAATGTGTAATGGATCGATCTGACGGAGGCAGGTAAAAGAAAAAGAAAAACAAATTTTTTTCTTTATATTTTCTTTATATTTTTGCAACGTTTCGTTGGCATGATCCGCCAACTTCTTAAAATCAACAGTAAAATATTTTTACTTTCCGAATTGCGGAATTATACATATTTCTCCGTTTTTATAGATTTCTCAATTTTTCATAAATAATCTGATATATAGTAGGTTACCAAAAAATGTAGTAGATTACCGATAATTTGAAAACCACTACAATATATGCTGCTTGTACATAGAAGAAAGTTGTAACCAACGTAATACTGTTGAAATTATATTCAATAATTTTATTTCTTTTTCTTGCTTTTTTACCATGATTATTAATCCAATAACTGTTGTTAGATTATTATCTTTAACTTTTAATCCAAATAAAATCGAAATTGACCGTTCAAAAGTAAACGAAGGTGAACAACTTCTACATGATTATATAGAAGATATAATACGACATAGTATTGATAATCCTATTAGAATTGATCAAGAAATACAACTACATTTTAACGATTATGATAGCGATAACTTTGCACAAGGTATTGATGAAAGTGACACATCTCAAGATTATGCAGAGGTTCCTCCTTGTTTGTATAGAGATGAACTAATAAATTTCGATTACAAAAAACGAGAGGTCGCATTTTGGCAGAGTGGAAAAACAAAGCCTTTATCATTAGAAAATGTAAACAAAATTTCAGAAAAGTGACTTCAATTCAGCAATTGTATCGGTGGAAAGATCAAGTGGAAGCAGGAGATGATAGAAACGAAAAATTATACCAAAATCGATCGCGTGGACATAGCGAACTTCAGATGACCTTGAGATGTTAGGTAAAATGAGGCTCCTTGCCACGATTTTTAACTCCTGCAATCTTCGCTCACGTAAATTTTTCTTAAACACCATATTGTCACAATTTAGTGTTGAACACTATCAGTGACTTTAAAATGTCCTCTGGGGTCCGCTTGATAAGAATATAGAACATTCAAGTCTCCATTTCCGCTAAAAAATAAGAGTTTTTATTAAAAAAATCGGAGTTGACCTTTAAACAACCTTCAAATTGGACCCCAAGGTCAAGCGGGAGGCACCACTTGATGACCTTATCTAATTATTAAAAACATTTTTTTAAATGTGATTCTAACGAGAGAATAGCGTTAATAAATTAAAATTGGGCACTGAATATTTGTATTTGTAAGGGCGGTTCTTACTCGCTATATAAACACGAAGGAAAAAAAGCATTGCCAGTTCATTGGCCCGTGGCTTCCTCAAACTTAATTTTCCTATTCCTTTAATGAATTTTTAATAACAAAATTTAGAATTTTTGCAACAATTTATGACATAATTATAATTAAATTCATTTATGAAGATTAGAAAGTATTAATTTTTAAATTATGTATAAAATATGAATAAAATAATAGGTCTGATTTTTTTTTAAATTATGTGTGAAAAATAAATAAAATAATTGATTGTAATATCGTCAAAACCTTTTAAAATTCCTAAATAACCTTTACTTCAAATTTTATTTTCGTTGTGAAATTTCACACATAGGGTACGTGTCTCTAGTAGTATGCTGTCCGTATTTGTGTGCTCTTTCTGTAATTTCCGATCTAAGAAAAAGGTTCTAACCTTAAAAATAATAAATGGCTATTACAAAACAAAAGCAGGTATACAACACGCGCGCATCGGCGCAAAGTGCATAGCGCATGTCATTTCCATTTTCTAGTATACATAAATACGTTCCCGAATAATTACGATTTTAAAAGAGGGCTAAAATAGTTTTAACCTCAAATATCTCTGAAATTCATAAACGAATTCTTTTACCCTAAGAATTCTTCTAATAAATAATATACAAACTCTACATCTCCACCAAATTTCAAAGAAATTAAAACAATTTTAATGTAGTTATATTGTACGACAACAAAGTAAGTCATTTTCAAAAATACTAAAATTTTAAATATTTAATGTGGATGAAATTTTGCACAGGTGTTGCCTATATCGCATACAAAATAGTCTATAAATTTCAAGCTGATACATGAAGTCGTCATTGAGAAATTACGATTTTGAAAAAACCGTAAAAGAACTTTAACCTTAAATATCTCTAAAAATAATGATACAATTCTCTTATCTAAATGACTTATACGATAATATATATACTGAATGAGCGAGCACTTTGCTGGGTGCTGACGCGCTCGTCGTTTATTTTACATGCGCGAAGTGAAGGAGAGGGTATAGAGGAGAATAATTGAGACTCCAGTCAATATTTTTAAAGAACACCCCTATTTATTGCACCTCGCCTATCACTATTCACAATAACGAAAATGCGTACAAACAGAGAGTTTGGCTAGAAGCCATTATTCGCGTCGCGTGTGCTTCACTAGGCGGTCGGAGCACGAGAGCCCTGAACTTATTACCAAAACCGCCGCCTCGCAGGGGCGCGCACATCAACAATGATGGGAACACAAAGTATAGCGTAGGTCGCGACATATACTCTACATTTCCACAAAATTTCAACATGATTAAACCAATTTTTGTTTTCTCTAGTTATCATACGACAAAGAAAATAACTTTGTAAAATACGAAAATTTTCAAAATCAAATATCTCAAAAAGTAATCGTACGATCTTGATGAAAATTCGCACACATATTATCTATATCACATAAAAAATTATCTATAAATTTGGAGCTGATACATGGAGCCGTTTTCGAGAAATTACGATTTGAAAAAAAGGTTAAAAAAATTTTAACCTCAAATATTTCTGAAATTTCCGGACTAATCATTTTGCCCAAAGAACTCGACCGGGAGCTATTCAAAACCTACCTCTACGAGGAATTTCAAAGCGATTAAGTCAATTTTACTCCCGTAATCGTTGGACATACAAAACTCATTTTTTTCACATTTCAATTTTTTTCTCAAAAACTAGTCGACAAAATGAATTCAGATTTTTACAGATTATAGCTATTTACATTCTGCATTATCATGAAAAAAAGGTTAAAAAAATTTTAACCTCAAATATTTCTGAAATTTCTGGACTAATCATTTTGCCCAAAGTAGTCGACCGAGAGCTACCAAAATCTACCTTTACAAGGAATTTCAAAGCGATTAAGTCAATTTTTTCCCGTAACCGTTGGACATACAAATAGTATATTACGATACGTGGGCCGGAAATTGGATTTCCGGGCCGTGCGTGGTATGACGCCCGAGGCGAAGCCGAGGCTATTTTTCTTACTCCCCGGCCGAAAGTACGTTTTGTAATTGTTAAATAATTGATAAAATTGCGTTATCGTCTGCTAGCTGTGTTTGAGTGTTAGTTTTTCTTTCGGCCCGCTCGATAGTAGTGCCTCTGTCGGCCGCTTTGGGTAGCTCGGTCGATATTACCGACTGTTTTTTCTTTCGGCCCGGCGTAGAGAGCCGGTTTTTTGGGCGTCTGCTACTTTCGCTATTGTACAGATGGTCTGATGCCCGCCCGACATTTGCAAGACCGAGGCGAAGCCGAGGTTTTGCTGGTCGGGGCGGGCTTCAGAAACACATTCATTAAAAAAAGACAACACCACTTTTTATTTCAATTAACTCTTTTTTCTCGTCACACGTGCACTTTCCTCTGTCTATTTCGTACGTGTCTAACCTTCACACCGCACAAACATATTTTCTTCGGACGCTCCCGTCCATACGTTTACTTAATTGTTTCTACACGACTCGAAAGTACGTGTAGAAAACAAGAGGAAAAAACAATAACCACGATCAAACAAAACCACTTTTTATTTCAACTAACTTTTTTCTCGTCACCCGTGCACTTTCCTCTGTTTATTTCGTACGTGTCTAACCTTCACACCGCACAAACATCTTTCCTCGGACATGCGCGCGGGTGCTGAAGCGCCGCGGGTCAGGAAATTTCGGCAGCCAATCAGAGCGCGCGGTTGGTCTAAAATAGGATGCGAAAGTTTCTCTTTCGCCCCGGAGATGCGGGCCGAAAGTACGTACTTTCGGGTGGGCGAGTAAGAAATATTATATTACTAACGCGGGCGGAAGAGGATTATTTACCTCATACGACGTTTTTCGGCCGAGCGAAGCGAGGTCGAAAAGTCGCATGAGGTAAAAATTCTCTTACGTCCACGTTTCAGTAACGTATTTTTCCGTCCGAGGCCGCAAAATGACATTTAAGATGGCATTTTGAGGTTAAAGGGCGGAAAACTCATTTTTTTCACATTTCAATTTTTTCTCAAAAACTAGTCGACAAAATGAATTCAAATTTTTACAGATTATAGCTATTTATATTCAGAATTATCATGATTTTTCTCAAGGAAATTGACTGTTTATTTTAGGATTTATAAGCTTTAAAAAAAAACACATTTTTGTTAATAACAAAAGAACCGTGATTGCTAGAGAAATTTTTTTTTTTAGAAAATATAGGTATTTTCATGCTCTTTCGAATGCTATACATTCGATTCAAATATCTTGTTAAGTCCGGAAATAAGTGGAAATAAGTAGTAATTGGTTTTATATAAGTTTATTATATAAAATACAATAATTTATTACCAATACAATCTGCTGGCTTCTGGTAGGTCGATGTGTTGTAATTTCAATTACAATTCTTTTTATAACGCTTGCTTTTATAAATTTACTATAAATAACTTATAAGATCTGCTTACTAGACGAGTAAGGCTTACGATTACAATTTGAATAACTTATAAAATCTGCTTACTAGATGTGTAAGGCTTACGGTTTCAACTTCTCGATGTCGTAGAGGTACACGGAGTTCGCCAGGTTTCTTGTACGCTGTGACTGATTCGCGTGACACACATCACTTCTTTTATAATACAAAATAATTAGGTTAAAGATGAGCCCGGTGACAGTAAATCGAGATCATCTTATTTTGCAATGTAAACTTCGTCAGTCGTATACGATTCGGCGATGGCATTGAGAAATGCTGACCTTAAAGAGAATATCGTACGTTGTTTTTCGCAAGTGTGATGACCTACTACGTCACGGCGCCGCATGAGCAAAATGCTGTGTTTGTAAAAAATTGCATTCCCGCTTTTATGTGTCAGGAAATATCTGATACTAATTATGCTTTTTCTTTAAAATGAGAATACGTCTTCGGACGTAACAATCTCAATCTTATCATTAAAAAAGCAAAAATCAATTTTGAGAAAATCGAAAATTCGAAATAAAACAAAAACGCATCGGCGAATCAAAAATAGTATATTACGATACGTGGGCCGGAAATTGGATCTCCGGGGCGTGCGTGGTATGACGCCCGAGGCGAAGCCGAGGGCGTCATGACGCACGCCCAGGGCATCCAATTTCCGGTCCAAGTATTGTATACTATTTTTCTTACTCCTCGGACGAAAGTACGTTCTGTAATTGTTAAATAATTAATAAAATTGCGTTGTCGTCTGCTAGCTGTGTTTGATTGTCAGTTTTTCTTTCGGCCCGCTCGATAGCAGTGCCTCTCTCGGTCGCTTTGGGTAGCTCGGTCGATATTACCGACTGTTTTTTCTTTCGGCCCGGCATGGAGAGCTGGTTTTTTGAGCGTCTCCTACTTTCGCTGTTGCAGAGATGGTTTGATGCCCGCCCGACATTTGCAAGACCGAGGCGAAGCCGAGGTTTTACTGGTCGGGGCGGGCATCAGAAACACATTCATTAAAAAAAGAAAGAAATAAGGTGACGAAATAAGTACAATAAAGTTTGATCAACTAACTCTTTTTTCTCGTCACCCGTGCCCTTTCCTCTGTCCCGTTAGTGACCGTCACGCATAACCTTTTGAACGTTAACATACATAAGAAATGATAAAACAATTGAAAAAGTTATGCATGACGGTCACTAACGACACCAATCAATGTCCATTGGGTGTACGTGTCTAACCTTCACACCGCACAAACATCTTTTCCTCGGACGCTCCCGTCCGCACGTTTACTTAATTGTTTCTACACGACTCGTAAGTACGTGTATAAAACAAGAGAAAAAAACAATGACCACGATCAAACAACACCACTTTTTATTTCAACTAACTCTTTTTTCTCGTCACCCGTGCGCATGAGACAGAGTGGCTCATGCGCGCGGACGCTCAAGCGCAGCGGGTCGGGAAATTTCGGCAGCCAATCAGAGCGCGCGGTTGGTCTAAAATAGGGAGTGAAAGTTAACTTTCGGCTCGGAGATGCGGGCCGAAAGTACGTACTTTCGGGTGGGGGAGTAAGAAATCGAGTTTTTGACCCGTCATCACACAAAGAAAACAAAAAAATGAGACCTGTCCGGTCAAAATCGATCGAGTAGAAGCTGAGATCCAGACGTACACGCACACACACACACACACACACACACACACACACGCGCGCGCGCGCGCGCGCACGCACACGCACACGCCCACGCACACACATACATACATCCATACAGACATTTTTCAAAAATCATGTATTTTGATTCCTAACGCCTCGAAAAACAATTATAACATGTTTTTACAATAATTCAAAAAATTACTATCACAAAGCTTCCTCTAGGAGGAAGCAAAAATCAGAAACACGTGTCTAATTCTTTTGGTTTCTCTTTCGAGTCATATAATCATAATAATTATTTATTACTATTTTCTATCTGAAACTGATGCGTTTTTAATACCGAAAGTACCTATTTTTATCAATTCGGGGGTGGTTTTAACCCCCTAAACCAGCGAGTTGGAAAAAATAAAAAAAACACGTGTCGAATATTTTTTGATACTCCATTCACCAGCAAAGTTTCATGGTAATTGGTGATTCACACCAACTTGCCTCCTTGTTAGTAACACTTGTGTTCACCAAATTAATTTGACTTTAATCGACTGCGCATGTCGTAACACGTGTACCGTGACACGCGGCCTTTAACAGCATTTATCGTAACAATCATGAAATAGTACATTACGATACGTGGGCCAGAAATTGGATTTCCGGGCCGTGCGTGGTATGACGCCCGAGGCGAAGCCGAGGGCGTCATGACGCACGGCCAGGGCATCCAATTTCCGGTCCAAGTATTGTATACTATTTTTCTTACTCCCCGGCCGAAAGTACGTTCTGTAATTGTTAAATAATTGATAAAATTGCGTTGTCGTCTGCTAGCTCTGTTTGAGACGTTTGAGTGTTAGTTTTTCTTTCGACCCGCTCGATAGTACTGCCTCTGTCGGCCGCTTTGGGTAGCTCAGTCGATATTACCGACCGTTTTTTCTTTCGACTTTTCGACCCGGCGTGGAGAGCTGGTTTTTTGGCCGTCTGCTACTTTCGCTGTTACACAGATGGTTTGATGCCCGCCCGACATTTGCAAAACCGAGGCGAAGCCGAGGTTTTGCTGGTCGGGGCGGGCATCAGAAACACATTCATTAAAAAAAGACAACACCACTTTTTATTTCAACTAACTCTTTTTTCTCGTCACAAGTGTACTTTCCTCTGTCTATTTCGTACGTGTCTAACCTTCACACCACACAAACATATTTCTTCGAACGCTTCCGTCCGTACGTTTACTTAATTGTTTCTACACGACTCGAAAGTACGTGTAGGAAACAAGAGGAAAAAACAATGACCACGATCAAACAACACCACTTTTTATTTCATTTAACTCTTTTTTGTCGTCACCTGTGCACTTTCCTCTGTTTATTTCGTACGTGTCTAACCTTCACACCGCACAAACATCTTTCGTCAAACATGCGCGCGGGCGCTCAAGCGCCGCTGGTCAGGAAATTTCGGCAGCCAATCAGAGCGCGCGGTTGGTCTAAAATAGGATGCGAAAGTTTCTCTTTCGGCCCGGAGATGCGGGCCGAAAGTACGTACTTTCGGGTGGGCGAGTAAGAAAAATTATATTTAGCAACAATGCATAGAGTACTGGAATTTTCCAAAAAACTTCCTTAGGCGTTTAGGAATATAGTAGTTTGAATCAAATCGCAAAATTCGAAAATTCGTTACACAACTTTCGCATTTGAAAATACAGGTTTAAAATAACGAAAAAAATTGTTTTAAAATTCTCCATTTGGTTTAATAACACTCTATTATTCCGCTATGGTTTATAATATTCCTAATACTCCAAAATTTATTATTGTGTAAAAATTTCTGAAAGAAATAGTTGATCTGAACGAAGTTCTGGCGAGTTGAACAGAAAATTACATTAAAATTTTTTCTTCGCAAAAAAAAACTGTTGATTGAAATTTTTAATAAAACTAATAAAGATGAAAATCAGATTTCTTCACAAAAAAATGAGCATTTCAATTCTTTACATACCTGTACTTTAAAAAACGAGATTTGCTTAATTTTCAAATTCGGATCGTTGGAGAATACAAAGTCGTGGTATGTCCCTTTTCGTTTCCAGACCCTCAATTGAGATCAAATTCTATGTAATTGATTAAAAACTACTCATAATTAAGTATGTGAATTTAATCGACGACTTTCGGCGATATCGTACACAAGTATTTTGTACACGACAATAGTGTACAATTCTTTAAAATATAATAAAATTCTACACAAATAAAGTCTACACAGAGAATTTCGGCACGCAAACTATTTGTCGAGATAAATTGTGCACAGTTAAAATCTACATCAATATGATGTACACATGATGTAGATTTTAATCGTGTAAACTATCTCAGTGTAGACTATATATGTGTACATTTTTTCTTAATATTATTTGTGTAGAATTTAGCAGTGCTATAAAAGTCCTGTGTAGGAGCTTTGTGTAGACACTAAATGTGCCCAATATCACTAATATCAAAAATATTAATATTATTAATTTATAAGTTTCCTTATAGAGGAGACTGAGATAAAGCCGGATACTGGGGCAAAACTGGAATTCTCAATTTCTAGGTTACTACTAGTGCGATTTATATAATAGCTATGGTATCTCTTTGAGAATGTTCCTATTATCATTTTGTATACCATCAGCATGTCAAAAATAGCCTCGTGTTGACTTTAGAAGCGGTGAAAGATTTGTTATCTCTCAAGATCGTGTTCATTATAACAGTCATAGTGCGCATAATCTTCCTGTAAGCAACATATTCTTTCAGTACGTACATAACTTTATTATTTATGTTATAATAAATAAGTAGGAGCAATTCCATTTCTCAATTTTGCTTTTAATTGCAAAAAATGAATAATTACTTTTTTTTCGAACTTTGGGGTAAAACCGGATACTTTAGGTTGGGGTAAAACCTGATAGCTTATTTTCTCTTTTTCTTTTAATATAATGATAAAATAAACTAATAATAGAATAGATATTCAGTGCGCTGTTCATACATATACATATAAAATTAATTTGTTTTTTGGTACAGAAATGCGTAAATATATTAAAAAGTCTTTCCGGTAAAGCTGGTAATTTTCTAATAACATTTTTTACAAATATTTGTTTGACTAACGAAGTCGATTTTCAGTTACCTGAATGTAAACTAAAAACAATTCTAGTGTTAAATATTGTTATTAATTTGTTATGTATTTTTATTAAACAATTTCCAAAAAGTATCCGGTTTTACCCCAGTCTCCCCTACTATTTTTTCAGTACTGGCCGAATTAGGTACTTAACGTGTCACCTAATTCGGCCAAAATGCACATTTTACACTTTTGCACCCTATAATCAAATAAAGCCAATATCACATTTGGGGCATTCCTAATTTTTTTTCTTAGTAGTATAATTAGTATACTTAAAAGCTTTTCTTATAATATTGTTGTAAAGCATAGAAAATATAAGCAGATAGAAAATATTCCGCCTAAGTTCGCCAAATTATCCCAAGTTACCTTATGTGTACATTTTTTCTTAATTTTATTTATGTTGAATTTAGCAGTGCCATAAAAATCCTGTATAGGGGATTTGCGTAGACACTAAAGGTGTTTAATATAACTTGTATCTTAAAGCCTGCTTGGAGCTGTAAATAAAAATAATCTTTATGATACCATAATTTCTAGATTACATGCGCGAGTATAGCAAGGTGAATAACGTATAAATACGTCAGAAAATTTTGTCTTCACATTAGTCTGAACAAATAGCCGTTACTGAGAGACTGGGTGGTTTATCTTTAAGTCTTAGTGCATTTAATTTTGCAAATAATGATGAAATTAACAGTTACTACAGCTTTAGGTAAGTAAAATTTGTTGTATGCTGTTGAAAAAATATTTTTTAAGTACGCAGGATGAGTGAAATTTGAATGTTTTCGTGCACGGATCGATGCATTTTTCCTATATCCATCATACATCTCTGTTGAAAAAACTAACTTTTATAATTTTTTTTTTCGACACGGCGTGCGGGAAGCACTAGTTGCGTAATGTACTTCATGTGGGTTTCAATGAAGCATTTACTGATACGGGTTCTTTTTGTTCTTCAAATAGTATAGTTAAGAAATTTCTTTATCTTCAATTTCACAGTGCTTTTCGCGTGCTTCCTGATGGTCCACGCCAAAGGCAAAACCTGTCCCTGTTTTATGACTGAGGAATACGACCCGCAGTGCGGAACAGACAAAGTCACCTACCCCAACACGGGTGCAGTCAGATGCAGGAATATATGCAATCCGAGAATGCCGCGTAAGAAATAAATTTTTCCTTTGCGTAATTCTGGAATATTATTCGGATTCTAAAAATGTTCTCTACCTGTTTTGATTTTCAGATGTTTATATCGCTCATAGCGGCCAGTGCGATGGATGGATTAACTGAAGCTTAATCTACTTATTTCTATTATAATTTTACACTATATAATGATTTGATTTTAATACTAAATCGACAACAGTTTCTTCTAATGTTAAAAATAATTGTGTGAATAAATATATTAAAACTGCATTATAAATGTATTAATATTCCTTATTTAAATTTTGATAATTTCTCTTTGTACCGATGGCATGAAAAGAAATGAATAAATACGCAGACAAATACTGTTTGTGTGCCAAAATTCTCTGCGTAGGCTTTATTTGTGTAGAATTTTATTATGTTGTGAGGGGCATAAATTGCCTCTCATTTGTATTCTCTCTTGTAAATATAAATAGAAAATAAACGTCAATAGACACATGTGCCTGAGTTGGTAAATACGCGCACGTAAACAAAAACACTTATAACAACGCGCTCATTCATGATTTCGCTATTACACGGAAAAAAAGTTTCCATTAAAAATTACTATTTTCTCTACTAGTCGGAGAACATACTTAAATTCTCAAGATATTTAATATATTTTTAGCAATTAATGGTATACATCTTTTTAAAAATAAATAAATATGGTTATAAAATTTTCTACATTACTTATATAAAATTTAGTACTTACTATACTAAATTTTCAAAACACTAATATTTGATAGAAGATATAGCAATTTTTACGAGCCAGTTTACTAAAATTTGATAGAATTGTAGCAATTTCTACGAGTCACTTTACCAAAAATTACGAGACCTTCTGCTAACGACAACATCAGCAAGTTGACATAACATAACCTCAAAAGAGATTTACTTATCACCTTCTCTTCTATAAAATTAATTATAAAATATAACCTGCATATTTTTACAAATATTTATTAATTTAGAAACTCGTGCTACATCCTTCGTGAAACAAGTAGTTAATTAACTTATTAAAATGTCGAATTTATCCCATTGCGGAACTACACAAGTTGTAGCATATGTAGACGAGTCGAAATGTCTTTCGTGTAGGAAAGTGCACGTTGGCGTAGCGGTAAGACTGCGGCTTCTCCCGCGGCAGGCTCGGGTTCTATCCCAGTTCTCTGCGTTTTTTTCAAATACAAAAAATTAGTTATTTCTTCTACTTAATGTACATTCACAACCTAAAATATAACGTCGGTAATATAGATTGCGGAAAAAAATTTTTTTAATTGTAAATTTCCGTTTTACTAAAATTCCGGAATACTAAAATTTGGTAAAGTCGATTCTAAAATTCAATACATTTCGAGTATGTTCCAGATTTCCTATACAGTTTACTAAATTTTAGTCATTGAAGGAATAATTTTTACTGGAAACTTTTTTCCGTGTACGCTTCTGATGCCACAAGAATAATAACAGATTCTTCGAGAAGCTTCAAGAACCTTCCATGGGCTTCTATGCACTTTATTAGTGCATCCAACATATAAAAAATATTTTTAAAGCGATCACCAGTTGCACATTAAAGTTTCACACTGTTTCGATTAGTTCTGAATACACTGGGGACCGTTCCCTGATTTCTTTTGTACCTTTTATTCACCAAACATATTTTTCTTGTAAAGAGAGGCCGAGGTGGGAAGTGTTAATCCGAATCCTTCTAAAACATTCTCGAAGGATCCGGACTGCCTATATTTTCCGCTACTCATGCCGTAGCTCTTCTTTCTTTCCCCGACCTAGCTCTCCGGCTTGGTCTCTCTCCCTATACTTAAATGTAATTGGAGTTTTTCAATAAAGAGAGCTTTGCTCTCTGATTAAATATTGACTGAGATTTATCATTTCTTAACCTTATAAATCTATACCTTTCCTTAAAGCATGCTGTCGTTGAAAGCACATTAATTTCAAAATGATTTTTTTAAAAATAGAAAAATTCTTATTTCTGGAAAAGTCAGAAGTCTTATAATGTTTTAAAGATTTTTTTATACACTATTGTCGTGTACAGAATACTTGTGTACGATATCGCCGAGGGTCGTCGAGTATCGACTTAATTATAGGTGTATAGTTTTTAATCAATTACATAAGATTTGATCTCAATATTGAGATGTCGATGTTGTCATTTCTCCCCTATGCGTGAATAATTTTAATAGTTTTGAATTTTTAATCGGACTTCAACGAGCCAATCTCTTATGCGTTAGTCGAATAGAGATTGGCTCGTTGAAGTCCGATTAAAAATTCAAAACTATTAAGATAGCACCACGAGCGCTTACAACATATTTAGAATCAAATGGCATTCGGACACTAAAATGCCTTTCCTTGTATAATCTTAGTTCCAACCTTTTAACACTAGATGGCAACCAATTTTTCAAATCCACATATAAAATTACAACTTACACACTATAAGAATTCACAGTAATTTCATTATTTTGGAGTCGAAGATATGTCTACTTGGGTCTTCCTGACGAGTCCGCCAAGTACGACAAGGACGAAACTCCCCGATATTATATTTTATTCCGAAATTAATAGTTATTCATTTTAAAAAAAAATTTTTCTCTTATGTGTGTCGCCGTTTGTCAAAAAATTCTTATCGAGAGAGGAGGAAGCTTAAACTAAAGCTACCTTTCTCGATTTGAGAATAGACATTCGACTAACGCATAAGAGATTGGCTCGTTGAAGTCCGATTAAAAATTCAAAACTATTAAGATAGCACCACGAGCGCTTACAACATATTTAGAATCAAATGGCATTCGGACACTAAAATGCCTTTCCTTGTATAATCTTAGTTCCAACCTTTTAACACTAGATGGCAACCAATTTTTCAAATCCACATATAAAATTACAACTTACACACTATAAGAATTCACAGTAATTTCATTATTTTGGAGTCGAAGATATGTCTACTTGGGTCTTCCTGACGAGTCCGCCAAGTACGACAAGGACGAAACTCCCCGATATTATATTTTATTCCGAAATTAATAGTTATTCATTTTAAAAAAAATTTTTCTCTTATGTGTGTCGCCGTTTGTCAAAAAATTCTTATCGAGAGAGGAGGAAGCTTAAACTAAAGCTACCTTTCTCGATTTGAGAATAGACATTCGACTAACGCATAAGAGATTGGCTCGTTGAAGTCCGATTAAAAATTCAAAACTATTAAGATAGCACCACGAGCGCTTACAACATATTTAGAGTGAATAATTTTAATTTCATTCGAAAATCCACTTACCATTTAAGAAAAACCTTATCTTTGATTTAAAATAACAGTGTTTGTTACTACAGAATTTACGATCAGAGAAGATTAAAAAATTCGTATCACGTATTTCAAGATTTATCAATAACAGAACCATTTTTTTTATAGCAAACGATTTATCGTTTTTGTGATCTCAACAATGATGTGAGTTACGTGTAGGGTGGCCCCAGTACTTTCTGATATGAGACTTATCCCTGGGGCTTTTTCCTATCGATTACATCGAAAATCCACACCATATATCCGAATTTCTTACGACATGTAACAGTTCTCCCGGAACTGCTGCGCGCGCATTTGACCTGGAAGGACTGGGCGACGCACACGTGGCTCCGTAAACTGGGACGCGTGGTTAATTTTTCCTGCACTTCGTCTCTCTTCCTTTTCCTCCTATTTTTCTTTTACATTTCACGCTAAATACCAGAAATCCTGCTTTTCCTGCTTTTCTGAATTTTCGTTTTTAGATGCTCGTCCGATCCATTACTACATACGTACGTATAGAGTTGCCGAGTACCTCTTTTGTCACTCTCAGTCTACTCAACTATAGTCTTTGGCCGCGGGCTTCGTCTAACTCTGAAAAGTGTCGAAGAATTCAAGTTTCACATATTGGCATATTTCTTTTTTTAATTCACCATTTTAATTTGAATTCTTTTCTCAAAACTAGCGCTGTAATGGCTAAGAAACATACATAAATACATGTACTTAAAATAAAACCTTATACCTTACGTTTGATTTCATAGGCTAATATTTCCAACGTATGAGATATTGCATTAAAATTTATGATTTTCCAAGGAAAACCCGCTGCCAATTCATTGGCACTTAGCTTCCTCAAACTAATTCATAGTTTCCTAATTAAAAATTGAAATTCTAAAAATACATTTTTCATAAAAAGGAATGCTAAAGAATTTCAATAATACTTTGAACCGATGCGTCTTATACCAGTTTCTTGCAAAATAGTATATTACGTACCTATTTTAAGAAAAGCTTTGACAGACCACCAAGTTTAAAAAAAATTGAGATTAAAAAGAGATAAAAAAAGGGGGCTAAAATGGCACTATTAATACGTTTTGATATTTTAATTTACTACATAATATAAAAATATTAAAATGATAGTTCTCGAAAATAAATGTAGATAATCACTTAAAATTGTAACACGATATTGCCACCAACAAGTGTAATAAGTAACAGTTAAAATTTCAAATCAATATAATTATCGGTCATTAATTACAAATAAAATATAGACTAAAACAAGATTTATTGAAATCACGAAGGGTATAGATTTTTTTTCAATAAATTTTATACAATTATCAGCGAAATATAAACTGTAACTAAATGTGAAAAACGAATTAACGAAATTGGAAATTCAACGAAAACGCAAATTTTTTCAAAAATAATTTTTTTCTAAAAAACAAATGAAGATAATCTCTTTAAATTTTAACCAAATATAGTCTTCTATAAGTTTAATAAGTGGTTAAAGTTTTAAGTCAATAAATCAAGTATTCTCCGAAAAAATGCGATTCAAAAATTTAAACAAAAAATTTTTAATCTCAAATATCTTTTTTCGTAATGGACCGATTTTTTTGGGCAACGAACTCGATCAGCAGATATATAAAAGCTACATCTGTGCCAAATTTCAGGACGATTGGATAATTTTTGCTCTTGTTATCGTGCGACAACGAAAACGCAAATTTTTTCAAAAATAATTTTTTTCTAAAAAACAAATCAAGATAATCTCTTGAAATTTTAACCACATATAGCCTCCAATTAGTGCAATAACTAGTTAAAATTTCAAGTCGATAAATAAATTATTTTTTGAGATATTAATTTTTTAAATATAAAAAAGTTTTCATTAATAACAAATGACAGAGTGAAGATATTTTAAATTTAAAAAAAGGAAAATATAGGTAATTTAAATACCTTTCAAGAAAAGTTTATTATATTATTCAATGATGGCTATAAGATATGAAAAAATCGGAAAAACTAAAAATTCAAAATTGTTCTTTGGAAAATAATTTTTTTTCTAAGGAACAAATGAAGATAATCTCTTGAAATTTTAACCAGATATATCCTTCAATTACTACAATAACTGGTTAAAATTTCAAATCGATAAATATAATATTTTTTGAGATATTAATTTTTGAAATATAAAAATGTTTTCCTTAATAACAAATGCCAGAGTCAAGATATTTTAAATTTAAAAAAAAGAAAATGTAGGTAATTTGAATACCTTTTAAGAGAAGTTTATTATTTTATGTAATAATTACTATAAGATACGAAAAAATTAAAAAAACTAAAAATTCAAAATCGTTTTTTGGTTATAAAACAAAAGAAAATCAATAAAATCCCAAATCCATCAGGGTACTTTCCTTTTGCCGCAAGACGAAGGGAATAAGCTTTGCCCGACGAAAATCGGTTGATTAGTTTCGGAGATATTAAGAGTTGAAATACACACACATACACACACACACACACACACACACACACACACACACACACACACACACACACACACACACACACACACACACACACACACACACACACATACATCCACGAAATCAAAAATCATCAAAATCAAATAATATACACATATACCACCATAAAACATCTTTTTGAAGACTTTTTTTTTCGAAAATTTTTTTCACCGTTACAAAGCTTCCTCTTTGAGGAAGCAAAATGTGTCTTTGTGCTGAAAAACCATTTCAAAGGTGTAAATAAAATTAAATGAGATAACTTTTAATTTATTTTCTCTCGTGTACTTATTATAACATTAATTCATTCAAATCATTTGGATCTCTCAAGTTAATATGAACACTACATAAAAAACAAAATTGACTTATATTTAAGACTTTATATTACTCACATTTTTAAATAGTTAATATTTTGATACGTTAAAAAAACATATCGACTTATTTGTTTTTTGACGGATTTACTTGTAGTACACATATTTTTAAAGTTAGAATAAAAAAGGGATAGTGTTTTGAGATCAAATTAAGGGTTCAGTACTTCATTTTTGGAGATCAAATATCAGTTTTATGTAATTCCCGCATATCGAAAATACAATATAAAATTTTCACTGTTTACATATACACACAGTTTTATAAATTGGTTATTTTGATTAAAAATACTTGATAAATGATTTATTAATGTTTTCACTATTATTTTCCTATAAAATTCAAAAAGTTAAATGATTTCTTATAATAAAAGTACGATATGATAATGATTACTTATTATAAAGAAAATTAAGGTTGAAAAGAAATCTTCATAAAATAAAATATTGGTTTATATGTATTTGAGTTTTTATTTCAAAAAGTTCAATTTCAGTTTAATTTCAAATGCGTAAAGCTATAATTTCTACATCAAAATACTTTTGTTTTATACTTTGAAGCTGAAATGAATAATCGCAGAAAATTATAATTGTAAATTACGCCAAAGTAGATCGTTTTAGGAGTTGGTGAAACCGCAGACTTTTCAAAGGTTAATAAAGTAATCGTCCCAATTTCATTCACGAAATATTGTCATAAAGTTTTATATCTTTATATATTTTATGACCCAAATTTCGTTTTTGTATTTTAAGAATTATTGAGGGCTGCTCGGAATAATGGCACAGATGCATATAAATACACAGTCATGTCTATAAAAATATCGTTTTCAGATATTGATAATACAACCAGAAAGAATCGAGGAGTCCCAGACAAGGTTACGCGGAGTCCCTTTTTTGTCATCAGGTTTTTCTGTCAAAATTCGCGATTAGCAGTGCTTAGTGACATTGTTCCCTGTCAATCTGTACCACTTGTTTCTTGTGAGTCAAATGTACAGAGACTAGCAATGGCGAGGTCGCACGAATTGTAAATGCCAATTGGAATTTCTCTCTCTCTCTCTCTCTCTCTCTCTCTCTCTCTCTCTCTCTCTCTCTCTCTCTCTCTCTCTCTCTCTCTCTCTCTCTCTCTCTCTCTCTTTCCCTTATTTATAGTTGCTCGGGCTATCCTCCGGGTTTGTGTATCCGCGGATGGTCTAGGCTTTGGCTAATTTCTTGATAAATCTCAGAATTTTATTTCATATTCCCTGTTCTCGAGCACCTTTTAATCCCTGCTCCCCATCGGCGCGATGTATATTGCACGAAGCTTTTAAGAGCTTATAGCCACCGCGTTTGCGAATAATAGAGACTATTTCCCCCTTGTAGCTTGCCAGAAAATAAATAACTCGTTACAATATAAAATAATATTATGGTTCTTATAAAGGTTACGGGAACTTTATATTTTTATAAATAAAATCTGATAATTTCAGAAATTTAAGTTAACTTTGATCTCTCGTAGAAACCAACGTTCAAGCAAGAAAGTGTTGATTTGATCTGGAACCTCGCCTACGTAAAGTAACTTTTCTCAACAGAGAAAGGAGTCGATTAACACAAAAGAATCAGAAACAAAAGGGCCGTGAAAAGAACGTACAAAAATTGCCATCCCTCCGAGAAGAATTAATTTTACCCTCAAATAAGTTATTGTTATAGTGCAAAGTAAACATAAAAACACAACTTGCATTACAAAATTAAAAATAACAAAATTTAACTTGAAATTCAAATTATAATGTTTTATAATTGTTTATTGTGTACATTTGTTAAATTGCGTGTGTTTAGAATGAAATATACATTAATAACGTTTACATCGATACAAGGCTAACAGCCGTATTCCCGTTACAAAGAAACACGCACCTAACAGTCTTTTTCGGGCATCCGCCTCTTTCACGAATTTCAAACCAAGCTAAACATTTTGCTCACCGTCAAGAAAAAAAGAATTTCCTCTAACGTCGAAGCACAATCGGACGAACCCACCTGATTTCCAAAGCAATCTCATTCCCTTCGAAAAGCACGAGCAACCCGACTATTTCGAAAACATCAGTAGCAGTAGCAGCAGCGGCCGCGCGCGGTCGAGGAGAAAAGCACGTTCTCCCGGTAAAAGAGAGCATCGCTCGCGGGGAGCACAATTCTGCAGCGCAAACAGCATTTCATCAGGGCAACAGACCACCTCTCTGTAAATTCCCTCGAGATTCCCTCTCTCTCTCTCCATCCACTCTTTCTTTTTCTCGCACTCATAAGATTACCAGCGCTCTCTAACCCTTTTTTTCGCCGCCGTCGCGAAAAAAGCAAGCGAGGGAAAGAGGGAGGGAAAGAGCGTAGGCGCATGCTCGACAAATTAAGCCACCGCGTCGCGCGCGACACGACCGAGTCGCGTATATACGAATCCGTGACGCTGCTGCGGCCACCGCCGATGACGTAATCGAATTGAACGCGCTTCGGCACAATGGCCCGAATGCAGGTCGCGGTGTCAGTGCCACCCCCTCGGGATGATGGCCCCGAGCGCCACCGCACCGCAGCCGCCGCTGATGCTCGAAGCCCTCAGTGCTGTGCGAAGCGGAGTAAGGGACCCCGCGCGTATGTTTATAGGTGCCCAAATATGACTGATGCGAAACCTTTCTAAAAGACGGGCACTACATTTTTAATATGAGTATGTAAAATAACGTATAGTAAAATATGGTTTACATACTTGATATTAAACAATTTCATTGACCTTTAGAGGACCGGAGATTTGAGGATTCAGAACGTCCTTGATAATTGTCGAGATTTGTGTCTTGTATCGTGTATTAACTATGCATAAAGTGCCTATCATCACGGCTGATCGAGCCGATATATGGAGTTTCCGGCGCTCTAAAGGTTAATATTCAAAATTGTCATTCCATTTATAAATCCATTTATAAAAGAACCAACGCGATAAAGCTCGAATTGAAAGTAACGCTTTTATTCGTGCTCTAATTAGTTAATTTTCTAAAAAATGTGCCTACTTCACGTTATTTGTTTATACACTCATGTGAGGTGAAAGTGGAAAAAGCTGTAGAACCACGTGCGCGTACAGAAAAGTCGCTAGTTCTGATAAAACAAGCGTTTTTTGAGAAGTAAAGCATAATAGTGCGGTAGTTCGATAACCTCATATCATCCCCTCAATTTTAACGGCGTTTTTTTTTTTAATAAATCAATAATGATTTTTTTTTGTTCACAAAATAATAATTTTTGAGAGTAAATAAATGTAAATAGTTTATTTTATATACCTACTTATCGCACCTACTCATTGCAGGTGCGGACTTTCCGCGCTTTACCTGCGTCAGTCTTTTTCAAAGTCAAGTGTTGATTAAAACTTTGGGACAATTTATGTAGGATTATCCAAATTATTAATTGAAACGTCAGTTCAAACTCTTTTTGGCTGATCTAATTGATCTTACTGTTTGCTTCACGAGAGTAAAATCGGAACGCAACAAATACATATACAGGGTGTCCAAAAAGTTCCGAAACGGTCGAATAACTCGTCGGGGAAGAATTTGGGGAAGATTTAAGATTTTGAAAAAGCTATTAGGTAGATTTTCCGTTTTTTGGGACCTAATAAAATTTTGGGCCTTGTGAGTTCTAAGTTCAATTTTATAAATGGAAACCCCTATTTTTCCTCCAAATTCCTTTTCAGCGCCAAATTTTACGTTCGGATAGGTCTTATTAATGGCATCCTTCGTCAATTTTTGAGCCTTTCGGGCTCAATGTATCTTTTCCTATAAAAATGTGTTATTTTACGTGAGTAGTGGTTTTACAGTATGTTGTCATATTTTAGTCAAAAACAAGAGTAAGGCCCCAGAACCTGTTTTGGGTGTCTTATGGGACTAATATTGGTTTTTCTCCTCTAATACATACGTGGTTTAGGGTGTATTCCCGCTTCGTGATTCTAAAAATAAAAGCTTGGGACCCCAAACCTGATTTGAGCCTTATCAGCCCAATATCTGATTTTTTAAGTGGTAAGTATAGGAAGCAACAATAGGACCCAAAATCACTTATCACTCAAAATGACACACTTTTGTAAGAGAAAAGAGATATTGGGCCCGTAAGGCCCAAAACAGGTTTCGGGACCTTAATCTCAATGTTTCTGACTAAAATGTACGAATATGATGTAAAACCAGTATCCACCTAAAATAACATATTTTTAATATAAAAAACATATATTGAACCCAAAAGACCCATAAACTGCCCAAGGATGCCATCGATAATACCTATCTGAATGTAAAATTTGGGGCTGAAAATGAATTTGAAGTAAAAAATAAAGGTTCCCATTTATAAAATTGAACTTCGAACTCACAAAGGCCCAAAAGTTTAGTAGGTCCTAAAAATGGCCATTCTGATAGGTTTTTTAAAATCTTAAATCTTCTCCATTTAGTGTTTTCAGCAGTAGTATAACTAGGACAGTTCTGCCCCCCCCCCCTCACCACTCGCCTACCAGCCGACCTGTGCAGTGTTCTGATAGGTTGAAACGGGCAGGTGAGGCCTCACCCACTTTCGAGAAGCTTCTACCCTAACCATTTGCAATGACGTCATTGGATAAAAATTGTCATTATTTTATTGTCACATTTTTGCATGACGGTTAAATTTTTATTTACTAGCGATCCCCGGCGCATGGGGCGGCGGCGGCGGGCGCGCGGAGATCAGAATATTACCGCGGTGGTTAGCTGATTTCCGCGGTCATAGCATACACCGCCCTGCGTGTAAATATATTTACCTCGTTGATCAACTGACTTTCGCGGGCATTAGTCTATTGTCGCTGGTAAGATATTTACCGCGCGTTTATTTTTTCGAGGTGGTCTGCATGTACGATGTGACTCTAACTCAGTAAGTGTATTTCGGCTATAGCATGCTGAACTATCGCATCTCTTCTTTGTTCTAATATTCGTAGTTGCCTTATCGCTATTAATTCTAAGAACTCCAGAGTATTTCAATTGCATTCTCCTTGCAACCGTTTCCTGACAACTGCTCCCAAAACTTAATAGTATTTCATGGAATTTTCCACGGCAAATCAAAATACTGTTTTGGTTAAATGCATGTACAAACGATAAGAATGAGGGCATTGATGGAAGCCCTCGAAATAATAATTATTTAATAGGTCCATACAAGGAGGCAAGAAGGAGAGCATTTCAGTCTTGCTCAGAGACGAGAGCAGAACAGTCGAATCTTGAATTAATACCGTATATTCTTGCCACAGTCAAATATCAGAATATACACATCATTTTTATTAGTTTATTCTCAAATAAGTATTTATTTAGCATTAAACTTTCTACATCGAAAGGACACAAGATTATAATAAATTCTTAAAATTTATTAAGCTGGAATTCTTTCATTGTGCAACGAAGTTTTAAGTGATCACTGTGTCCGCGTTTGACTGTAAAGAACTTGTGAATATTATGCTAAAAGTATACGGGCTTTCAGCCTATAAAAAAAGTAAATCCTGAAGAAATTACGAAGTGGATTAAACTAGGCAACCAGAATCTAAGAAACTTGAGTCACCTTTAGCTTAAAAATGGAGACACTGTTGCAGAAAAAGAAAGTTTTATATCCACAATTGGATTAATTAAAGGCATTCAAGATAGACTCAAGCGTTTGTTAAAGAGTGGTGCGGGGTCGCGTGAAACAAGAAGTGAAAGAGTAAAACGGCAAAATGTGGAGTCTGCTTTCAATGAGCGCATTAAATCTGCGCACCAACTCAAAAAATTTAGACATAACTAGATTTATGAAAGACGCTCAAGCATTATTTCAATATCTCAAATGAAAAATGTTTTGAATAAAGAAGAGGCTCTCAAAGTGTATACTATCTTATCAGCTGAATACACTATAATAAAAGCTGACAAAGAGATAGTAGAAATCAAGTATTTTAATACAAAGGCGGAACCGATTTTACGAACAACTGATTTAAAGCAATGGTTTACTGAGAATGTTCAACAGGAAGAGTTTCAGAAGAAAGACTCCAGTTGGACACTTCGACAAATTCTTAATTTATCTGTACGCATCAATAAATATAATCCAATGCGTGGAAGCTCATATATCAGTCTCACTCAGCAAATACAAAAGAAGCATGCATGTATGAATGTGCAGAATTTTGATGATGCATGTTTCAAGTGGTCAATACTGTACAATCGCTTTGCACCCTGTACATCACTCTGATCGAGTATCATCATATAAAGTCTATGAGAATGAATTGAATTTTAATGGAATACAATTTCCTATGAGTCCTAAACAAATTCCGAAATTTGAATAACAAAATAACATCTCGGTTAACGTTTATATTTTGAAAAAGTCTGGTGGAAATTTTAAAATTGTGCCGCTTCACATAACATCATGTAAGAAGAAAACACATATCAACCTTCTTCTTCTACAAAACTATTACGTAGATGATGAGGAAAGTAAACGGGAGGAAAACTTTGAAAATGATTTATCGATATTCCACTATGTTTGGATCAAAGATTTATCGCGTTTAGTATGTACACAACTTTCAAAACGTGATGGTCGAATAATAGTTTTCGTCACTAGGGCGTAAAGTTGAACTTTACGCACCGAGTGTTGGGCGATCACGAGGTCGTAAAGATTTCGCCCGCGTGGCGAACAATATTTTTTTTTATAGTATGAGTAAAGCACGTCGTCGCATCATTTCAGTGTGTAAAGTTGAATTTGACGCATAGTATGCGTAAAGCGAAGCTTACGTCTATAACAATTAGACTACACATCAAAGCAGCATCGTAATTATGGGAATCGTATACAACAGCAAAGTTAGCAAAAAGCTATATTAAAACCAAATCGACGGCTGAGTGGAAGAAGAACGTATCTCGGCGCTCGGATGAAGAACGACGCATCTCCGCGCGAGGATGAAGAACGACGTATCTCGGCGCGCGGATGAAGAACGACGTATCTTACACGCGGGGCGGTGTATGCTAATGACCGCGGAAATCGCTAGTAACCGCGGGTTTCGCTAGTAAATAACAATTTGACCGTCATGCAAAAATGTGACAATAAAATACAGACAATTTTTATTCGATGACGTCATTGCACATGGTTAGGGCAGAAGCTTCTCGAAAGTGGGCGGGGCCTCACCTGCCCATCTCAACCTATCAGAACGCCGCACAGGTCGGCTGGTGGGTGAGTGGTGTGGGGGTGGGGGGGGGCAGAACTGTTCTAGTTATATTACTTTCAGCGGAAATTCTTTCCCGACGAGTTATTAGACCATTCCGGAACTTTTTGGACACACTGTATAAATATAGCGAAGACTTTATTGAAAGTGGACTCTGGTACTTGTATGTACTGGCTACAGAGATTTGAGACTTTCTAGCGCTCTCTCTCTTTCTTCCTCTCCCTCTCTCCGGTCCACTTATGCGCGCTGGATACTCTCTCCGACTTTCTTGGTCTTCTTGCGCTCTTCACCTTGTGCCCTGTTTTCTCGGCCCACACCGATTGTTTTGTTACTAGGATTCACTAAATTTGGAAAAGCAGTGGAACGGAGTAATAAAAAAGAGTAGCATCCTATAGCTTGGCATATCCTATATAGACGCCCGTGTTTTGGCCACCTTAGGCGGCAAAACGGGGCTTTCTTTCGTTTCAAACTTTTAGTTTCAATTGAGTAGCACTTTCATTCTATAATACGAAATTTAAACATTTTTATAACTAAATAAATTACACGCGATTTTCAAAGTGATTATAAACATTCTTGTTTTGTAGTAAGCTCGACATAGTAGGTATATTCAAGTTAGTGCCAATAGATTTATTTTCGTGACTGAATTGCATAGAGTTTATAACAATTCTAAAACTTTAGAAAAGGGTATTACTTGCGTATATAAATAAATATCACATCAATCATGAAGAACGGTTTTGATGAAAATTAGATGGAAATTACAGTGGTGGTACGGTATACTGTTAAATATTCAATCGACTATAACTATTAACATCTAAGTTTGTATTATTTAGCATCATAGCACTTAATTATTTGAATCATTCATTACATTTTCACTTCATAATCTTATTTACTTAAGTGTTGTTGATGAGAATCGAATGGTTTCTTATTTAATTAAAATGAAAAGTTTAATCTCTAAATTTACATACGTGCAAATTTCACTTATTTTACATGTGAACACTTTCTTCACTTATTAATACGATAAATTTTCACATATTCTGCGAGTATAGATAATTTTTTGACTCTAAAACAGTGAAATTTTTTTCTCTTATTTAAATTTAGAGAATACGGTGTTATCACTAGTGATTGGCTACATTCTAGTTGTCGGGTATTTTCGTTGTGACAGTTACGATCGCCGCCTTGCAGTTTAAAATCGTTTATTTATTTCAATTCGAGAATCGTGAAAGAAAAAGTGGCCGACAACTAAATTAGATGACCGACAACTGGTGCTTTTACCCTATATCAACACTGTCAGCGTATATTATTTACTACCTTAAAAGTTAATTCGTATGGGTTTAAGATTATGTACTTGCTTTCAAATAAATAATAAAAAATGTGGATATGAAGATATAAGCTTTAACGTCCACTTTTACGAATCCGCAAATTGCTCAATAACTGAATCACCCAACTCATGACATGCATAAAATATTTGGAGCAGAAAATGCGTTGGCGAATCAATTATTAATTTTTCTGTTATAGATGCTCATAAATTTTATGAATATGATCTCATGAATACTATTGCATAAACCGAAAAGGATTTGTGCATTCGTAAAGCATTAACATATATAGATATATACTCGTAACATATAGACAAAAGTTGAAACGTAATAAGAATTAGTCGTCCATATAATAAAATACTTTTTACTCTAAGATTTGATAAATATTAAAAGTATTTCAGATACGTATATATTTTTAAGGAGAAAAATGCCTTAAATTAGTGTTATTATTGAGTATTATTAGAATTGAAACAGTAAATAAACAATTTTATAAAGAAATAAATCACCTAATAAAATGAAGTTTATCATAATCAGCCGATAGAAGTGTTAGAAACGAGATCTCACTCATAGCCTCATCATTCGTTAAAAAGAGGGTTGATTCGCTTCCACAATCAACAACATACAACATTTTTACTGATCAACTTTTTTTCTAGAACTCTCATTACGTTATTATACACACAAGTACTTGTCACTAATTCCACCCTTTTACTCGCTTAATTTTGATAAACCACCGGGAAATCCCATGTATGAAATCTGACGCTAAGCGCGATGCCTATTAAATGTTCTAGCTTCCTGATACCCACCTAATAACTCGCATTAATATTCGTTAAAGCCACTTGTGCACGAACTATACATATCAGGGACAGCCGGTAAATCCCCACCTCTCATTATAGTTCGAATTGTCAATTGAACATCGCGACATTCTCCCCCACCCCCCTTCTGACTCTCACCTCGGGACGGAACGAAATAGTGCGGTGGCATTCCTCGGGGCTATACATATCAATCGCCCTTTTGATGCGCATTGCGCGCCCGGCGGCCACGACCGGACGCAACCTCAATCTCGTTTGCGCGCGGCGGCGGCGCAACGAAATGCAGGTGGGTATACATACGGGATCACACCGACGTGAGCGCGCGCGTGAGAGGACGGATTTTCGCGCGCGCCCACGCGCTGTGGTATTTCGACAAATCGTCATGCTGCACTTGTGCGCGACCCCGCGGTTTTAGGTTCGACGCCTCCGCACACACACACACACACACACACATATCCATCTGACTGCGTATGTAGGAAGCAGGAGTGTGAGGGTGAGAGGAAGGGTGGAAAGGAGAAAGAGAGGAAGAAAGTGTGCAGGCGTTGAGCCTCGGGTTAATCGGGGCCAATTATCGAGTGGAAGTTCCCCTAACGGACGAAGAGGACTGGGAGAGAAAGAGAGAGAGTGAGAGGGGGGAGGGGGAGAACGAGTAAACGGGGACGCGGCGACGGCGCACGATGAAAAATGCAACTTTTATCTCTCCTCCCCTCCGCCCCCGCCCCACCTGCGCTTTCCCCTCACACTCTGTATTTCCTTCTCTCTCTCTCTTCTACGGGTGTGCACGCGGCAGCCAGCAATAACGTTATATATACGGCCATCGCGCGCGCACTTTGTTCCATTAGCGATCGATAGATTTAGCATCTCTTGTTTTTTCTCGCTCGCTCTCTCTATCTCTATCTCTCTTCATCTGCTGGGCACATACTCGCGATTTCTTCGTTTTCTTACGGTCTGGCGTTTTTTCTTCGGCGGCACTGCCGTTATGCCCGCGGGCAACTTTTCGCTTTAATAGATTTTTCACTCACGGATTTTTTGCAGGGCGAGGAGCTGTCAGTACACTCGGGCAAAGTTAACTCGGCCGGAGGTTAATCGGTTAAGTTTTTATTTACGGACTGGCACTTTTGTAGAATATAATGCGTTATTATTAAATTTCGTTGGACTTCGTTAATGGGAAGGAAGCCGTTTATCAGTGACGCTACTAAACTTATAAAGAGATTTAGAATTTTCTGTGATGAAAATTATTAAATGTTTATAAAATGAGTGAATATTGTCAGAGTCAATTTAGTTTTTATAACTTCAAACAGTATACAAGGTAACTCGTGGTAATTCGGCCATTAATCTAATTCGGCCACTCTTCTGGTTCTCTACCTCCACTTATACGAAAGCATAAATAAGCAATGCGGCAGCTTCAAAATATGGAAAATATGCCTTATAAATTGTTTTCAAGTGTCTGAGAATGATCAGTACGTAAGTATTTCGCTTATGCTTGAAATATAAGTTTAAAAATCCAATCGTAAGTGGTACAGTCGGTGAGGACTTTTTCTGGAAATTCGTGTGGAAAAAAGACTAAAAATTTTGTTTGTTATTTATATATGTAAGATACTTTTGCGCTTATAATTCACTCACACACACACACACACACACACACACGCGCGCGCGCACGTGCGCACGCACACTTTAGTGGCCCACTTCATAGGAAAGCTTAACTAGACATATAAGTAGCTAAAAAATGTTAAAAATATGGCTTCTAAATTATTTTAAAATTTTCCGAATCATCTTCAATCGTTTACAGGAATATTAAAGTGAAAAGTGGCCGTAATAGCTACGCACGCTAAGGGTACACTTATCCGGTTTTTTTATTTAGCTCTAAGCAAGACCATTTCATTTTTCATGTACCCGGGATTTTTTCCTAACAGATGGATTGTATTTTAACGTATATATATGGGAGCGTCCAGCAGAAACGGACCACCGAGCGCGCGCGGTGCCTTTTTTCGCGTAAAAGGCGCTCTGTTTAACTCGTTCATAATCGTATGCTGCGTCTTTGAAAAAAAAACCAAGAACCTATATCGATAGATTTTTTCCTGCTCTTTCCAATGGTGCCATTATTTTTATTGCGAAACGCTTTCTTCCGGACGAAAACTCGAGTTGAATATTGAAAGCCATTTTTCTCAAAGTATATCAGGTTTTTTTTTTCAAAATAAACTACACCATTGGAAAGTACAACTCTTAAGCTTCAAAACCCTATCTTGGAGAAGTTGGATAAATAAAGGGTTTAAAAGTAACAACATGAAAAAGACAGGGCCGAGGGTCCGTGCGAGCCCCTCGCGCCCGTGCGTACGGCACGTTTAAGTGCACGCTCTATTCAATTCGCTAATAATCGTGTACCAAGTCTCTGAAAAAAGAACTAAGGACATATATCGATAGATTTTTTCCTGCTCTTTCCAATGGTGCTATTATTTTTATTCCGAAAAGCTTCTGTTCGGGATTAGTACCCGAAGTGCCCGCTAGATGGCAAGCACCAAGCGCGCTACCTTCAATGAAAAACATCACCCCGCGGGCTTAAATAGAGGCCTGCGTCTAAACAACAGTCTTCTTATTTTCAATTCTTGAGAGAATCCTTATCTGAAGGAGAGTTTTTAATTTCTCTAGATTTTTCAGAAAACTATGCTTTTATAGCACAAGATGCAGCACAATCATTTCATTATAATAATAATCAATGTAGTTTAGCTACAATAGTCATTTACTATAAAGGATCAGAATTTAAAATTGAACACAAAAGCATGGTAGTTTTCTGAGATAGTTTAATTCATGACGTTGTTGCAGTTTATCTAATACAAGAAATTATAATTAATTTCCTTAAAAAGTCTTTCGATTTAGTTACAAAAGTTATTTATTTTACTGATGGAGCTGCGCAACATTTTAAAAATAAACGCAATTTCCAAAATCTTCTTCATCATTATGATGATTTTGCTGTTGATGCTGAGTGGCATTTTCATGCAACAGCCCACGGAAAAAATGCATATGATGGAATAGGTGCTTCCGTGAAAAGCAATGCCAGACGAGAAAGTTTACGGAAAGTATCCGACAATTATATATTGACGCCCCAAGATTTATACAAATGGGCAACTGAGTATTTCAAAAATATTGAGTGTTTTTTTCCATCAAAAGACGATTACTTAAAGGCTACAGAAAAGCTACAAAACAGGCTAGCCTCAGCTAAGACAATACCTGGAACTCAATTGTTTCATTGTATTAAATTATTAAATAATGCCAAAAAGTTAGAGCTTAAAAGATTTTCAGCGTCAGAAGATTCTCAATTATATCCACCGATCAAAAAAGAAAAAGTACTTAAAACTCAAACAAAGAAAGAAGCGGATGTCGCAAAAAGGATAATTCTTATAAAATCAAAAAAATGTAAAAAAATTAGAATTTAAAGGAAAAGGTAATATTGTTATGCCAGATTAAACAATCTATAAGGTTATTTTAAATTTCTGTTTCACTGCTTTCAGTGCGTTCATGGATATTTTTATGTTTAATATATTATGTTTTTCAAATTTTGTTATATAAATGAACAAAGTTCATTGTAATATTATACTAACTGTTACAACTAGATCCACAAAATTATGTCCACGCATTGGCATTGTAAGTTACAAAACATTTTATATTTACAAAAAAGAAAGGGCGAAATAGCACATCGCGTGTATTAATCCGCACTTGAGCATAGCGTAAAAAGTTCGGGCAGCCGCTGTCTTTTTGATCTTACTATTTTTGAACTTTTCATGTTTCAACTTAAAAATATAATGTTTTATAGTTTAAGACGTGTACTTTTGAAGAATATAATTCATTTTGAAGAAAAGACTGATATTTTATTGAAAAAATAGAGTTTAAACATTCAAATGGAATTTTCAACTAGAAGGAAGCATTTCGGAATAAAAATAATAGCACCATTGGAAAGAGCAGGAAAAAATCTATCGATATATGTCCTTAGTTCTTTTTTCAGAGACTTGGTACACGATTATTAGCGAATTGAATAGAGCGTGCACTTAAACGTGCCGTATGCACGGGCGCGAGGGGCTCGCGCGGACCCTCGGCGCTGTCTTTTTCATGTTGTTACTTTTAAACCCTTTATTTCTCCAACTTCTCTAAGATAGGATTTTGAAGCTTAAGAGTTGTACTTTCCAATGGTGTAGTTTATTTTGAAAAAAAAACATGATATACTTTGAGAAAAATGGCTTTCAATATTCAACTCGAGTTTTCGTCCGGAAGAACGCGTTTCGCAATAAAAACAATGGCGCAATTGGAAAGAGCAGAAAAAAATCTATCGATATAGGTCCTTGTTTTTTTTTTTCAAAGACGCAGCATACGATTATGAGCGAGTTAAACAGAGCGTCTTTTACGCGAAAAAAGGCACCGCGCGCGCTCGGTGGCCCGTTTCTTCTGGACGCTGCCCTATACGTTTAAGTCAATTTAGCCTTGTGCAGAAAAATAATTAACTTTTTTGGATTCAATTGTCTGAATAAACACTTCTAGGGCGTTCTCAATTTTTTCTTCGTTATACTATATTTTGAGGTTCCTTCAACAGTTTTTTCTGAACATGTTTGCAGAAGCATACAAAAATTTTCCGCTCAAGGTGGCTGAATTACCTCGAGTTACCTTACACATTTTGTATTCATTATTTGTTGCTACCTCGAAGAGAAAACCTGTAGAAAAGATTTTTCAGATCAAACGTTTAAAAATATTTTTTAATACCTTTTCGGACAACTTTTTTTAATTTTTTGTGCCTCTATATGTATCTGAATTTTTCTATGGATAGAGTGTAAAGACACCAGTAGTCGGCCATATATCTTCAGTGGTCGCCATTTTTATTTTTTAACGCAATTAAATTGTGATAAAAACGAATTTTGAATTTCAAAATATTTTTATAGATTTCCAAGTATTTCAACTCTGAAATAAATATTTAATGATGTATGATGAAGCAAACGAAATATTATTGTAAATATATTTGTAAACTGACCATGACTGCGCGCGTAAAATTGAATTCTTCTACAAAAATATTAAGATAGGTTTATTATAGGTATAAGTAGCTTTGCAATTGAAGTCCGAATTGCACTGTGGTACTCCGGTTGAATATTCGGTTTGGTATAACCCCGCCTGTTAGAATCCTGATCGCGGTGACGGCGAGATCACGGCGATTCATAGTTCCTAGTCGGAGGAGGTCGTCTGCTGATCTTCAACTCCAGACTACTCTGCAGGATAGGATGGCCGGATAGTGTAGTATATTACACGCCCCACGTTGATGTTGGATTGCCCACTCTACTATGTCAGGGGTGCCAGCGTATTTTTGGATCTGAACCCACCGAGACCTTTCGCGATCAGACTGTTCGCCGGCATCCTAGGCGTTAACCACCACTCCCAGGGTTCCCATGACACCGAAGATATCTAGCTTCCGTGTCCCTTCGGTGGTTGGTATATGGGGCTCGACATATAGCTTGAATCGCTGGCGTCGAAGGTTCCTGCCAATGAAGTTGACCACGGAGTTATGCCTAGCAATTCGCACACTGGGTGCGGAGGCATGTCTGCAGGACATGGTTGTTGGTTTCCGGCAGGCCGCACCCCGTACGATAGCTGCGATCTCCGTGCCTCCCCCTGGTGGTCCTGGCTCTAGTTGGAAGTGCACCTATCCTCACCTTGTGGCAGTTTACATAGTCCTTACCGGTGAGAAATGCAGTATCATCCATCACCCACTGGTGTTGGCTGGCGACTTGGACCGAGTCCTTGAGCGCACGCCCTTCTATGGAGCCATGGAGGAGGGCGGCCCACCTTTTCTTGCATTGTTTTTCATCTGCAATCAGAGTGTTGTTGTCGGTGAGACGCTTACTACATTGGCGAATTTCCTTGGCCAAGTAGGGATTTGTTATATTTCGCTCATCTCGCCCTGGTGCGAGTCCCAGAAGGCGAAAGCGCTGGTGAAGTGGTGTCAGCCAGCGTACTGATGGAATTCCGAGCCAATCAGGAGTCATATTCTGTAAACTTAACGCAATGCTATTTTGGACGTTAAGCACGAAAGTTGGTCTCTGATCATGCGCAGTAGCTATAAAAATAAATTTAACGCCAGCGTTAAGCTTACAGAATATGACCCCGGGTGTCGTTTGGTGGGCTAACCGTTGTCTCACTGAGGCTCTCACCATTTCGCCCACTCTCTGAAGCTCGCTGATAGTAACTCTTCCTAAGGCCATATGATAGGAGATTTTGGGAAGAGCTGTAGTCTTCAGGACGTGGATCCGCTGTTGGGTAAGGCGTTGAAGGAAGGGGCTCAGCTAACTGGCTAGAGGAAGTGTACTCTGGCCTTCGGCCGAGAACTCGATTCCCAGGTAAGTCCAGGAGACGTCTCGGCTCAGGGCTCGTACCGGTTGACCTTGGCATCGATGTCGACGACTGTCTTCCCTCTGCTTTCAAATAGTGAGACTATATGGGATTTAGCGTTATTCAGCGCCAACCCACAGTCCTTAAGGAAGCTCGCCGTATGGCCGATGAGGTGTTGTAGACTAGTTGGTGAACCGGCGAGTAGAACAAGATGGTCGGCAAGAGCCATGGCATGGATGGTGGTATGTTGAACAAGGCGTCACATTCTTGAGGGAGAGAGCGTAGGAGGTGGTCCATAATGATGTTGAAGATGACTGGCGAGAGCAGGCCACCTTGCTTCCCTCCTTTCGTAACTCTCAGTGGCGCAAATTCTTATCCGTAGCCCGACAGCGTGGTGGTGCTCCTCTGGTAGTAGTCTCGGAGATAGGCAATCATCTCGGAAGGGAGACCGGCTGCCTCTGCAGCAGCTAGAAGAGCGGTGTGGTCCATATTGTCGAAGGCCTCAGCGATATCGAGCGTTGCGAAACTCTTCCGGCTGGCTGGCTCCGGTTTTCTTCGGGATGAAGATCGTCCTGGAGACTAGAAGATGCTCTGGCAGCCCCTCACACCACAGGACCAGGTTGCAGATTCTGATCAGAACACCAAGGAGGATGGCTCTGAGTTGACGGGACGTCAGACCGTCCGACCCAGGTGATACGGCCAAGTATGGTCGGGCTTACTTGATGCTCTCGGGGGTGATTGGCCACCAGATGTCATTGATGGTCGGTTGTTGTGTACAGCGAGGTTGGGTGTTGGTTGCTGGCTGCGTGAAGACAGTCTGCCAGTAGGCTTCCATTATGTCTCAGAATGGCTGGGCGTTCTCGATACCGTTGAGGATGCTGGTGATGTAGTGGACTCGATTTTGTTTCCGGTGTCTCTGTACTGTGGCATATTCCCTTCTTCTGGCCTTTATTTTGAAAGTTGGGGGCGCTGGTGAATGGCGTCTTGGAGCACTGTTGCCAAGTGGTCTGGCATACAGTACATTATGGAGATACAGACAGAGACTCTGGATTAGAGCCTCTTTGTCATTGGTGTTGATGGCCATGTTAACGATGGTGTTCAGTCTCGCCCCTTGGTAGCCTTCTGAGTCCAGGTTTTGCCTTTCCTTGATTTTCTAAGGCTCCTTAGAAAATCAAGGAGCCTGTTGGGCCCTCTGGTGGACGACGGCTCTAGTGATGGTGAGGAGGCGGATCCGAAGGAGGCTCTCTGATGGTCTTTGAGCTGCTGGATGAACCGCTGCACCATGTCTCGATGCTCCTCGGGACGACGACAGCGCCTTATCGCGCTCACGGGAAAAAAGTCTTCACCTTAAAAGACGGTGGCACGCGGCACTGTGAAACAACAGTACCTCCACTCCAAGCAGCGGTGTAGTGTTCGCGAGTACGAACGTGCTTAGCCCCGAAAACATACGAGCGGCCACCTTCTTCTTAACTCGTGCTCGTCACCTTGTTTTTCGATGCCTGCCGCGTGCGTTTTTGATGGCTGTAACTCGAAACTGGGATGTTGGTCACTAGAAAACAAGGTGGTGAGCACAAAAAGAGAATGGAGCAGGCCTCCCATATGTTTTCGGGTGCTAAGCACGTTCATACTAGCGTACACTATGCCGCTGCATGGAGGAGTAGGGGGTACTGCTGTTTCGTAGTACCGCGCGCCACTGTCTTTTAAGGTGGAGACTATTCTTTCCGTGATGATGGTTTGACGGGGAAAGGCTTCCTGCAAGGTCTGGATAATGGAGAGGACCCTCTGGATGGTCAGCACAGCTTCCCGCCGAGCGAGGAGTGCAGCTGCTTCTCGAGCCCAGTCCCGTGAATGTTTGTTGGCCTGCTGTACGACCTGTTGGTCATACCAGGCCTTGTGTGTTCTGCGGTGATGGAGCCCCCTACCGTTGGCTGTGGTAAATGTTCTTGCGCATCCGGAAAATTCGCAATGAAATTCGGGGACTTCTCTGGTGGGGTTGGTCGCTGGGACGGCCGCAGCGTGGATCGGCTGTTGAAGTCATCCGAGGCTAGTGTTGAAGCGTTTGGGCCAGCTAGAGATGGCCGGAGGGGCTGTCAACCCCTGAGGCCATTTCACCGAGACTATTAGTACCAGTAGCATTATTACACGATTTACCACGGGTAAGAGAACCCCGGGGCTTGCTCGCCTCTTTCCTCTTAATCCTCGACTTTGAAGGCCGCTCAAGATTCGAATTTATGCCGGAATTTTACGTGGATTAAAAATTCGAACTTTCTAAGGCCTCCTCAATTGAGGAGAATTTAGAAAAAAACTTTGGTAATGGGCCCGAACGGAAATTGACTTAGGGCTAACATTAGGGCCTTGTCCGATGCCCTAGAAAAATCACAAGGTTCTGACATGGCATTTCATAAGGCCCGAAGTAAGGCGAGTAGCGGCGCGCCTACGCGGCCTGGACAGTTTATTCGAACTTGTTATTTCTTCTTAATTTCCTGCATTCAATAATTAATCGCACGCGGAGCTCTAAAGTCGACCGAAATGGGTAAGAAATCATCATTGAGTTACTCGCATAATAACGCCAAAGTAACAAAACAGTGGAAATTTATTTTACCCTCATAAATGAAACCACGTGCATGCAATATTAAGGCTTCCCTAGGACGATGATCCAGGAATGAACGTCAGGCTATAGTCAGGGTCACATGTGGTAGCCCATATGCAGCGTTTGTCCGGCCTGACTAAGGTCCTACCAGGTCTATCGGGGCCGGACGGGAGCGCCGTTACGTGCCTTGCTAGGGGCCCTTACGGAGAACCTGTTTGGGCCCTTACAAACATCTAAGGCAAGCCCTATTCATTTTTCTTTAAGGAGCGTATTCGAACCCGCGACCTTTGGGTGTGTTTACGACTGGTGCGTTTACTGTATATCTCGTGCAACATAAAAATGTTTTGAATGAATTTAAGAGCTTAATTCTTTTAGTTACAATTGTTTTCAAGTTAGCTTTAGTAAAAACTTGAAAAAAATTATTAGTGATGTCTTACACGGCCAGTGTAACATAAGTACTTGCATATGTTTAATTTTATATTATTCTTACGCATTTGATGGATACTTCCTTCCCAATGCCCCAAGTATCATTTGCAATGCTATTTCTCTTCTACACATATGCGCGAATTCGGTTGTGTGAACTGACTTGTACCAATAATTAAGAATTTAATTAAATAACCTTGGGTGGAACTGCTTAAATTGTACGAATTTGTAAAATAATATAACACCTTGCACCTAATCATATCCCTAAAACATTGAAATTCATCAAAATCGTCAGTTCGAATAATTTCATCCTTTTACAAAGCTTACTCTTTGATAAAGTAAACTTCGACATTGATAAATTCTTTCATACTTTAATGAGGCATGTTAAGGATATACCAATGTCTATACTAAGGATATACTAATGGTCATACCGAAATAAGATTCCAGATCCCGTAAAAAGTGGCATTAGCGACGGACAATTTGGCGAATACACGCGGCAATCCGCTCTCGGAAGGAAAAACGCACTAGCTACGGTAATCTTCGCAGTGACTCCGGAAAACGGCGATTGCGCAGCAGCAACGATGATTCCTCGAGCGCTCGCGTATTGCAACGCGCGTGGGGAAACAAAGCCGAGCCGCACGCAAAAAGAGAATGAAAAAGTATAGCGGAGACACTGGGAGGAAGAAGTTCATCCTTCGGCCGGCGACGAAGTTTATCCATTCTTTCGGCTTGCTCGCTTCCGTTCGTCGTACATGTAACCTTCCTACGCCCTCCTCTCCCACGCCCTTCTCGCTCCTTTTTCATGCGATGGGACAAAAAGACGCAGGAGGGAGTGGGAAGAGAGCGAACGAGAAGAGAATGGAAACTAGAGGCGAGATAAATACCAGGCGATGCGTATAAGTAGATGGCTCGTGAACGGTCGCGTGGGCTGCTGTGCGTAATTCACGGGAGAGTTTCGGAAGGGAGCGACGAGGTTCGGTCTCTCTCTCTCTCTCTCCTCTCTCTCTCTCCACGGTGCGCGTATGCATAATTCAGAATTTCCGCCAATTTCCCCTCTGTCAAACCGCACCAGAGCCGAAAATAAAAGAGAGAGAGATGCGGCGCGTGCGCCGTAAATTTTCCGAAGATTATAATGGACGGAGAGCGGCTGCCGCGTGTCTCGCGTTCCCGAGCAATGCTAATGAGAAGGACCTGTGTTACGGAGGTCGCTAAGAAAGAGGCCAATTTCGTACTGAGTAATAATATATTTTGTGCTCGATCAATGAGGGATGTTGAATAAGGTGCAAGTGTATTACGAACTGGACGATTAGCAGGCGGAAGAAAATGTAACGTGAATGGAATATGTTAAAACACGTTGATATATTAAAACTAATTCGGTTAGATTATTGTCTTTTTTTTAATTAATTTTACCTGAAAATTTTAACGACCCGATATGTCAATGGCAAGTCTAAAAAGCAATGTTTAAAATGACTTTGTACGCCAAAAACTGTCAAATCGAAATACTAATACTAATAATAAGCACTAAAAAGAAAAAAATATGGATATAGTAAGTACATAGAAAAAAAAATAAATAAAAGGTCGTTAAACCAAATTCCAAATGCAGATTGAAATTGAATCTTTATTAAATATTGAGATTTTTAGCTATACATAGGATTTATAGATACCTACAAATATCTCGATAAAATCTTTCAACAAATTATTACAAAGATAATTGATTTCGAAGCAAAAGGTTCAACGATGGTTTGGACTAACAAATCGTATTTATGAAATTGAATATTCTTCTGTAACTGGCTTACAGTCCATTCAAAGTGGTTTTCCACTCAAAAGGGGAAAAGCCGTCGCATTCGCGCAGCTACTTCGAGATGAAATTCTAAACCATTCAGATAAAACTTCACTTCTGGCAAAGTCAATATTTACGAGAAAATCAACTTGAGCCCTGCTTTCTCTATACTCCTCGCGCTCTCTAGGTTTTCTCTTCCCCTCCCCGCCCCCTCCCTCTCTCTCTCAGTGGGTTAGAACGCAGAAAATTTCATCTTGTGAAATTTAGCGCTTGAGATGCACGTGTCAGTAGATGAATTTTCCATTCGTCAATGAAAGCACGGATTCCCCTACGGTCGACTTATTCCGGCTAACATCAGCGCGAAAAGTCAAACCACAGAGCCAAGTGTGTATATACATATATAATATCGGCAAACGTCAGTAGCAGGGCGAAAAAGCGATACCTCGCCTCAACCTCAATATCCACCCTCCACATATGTATATACATCTACATACATATACCCATATACGGAGAAGCGATCGCCGCACACACGGCCAAAAAACAAATACGCATATAATAATTGAAAAGATCGGTTGCTAGCAAGCGGCCGCTTTTCGGATATATATGTATAGGTAACGCGCGGCCGCGCGGAAACGCGAAGATTAATGGCGCGCAATTGCCGCGGCGGGGAAAGTTCGATGGCGCTATGGGGCTGCGGCCTCGTATAATTAGCAGCGCGCGCGCGCCGATAACGAGCGCGCGAGCCGATAATAAACTGCTAGCGGCGGCGAATACCCCGCGCGGGATTAGTTTGTATTTTCCACCGCGCTCGTTCGCTCGCGGCTCTTCTCTTAAAACAATTTCAAACTTTGAATCCGCGCCTGTGTGTCAGCGCTCGAAAGAAGCGTTATACTCGTGGAATTTAATCCCCCTCCGCGCCGAGCCGGGATTTATGGATCTCTCGCACTCTCGATGGTGGCTGCGCGCCGTTAAGATAACTGTTATAGATGCGCGAGGGAAGAAGAGAGCTTTCTTTTACTCGTTATTAATAGCTGACTGCTTCTTTTTCCTTTTGTCGCTCTTCGTTTAATTAAATTTTGGCTAGAAACGAGCTGACTGCGACGTGTTACATGAATTCTCGTCCAAAGTTAAAATCTCGCAGGTCTCCGGTATATAACCGTATATAAATTGGCGTAACAATTTTTTTTTTCAGAAGGATTTTTTTTCTCAGTAAATGAGCGGAGTAATTAAAAACGGTAAAGACAAAGCCAATAACTTACCCGTAACAAAGAACTTATTGTTCGGCCGGAGATAGCTTCTCAATCAACGTCTGCAATTCCTTATAAATGATGTTATTTAATTCCCTGGAAATATCTCGAACGATCCACCACCACAAGATCCCTTCCTTCAATCTCTCCGAGACACCGATTTAGTTCTTTGCATTCCGCAGGCGCCGCATTTCTCTCCCTCTCCTCTCACCCTCACCCACTCTACCTGCCCGTACATCCCTCTTGTAATGTCTTCTTACTTGTCAATTTAAGAAATTAATTTATTCCACTCTCTTTCTCTCTCCATCTCCCTCATTCCTCCCGCAAAGCGAGAGTCCGTTAAAGCCTTAATTTACCAACGCTAAGCGAATCAGTCGGTGCGCGCTTTAGCATTCAGGGCGCGTGACTCGTTCGCATAATGGAACTTATTACGCTCCTCTATATATTGTACGCGCCGATTTATCGATTAGGTGTGGGCTACGTCGTTATTGTTATTATTGAGGCGCGAGCGCCGAGGCGGCTATGTGTGCGTGGGGGGTGTGTACGTGCCTCGTTAATAAAATATGTGGAGGAGAGAGCGCAGCGAGTCCGACGGTATTGCGGCGACTCGTCGTTACGATCCCATGGGGTTGGGATTGCTGGACCGCGGAACGTCGTCGCTATACGTATATATTTTTTTGAAATATATAGCCGTAAGAAAAAAAACAGCTGCGTGACCGATGCAAGGACATCGAGTAGAGGTGAATCCAGTGCAAGGGATGCAGATTATGTGGACGTTAGAATAGTGTCTATTAGGGATGGAAAAATAACGTATTGGGTACAATCTTTAGTTATTTCTTTAACCGGTATAAATCTCTATTTTATCCAGTAAATTGCTAGTTTTGCTTGAAATGGACAAAAGATGGACACATTTAGGTGAAACTCTTTTAGGTCCAGGAAATAAAATTAGAAAAAGCCGTGACCTGTCATTTACTTTTTTTTCCAAAGTTGATGATAATTTAAATTTGAACAACAAAAATGTACCGATAAATTGCCGAAATTCTCAACTCAACTTTCCACCTACATTGTAGTGTATTTTCGTAGTGCACAGCGATGATAAATATTTTAACGCTACTGATAAGATAGATAATATTTCTTCCCACTTTCTAGCTTGTTGGACATTTCACACAGATAGGTTTCTATACAAGAAGGTCAGACAATTTTATTGGAAGTACATTTAGTAATTACTGCGCTTGGGTGATCTCTTATCCAAAATCTATATATCCACGTGCTATTTCACCAGTATACATTAGAGTACTTGCAGTCTATAAGGTCACATAAAAATGCAATACCGTCATTTCAAATAGTTATTGTTGAAATGAAAAGTTATTAAATCAGTTTAGAACGTGTGGCTAATCTTTATTTCTAACAATATAAATTCTTTTTAGTAAATATAAAAATAAAATATTATGTGATAATATAAAACTACGCGAATATGAAAAACTGACGAGGGATAAAATAAATTTTATGAAACAAAAACCATCACATTACTTTTCGCAATATAAACTTCATTTTTGTTTATTTATAGCCTAAGAGGCAACCGCAAACTTCGTGTTTTCATGCAATATGTACTTTTTTAAACAAAATTTATGAAGAAATATTCTGAAAAGTAGAATAATACTTGCAGGCATAAATCTTGCGATACAAAATATTGCATACGGTAATATTATTATTTGTGCTATTATTATACATACTATTGTTATTAAAGCTGTTTTTATCAAATACTTAAGCTACGTACAAGTCCCACTCTAAAACTTATTTTATTTTTTTAAATTTTCATTTCCAAGTATATATTTATTGATAAAAGCTCATCGTATATCAAACTGTCGAATTTATAAACTAAAGTCCCATAATCGCTCTTCTCACAATAATCCTACGTGAACACAATGAACAGTAATATCTCCTGAAACTATACATGCAGCGCAACTGTTCATTAATTTCAGATATGAATCTATACGATGCAAATCTCACAAAGAGTAACTATTCATCAACTCTTGTAGTATTTCCTATTGAGATTACAGAAACGTGTATTATACGGAGCTGTGCAATCATAGTTTAAGTTGAACTTACTAAAACTTACTATATTTAATTCGGAAGACTTATACTTTGGATATTTCATTCGAACAAGAAGAAAATTAATATTGCGCTATACTCTTGAATTGTTTAAAACACCTTTCAAACTTGCGCACAAGTATATGCATAATGAGAAATGCTTTAATCATAAAGAAAGTAACAGCCTTTAAATAATAAAAGCAGTTATTTTATTAGGTGCTGGAAATGTTAATGTGAAACAAATTATTAATTGAAATAGTTTGATATCTTATCAAATTTATAAAAATCAGAGTATTCAATTCTTCTTACACCCCTTGATTTGATACAAACATTTGGCGTCGTATTTTTCAATGATTTATGAATGTTTCATAAATTTTTTGGCAGGTTGATAAATCACTAAACTTCAGGGATTCAAAAACTTTTCGAATTCAAGTACGATATGTGGCGTTTTCATGAAATATCGATACTCTTTGTTGAATTCATTTAATTGAAAAACATCAATATAAATCATAAATTCAATTATTCTTTAATATTTTTGCAATTCGAAGACAAAATTACTTACACCTTCTTATAATTATGTTCCTCGAACAAAGCTATTCCATTATTAAGCCTCACGATATGAAAGAAAAATTTATTCCCCGTCCTTATATCCTTATATCAAACTAATTTTACAATTTATATGAAAATCCTACATGAAATCTTGGCACATGCCTTATCTCTATAAAAAAGAAATGACGCTCCAACAATGTTTATCTCCCGCCGTAGTCAGAAAAGGTTTGACACACCCAAAGCACGGCGCTTTATGGAAATATAACCCTCGGTCTAACCTCACGCGTGTCTCACATTAGAGGCTCGTAACCAGACTCGTTTATATCAGCCAATGAATTTTCAAGGATATTCGTCGGCACGGAAGAGAGAGAGAGCCTGGTATGCTCATAAACACAGCCTTAACACGGCGAAGAAGTGTCCCCCTCGCGTATAAACAACGCGGATTTTTCGGGGTCGTGGCGCGTTGCTGCAGCAAAGCCACGAAATATTTTCGCCGTATAAAGCCCTGCTCTAGGTGAGGACAGGTCCCTGGAAATATGAAAATAGGAAGGCGTTAGGGGAGGGTTAAGGGCCACCGTGGGGTAGTTACGTTTCCTCTCACGAGTTGGCTATTTTTTCTAGAGGCGCTGGGCGACAAGTTCTTAACGGTAGTCCTGAGCTGACCGTCCGAGGCAAAAGTTTAGACGCTCACGCGCGTGTCAAAATGACATATGCTTTCATGGTACCGTGGAGCGGTAGAATGACTTTCGAGTTAATGGCACGCCTATATAGAGCTGTTTGAGCTCTCTGTTTCTCTCGTATTCGTGGCTACTACCGACGTATTACACTGCATCTGATGTTGATTCTTCAAATACCGGTAACTTAAGTCGGAATGACCAGCTCAGTTTTTATGTATATTATACATTTTTATTTTCATGATTTCCTTTATAACGTATACTCGTTTTCTGCAAAAATGGCTTATTGATGATCACTGTTTGACCTATTTATAGAATTAGAAGAGACGTTCTTCGAAAAATTAATTTTGTCAAACTTTTTCGAAACTGATTATGTAAGTTAATTTACCAAATTATCACATTTGAATAAGAGTAGAAAAGCAGAAAAAAATGTCAATGTGCCAAACTTGAATCCATTATCTCTTTGATATTTTCAACTGCTTTTAACTAAACTTTATATATATAATTATAAAAAAACGCAAAAATAGTTTATCCATAAAAATGCAGAGTAAATACATGAACTCACCAATGCGTAGATCATACATTGGTTATTTATTGTCCCAATAATTGACAGATTTTAACAATATATTTTATTTCTGCATTTCAGGTGAGTGATCAAACCACACAATGGTCTATTCATTAATTCACGGTGAGTAAAAGTACACACGAAAGATATAATGAAAAATCCAACCGTTGCTTGTAATTTTACATTCACATAAAATACTTAACATGAAAAATGACAGTATATATTTAGAACTTTTGGTCCTAATAATCAATCCCCGTACTTCCTCGCAAACACTTCCCTCTCCTTGACACACACCCACACACCCACGACTATTTTATACCCATCGCTCAGCCACACGCGCGCTCGACGACGCGTACACTTATAATATACGAGAGCTCCGGCTGCGTCGATTTGCGGCCTCCTCTCCGCGAAGATCGAAATCTCGTGGCTGCGGCGCACGTAGCTCTCTCCCTCTCTCTCTCTCTCTCTCTCTCGAGTTTTCAATTTAGCCGCGCAAAATGAGCTACTCCTGCGCGCGCGCGCCCGCGTCAGCGCTAGCTCCACTCCATCTATCTCTCCTCTTCGCCCCCCCTAGTTTCGCCGTCGCCACAGTGAAGTTTCATATCGGGCCGCGGGGGGCCGCGGGTGCGGTTTTGTATGCTGCGGTCTCGCCGCCGCTGCTGCTGCTACGAAGGTCAAGAAGCCACGGCGAACTGGAAGCAGAGGGAGAGAAAGAGTGCAAGAGTTATATACACTGTAACTATGGGCATTGCGGTGTGTGCAAAAGGCGCATTGCAGCGCGTATATATGTATGTATATGGACTGCATCGCGGATACATACCGCGCGCGTGTATATACATAATGCGCGCGATGAGATTCTCCGTTTGCGCGTCCGAGTGCGAAGCTTTTGGGCCAACTTTTCTCATAAAAGCCGCCGGCTGCCCGATTCGCGTACCTACCGCGAGCCCTTTGCCGCACTTTTTGCCGCGCGGCGTAATAAACGACTCGCTGGATGTTTCGTGCGCGGGTTTTGTTCTGCCCGCAATGAGAGACTAAGCGTTTAATATGGGCCCTGTTTATACGGGGCGAAACATTTTTTAGCGTCATGTTGGGAGTGGACGTAATATTGTGATCCGGTGTGGAGAAAGTGGAAGTCTGTTGATTTTTACCTTGATATTATGCTTGCTCAACTTTTTTCATTTTTGTAATTGTTCTGCGTTATAATGTTGTTGTATTTTTATTTTCAAGGTTTTAATTATTCAGCCTGATCGAAACATAATAATTAAATTTTTACACTAATATAATCTATAACCTTATTATTATGAGATTTAAAAGACAAACCCGCGTTATTAAATTAATGACTTTGACCACAGGCATTGAATAAAATTAATTAAAAATTAACGAAGCATAATTATTTTCAGTATTTTCTGATTAAATCGCTAGCTTTTAAGGCCATTTTAAAAAAGTTTAGATTGAAAATAAAATCCGTTTATAAAAGAGCCAATGCAATTAATCTCGAATCGAATGTCACGCTTTTATTCGCGCTCAGATTGGTTAACTTTTTTCTAAAAAATTTAGCCCACTTCACGTTATTTATTTATAAATTCACGTGAGGTAAAATTTTAAAATATGCAGAACCACGTGCCCGCGTCGCGTCCACAAAAATCCGCTAGTTTACCCATTAAATTTTCTTCTTCGCTAACAACCAAGTTTAAAAATTTATTTTATTTCACGTTACCAATATACTATTCCAATTTTTCTTTCCATTTTACTGACCTTTATTATTAAACGCTCACGAGGCTATATCAGTTAAACTTGGAAGGTTGTCTGCGGGCCGTGAAATTGTGAGAAATCGAAATAGTCGTTTTAGTGCGTTAACATCTGAGTACTGCGCGAATCTAAGTTCGACCATAAAAAATTTCCGTAAACGTCGGCTCGGTAGTTTCAAACGGCGTCGTTGAAGAACTTTGCTGCACTCTAATTGTCCGTCAAAAATTGACTGTTACTTTTAGCTTCATTCCACTTTTTTATAGGTTTAGTTGCTAGAGTTTCAAGTTGCCTTCAAAGGAGAATAGAAGTTTTTATTGTTTTGAATGGTGTTCTGCTTTCGAAACAGTACAGATGTTGATAGCTCTATATCCTCAACTGCAAACTCTAAATTGTTCATACTTTAAAATGATTCTCTTTTACTTTTCATTCAATGGCAATGGTTTTACTCGTAGGTCTGTATGATTCTTTCTAAATCATTTACCCATTTTTTATTTAATCAAAATGTAAATAATAAAAACAAAATTATATAGTCGCCATGTACGTACACAAAAAGTTTTATTGCATAAGAACAGTCTATATTATGTTTTGGAATAATTAAACTCTATAGAGTAAAACTTAATCATATTTGGAAGGCCAAATGATGAAAGTCAAATATTACATTTGGATTTGTTTATTTCATTTACGCAAGTTGGACAACATTTTCAAAAATTGATATTGATAATTAATAAATGACTTAAACCTCTTCTATCCTAACTTTTTTCAATTAAATAAAAAAAAAAAAAGAAAAACACTAGTAAGGGGTAATTTGCAGATATTTTCAAAGAAATTTTTTAAATAATTTTTTTTTTAATTTTAGGATTTTCTAAGCTATTTTTTTTTTTTTAAATAAAATAGAGTACTTCATTTTGTTACTAATTTCTCTAAATTTTCAATAAAAAGTGTTTTCCTGTCCTCAGTAGAGAACAGTATAGCCGTAAGGATAAAATAATTATAATAATTTATTTTTTATTTTATTGTAAATTATATATGATAACAAATTTTGAATTTATTGCTAAAGTTCAAGCCTTAAACCTTAACATTATACAAAATAATAATAGGAAGTTTCCATAAAATTCGGGGGTATGATTTCAATTATGCTACCGTATGTAAGTAGTCACATACTGAGTATAGTCAGACCAACGCGTTCCTACATTTTCCAGCGCATATATGATTCGACACTTGCTCATTCGACATAAAATTATTTAATTCAAATTTCCATAATGATTTATATATAAAGTCAGCCAAAATAGAATAGAACCAAACACGAAGTGATACTCCTTCTTCGCCATATCCACTCGCAATATACCACACGAAGAAACTGCGATATTCCCGTAGCACGTGAGGCTGCATCGGTCCCGCTAGTCCCATATACATATAGGTACGCAAACACGGCGTGAAACTTGGCGCGCCCATCATCGCGAGCGTAAGGCTCGTGCACTAGTCCTATAGCCGACCTCAGCGGCTCTCTTGCGCCGTGGATTAACGGAAGCTATATGCACGCCGCGACGATAAAACAGTAACTCGCGTGGCTATAGCCGCTAGATTAAATATATTAGACGCGCCCGGATGGGGGAAGATCAAGCAGCCAAGCGAGATAAAGCTCGCGCGACTAATTCGATTCGCTGCGGCCGCTTTTCCCTCTGGACCCGTCTTTAACGCTCGTTCGTTCTATCGCGCGTTTGCTCGAGTGAGAGGCGACAGGAGACGAGGGAAAATACGGCAGGGGCAGCGAGATTTCGCTCGAGCTAGTGGTGGGCAATAAAGGCCAACGTAACAACCGAATTTCATTGCCCGCCAGGGCAGTACAGCTCAGTGCTATCGAATTCTTCGCTACGAGGAACGAAAAACATTTGGGCTGTACTTGATTGAGATTCTTGGCGAATCCAGGTAATTGTATGAGTTTTGAGGTGCACGAACCAACGATAGCGATCAGAGTTCATCAAATTATGAAAAAAATATGAATTACGATGTGTCCTCAGATCCTTCAGAATAATAAGGTATAAATTTGAGGAAACAAGTGAAAATATCAAGATTTCATCAGACAGTTAGCTACTACTTAAATGGTATCTCAGCTCGCGTCAGTGCCTTCCTTTTCATTATAACATACTTAAATCTATAATTTTAGCATAACTCACAAACCAGATTCATAATAAACTTCATAATATTCTTTTCTTGTAATACAAATAATTATTATGTTAAGTTTTTATAACAGTGTTTACATTGGTCATTAAAATCACGTGAATATTATGATTCAAATTAACATCTAGATACAATAACTACATATAATTTATTATTTTATTTGCATATATATAAAGGCTTAAAAACCACTTCCTTCATTACTATCTGATACAACTATTAGAATCTGCACACGTCCAAAGCGAAGATTATGCACACGGAATATAATACTCCTAATGGACTCTCGACTATACAATAAGCCCTAATTTGCCCGAAGAGACTAATGAATTAATTCAATCGAACCACGAGTTTCTACCAAGAGAACGCAACAGCTCTTTTTAAATGTATAGACTTGATGATGCTATTATATTTATAAATTATTGCTATTAATTTATGAACTTTAAAGAAATATATCTGCAAACCTGTCCGCGTTTTAATAACTATAGGTGTATCATCACTCACTTTTGCATCGATCGTACCTAAAGCTTCCTCGAAAATCCAGTCATAATTGTCATAAACATCATGACTATCAAATGATAAGCCACTCGCGCATTAGCCCCTTGCAAAACTGGCACGCCGGTCGATAAAACAATACAAATGAACAGCCATTGCGATCGATTTCCGAACAATCGACGCTCGTTCGGCCCGTCGGGTATACGTTCGCGCTTTTATCTCCCTCATTTTAAGCGAGCTCCGATCCCCAGGCACGCACGGCCCGTCTCATCTAGCACAATATCGTATAGCATCGACAGGCGAATTTGGAAATGAACTGCCTTGAAAATGGGGAGGGGGCGGTTCGTTCGTTCGCCATCTTCCTTAATCAAATTAATTACGTCAGACTGCTCGGCCGAGCTAGCGAGCGAGCGAGCATCGAACAATATTCCCGCGTGACGTAGCGATCGAACGAGCGCCGCTCTGAAGATTAGTTTACTGACTCTAATTGATGGACGATCAGGGTCCCGGTATACAACTACAGCGCTAGCGTCCGCCTACGTGTAATTATGCTCGATTTAGATTGTATGTAACAGCCCCGAATGTTCTGTTAATTCAGCACGCGCTATTTATTCGCGCGCGCGTGCGTGGCATGAACGCTGCGCGGAGCAAGCCGCGAGCTTTCGTTACGGGATTCGATAGTTCCCGAATATTTGATTGGTGATCATAAGGGTGAAAGGTATATGGTTTCGGTGGATGGATGAGTGTCAAGTTTTTTGTGTACGTTGCAAAATTTTGTATGGGAAGTGAATGGATAATTCGAGAAAAATTTGTTATACTCTTTGAAATTGTAATCATATCCAAATTTTCTTGCGCGATATGATAATGCCTCGTATTATTGTTGTTCGACACAATAATAATAATAATAATAATTGTGCATCTATGTGCTAACGTGCGCCTCAAATTACTATAAAGTTTCCAAGCAAATTTCTTTAATCACTTTAGGAGCAATAAAGCTAATCCCAACTTCTAAGAAGCTCCCAGGATGCGACTATTACAGTGTTCAAAATATAATCAAGTTTTGTTAAAATCTAATAATGCGTTTGTGTATGTTAAGAAATACTCTGCCAGCAAAACAAATCTAAATAACTAACTTTTCGTTTCATTATTACGTAGTTTCAGTAATTCTTGAAAGCATCATGAATATTAAAATAGTTTCAAACGTATAAACATTTTTAGATTCAAACATCGATCGCATTCAAAAAAACATAATGATACAACTGGTACACAATAATATAAGGTGACCTGTAACGAGAAACCCTTTTTAACGAATCGAAATATACCAAGTTTCCAACTCGTTCTCATTTTTCATACACGGAGAGACATTCCCTAGTGAATTTTAGAAGGTACTATTGTAATTCTCTCACAGACTGCTAATCTGGCAAATTTTACTATGGACTATAGTAATTTTTTATAGGGAACCTACGAATTCTTTCAAGGAACATATGATTTTTTTCAAGGAACCTACGAAATTTTCTAAAAAATTCTTGTAAAAATGCCAATGTGGACAGTCTGTGAGAGAATTACAATGGTACCTTGTAAAATTTACTAGAGAATTTCACTCCGTTATTTTCGTTTGCAGCATATTATAACTCCCGGTCAAAAAAGCTATGGAGTCGAACACTCAACAACTATTCCCGCACCTATAAATATGGAAAATCGATACCTACCTTCAAAAGTTCGTTTCAACCCGCCAGCAATGCCCACGCAGAGAGCCGAGAAACCAACCGAATTTTCTCTCGAAAAGCCACTTGTACGGGAAAAAAGTCTATCGCCTCTGAACCCCCCTTTTATTTTTTTGTTGCCTTTCATTCGATTACAGTGCGGGTTAGTTATCGGAACTCACTCTTGGCCGAGCTGTATACCATTGTCGTCGGCCGGTTTTCGCGCACAAAACTTTCTTCCATCCAACCGACCCCATTGTTACACGCGGCGCTTCAAACAATTTGCGTAATGGTAATGAATATTAAACGTGCAGCGCGCGCGCTCACACACACACATGTAGAAGGGCGAGAACGCGCGAGCTCGCGAATATCGAGCGCACCGCGGGCGGGCGTATAACCCGCGGCTCTGTATACCTACCCAGCGACAGGAATTCATGCCCCGTTTGGTTTTACGCGCGAGCCTTTTGCCGCGTAGCTTTTGAGCCCTTGCGCAGAGGCCAGCTCGGTACTTGATGAATGGCGCTTGGCCCCCGCGGATTATCAGATTAAAACGGCTGGCGAATGCTCCCACCCCCCGTCGCTCGTATATACATCAAGGCGATTCCCCCTCCAGCGACGATCGACTATTTTTCCGGCTCTTTTTCCTTTTGCCAAGTTTGACGTAATGAATGATGGAATTTTTTAAACACTTTTTTTTTTCTTCTTTTTTGGCAGCACTCGCTGGTGTTCTGTATACAAATTTGTATACCGAAATATCCATTTGAGAGTTAGTTATGAATTCCGATAATTAATATAATGTAAATTTATTATCAATTTGAATCATAAATTTTATATAAATCAACGTGCACTGTTAGAAAACTTTCATGTGTATAGATATATATTGTGTTTACATTTTGCGTTTCCAAATGTACACATTGCATACCTATAATAAAGATGGAAGTCTTCTGACAGTGTGTACAATACTTGTGTTTTATAAAAAAGTATGATATTTTCTTTGAAGTAATTCAGTTATATATAGAGAGATTGGGTAGTGAATAAACGAACATATTGGTATCAACAATAATTGATAATATTATAATATATGTGAGTCCATATAGTTACATTCACGATCATACGCATACACGTATGTGCACACTCAATGTAATCAATTAGCACAAATTACAAAAATATTTACAGAAATCCGAAGATTCCTTCAACAATTAGAACTTGTATAAAAACGTTATGTCTCTATCATTCGTTACAGAAAAATGTTATTTAGTTTCTTAGTTTTTGAGAAAATTTCGGTTTACACTCGCAATTTATCTTCGTACCTTTGCACGAGGAAGTAGCTTTAGTATAACACGTCTAAAGTCATTCGGAATTTCCAAGCACCTCGGTGCTTACATCTATTAATTATTCACACCTGTAGTACTTCTGCTAATAAGAAAATCAACAATACGAATTAATTTGTTTTCGGCTATTAAATTTGTTGGTGTGAATATACACCTCCCGGCTATTAAAACGGCTAAAGTATTTTCTTTAATATCAACTCTATAATAAAATATATTAATAAGAATTATATAAAAAAATTTCGCTTCAAAGTATCAAGTAAAATGCATACGGTTTAATAATTCATCAAAGTTAATTACTCAAGTATACCCCAGTCTTCGACTAACATTGATGTTCAAAGAAACAGATGTCTAATTGGGCGCACATGCGCACATCCAATCTTCCTTTATATTAATTAGATGCAGCTTCACAACCCCAATTAGTCTTTGTCACATTGCTACCAGTTCCCACTACTATTCAGCCTTTTCATGGGACTATAGCATATTAGGGAAGTCAGTCGCATTGTCACATAATTATAAGCTTGCTTGATTTTGGAATTCCAATTGTTTCCTTACAGTCACGGAGGTTTCCGTCGACGTTTAAACAACGTAGAAGACGAGAGATCGTCAAAAGAATAACTAGCTCGCGATGCACTCGCCATGACTCGTTAGCTCCGCGGTTGAGCGTGAGACTACACGAAGAGAAAAATTTCAGTAAAAATTACAAAAAGTTCCGCAATTTTTACTGAACTTTTCGGTACTATGGTAACAGACTGCCAAAATGACCGGATTTACTTGACTTTCTATACTTTTTATAGAATTTTCAGTAAAAATTACCGAACTGTTCAGTAACTTTTAAGAGAAGGTTTGGAAGTTTTCGTTGGCGTAACGCGCGGTGGCGCTGTTGACTGTTGTGCGCATGCGCGTTCTTGAATTTCAGCGAGAATTACCGTGCACAACCAGTAGATGGCGAATATTGAAACTCGCAAGTGACCACGACTTTCCTCAGTTAGTATATAAGTCCGCTGAGTTTCTAAAGTTCATATGTAAGCGTTTGCGTATTGCGAAATGTAAGGCATTACTTAGGTTATGTGTAGTATAGTAGATATGTTTAGGACTTTAGATATAAAAATTTCCTATGTAAAAGCGGCGTGCATATTTACATCTTATCTTACACCACAAGGAAAGCAACACTGGATTCCCAACTATTAAAATGGCGATAAGTGCGATTAATATAAATTATTCCCATAAATAGATAAATTTTTTTTAATTACCATATTCGCCATATTCTATAAAATTTATAACTCAAAAAAGAGTAAAAATTACGGAACGGTTCAGTAAAAAGTAAGTGCTTAGAAAAATTACCGAACTGTTCTGTAAAATTTACAAAAATGTCAGTCTGTTACCGTAGTACCGTGAAGTTCGGTAAAAATTATCGAACTTTTTGTAATTTTTACTGAAAATTTTCTTTCCGTGTACGAACTACGGGAATGTGAGTTCGCGTTCCGCTCGTCGCTTATTTTTTCATGCTTTATTATTTAATTTCTACGTACGTAACATTACGGTAGCAGACCTAAATTTTTGAAATATAGTTAACACTTAATTCTTGAAAAGATTTTCCGCAATTTTTTATTGCAAGCGCGTTTAAGTAAAGAATCGCTAAACTAATGTTATACCCTAATTTTCAATTTTCATTACTATCCGAAATTTAATTTCTTAGTTCGAAAATTTCACTCAGAAAAAAATAAATTTCAATCATTTTTAAAGGCTATAAATTTTATAATTTTTCGTGAACTAAATCCATCGAGAATTTTTTTAACTGCACTTCTATAGATCATATGATAAGCAAAAAATGTTCCACCATTAAAAAAGACTTTTTGATTAGTCTTTTTAGGATAAGCATTAGTATTACACAATGTTTAAAAGGCTTCTATTTCAAACGTGAATCATTCAGTTAGAAAAGGTTATTCATCATATAAATTTCTTAAAAGAAAATGATACTAGAAAAACCCACCTTTTTTCATTTTTCAGAAATAAAAACTGTCAACGCCTCTCAAAGTTATATTCAAAGTTGAGTATCAAAATATAGATTACGTACGTACTTTTTTATCTGTTAGTGCACTTTCGAGTAATTTCGTGAATAACTTTGAAACAGTGTAAGTTTAGAAAGAACCGACATTTTTTCATCCCAAAAAAGCACATGAAAGCTTACATTAGTTCCATCTACTTTTTTTACATTAGTTCCATCTACTTTTTTTTCTACGTTTGTATACGATTCTTTCTGTGTGTACTCTAATATCAGCGGCAGCAGTTTCGATAGAGGACAAATTTTAAAAGCTGGTACTATCAAACTGACGGAGCTACTGAAAAATCAATCCACATCAATCTGTGTATATGTGTGCGTATTATACATTATGAAAGGTCGTAAATCTCAAAAATAAATTCTTTACATAATAGTTCGTTTTCAATTGTTAAAATGTTCGCTACAACTTTATAAACTGATCATCTGTGGTTTCTATTAACAATCGTGCCCACGAATCTTCTTAACAATCATCTGGTATTCTGATGCTGGAGGATAAACGTATGCGCGAAGTATATAGCAAAAGTAGTTTCACATAAGTGTACTTCTAAAGCCAGCGTCAAGATTTCAATCGACTTTTACGAGTGCACCTTACTCGCGAATCTTGGGAATCTTGGATATTACATGCTCGCAATGCGAGAATAACCCACAGGAGAAAAAAAAACAAGTTCTGCGCGAATCTATTTTCAAGTAGGCGAATAGAATATATTTGGAGAAAGATTTTAAATTGAAATCCATTAATTTTTTATTGAGACTGCAAAAGTTCGTTTTCGTTATTTCCCGTTAGCAATGTAACGGTATCACTAATTCTATAGCATTGTAGCAAAAGGTGTCTCGGGTACTATTTAGCAATATATTGCTAATACTCTTCAAAAACCAATATTTTGCGCTTCGATAATATAGATATGTCCTACTTACTTCTGAAATATGGGCAATATCTTTCTAATACAAAAAATTATAATTATTTTGTGTTATTGATTTACTATTTTTTCGATTATGAATGAATACCTCTTTTTCCGTTTATGGCTAATACGTTAATTAGGCTGTCTTTCATTACTCAATAAAGTTTAAAAATATTTTATTTTTATTTCATTAAATATCAAACTTCAAACGCATCCATCGCATTAACCGACTAATTAAGGCATATTCAGATCCCCATCTAGTCACGACTAGCACCTATACCGAAGACCATCATATGTACACTGAAAATGTCAATGAACCTCATTCGCAGCCGTTTCCATCCACTCGCGCAGTTGATTTCGCCCCTCCCTCGTCAAAATCCCCATCAGCGCTGGTTACAATCATTGAAGCCAATGAAAATGATCAGTCAGCAGCGCGATCGGGCGTGCATCTGGCGAAAGTCTCGCCTTATTAGCAGCCAGCAACAACACACGAGCCCATTCGGCAGCTATATGGGCGCGGACTCGATAAACCGCGCGACAACTGCGCCACGGGCGAGACTACATCACGCTTGCGCCGCGTCGCCACTGCGGCACCACGTTTTTGCCACTACATCTGCCCCCCTCCCCTCCCTGTACATTTGTGCAGCACAGCAGCGATGCAGTTGACACAGCGAGTGCGCACGCGAAGCGGCTAAATTAGCTGGGGCGCACACGAGCTGGTTGCCTTTCGCCAATACACGTACATGCACATATAGACACACACACACGTGTCGATGGAAGTGATCGAAAGAGATGGAAGGAGACGAAGGGGGGGGCTAACAAGATAAGAGAATGGGAGAGAGAGGGAAAAGAGTCGAGGGGATGCGGCTCGAAGAGAAACGCGTGTGTTTGTTTTGTAGCTATCGAAAAAACGGTACTCATCCCGGCTGCGGAGGGAGGCGGACGGTGTACACCGGATGCTCCGTTCAACCGTGTATGTATGTGTGGGCAAGTCTATTTTTTTTTCTTCCTTTTTTTCCTTTTTTATATTGTCTGAAAGAACGAATTGTTGCGGTATTGTTCTTTCTCTTTTTGTTCCAAATCTGGGGAAATGAAGTATCGCAGTGTGCATTTCAGAGACATTTGTTGATTACTCGCGCGCTATACTGACGAGTTTTTGTTTAATCAAAGTCGCCTTTGAATAGAGCTGGATCGTCGAAAGGTTGGGTCGTGTTGTATGTTATTTTATATTAGTGAACGCGAGAATTACGATATGGAAAAGAAAAGAAAAATAACAGTTTGCTAATTATAGTCCAGGAAAAAGCTTACAAAATTATATCGACCTTAATTAATGCAGAAAACGCGCGACTAATTCTTCGTTTTATCAATATTGTATCAAGAGATGTATAAGTGTTACTAGTGTTAATTTGGCGCGCTACGCGCGCCCTCTCTTCGCCGTTTCTCGATTTCTTTCGAGTTTCGAGATCGATTCGAGATTTCGAGATACCTCGCAAAAACGCTCGAAAACCGAACGAATCTCGATCGCTCAATTTATATTAAGGAAGGATATTAATCAAGTACTCTATTAAAAACCCGCAGCCAATTCATGTAGCTTCCTCAAATATAATTTACTGATTCCTTTAATTAATTTTTAATTCCAATACCTAAAATTTAATACTTTATTTTGTACGGCAAAACTATTTTAAATGGTTTGTGACTTTTTATTTTTACTCTTTCTATTTTTTATCATTAAAAAGCAATTATTATTATACAATTTTATATTTACAAAAAAAATTCATTGCCCACAAAAAAATGATCATCACGACCAGATATTCGAGATTAAAATTTTTTTTTAATATTTTTTAATATAGATATCTCAGAGAATATTTGATCAATTTGAAATTCTAATCAATTATTACAATTATTTCTTACAATATCTAGTTAAATTTTCAAGAGATTATCTTCATTTCTTTTAATAAAAAAGTTATTTAAAAAAAACTTGCGTTTTTATTAAAAAATGTTTGGCATTGATAACGGAAACCACCACAATGCTAGCAGCGATCGATACATTTTTATTCATGAATTGTGAAATTTGTCTATTGAAATACGTTGTTGATATTTAAATAGCTTTAAAAAAATAGGTAAGTTATGAAACTACAGCTGAGACGTTCAAATTAATAAAATATTTATCGATCTAGAAATGATCATTTTATAAAATTCAGTTATATTTCATATATTTTTATGAAATATCACAGATATTTCACCGATCGCAATGTCTTAAAAATATAATTTATTCTAAATTTAAGTTTGTAAATTTAAGTTTATAAATATATGAAAATATCAATTTTTCTATTTATTGTTTATCTAACATGACGATAATTTTCTAATCTTTTAAAATTATTATTTCATTTTATACATATAAAGATTCTGCATAAAAGACATTATCTTTTTAAGAATAAAATCATAAAATCGTCGTTATTGAGTGTTTACTCTTAGATACTAAGATCGCGTGTGTATTTTCTTATTTTTCGTACTCTTTTATACATACGTTTGATCGTACGCGTAGACATGCACATATCGTCTCGCGGTACGAAGAAAAGCCAAATTGGAATAGCCAGACGAAGAAAATCCATTTTCTCGCGAAAAAAACCAAGGAATGGGCACATTTTTTTGTTTTTTTTCGCTCGTGAATGCATTCTCGTACACTTTTATATTTACAACTATTAATTGCTAGAAATACAATTTGATGTTTTAATTTATTACAATGACGGACAGAGGGAGAAAAATGGGGACGCATATATTCTTTGAGAAAGAAAGGGACATCTGTGTAAAATTTCAGGACGATTGAATAATTTTTACTCTCGTTATCGTGCGACAACGAAAACGCAAATTTTTTCTAAAATATTTTTTTTTTAAATGAATAAAGATAATCTCTTAAAATTTTAACCAAATATAGTCTTCAATGAGTTTATTAAGTGGTTAAAATTTTAAGTCGATAAATCAAGTATTCTCTGAGTAAACACGATTAGAAAATTAAAAAAAAAATTTTTAACCTAAAATATCTTTGGTCGTAATGGACCGATTTTTTTTGGCAACGAACTCGATATGAAGATATATAAAAGCTATATATGTGTATACGGCTGAGAACCTTTGGGTTGGTGAAAAAAAGGTTTTTCGAAAATTAACACGTTGGAAATGTGGTTTTAGTTAGAAAGGTTACTCTGCGAACGTTTGCATGCCTGCATGAAGACTTCAATATTGTATAGTTTTATAACACGGCAATATTTTACTCAACGTTTTCTATTTAGATTGTCGTCAATTTATTATTATCACAAATATTCTGTTTTAATTAAATTTTATTTATATTAGTCACTCAAGTATACATGCATATCAACAATTACATTACAATGGTATATATTAATATAATATAATAATCAAAGAAACACAGAATTTTATAAATAATAACGTTTCACAAGTAATTCAGCCGCAAAAATTACAATCGATAATGTATATGTTATAAGTAGAAGTGAATATAGATACTGTAAAAAAATGTTTTCAACAATTTCGCTGCTTTCATAGTAACCTGATGACATCTCGAATTTTTGCACTTGATCCCATTGTTTCCAAAGTTTGGATTCGAAGATCTTTTGAATAACTTTACCAAATTTCTCGATGTAAGGAGAAGCTTTTTCAAACAGATATGCCATTTTTAGACAATAAAATGAAGGCTTAGCCATTTTCATTATTGGATTTCTACTGGAATCTAAATACTTTGAAATAAAAAATTTTGCTCTCCACGTTGTCATAATGCAAATGCTATTCCTATCTTTAATTAACTTATTTATACAAATCTCGATATCATCAACAGTCGTAATTTTTGACTTTATATTTTGAATATGTTGATCAGTTCCATTTAAAACATTAACAAACAATTTATCAATGTAGGGCTTAAAAGATGATTCATCAATTTCTTTAAAACTGTCCAAACTTATCTCATTATGTATAACTTCTATATCAAGTATTTTGCAAAAAAGAGTATTGCATAATATAATAGACATAAAGCTAAACAAACAAAATAATATTTTCTCACATAAACTTCTAAATTGAACAGCTTTTACAGGTAGTCCAAACATTATTCGTAGAATATCTAATATTTTCCACTTTTCTCTGATAATTTTTAATATATAAGCTATGTAAGTTATGCACATTATACTAAATAGCAATAAAAGTGTAAAGAAAATAATAATTAGCGGCATGCGTACTCCTTTTACTCGTAAAACTGGCACAACAGCAACGTACTTATGACACATAAAACTGATTGGCAATTCAAGAACGTCGTCTAAGTAACCCAGAGGAAAAAGGTCTGGCATCATATCTATTTTTCCATTTCTAAAAAGAATTTGGAGTTTGTTCACTATTTCTGAAGTACTTATATTTCTTCTTCTGTCTGGAAGGCAATCTAAAGAAAAGTTGTATTTTTCACTCAAAATATCAATGATTGGTTGGTATATACCCAAAAGCTTTATCGATCCGTTTCGTTGTTCGTAATTGGAAAATGGAATTTTAATAAACGTTGGAAACTTTAAGCTAAATTGGTTTAAATTGACTAATTTATCTGGAAAAATATGTGTAGTATTTGTAAGAACTTGTTTTTTACATGCATTATAAAATGGATTATAATAAAATAAATATTGCTCGATAATATCTCCATGATACAAGTTCAACTGTATGATACTGAAATCTAAAAATTTGTAAGACCATGAATAATTGAAGATAGGTCGTAATATATCACACGTTAATAAATCATTATTAAATGTAATTATTAAAAACTTTGGTCGCTGTGATAGTGGTTTTATTTGAACCAACCATTTTAAATGTTGTTTCATATCTGCTAGTAGATTATGTTGACCATTTAGTTGATTGAGCAGTTCTAAGTAAATTGTTGATTGTCGAAGATTATTAAATATAGGTAAATTGAATACTCGACTATTTTCAGACATTAACGTATGTTTATAATCAATAATTATGTTTGGTTGATATTGAAATTTTTTAATTAGTGCATTATACTGGGGTAAATAAGATGATTTGTTATAATTTATGAACATTGTTAATTGATAAGGTTCAACTGTTACTGTTATTTCTTTATTTATTAAATTCATCCATAAGTTTTCACTAGTCTCCTCGCTAGATACTAAATATATTTGAATAATAAATCTTACGAAAATTATATTAAATAACATTTTCTCTGGCACGATAACTTTATCTATTAACTATACCGGTTGGAAGTCTGTCTACAACTACAAAAATATTTACCTCGTTCTAGTATTTTCTTCCCTACAATGTTACACTTTATTTTGAATTATGTAATTTTCATCAATTTGTAGTGTGTGCCATGTTAATATTTTGCAATATATTAAGTGCCAGAGAACTACTTAAGTGCTTCTAAAAATAGCAATATTGTACAAAATAAATAACTGTGTATACTTTCTGCATTTGGTTGATACATGTTGCACAATTTGTAAAAATTTTAAAATATTCCAGGAAAAATAAATTAGAACAGCATACATATTTGCTACATAAAACGTGTTGGTGATGGCTACTATATTATATAATAAAATCAATTACAGTTATTCATATCATCTTTTCTGAGAGAATAAACTATAACACGTTAATAATAAGTATATCTGTTTTGTTAAAACAACTATAGATTATAGTAAACGCAATATTGTTAAGCAAGTCATATTTTATAGTGATTTTAAGATTATATATTGTAATTTTACATATGCTATATGAAAATTTTTTAAAATATAATAGTAATTAGTAGCATATTTTATAAGTATCTTAACCATAATCTTGTTTGCATACATTAGTATAAAATAAGGTCGTATTTAAATAATACTATATTGTATAGTAAGTACTATTTCTCGCACACCCATTTCAATGTATAAGTGGCACGGGTCGCTCCTTCAGGCTTCTTCTATACTTGCCTTCGGAGCGCTCCCGCGCTCTTTGATATGGGAATAGCTAACATATTTTTTCTCAATATATTAAATTATTGTTTTTTCTAGAAATTCGAAAAATGTTGAGTCATTAAATTTGTGAATATATAAAAATTTTCATGACAAATATTACGATGGAGAAAATTTTTTCCTAAAATATTGTAAATATTCTCAATTGTTTTCAATCATAATATTTCATACAATCTTGGTATTTTAACTTCATCTATTTTGATGTTTAAAATCGGTTTACACATTTACCCAACATCAATCTTTATATGACTCCATAAATTGACAAAGGTTTTATATTTAATACCTTTGTCTTTAACATAATCCCGGAAACATCATTTATCAATATCAGACATTATCTACTTACGCACATTCTCCGGACCAGAAATCATTTCCTGCGCTCGTTTTGTTATTAATTTTTTGCAACAACGACGATACCCAAAAGCGCAATCATTACATCAATATTACAGGGCAATTTTGATCAATCAACCCCGTTCACCTCGGTCATTAATTCCGCGTTATAACTGTTTGCCGCTCGCACGCGCGCGCAATTACTCCAATGAGTGTAATAAGTGGTTAAAATTTCAAGTCGATAAATAAAATATTTTTTGAGAAATTAATTTATGAAATATAAAAACGTTTTCCTTAATAACAAATGACAGAGTAAAGATAATTTAAATATTAAGAAAGAAAATATTGGCAATTTAAATACCTTTAAAAAAAGTTCATTATATTATGTAATAATGGCTGTAACATATAAAAAAATCAAAGAAACTAAAAATTCAAAATTGTTTTTTGGTTACAAAAAAAAGAATGAATTTCAACAAATGCGTTGTACACAAGAATTAAAATTTGAAAATAAAACTTTAGTTCCAAAACAATAGAAAATTATTTGGTTCAAGAAAAAAAAAAGAAAGATTTTTTGTTCAAAAGCTTTATCTGGAACGAAAAGATTACGCTTTGTCTAGTTGAAATCCGTCAAAGCATCACACACCTGCAGAGGAAAAAATTTCTCAAGAACAGCCTTACTTTTGTACCAGAAGATTTTTCATTGTTCCAAACTTTCTCTTCAAAGAAGTATTGCTTCTGTACTTTTTAGTAACTCAACCCTCTATTGAAGAAACTCCTGAAAGCGCAAGTATTTTGCTTCGCAAGGCTACTGTCCAACCATAACAGATAGCAGAGAGAAAAAAAACCCTAAGATACGAGGCAGCCTTCGGAAAAAAAGAAAAGAAAGTAAAAGGCGGAAAGCTAAACGCACGGGGACCCCCATCACGACCAAGATAAAAAAAAGTACGAAAAGTGGAGGCGATCCTGGCGCGGGGGCGAGACGTCACGGCGGGGTGAGAGATATTCTCGCGAGAAAACGTGAGTCGCCTGCTGACGGCGCGCGGTGCAAAGGGAGTCAGTCGGAATTTTGCAGTTGAACGAGAGAGAGAGAGAGAGAGAGAGAGAGAGAGAGAGAGAGAGAGAGAGAGAGAGAGAGATCGCCGGAAGCAGATAGGGTCGAACGGCGGCGGCTGTTTACGTAGCGTCGGATTCGATAGAGCGGGGGGCGCACGCGCTTTTCTCTCCTTCTTTCGGAATTCTCGCTATCTAATCCTTTGTCGTAACGCACGTGCGCACGCCGCGGCGGCAGCAGGAAAAGTCGTGTCGACGAGCTGGAATCGCATGTCACAGGCAGCCGCGCGAGGCAGTTAGACGATGGGTGAGCGAGCGAGGAGCATTCATGGGGCCAAGTCCATAGCGTTTATCAGTTGACTTTTATCAATCAGTGGTGTATCAGGCTGTACAATGGATTGACTGCGGTGGATTGATCTGTCCAGGCGATATGTTTAAGAAGATTAATAACTTGTCAATTTGAAATTTATGAAGCAGTTACATTTAAACTCGGTCTACTTTATTGGTATCAACAATTTCATTCGGACAGTTGGTTAATTTTAATTTTATAACCCATGAACTACCCTCATGCATTTATAATAATAATTGTCAGAAAACTAATTTTACCGAAATTTTCTTTTACCTGAAAAGTTGTACACCCATTTTTTTTTGCATTTAAAACTACATTCATAATGATTCAGCTATCAATGAACCTTAGAAAAAGATGGGGTTGATAATTTAAAAAAGATTATCGGAGGTTATATTGTATGAGGCAGTAGGATTTTGTACCGTATTTCATTCTTTTCATTCCTTTCTTTTAAATTTCAAAACTATCGAAGGGTATAGCTGAAACTTAGCTTAGTGACGAATCCAAACTGTCAATTAGAAATAATCGAAGAGTGCCCTAATGAATAGCATAGTATATTTTGTCTCTTTGGCTTTTTGAACTTACTACTCACGCACATAAGAATGGCAATAGTATTTTCATGTGGATATACACAGTTGAAAATGAGATCATATTTTGGCACAATATTTCTGTCAAAGGCGGAATTAATAACACATTTTTCTTTGTAATAAAGATTTAACATGCAAAAAGTACACAACATTTTTAGTACTAATGTAAAGTAAATGGGGTTATAACGCAGTTATGTTTTAATCCCCCAACAATTTGTGTAATCGTTTATTCAGCTACATAAAATACTGGATTTTCAACCGTGTATTAATAATAAACTGCTTTTTAAAAGTAATTAAATTCTGTGGCTTCCCGGAAAATTCACATATGTGACATGTTTTTCAAAATAGGTTTTATGCCTTATTTCTTATCTTCGAACAGTCCTCTATCATGTAATCGTGACAGAAGTTACTAAAGTGCACTCGTTGTCTTGAGTAAACACAAGGAAAAACGCTATAACTCCATTTATTTCAACATGTTGCTGGAATAACCACGTATCTCCATTTTTTTCAAGAATAACTCCCGGAAAAACCACATAACACCACTTTTTTTAGAATAATTCACGGAAGAGCCATATAACTTCACTTTTTTCATCCAATATCCTGGAAAACGATACGACTCTACTTTTCCAATAAGAGAGACAGACGTTCCTTATTCTTATAAGTGTACATATTAGAAAGAGTACACACATTTGCCACTACATATTTCTGATGTATAATTACCGAAAAAACAATATAATTGCCACTGAGACCGGAAACGCCACGTAACTCCACTGAAATTTATTTTTATTCCCGGAATAGCCATATAAGTGAAAGTCGTTTTATAAGACATGAACGCTATTTAGTCTAGTTACTATGGGAATAAATATGTTATTTAGATTAGTATTCATATAGATATACTGTTGCATTTAATCTCATTTGTCTTAATTTAAAGCCCCGATGTGAAACTAAAAAAAAGATTTACTCGAAATCATGAAAACTGGAGATAAGTGGTTATTCAAGCCACAGAATTAAATAAGTGATTTCAGGTGAAAGTTGCACTAATCCTAATAAAATATATACTAACCTGTATGAAGCTGACTGAGGGTACTGAATGAGCGATTCAAATAAATCAGTAAGAGGTTATTATTATTTTGACCTGTAGATAGTTTTTTCTCTCCGTTCATCACGATATATTATGTTTTGAACAAACGAATTTCAAAGATTATGGAGTATTTTGTTATAAGGTTTTAAAATGACTCATCTATATAATAAGAGTGATGCGAGTTCAGTGAGAATACGTATAATAGTTATAAAAGCTCAAAATAAATCTAATAAGTCCTGAAATATAATCTTACTTCAGCGATTACTTTCTGTCTTATACATGTACTTTGCCTCCATTTCTAGTTATTATTAACACTTCTTAACACGAGATAGTTTATATTTTCCTTGAAATAATGTAATGATCTTCTGAACTTATTTGTTTTATTAAATTCAGTTTTTAAAACAGTTTAGTATGTAAAAAATATGGTTATCATTATACTGTGAGAGTCTAATGGGCTTAGAAAGCCAACGAGACAACATATTTTTCTGTTCATTATCATGCAAACGCCTTTTCAGCTATTTCGTTGTTGCTACAACGCGCGACTTCTCTTTTTTTTTTACTTTATATAACTTTCGACAACATGAAAATCCTCATAAAAGTCAAACAGTATCATATGTTACGGAAAATTCTCAATGTAAAAAAAAGCTTATAAGAAGTTTTCTGATGAATTTTCAATCCAGGCACATCTCCTTAACTAACATTCTAAATAACTTATTGTATATTGTTTTACAAATTATATTGAGAATTTTGTTTCAATACTTTAGTGAGTACAACTATCTGGACGTTATCTTTGTCATAGATAATGTAATAAGTACAACTCGATACTGTCAATTATACTCGGCAGCTTAAGAGGCGAAACATGATATGACGTTTGCGAATTGCGGCTTCGATCGAGCAGGGTGATACATACGTCCCGTATTTACATTTTCACACGGGGGACGTCAACTACGAATATCAGGGCTCGGTACGGTCACTGGCCTTACAGCGACCGGACCATCAGCGTCAGTATTGAACAAGGCACATGCATTACGCTTTGTCTCTCTGTGTCACAGTGATCCTCAACTATATGCTTTTACGAAATTTCTGTATAACGTAATAACGCCGTGAAATAAAATAATTTTATACCACTCTAACCTCAAAATCACAACTTTGATATGATTTTTCGGCGCTCGTGGTATAAAATACCGTTCGAAACTAGTGCGTAAGTCGATTATTTAGGTCGTGTGACTTTTTCGCACTCGCTTCGCTCGTGCAAAAAGTCACACCAGCTAAATAATCGACTTCCCCACCCGTGTCGAAATGTACTATATTTTAACCTTTAAAAGGGACACTTATTCCCAGTGACTCAGTCAAAGGCTATCAAATAATATCTTTATCGAAGAATCCATTATACTCACTGTAAAGAGCAAACTTTCAAAAGTATCTATAGTTACGGTTTTATGTGAAATCATAAGAAAATAAACCTATAATTTAGAGTAAGTATCTCTATATCTCATGGAGATAGAAAGCCTTTCAAGGATTAATGATAATCCAAAGAATATGCCAGGCTAATTTGATTTTCTAATGAAGTGATAATTTAAAATAAAATACATCAAATTATTTAATCGAGCACTGTGTTAATTGATCTCAATTTAAATTTATCGAAATTTTTCTGTTCTCGGATTAAAGTTCTAAATTTTTTATTGAAAATATTTTCATTCCCTTATCAACGCAAAGGACCTTGTTATTCAGCGAAGATCATCATAATATACCGTAGTCTACAAATGAGCAAAATAAGAATGTAACTGGTTCGTCGTGGAAATCGAGTCCATTATTTACCTAATAAATCGCTAGTTTCTCTAATAATCGTCAAAAAGTAGACACTTTTCTTGGCAATTTCTATCCATCGATGAAACGATTTTTCCGATCATATTCGCCATTTAATAGACAGAATAAGAATAAGCTTTTTCACAAATTTACATTACCTTATTTATAAGTATTTAAAAGATATTAAAGTTGGCCAGTTTTTTTAGTTAGGAAATAGCTAATAAGAGGGTTTCTATTATCGCGAAGAGTGAGAGAGACAGAATCAACCGGAAAAATCATTGTTTTTGTTTGTATCCCCTGAAACAGTATTAAATGAATTAAACACCAATAATTCGTGTTTACGTTTGGGTTAGCTATATTTTTTAATATTTGGCTTTAAATACATGATCAGATTACAGAGAAAATTCAGTACAAACATTTTAAGATAGTGTTATCTCCATTAAATAGAGAATATGCCCGGAAAAATCGTTTCATCACTACCCAGAAATTAGCTATTTATTATTTTCCTGACCATTTCCGATAGAGATAATTTCTACCAGGGGTCCCACAAATGTAATTAATACACAGAATAAAACTGGTTGTCTTTATTGTTGAAGGCTTACAGGTATTCTACAAACGAATATTTTCAAAATTCATTCTATAAGATAACTGTAAGTTTTCGGCAACTTCTTGATAAGATTATGCCTGAAAGCAGGCAGCACTCTGTCAGTTTCCGAATCTAACTCCAGTACGGTTGAAGATCCGATGGGTCGATGCTGTTCCGCCTATATAGGACCTTAGTCGCAATGACGGCGTGATCCCGGCGATTTATGGTTCCTAATCCGAGGAGATCGTCCGTTGATCTTTCGCTCCAGATCCCCCCTGCAGGATAGAATCGGCGGGCATAGTGCATGCCGTTACTCGCTCCATGGTGGTGTTGGATCGCCCTCTCGATGTCAGGGTTGTCGGCGTATTTCCGTATCTTGAGTTACCGAGCTCTCACGAGGTCGGATTGTTCGCCGGTAACCTGGGCGTCAATCGCCACTCCGAAGGTCCCCATAATGGCAACGATGCCTGGCTTCGGAATACTCCTTAGTACCATAGTTCCGAGGGGAATGCGCTTACAACATTCTTATTCGATCTCAAAATTGTACATTCCTTTCGAAAACTATATCGTACTTAGCATCTATTATGCCAGGAGCTTTTTCGTTAGCAACATCTCTTTGGTCTTATCTGACAGTACAAAATGTTCTTCACTATTTCTTCGTTTTCGCCATGAGGCCCTTACATTTAGCAAGTAATAAAAAAAAAAAATTCAAACTATACTTACTCTGCGACAAGAAAGTTTTTATAAAAACAAAACAGTTTCTTATTCAAGAAAAACATTTTCAGCTTTTAAAAACGTTTTATCTCTTCTTGTCAAGATTAATGCTTAACGCGAAGCAAGAAGTCGTAAAAAAAACCTGCGACAATGTTAATTGTTGATCCAAATCAAAGCGAGAGTGTACCGTGCTCGGTATCACAAACCCCACCGGCCGTAACGACTTTCCATTTAAACTTGCAAGGAAGCCCGTCTCTGCTACAGGAGCAAAAAAGCTCGCGCAGGAGGATCGCGCAGCAGCCTCAGCGTCGCCCTCTATCCTCCCGGTAATTACTTAGAATAGCCGCTGCGCGCGCGCGCGTTCCGGAAGCTCCTAACGAAAGCCCCGTCGTCTTTCAGCCAGAGTGCGACTCCGCCCCAGTGCACTGCGCTGGCACGCGGAGCGCGAAATCAGGACACAGAGAAAGAGGTACATATAAGACGCGCGGGCGCCAAAGCCACGCGAAGCGCCCGGAATAAGAAGCGGACAAGGCTGCAGTTATATACCGGCGAGTCCCTGATACACCGCAGCAAAGTAAAGAAAGCGCAAGAGATTCTCCGACCGCCTCAGCTTTGTTGTTGAACACTGCTGGTAGTCGGGCATGTATCGACTGCCGATGTGGCAAGTGGATTGATTAAGGGCCAACGAATCTCGCAGCAGAGTCGTGTTTGTTGCCGTATCTGCCGTTAGCTTTGATCGAGCGGATGGAAATGTATGTGTGTTGTGGATGTCGACGAAGACGAGGTAACCTTTGGCCTGTCGAGCGAACCCAACCCTTTCTGTAGGTATATATCTACCGCGGTGAGCTCCGGAGCTAGTAGAGCGCACACGCCGTATATATACTAGTGCGCAGCGGGGACGACTCGGGGGAGCCCGCGCGCGAGCAGTTACGTGGAATTAGAGGCAATCGCGGTGAAATTTTACGCAGTGCGCTGCTACATACCCTCCCCTATATTGCGCGCCGAAATTCTAGCAAGGATGCTGAGCATTTTGTTATTCAGCGTAATTCGGTATTACCACGTTATTTGATTTTTTATTACATTTCGTATATGTTATGCATTACACGCACAAAATAAAACAGTAAAATCTACTGAATTAGGGCAGTAATAATTCCATTTTTCCGAAAATGGAAGTTCTACTCTTAAAAAATTTTGAAATGTAGAATCTACATTCTTAAAAAGTAGAATTCCCATTTTAAAATGTAGATTCTACTGTTTTTTACTACTCAAAATCGAAATTCTACTTTTCAAGAATGGGGATTATACATTTCAAAATGGACTACTACATTTCAAAATTGGAAATTCTACCGATATTTTAGAAAGTAAAACGAACTTGCCATTTTATAGTCACATCCACTGTAAAAAATGTAGAATTTACTGATTATTTTTTTTCCGTGTATCAGGAATTAATTAGATCCGAGGGCTAAGTATTGATTTACTTTGCTAACAAAAGCGCAAACTAAAGAAAAAAAAAATAAGTAGAAAAAACAAACATGGCAGTTTTGCACTTTCAGAAATTTCAGTTGATGTATCGCTGACAATGACACACGAGTTTGAAATCTATCCTGCCCTAAAGTAAAGAAAATGAGAAAACATTAAAGGGATGGTGGTGACGGGCTATGTCTGTTTCCGTATAGCGAAGGAATTTCTCGTTTTGTAACTACTTTAATGGATTTTCGAATCATTAAAGCACGAGCTTTTGGATTAAGAATGTGAATTTTACTATAAATATGTATTTTTGATTGTTTGAAATTGTGGAATCTTGCCTTAGGAAAATTGGTATCAAGAAAGTCAAAAGTGCCTAATGTTATTCCTAAGAATCTTAAATTTTTCGATCAGCAGTAGAAGTTCACCACGTTAAATTCCCGCCTAAAATCGGTGTCAAACGCCAAAGTAATTTTTACATATTTTTTTTTTTTCATCAATTGCTTCTCGAATTTCGATAATTTTGATGAGCACTGTATGATTGTTGCGCGCTTTTTGAGATCCAAAATATAATTGATCGAGTAGTTTGTTCCCGTGAATAAAAGCATTCACCTGTTTGAGGACTACAGTTTATGAAGATTTTGGATGTAGTGCAGCTAATACTGATATGCCTTAAATCATTTGCATCAGCAGGCTATATACATTTTGCAGTGAACGCCTACCTACTCATTACACCGAGTAGTCAAAAATGTTACTAATATAAGCAGGCAGAATAACATGCATTTATTATTGGTACACTTGATGTTCGAGTTACCTCTGATCTTCTTTCGAAAATTTCTTACGATATATATTCCTCGTGATTTTGATCCTCTATCTCAAACTTCGGTCATAAATTGACTAAAGGAAGAGAGATAAGCTTTGCAACAGTTCCAAGCGATTTACCTAATCGATCGAAGTGCACCACAACCCCCAATTGTTGGTGCGACTCGTCGCCTTGAAACATTCTCATATAACCGCGGCGCACAAACAAGGAACGCAAAACAAAAAACACCGAAACCCCCTTCTCAAGGTTATTCACTCCGCGGGCGTTCCGGCGATGCACACGGGTGCACTCATAAATATATGTATACACACACATACACATATACAGAGCGCAGTGCGACCAGCCAATGGCATCGCTGGTGCGCAAACACAGGCGCGAAGCCGCTTCAACTTTCCGGCACTATATACGGGCGCGCACGAAACAGAGACAGAGAGAGAGACAGAGAGGGTGAGAGAAACAGAGAGAAAGAGAGAGAGAGAGAGAGAGAGAGAGAGAGAGAGAGAGAGAGAGAGAGAGAGAGAGAGAGAGAGAGAGAGAGAGAGAGAGAGAGAGAGAGAGAGAGAGAGAGAGAGAGAGAGAGAGAGAGAGAGAGAGAGAGAGAGAGAGAGAGAGAGAGAGAGAGAGAGAGAGGCAAAGCCTGGGGCGGGACTTGGAAGCCACCCTGGCCGATTGCCCGCAGCGGTAGCGGCGGCGACTTTGGCCTCCTCGAAACTGCGAGCGAGTTGTGATTAATTATTGCCGGCGGGAACTCGCTCCCTCTCGCTCCCTCTGGCTCCCACTCTCGTCCCGTAATAGCGCAACCCGTTTGGTCCTATCCATACCAGATTCCGTTTCACCTTCCGAATGCTCCCTTCCTCTCTCTCTCTCTCTCTCTCTCTTTCTCTCTCTCTCTTTCTCTCTCTCTCTCTCGCCACTATACGGCAGAATCAAAAGAGAGAGAGACGCTGCGGCCTATCCGATCGGCCAATTACTTCTACGGGGCCTAGCTCTCGCACGCGGCTGTACCGATAATCGATCGGGCCAGGATACTTCCGGTATTACGAGGACGGGTGATAGCCGCGGGAGAAGGGACCGGTCGTTTTTCTACCGCTTCTTTGTTTCGGACGCCATGCGCGCGCTGGTTCTCTCTCTCTCTCTCTCTCTCTCTCTCTCTCTCTCTCTCTCTCTCTCTCTCTCTCTCTCAAGCTTACTCGGACATCGACTGACGCAGACAAAAAACCGTCGACAGACGGAAAACACGAGTATTGGGAGACGAGAGGCTTGAGTATACATATTGCCTTTTAAATGTTACCTGTGCAACGAGTCCTGTGAGAGGGTTTTTTTTTGTTTTTCTCGTTTTCGAATAAGTTTTGTGACGGAATTCGGTATATCGGTAATCGAGGACATTTTTTATATAACTTTGTTTTTAGTTACGTACTATAGGTACTTTATTAGTACACCGCGATTCGTATTTTTATCGTATTCTCTATAAGAACGTAGGTATAAAAACTGTAAAAATTGTAAACTGTTATTTTTAAATGTTTTTATTTAGAACAAACGTGCGCAAATCATAAAATGACCGAACGTTTAATTAATTACCTTCTTACCAATTTTATACAGCTCATTTTGCTATACGCAATGTTGTACTTTCAGTCTTATACAGAAAGCTTTGTACTTACTGCCATTTTTCCTATTTCATTAAAGGATAAATAAACGTCTAATAAATTTTCGCAATCGGTTATATCTACTTTCGGAAACATCGGATTTATTATTCCCCTCATTCGAATGACACACCGGAACCTATATTGCTCTTTTTTTCCAAGATCCAGAAGACGAAAAAGTCTTTTTCTTCGAAGAAAACACTGCGGCACAGATTCAGGCCCATATCGCAAGCCATCTTCAATTAAGCAATCGATGCGTCCTCTCAATCTCTGTTTTTTCCCTCTCCATTCTTCTCTTGGCATTTGTCTCTCCCAGCTCTCTCGTACAGCCAACGACACATCACCGCGCTCTCGTCTCCTCTCTCAAAACTTCGATTCCTCTCCCTTCGAGAGCCTCGCCGTCCCATCTCGGCCCTGCTCTCTTCTCTCTCTCTGTCTTTCTTTCTCTTCCCCGCGCGCATTTTTCTCTCTATCTCTCCATTTATCTCTATTTATTCCTACTCTCTCTCTACTCCTTTACAATCCCCCTGTCTCCCCACCCTTCTCCCGTTCCGGTATCTTTTCATTTATCTCTCCCCCTTGTCTTCTCTCTCTCCGGCCTTCGTTTCAATCTTTAACCTATCTCTTCGCCGCGCAGGATAACCCCAATTTGATAATGCTGTTTGTTGTCGTGTATATATATAGTCCCGTTTCTTGATTTTCCGCAGCTGCGACGGCAGCGCCGCCGCCGGTCCAACTCTCTCCGATTCTGGAGGCGCTCGCCGCGTGGCTATCTAGCTGGCACCCCGTTGAGCCGGAAAATGCAATAGCCGCGTTTTTCGGAGGGTTGGCCGGCGCGGAATGCGGCATATCGATACAAGTGCCCATGTAATTCCGTAGTCGTACTGGCTATATATACGTTGCTCGCGGCTGCGCTCCCGAGTTGTCCTCGTGCCAGAGTCGCGAGTCGCGGACAAGAATTCGCGCAGATCGTGCATGCGGTCGCGTTCGACCCGCCGTGAGATGAAAACTTCCCGTTTCCCGTCTTTTTCCTTTTCTCGCTCTCACCCTCTCTCACTTTTTTTTCAGCCGTTCTCGCTCCGGAAAGTATGCCGTCGACGTAGTTGGAAGCTCCACGAGGCTTGAATATTTGATGCTTTTTCTGGGTTAATGCGATTCTTCCAATTTTTTTCCCTCTTCCGTTCTCTCTTTTCGCCGTCCTTTTGTGTGTTTTTTTCCGTGCCACTGGGTATTTCGATCAGTCTTAACGAACGCTGCAAGTACAATTCCAATTCTACGATAGTTAATTGCGGAATCTCGATTACTTACCTTGATATTTGGACTACACACACACACACACACACACACACACTCACACACACACACATGCGCGCATGCTCGCACCCCCCCCCCCACACACACACACATAATATATATAAAGGCGCACGATTGCGCCCACCGTCCGCGGGTCCAGGTTGCTAACCTGGACCTGATTCAGACTCTCCACACCATCGACAGATCCGTAAAAAGAACGAGGTGGTTTTGCTCCACGCGAATGGTCAAGTCTGTGTGGTCTTTGTACCGGCATTCATTATTGTAATATTATTTAACTTCATAAATATCTTTCTAATGATACGATAGCATTGCTTCTAACTTTATCTACTCGATGCAACTAGATTTGTATGTAGTTCAAGTAATGTATTTATTTCTCCTCGAATTTTTCCAATTCAGCGAGGGTGGGTTCGTCGATGTCCTTAACGACCTCAAAATTTCGGGTAATGAAATCATACATTTGTTCCATCTTTCTATTCTTTTCACTGGGCCCATCATCACCAGAACCACTCCTTTTTCTGGAGACAATGCGTAACCTGCATCTAGAATGGTTTTCACTATTGCACGAGTAAATACTTCCCTCAGAGTCCGATATCGTGGCTTATTCTACATAGCGCGCGGCGTTCTACTCCTTGATGCTGAGACGATCTTAACTCCTTGGTGGTCAGGCGATGAGTGAAATATACTGGGGATCCCGTGAGGTACATATGTATAGGCCGCTGCTGAATTGCTCCATACCTTACAATTGACTAATGAGGGGTCGGGAAGAGAAGGGGAAATAACGCGTGCTTTCTCTTTCCAGGCCTTCATTATTAATCTAGGTTCTACCTGTGGTGAATCGCTATTGGTTATCCCAAAGTTTAGAAGAACTCCCTGTTAGAATCTAGCACTGCGATTGGTTAATTAGCTACTTGTATTCATAATGCGTGTAATTTATTATTTAACAATTCTTAATTAAAATTATTAGCTAAAAACTAAATTTACGACAAATATTCTTTTTTAGTATAATGGATTTTCTAAAAGAAATAGATTTACATGTCTAATTTTTATGAAAACTCGAAAATTGGCTGAGTTAATTTATTAAAGTATTAAATAAAAAATACAATAAAACTAAGTATAAACATGAAAGATATTTAAATGGAAATTATTAACTAAAAGCTTTTTGTAAAAATTTTGATTAAGAGTAAGTCGCTCGTTAAAGTAGCTAATTAACCAACCGCAGTGCTACATTCTGAGAGGGGATTCTTCTAAACTTTGGGACAACCAATATCGATTCACCGCAGGTAGAACCTAGATGAATAGTGAAGGCCTGGAAAGAGAAAGCACGCGTTATTTCCCCTTCTCTTTCCGACCCCTCATTAGTCAATTGTAAGGTATGGAGCAATTCAGCAGCGGCCTATATATATAACTCACGGGATCCCAAGTACATTTCACTCATCGCCTGACCACCAAGGAGTTATGATCGTCTCAGCATCAAGGAGTAGAACGCCGCGCGCTATGTAGAATAAGCCACGATGTCGGACTCTGAGGGATTTACTCACGCAATAGTGAAAATCATTCTAGATGCAGGTTACGCATTACCTCCAGAAAAAGGAGTGGTTCTGGTGATGATGGGCCCAGTGAAAAGAATAGAAAGATGGAACAGATGTATGATATTTCATAGCACGGCCGCGCCACTGACGCCGACGACCGGGGGGCTCGTGTCGCCGTGTATCGCCTCGCCGATGCACCTGAATGGTGGTGGCGGTCGGGGCGGTGGATGTAGTCGGGGTGAAGGCAGGGGTGCCGAAGTGAGTCCTCACTACGAGCTCATCGGTTCCACGGTCAAGATCATTAGTGGCGAATACGAGGGTCACGTAGGTATCATCAGGGATGCGAACGAGACGGAAGCACTTGTCGTGCTCCACTGGATCTATCGATCTATCTTTGTCCGCAGGTCGCATCTGGTTAGCGTCCGGTTTACCGACTTTAACAGTTAGGTCCTACTCCGGCCTACGGGACTGGCAGCCAGACGCCTATGGATCTGACATCTCACTAGGGCTCGATGACGCCGTCGTATGACGCCAGGACAGTCCGGGGGCACCTGGAACACGCCGGTGAGGTCTTCGACGGCTACGACGTGGAGGAGACTGGTTATCCAGCGGGGGGGTCGTTTACACCCCAGACGCCAGGCACAGTCTACGGGTGTTAGCGGAGCGTCTGCCCTACTTCTTTGTTTTAATTAACAGCATTATGGTATATTTATTATATTTGTGAATTTTGTGTATGAAATAAGTATATTTTTAATTAATCTAATTCGATAATGGTAAATTTAGACTAAGAACAGCTGTAATGTGCATCCCAATGATTGATTGTTTGTCAAGTACAGAACGATTTTTTGATCAATAAAAGCTATTATTTAAGTACTCAATATCTACTTTTATTACGTTTCTGTTATCACTGAAATTTTAAATGGACGTGTCTGCATATAATTGCAGTTATAATTGACCTATGTATCTATTAATTAGCCATCTATACAAGCTCAAGCTACGGAAAGCCCTATAAATTCGAAACCTCTTCCATTTCAGCTTTATCGTCACAGATAGCGCCGGTGCACCGAAAAAACGCAGTCTGCTCTACTCTGCAGCAATGACCCTTTCAAGAGACCTTTTCTTATTACCCACCCTAAATAGATACTAATAACTGTATATTTCCCACGAGCCGAAGGCGACGATGGCAAACTCGTGTTGCGTATACTATTTTTCACCATACCCTGGCCGAAAATAGCACATTCGCGTTTTTCTGCCGGGAGTGAAAGTGGTACTTTCGGTCAATCTATTGTGGAAAATAGTATAATGAGTCTCTAGCATTTGAAATAATAGATACCGAAGATGAGCGAAAAATAATAGCTCCTCAGCAATTTAAAAATAGCCATTCCTCTTAACCATTCATGATCTTTCTGCTCATTTCAATAGAGGGTTACATAATTACCTGCTCATTTTCGATAGAGGATGTTGAATTGAACTAATTAACGTTACATTCAATTGGATTAATTAAGTACGTTGATAAGAGAATAACTTTTATTATTCTTATATACAAGCACGGGTTTCCAAAGTACAGTAATTTAATTACTAAAACAGCTAAGAAAAGAGACGCCCACTGGCGCATGATTTGCTTACTTTTGATTCTCCGAGCTTTCACGTACTTTGCAAGAGCTTTAGCGAGTTCCGAGCCCTGGACCCGTAACAAAAACTTTTATGCCGAGCTCCTCGCGGGCGGACACGTCGAGTGAGACGAGGTGAGAAGAGGGCGAAGAGCAGGGGCGAAAAATTGGAAAGCAACGGAAAAGGCTAATCCTTCCCCCCCAGCCAACTTTGGCGCACCGACGAAACGCCGCGGAAGTGACGCCGACAGCAGTCGCGCGAAGAGGGATGAGAAACTTTAGAGCTCTTCGGCTGCTGCGCGACTACTATCGGCTTGTGCGTAAAAAAACAGAAAAGTGATAAAATGCGCGGAGCAAGAGGAGGAGGGAAGGGGGGAGGTAGCTAAAACGTATATCGGGAAAGAGAAATTTAAATTTTTAAGGCGGCTTACGCTCCAACAAACTTTCTTGTACTAATGTTTGTTCTTGGAAATTGTGTCATTAGTAAAGGTCTTTAACTTAAGTCAGCTTACGGGTGGATAAACCTGGGTGCAATTATATTGATTATACCCTCTTGTTGTCGACAGCGACGGGCTGTTTGCTCAGCAATAGCTGGTCTGCGCGACGTTGACAATGGCAAATTTGTTTGTGTTGGCACACAATTAATTCCTTTGTTGTCGTGTGTTTAGAACTTATTCCAATCTCGTATTCCACTTTGACTTTTTGACGTATTAGACGTTAATTGACTATAATTGAATTTTAAATGCTGTTCAAATTTCATCACTTATTTATTCTCGTGACATTTTAGCTGAACATATATATTATTATATTGTTTAATGCTATTTTGTGGACGTGGAAACAATTCTTCGGTGCCTTATTGAAAGAAGAAAGTTGTATCTTCTCGAAGAAAGCTGCAATTATACTGTAAAACAACTTTTATATAAAAAAAGCTCAAATCCGCTTTAGCAAAATGACTGTACACCTTTTTTTCTATTTATACCAATATTTACTCAAAAATGCAGATTTTTCATGTACCGCCCGACTAAATCTATTCGTCGGCTGGTACTTGTGCAAAGGAACAGCAATTGATTCGTGCGATTTAAATCACAAAACACACACACCCACAAACAAAAATCTTCGACGAACACTCAAACTTTGTAATGAACTTCCTCGCTATTTGAAAGCGCAGAACTCGTTATATATCTTTGGTCTGAAAGCACGCGCGCGACAGTTGATCGCGATTTACGTATATGATTGAATTACGTGGATTCGGAAAAAATCGCTCATTTTTGGTCATTTTTCGCGATTTTCAAATGCACGTAACTTTGCGCAGAATCGACCGATTTTAATGATCTTTAGCTTAAATTAAAGCTCTTTTCTTCTACTTTAATCGCTTTTTTGTGGAATATTTGTTGACACATTGAAAGCTTTCTACTTTTCGTCCATTTTTCCCATGTTAAATTTCCATAAGAAAAATTGAGTTTTTTCTAAAACGGTGTCACAAGACCGTTTTCTAATGTTCACGAGTTTTTTCGTATATTTTATGACCTATAGAATGAGAAGAAACTTGTCGCGAAGGTGTGCCTTCAAATTTTTTTTTTTAATTTTTTGAACCCTCTAAGTGTGGCCAAAAAAAAAATATCCTCATATACATGTGGATGTTTATCAATAATGTTGCTAAGTTCAACTTATTGCAGTATTTTGAGGATGTTGTAGTGTTGTCATGGTCATAGATATTTTTACAATCAGTAAAATTTCTAAATGATATGAAGTAGAAGTAAATTATTAGATAATTTTATTGAGTTTTTCATCGTTTGGAAGCTGGCAAAACTTTTTATTCAAAATTCTGGTGACAGTTCATTGGAAATTCTTTTTACAAAAAATAACCAAAAGCTTTCGTAACAGCTGGTAATATTTGATGCGATTGGAGTTTGGGAATAAATAAGAAGTGGCCAATTATCACATACAATAGTTTTTATTTTTAGTATAAATCTATTATTTTTTTTAATTGGGGGTGGTGCGCGAAGCTGGCAGGGGGGCGAAGCCCCCTAGTGTGTATATACATACGACGAATTTAATAACGGGGAACGAAGACGCGGCAAAATGGCCGCGATTGTTATCGCGAGCGTCGCTTCGCGCATTCGCCTAATGACATTACCTATACATGTATATGTACTGCCGCTCTCGCGCAGCCAGTTTACCCTGACCACGTTAATTATGAAATTATCGATTCCTCCGAGGGAGCGCGAGAAGCCGAGCATGAGAATCGCCTATGCGCGTCGTATTATATCCCACGTAAGCGTCGGGATGAGTTAACGCGCGCGTATAGGGCTCAACTGTATATATACAACGATGTGGTTCCTTTAATTTCGTCTTACCTTCGGTTTCATTTGCGTGGGCAACCATGGGCTGACAGGACCACACAAATGCTTCTTTCAACCGCCACTATTTCACTACTGCAAGATGTGTAATTGCTCGCTGTTGCGTTTGCGTTTCGAATGAATAAGGGAATTGGTTGGCCGCCGACCACTGTGTCTTCGATTTCAGTCGCTAGTGCCAACTTTGCACGGATATTTGTAAGAGTAGGCAATTAGACTTGTATTTCGAAGTACCCTGAAGGAAATTCAAAAAATTGATATTTTGTGTGATGAGATACAGTAATGTAATAGGACAGGATAGTTTCATTGCAAAAGTGTGATTAAACTGTCATCGATAAAAAAAAAATTATTCATTTACAAAACACACTTTAATGTTTTTATTATATTAAATCTCTGTAGCAAAGTAATTGCAAGAAGCGACGTGAAAACCATGTGTACTTACGGAATTTCACATAAATTCTCTTCGAATAACGTTGAGCCGGCAAGAAGTAAAATTTCAAAGGCGCTCTAATTGTCGAATCCCTCACAAAACCGCGTCCTTTATCTCTCACCACCAGCATGTCTTCTCATTCACATGTATATAGGTATATATACATGCTCGCACCCCAAATGGCGAAACGAGAGCTCGCTCACACGCGAGACCGTAATAAAATTTCCACGTCTCCCCCCCTATCTCTCTCTCTCTCTCATCGCGTCATTAGGATCGCGAAGGGGGAAAAAATCGCGTGGATTGAGAAGAAGACGCCGGTGAAAGAGGGAGAGAGGCCTGCAAAGAAGAAAATCGCGGGCGGTCTCGCGCTTTTATTATTAATGGGGCGGCTACGTGCGGACAAAAAGGGAAAGGCGCGCCGAACGAGAGAGGAAGACTCTGCATTTCTCTATATAATTGTTACCGCGAGAGCTCGAGAAATAATAATGAGAAGTGCGAGCGAAGAGGTATATATAGGAGCTGGACCTCTTTATTTGAAAAATTGCTTTTGCGCGAACTGGAAGAATGATTCTTCGTTTTTCTAAGTGCGGACGCTGTTGTTGCGCGCAATGGTGTGTCGAAGGTTGTGGCGAGATCTTATATGTGAGGCTGCAAGGCCTCGATCCAAAGTCGCGGGAAGAGCGAGTGCTTTGGTTTCAGTTCCGTTTTTAGAGGCATATTTATTGCAGAGGTTGTGTGTTTTTGATAAAAGTTGGTTGTCTCTTCTGAAAGAGAATTTCAATTTTTATATGGTGTACTGTACAAATGAGACTATGTAAACTATAAGTGGATGATATTTACAGCTGATAGGTAATAACATAGAATAAATTATGTAACATCTTTGAAATAATGTTACCTTAATGAATAAATGAGTTTTATTTGTTTTTTACTTTATTTAAATTACTTAAGGTAACTAATATATATAGGATATTCGAATTCTAGTAAAATGAAGATAACTTCACAATTAAAGTTGTAATAACTTTGCGGGGCAATTCTTATCTTTGGTCTCTCTGACAGCACCAAAGTTAGTTTCTTTTGAATCGATCTTTGTGAACTTCCAACTGAATTTCCTTCGACAATGAAATAGTGGAAGAAACTATTTTCCTAAGAAATATTGTAAAACTTACGTATTTGTTTGTCTAAGAAGTGCAAGTAGTCATTCGGTCAATATGATCATTGGTAAAGTTTTTCATTAATAAAATACTGTAAAATTATTCATTATCATCACAACGCAGCATACTATCATAATTATCAAGTTAATAACGTTGATGAAACCTTTACTAATAAATAATAGTAATAATCAGATGTTATACTTTTATTTTCATAAATTAATTAACTACGCATACACACAGTAATAAAAAAAGTTTCTTTTTAAAATAATTCATAAAATAAATTATCTCCAAGTTAATTAACGTAATTTCAAGCTATGACGTCGGTACACAAACGCCGAGATTATCCAACATCCATTCAATTCTTATCAAAGCCTTCGCGATCCGATTACGATTCGACGTCTAATTAATGAAAAAACCCGAATCTTCCAACTTCCAACTGTTATATATAGCAGCTTACAAATAACCGCAACCTCCGCGACCGTTGTCCCAAGATTTATAGTCCGTGCCAATTAACAATAACCACAAGGGCGACAGCGCGCAGCTCTGCAGGGCACCGCGGATTATCGTAATCAGTGTAAACAAAAAGGTCAACCTATAGCTCTATGCGAGCGCACATCTATATACAGCGCTCACGATCCGCTATACACAGAAACCGCGTGCACCTTCCTCTTCCTCTCTGTCTCTTCTGATCTCCCCCCGTCTCCGGCTAACCGATATCGGGTAGAAGAGCAGGAGGGGAGGGTCTCGATTACCCCTCCACGTCCGCGGCGTGTACTAATCGTGAGTCGCGCGCGCGTCCCAGATTACACTTGCCCTCCTTGTGGCGGCGGCGGTATCTCCCGGAAGCAGGTGTTCCGCCGATAACGCGCGCGAGCCGAGGTTCGACGCTCGACTCCTGCGCTGCGATTTATCGGCTTTCACTCCCCCTCGCCGCTCTCCTCGACGAGCCCAGGACTGCGCAGACCTAATCGCCGCCCAGGAGAGCCGAATGTAGAATTTCGCGCAGTAGCAGTGCGATGGCCGAGATCGCGCACTCTGGCTGTGTGCACGCGATTGGTCAAATCGACGGATTTGACGGTGAAGCACGCGCGCGTATATGTATGCAGAAACTGATAGAGAGAGAGAGAGAGAGAGAGAGAGACTTGGAGCTCTCGATCATCCGCTTGGTAGGATATGAATCGATATTGGCCGTTCGAGGATAATTTTATGGAGTGAGGGGGAAGCGGAGAGGAAGAGGTTGATCCACGTCAGTGGCTGAGTGTGTTTTCGCGCAACTCTATTTTCAAGGCGATTGAGGAATCTATAGTTGAATGGATTTTGAGCTGCGGTTTTTATTGATTGATGGGGATTATCAATAATCATGTGTGTGATTTTATCCTGTTATACTGTCTCATAAAATTAACGAAGAAAACACCAACAACAACACAGATTAGATAAATGTGTAATACATTAATATAAAATTAGGTTTATTATTATTTATGCTATGCGATTGGCCGCTACTATCCCTCTTGAAGACCTTATGTCACCAAATGTTTTGGACGGGATGTATCTTATTCTATTCGGAAAATAAAAAAAAAAGCATACACATTTTTTTCTTTTTTCGATTGTATGAAAAGTTGCACTTTAAGATTAACATATTTCCGACCCAAAACATTTGGTGATGGAATCTGTCAATGACTGAATCATGAGGACACGGACATTATATTGATTGAGATTATGACTAGAAGAACGTAATGAAGGGAGAGTGAAGCCGCAAATGTTATGATGATAGTTGCCGCCGGTAGCTGCGGGATATTGTCTTGTCGTTGCGGCTGTGTCTGGCTATTGTCTTTTATCATTGACTATTGTCGAGGCGATAGATAATGCCGAGCACAATGTGGATGAACTTCGGGACATTCCCATAGAAATCCCAGGCTTTGGGGAGTCGGTTCTTCGGACGTGAGCGATGCCGAGCGAGAGAGGAAGAGCTAGTTGCGAAATTCATCCGCTAGGAGCGTTGATGCGCAATGGGGCTTTTTCCGCCGCTTGGTGGCGCTAGTGAGACATAGGGGTAAATACATTATTTTTGTATATCTATATATTCTAGTTGCGCGCGCATGCATAAATATAGATATACAAAAATAATGTGTTTACTCCTATGTCTCACTAGCGCCACCAAGCGGCGGAAAAAACTCCATTGGTGCAGGCGACCAATAACACACGGCTCGCTCGAGTCCCTGTTTATTATGTGAGACCCTCGGTTATAATAGCCGCAGGCGAGGTAAATTCAAGTACTTTACGCTTACACGCATTACATAAATTATTGAATAATATTTAAAAATCGGAGGTATTTCGCCCAGGGGCGAAAATATGTTTTCTAGGGTACGAAATATTTTTATTATAGATCGTAATGTTCAGAAATGTGCGAATTTAAACATAAATTATAAAGTTGTATACAAGGGGAAGCATCAAATTAACTTCCGCACAAAAATTGAGGCTGTTTAAAGATTTTGATTTGCTCCGGCCTGTACTAAATACATAGAAGTAGTATAACTCGAGTTTAGGCTGCCGTGGATTTTCAGTCGGCATTTTTACAATTTTTTTATTTAGTAGCCTGGTCATCAAGTTTTTTTTTTTAATTTAATAGTTTTTTATTCTCCAATCGATGGTACATATTTTACAGATTGCATTTTAAGTACTATTTAAAGTGGCTATTCTCCTTTGATCTTTACGATTGGAATCGTCAACCAACCATAAAATTTTGCATAAGCCCTTTTCGAACATTGTTTTATGAGTTCCAATGTTATTTGATTATCTTGGTTTCGATTCAGCGATAAACCCTCCTTAAGGGAGCATAAAAGACAGTTATAGATTCTTACACGGACAATCTTATTACGAATGGTACATTTCGATACAAGTACACGAAGTCGGTGATTCCCGCACAGATGTAGGTAGTTTGTCGTTCGAGTAAAGCGAGTAAAACGATCTGAGTGTGCGCAATCTTCGCGCACGCAAAAGAAGCATTTACTTTAAAATCTTTTAAATCATGATAATTATTGTAATCTCTATATAATTGAAGAAAGTTATACTGATTCGAAAGAAACACATTAACAAATAGCGGAAATCCTTATGTCTAATCCCCAATCATTATTATTATCGCTCCTATGTTCAACAAAAAGAAATATTCTTGATCACAATAAAAAAAAAATAAATAAACAACTCTAACGCTGTATGTTTATTTCAATATAAACGTAAAATAATATTCACGCAAGTATTATTATAAAATAGTATGCGTAAATGAATAAAATAATAATTATTTGTATTCATAAAAAAAAACATTTTCTTTACATAAAAATTTGTGAGCTCGTTAAATATTATAAAAAAATTTGAATTAATCGTACGAAAAAAAAGTCACAATCTCGTAAGTATCATTTGTTAATATTAATTATTCAATCAACCGAGAATAAATGTTATAGATGTAACCATATCAATAACACTTAGGTAAAATATTCATCTTCACCGTAAAAGTACGTATCTTTTTATTTGCAAAAAAATTCTATTCTCATTCGCACTTCTCTCCCATTCTAATCGAAAGTCTATGTTCACACGCAAAAAAAAACTGTTTCGATTATCGCGCGCTCACGTACCTCGTTCCATCCAAAAATCCCACGCACAACCCCGCATACCCCTAATTTAAACGAACCATCTCCTCTCAACGATTCGGCGTGTATAGTCGCCCTCGAATATTCTCTCCTCGTCTCCTTCCTCCCACCTTTCCGCACTTCCCTCTGTTCCCACTTTCAGGCACGTTGCGCGTGCGTTACCCAAGTAGAAAAGTGCACCGCAGGTATATGCTGAAATCCAGAAAAAATTTCAACTTTTCGTGTCCCCAAAACCGGTCAAAATTTTGGTTGAAAACACACTTTTCGGACGCGGTTTTTCTTCTTTCTTATGTCACAAAATATACGGGGGACATCGTGTACAATTAAAAACGTCTTTGTCTCTCATTTTTCTCAAAGGTTGAAAATTTTCAAAAAAATGGCAAAAAAGCCCCTTTTTTAAACCTCAGCCATTTAGTCCAGAACCGATCCACTTAAAGTTTGAAAAAAGAAATTGGAACTAAAAAAAGAGCTTTCATTCCCTTTTTTGAAAATTAAAAAATGTCGATTCCTTCAAAAGTTATAAGGGTTTGAAGTTAAACGTCGAAAAGGCATAAAAATGCATAAATCCTTGAGAGCATTTTTATGCCTTTTCGACGTTCAACTTCAAACCCAATTATAACTTTGGAAGGAATCGACATTTTTTAATTTTCAAAAAAGGGAACGAAAGCTCTTTCTTTCTAGTTCCAAGTTCTTTTTTGAAACTTTAAGTGGATCGGTTTTGGGCTAAATTTTCTTGAAAAATTTCAACCTTTGAAAAAAACGTGAGACTAAGACGTTTTTAATTGTATACGATGTCCCCCGTATATTTTGTGACATAAAAAAGAAGAAAAACCGCCTTCAAACAAAATTTTGACCGGTTTTGGGGACACGAAAAGTTGAAATTTTTTCTGGATTTCCTTATATATCACATTACACAAGCGTATACATGAAAAATGCTCTCTCACACGCCAGCAAGCAAACTACAGTCGTGTACAAAAATGTGCCGAGTGTTTGCGGACTCGCTGCTCTCCTTTGAAATTCATGCGCGAATCGGGAACAAGCATCGCTCTTCGCCTTGAAAGTTTTATCGAATCCCTCGATCGGATCCCGCTTCGTGCGCATCATTGGTCCGGCGGTAATTGGCTAAGGACTGAGGGCCCTGCGGGCAATAGGGATTGTCCGCGAATACGGAAGAAAAGCGCGGGGAAGGGGGAGTATTGTTCGGGGAGTGTTCGAGGCCGAATAGCGAGCGTCGCGTACGGCAGCTGAATTCTACGGTGAAGTTGGGGGGTATAGAATTTCGAACAGTTGAAAGTTCGGGGAAAGTTGCCAGGCGCTGAACGACGAAAGTATGCGGCAGTGGCAACGCTCTGCGCTTGGATTTATTGGGCAGAAGAGGTAGTGCGTCGATTTTTATTTTGTAGGTGTCATATTTTTGATGTGGGTTTTGTCAATTTGGGGCTAGACGAAGTAAATGCTAGACTGATGTTCCAAAAATATACGTGGATTCGTTAGTGAGTTTTTCATTAACACACTGTATTTTTGGCCATAACTTTTGATGTTATAGGTTAAAGTTAAAACACGAAAAAAAGGAAATGATCTTTGGAAGGCCATCTATAAAGAGCGAGGAGAGCTTGCAAATAATTATAATTAATAATAATCGGGTCTTCCTTCAACTAGTCCTCATGTTTCACATGCCATCGGTTCCCATCCGTAGCCTCGGGTGTTTCACACGTGATACTTTTGAATAGTTGAGCGAACAATAATAAAGGTCTTGAACTAATATTAGCACGCGAGTTTAAGCAAGTGTATATTCAAAAACTCGTAGGAAATAAATTTTGTATTTTCAATTCTGGATAAAATTTAAATAAAATCAAAAGCTCACTGTTCGTTTCCTTTACTTATTTTACAAATTCTGTATTTGAATAACGTAACCGAGTTAAAGTTGAATTTCGAACTGAAACAATACCACTTGTTTCTTTATTATGTGATGTTTTATCACTCTGTCTCGCATTGCATGTACCAATTATCATAAATCTGTGATTGAAAGATAACCATTTTCAAAACAATCAAACAACACATTTCAAAATTCATAACAACCTATTTTATACATTTACCTGTTCTCGTTTGCAAGCCATAAACTTATATATAACATAGCCTCAACTTTCTATTTATTCTTTCATCATTTCACTGCAGCAATATAATTTCGCGCGTTTCGTAAGCAGATTGGCAGCTCCGCTCATCAAACCATCCGCCAGGAAATTTAATTAGCTCAAGGCACTTGATTATTCGCGAACGCCAAAGCGCCTCTCTCTACAAGATGCACCAGTAGCAGCGCATCACCACCGACGCTATACACGTGCGCAGACCATCACCGTGCCACAGAAAGAGCTTCTCCGATATTCCACCGCAGCCAGAGAAAGGAATGTTATAAGAGAATCAAGGCGAGAGAGCTGGGCGAACCTCCGCGCGCCATTGAATTACCCAGCGCTGCGCATAGCCTCAAAGTGATTCCCCGGTGCATTTTGCGATGGCTTTCCTATAGTTTACGCGGGCTCGAAGCGGTTGCCACGGTGGATATAGACCGAGAGGAAGGCGTGTATATGTACGGAGCAAACGCTATATGTGCGTCGGGAAGAAAATAGGAGGCCAAAAATCCTCGACGTAATCGAGCGTGGAATCTTGTTTCCTCGAGGAGAAGACGAATCCCCACGAGGAATCGATCTCCACTGCTACTATTCCCTGCCCCTCCTCCTCTCTCTGCTGCTGCTGCTGCTACTGCGCCGACGCTCGTGTGGAAAAAGCTGCGAGAGAAAGTCGCTCCGGAGTCGGGGATTATTAGCGAGAGCGCGCGCCGGTTCCATTTATCTCAGTGATTTGCAGCTTTAACCTTCGACCGGACACGTCTCTCTCTCTCTCTCTCTCTCCCTTTCTCTGTGTATTACCGGCGCGGGCGCACACGAGCTCTTTCGGACCCTTTGTTATTGTGCCCGTCTTTTTACGCCAACTCTCGGCCTGTTTTTCTATCTGTCCTTCTTTTTCTCTCACCATCGCTCCATTTTCTCCCCTGTGTGTGTATATGTGTCGACGGCTGTCTTGTATTTCACGTCTCTTTACTCCTAATAAATGACAGCTGTTGCCGATTTGATTAAGTTTCCCGCGTATCTTCATTAATTTATTATATAATATATATATATTATGCAACGCGATTCGTTCTTTTTTTTTTTTTTTTTTGATTGATGGTTCACACAATACACGTGATGTATCGACATTCATAGAATGAACGATGGACTGCGCTCGTCGTCTGACGCGTTTCGACCATTACTACTTATTTCAATTTAGTACGACAAATCGTTCGTATACTAGCGAACTCATCTGTTTGCTCTAGTAATACGAAATGGTAAAAATAAAAAGCAGAAATTACAACTAATATTTAAAAATAACTCTTCTATTTCTAAAGTAAACATATGGGATTTCTTGTAGCGTTGAATATTGGCAGCCGTACTTTTATGCGCGTCAAAGCAGAGAGCATTTATTTACAGAAACAACATCGAGTGCCATTCGTACAGTTTGTTTATCCGGCTAAAAATATTGCAGACTCATTTTTATCTCAAGGTAATTTAATTCGTCACCCCCCTCTCTCTCCTTCTTTTTCCTCTATTTATTTTACTACGCCCGATGCTAATACACGCCTCTCTGGCTCTCTCCCGGACTTCCCGCGAATTCTTTCAAACTTCTGCTCGCGGTTTCTCCTCCTCGTCCGGACGCGGGAGGAAAAAAATGGCCGAGCATCTTCTCTCGCAGAGTAGTGGAAAAGACGAATGCACGAGAGCGCGCAAGTGGAAGAGGAAACGTCGGCGCTCGCTCGCGCTTGCGACAGAGAGAAAAATATATATGTATAGATGCTGCAGTTGACTATATGTACGGAGGCAGCGGTAGTTCTCTCTCTCTCTCTCTCTCTCTCTCTCTCTCTCTCTCTCTCTCTCTCTCTCTGTTCCACGTAAATAACGCGCGGGCATGCCGAACGCGCGAGTTAGACCGCACGAGGAGGGGGCAAGATGAATCGACGCGCAATCCGAATAGCCTCCCGCCCTTTCTCCCAGCGTCTTTCTCGAGGGGCCTCGCGTTACCGGAGATTTCACAATTTTAAGAGTTAAAAAGCTTTAAAGGGAACCTCACTCGCCACGGGGGAGCTTTTTAGTCTCGAGGCTCGTGTATATATCTATACATATATATAGTCACCGGCTAATGCGCGTATACGCGAGCTCGCCACGGTTGAGGGTCGTTAGCGTTTTTTTTTCTCTTTTTTTTGCAGCGGCAGCTGAGAGATTTTCCCGTTTACGTGGACTTTTTTGTACGCGGGGCTCGGGATTTTTCGCAAATGGAGGATAGTAATACGTCATTCGATGGCCGGATGAGATTTCGAGAGCTTTCGAGTGTTCGAGGGATTTGGATGCAGCAATCGAGTTGCGTATGATGGTGACGCGCACTAAAGTGTGAATTTCCTTTCGAGGAACTTTTATTGTTTCCCGTTGTGATGGTCAATATTGCGTAAGATATGTTTATAGTTCAGTCTTTATGTGATAAAGTAATTTCTCTTGAGAGTTTTCAAGTGGGCGTGAAATGTGTGCAAAGGAAACGAAAACTTAAAGTTTTAAACGAAGCTTTATTTACTTTTTCATAGAATTTATATGAAGTTGCTAAATGATTGTATTATCCCTATCTTTATTACTGGTATATATTATATTTTGTTTTAATTAGAAATTTAATTGATCAAATTTATTATAATGATAGTAACAGCACACACAGCATAATTGTATCATTAAAAATGCATGCTTTTCGATCTATTTAATGATTCAAACAAATTATTTAAAAATTAATTAAATGTTAATCCTCTACAAATATATAGAATTTTCTGAAACACGGATGATCATAATAATTGTGGCATCACTTGAATACATTTTCTGTAATATAATTTAATACATCAAAGGACCGACATTTTTAATTATAATCAGATATGTGCTCGCAACTAAATTAATATTATAGTTTAGGAGATTGCAATAACATTTACTCATCAATACATTCTGTTATTTAAGTATAATACTGTAGAACTACATAATGTTATTCTAGCATATATAACGTATGTATAAACATTTGCACATTGTCAATATAATTATATATAATTATTATATAAGCAATCCTATAGCAATCGTCAAACAACTAGGTGGAAAAATTAAATAAAAAATGTTGGTGGGACACACCTACCAGGACAGATTCTTTTGGTTCTCTGGACGATTCTGAACGTGGTAAATAAATAAATAAAATTAATCTTGAATGCTTAAGAATGACCCTCCTTCAAACATAGATCGTTTTACCAGGAAGAGTCGCACATACATTTCAAAAAAAGAAAATGAATTGAACTAGAGAATACGAGCTGTCGTTTGCTTTGTACCGAATGAAAAAAATTATGATTTCTTCAGAAGTTAGACGAGTTCAAAGATTAATGTAAAATACATCTTTGAACTAATCTAACTCTTGAAGAAATCAACATTCTTTTATCTGGTAAAAAGCAAATGAAAGCTCGAATTCTCTAGTTTTATTATTTTGTTTTTTAAATATATGTGCGACTCTCCCTGACAAAATAATTGATGTATGAAGGAGTACAGTTTTAATTATTTTTTAAGAAGAAAGTGATATATTAGGTATGTTCCCGATTTTTTGTACAATCAAGATGGCCCAAAGAAAAAAAAAAACATAATCTGGTAGATGGGCTCCTCAAAAAAATCTTTTTCATTTTTGCACCCAGTTGTTTGACGATATCTGTAGAATTATTCATACTTATATATAATACTGATACCTTCTATTTAAAATACTTGATCTTTTTTCTGAAGCGATCTAGTCAGTCTTTCGCTTCTTTTAACGCCTACGGCTAATCAATCAAACTACTTCACGCAGAACCTCATTAATCCCTCATATGTCAATCAACCGATACCCACTCTACGAAGCGCCAACTTGAGCGTAAAAATAGTCGAGCGAGAATAGTGCAACCGTATGTAGCGAGCGGTTATAATTCCTGCTCTTCAAAGGGTAATAACCTGAAGTCATTAATGTAGTGAATTGGCACGCGTGGCAACTGCAGGAGCTATGTTAACGGGTCGCATGTAGTACGCGCGATTCCGCCATCGGTCACGTATACCCTCCGCTCTCGCCCCACTGCCGCGAAATCAAAAATCAATCGACACGTACTTCTCGTAAAATAGGCTATCGATTACCGGATGCTCTTTTTGCGCTCTCGAGCAAGAGAGTTTGTGCGCGCGCACGCTGCTCTGTATTTTTTCTCTCTCATCCCACCCTGTGGCACTGCACTGCCTCGATGAGAGCTTTTGCGAATTTATGACGCTCAAAAGGTTTAAAAAATCGCTCTCCGCGCGTTTTTTCCCCACATAAGTGTGTATGGCTTTATCATAATAGACTCACTTTCTTCAACAAGATGTAATTTTTTCTTCCATACACTTTTGTTCAAATGATTATTATCGTTTCACTAACCTTCATAGCAGCTTTATATTAGAATCAATGTTATATGAGCTAATATATTGCTAGCTAGTTGAATGTGTTTAAGAATAATCAATCACATGAATTGCTAGTACTAGAATATTTTTTTTTTAAATTGATTAATTCGTAATACGGATATTTTTCTGTATCTTTTATAACTTGAAAATATTTACAAGTATAATTAGATTTTCATTATAATTATCTAATTTTCAAAATTTTCCTATGTTGCAGGTAAGGAAACTAAACGGCTTATGAGATCTTGTACTACAACCACAGGATAAGTATGTCAAAATAATTATAAATACTTATTAAAACATTGCCCATCGTAAAAGGCAGATTGTTACTAGGGCGCAGCCATATTGCTGAGCAAAAACTGTCATTATCGAACAAAGAGCCCTTATTGAACTTAGAGAGCTAATGATAATTATTCTATATAGTGTCCTTTGATATTTATTAATTAGCTCTTATAAAGATAACACCAAAATATATTTTTTTTCCTGGTCGATATGAGAGAAATGACATTTTCACGATATTACAGAGAAAAATTGAAAGGAACTAATAAATAACGCAATTCCCCGATAGTTTTTATTTAACCTCATATCTCTGTTCACGTTGTCATCGGTTGAACAACAATACCCCGTCGCGTCGTACACACGTACCTACCGTTGGTGCCATCCTCACTTGACTTATTACAGCACTTAATCGATTGTGTCGGTTGCTCGCGCTCTGTACCTCGCTCCGCAATAGTTCATCACCCTCTTTCCCAACCCCCTACCACCTTCCTCAGTCGCGGAAAAAGGATTCACCGAGATCCGAAAAGGCTTTTCTCCTACTTCTAGTAAACGTCTTTCAGCATACAGTTCTGATTCGCTCGGAGATTTTCCAGCGGCGTGCTGTTCTATGCTCGATGAAGAGTACGAAAAAAAAAAGTAGAAAACGAGAGGGAGAACGAGAGGAGGAAGAGAGGAAAGAACCGTAAAACTTTCTTTTCAGCTTATCACCTTCTTACTCTACTAGAAAAATTTCTAGCGAAACTCTGGTTTTCATTAGACTTCCCCTAGTTCTTTCTCTCACTTTCCCGTAGCACGGGGAATTCTCAAGAAATATTGAAGGTAACTAGGAACCTCTCAGCTGGAAAGCTTTTTGAAAAAAGTATAGCAATGCGCTCTTATTTTATTTAGACTTTATTAATTATCTTCGATATTATTTTGAGATGTACATTTTGTATAAATTAATATTCTGAGTATTGTTTAATTTATACCGCAAACTATTTTTTATTTTTAGACATATATTTAATAAACTTATAAAGTGTTTGTAGTAGTTCACGGCAAGAAATACTGGTATTCGCTTACTTCAAACGTTTTGTGCGAGAAATACTAATTAGCTCTCTTATCATTTTCGTGATAAAGGTTCCAGACGCCGTGCCATGAAAATTACATTTCTTATTATTTCTATTTGCACTTGGCAGGAATAATAAGCACAAAAACACCATAAAAATTGTAAATAGAAATTCATAAGTCTTCATCTTAATTAAAAATATAATAATAATTAATTATTTGAGCGTGTATACAGTTACTTTAAATGTACCCATCAGAATATATAATGTATCTCGCTTGATGCCAGATTAGTCCTATTGTTTTAATTACATTCTACATACCATTTGTCACTGGCCTTAGTCCGATTCACTGCTGTTTCATGATCTGTAACACGATATTTTCAGCTTAATATGCTACAATAGTTATTCCACGTAATCCTTGTAAATTATATATATATAGATGTTAATTGATTTAGCTGATTGCATAATTCTATTAAAATATCGGCCGATGCTATTCGTACGAGAGATGTAAAATACATTAATTCAGAGTATAATTTCTGTGATACCTCGCTGTGATGTTTGTTTTGTTTTGATATTTGGCTAGAGAAATTAAATCCCATTATATAGGTATGTACATGCATATACGTAAATGCATCCCGGTATGGCCGTATAATTAAGGTAGTTATATCCCAACATATAGACCTTGTAGAAAATAATTTTTATTTTACTCATATAAGATCTGTTAATGTGAAGGATTATAGATGTTAAAGAAGTAGAGTTAATAAATTAGAAGCAAATTTTAAATCCAAAATTATATAATTGCAAATGCAGATATTGTTCATTAAAGAAATAGTCATACAAAGTAATCTGAAGTCTAGATTAAAGAAGAATTAATCGATTTATAGGTAAAAGAAAATATAAAACTTGCTTACACAAATAAAATAGAAACTTTAAGAAATCGAAAAAGTGCTGTGCGTCACACATTTTGCTTAAAAATTTCAAGATTAAAATTCAACAACTATGTATGCATACCGGCGTATATGATATTTTTATACATATTTTTTAACGATACGTAATTTGTTATTTGTTTGATATATTAGCAGACGATCTTAATTGGCTAAAATTATATTTAAGTTTATAAAGTCAGCAAGCAAGATAATGCAGTCAGAGATTATTAATAAACATCACTATGAATGATTTGTTTTGCTCCATCTCTTGTACTATAAATACCATTCTAAACGAACAAGTTTAGAAAATCAGCTCAAAACTCGACTCTAAAATAAACAAAAAAAAATTTGTAAATTATGCAATCACTCTAACGTCGAAGATGCTTCTAACATTCCGCGCCGAAAAATACAATCCGTGACCTCTTTGATATCTTTACACTTCCCGAAATAAACCAAGTCGACCGCGACTTCTCATTCGTCACGCAATCCAGATCAGCGCGTTCGGCTTTTGACGTAAAAAATTTGCGTCTCAGCGCGCATGAGCAGCCGCGCAAAGCCTTTCACGGGCCGCCAGCTGTAAAATGCTGCCGCGCGTGCATCCAAGGCAGATCTAACGTGTCGCGCAGACTCTGTGCCAGCGTACCGCCGCAGTATAGTGGCAACAGCAGCAGCGCGCGCACTTGATTTCCCCATTGATTTTCCGTTATTTACGGAACTGAGGAAATTCGCGACAAGCGCGCGCTGCACTCGCTGTGTGTATATATATACGTAATGTCGTGTAGAGAAAGACGGCGCAGCACATATAGGCGTAGCAGCTGGGCCAATTGCAATATTGTTCGAGGCTCGCTCGTTTATAAGCATCGCGCAAACGCGCGCAGAAATTATGCATTATAACTCATCGCGCGACTGAACATATGTGTGTGTATGCACGCAGGTGCGCGCGCGAGTGCGAAAAGCGTAAAGTGCGCGCGATTTCATCCCCCATTAACAGCGCATAATGGATGGATAATTAGTTATGGCTTGATTGTCGCGGCACCCCTGATAGCTGCGCGCGCATTGTTTATATTCGGGGGGAACAATTTTTGCGATAATTTTGCGAAGGATTTTTGTCGGAGGTTGCGCGATAGAATAATGAGATGAAATTACGCTGTGAAATGCGTTCGCGTGTGGACAAAGTTTTGACAAATATAGTTCATCTAATTATTTAATGAAAAAGTATCAGAAAATACGTAAATGAAGAAACACCAGGAAGGTTTTATGTTCGTTATAATAAACCATTCGGTATAATTTTCAAACGCGCTATCTAAAGAATATTAAACAAATATGATGAATAAATATTACCTTTCTAAAACTTTGCTTATTTATATATTAAGTTATTGTACAAAATTGTAATGGCGATCTTTTTTAAGTAGCCAACAAACAAATGACGACGAGCGTCATGTACGCTGTTAATATTACGCTGGTCACAGCGAACTAAATATTTGGATAAACTGGAACTCACGCGGCTACAACTTGTGCGCGTCGAGCGCGAGTACTTCATCGAATTCAATTACTTAGTACAAACATTTGCCCCTGCATTTTTCGCGAGATTCCTAAATCGAAAATTTTTAATTTGGTCAGTGCTGTCGCGCGTCCACCGTAAATATTTATCGGGTTTCCGTGTACATATGCACAACTCATCAGCGGACGGAGGGCGTGCGAATAACACGACAATCGTGCGCTATCTCATTTCGACGGTACATGTTTGTATGCTGCGATGTCAAATGATATAAACTTCTGGTGATCGTCCGGCATAGGTTTTTGCGCGGAGATATTTGGCACGTGTAACGGGCATTAAATCGAGCGAACGGTAAGGCGTTGAATTCGAAGAAGTGGGGACTCGTGTTTAGTTTAGATATGCGGCGGCGGTCGGACTATTTTGTATATAAATGAGGGTAAAGGTTCAGGCTTCTGTATAAATTGATATTTGTTTTTGTATAAGAATAGGCACAATATTCCGTTCGGCTCTTGAAAGGGAAAACGATAAAAGGAAAATGTTTGTAAAATTAATTATTGAAAACAATTCTTTTTTTACTGCATTCTGCGTTGGGATAAAATATATTATTTCAATATCATATAAAAAGATTAAAGACTATATATTCTTATATATATAGTCTATATAAGATATATTATATACTATATATTCTTATATATAATATATAACTATGTATTCTTGTTTGAAAGTTATAAACAAACAACTTGTAAGGAAAAATAGCAATTGGAGAAATCCCTCGTATGTTGGCCTGATTACGTTTTCCTTTGTTACTTGATGAAAGCAAAGGCCAGCCGGTGGGAAATAAAAACAGCCCTAAAGTTTTTTCTCGTTTCGCCGGCTTCGGGCAGCTCGTAAATCCTGGTAAGTGCGAACGTCAGTTTATTTCGTCGTGATCCTCGGATGCTCGGGCACTTTTTGCAAACACTTCTCGCTTTTTCCTAAGTTGCTGAAATCTGACTTTTTGCCGTAGTAACAAAAGGGATCAGATGATAAAATAATGGCCAAAACAGAGGCCATTAAATAAAACTTTGAGGGACAACTCGCTCACGAAAGTTCTTCCCTGCGGTCTGAAAACTTGATGTGGACCTTGAAATTCGCTTGAAATTATATACAATACTGAAAATATTAATAATATTGAATATTGTTTCGTGAAAAAATTCGTGTACCAGTAAACTTTTTAAATTGACTATGCAATATTTAATTTAACAGTTTTATTTCTTAATGATCTTATAAGGAATGCAATAAATTACACATGGACCCTTACGTACATATCATATCTAGTTTATACAAAATCTTGAATCTATACAGTCTATATAACATTTATATGAATTATATACAGTTACTATACGCATATTTTACAAACAAATTCTTGTTATTAAATTGGAAAAACATCAATCAATAATAATGGAAGAGTTAAAAACAAGATTTACGAGAGAATTTATTAAAATTACCAATTTGTAATAGATAGTACTATTCCGACCAAGCAAAAATCTTGAGTACTCGCTACATCTCCAACTTCTAGGAGGGAAGAAGCTTGAGGGATATGAAAAATCAATACATACAGTCGTATAAAACCTTATAGTTGGAAAAAATATTAATATTGAATAATAATAGAAAATAAAGATGGATTAATTACTGAAACTTTTATATAGTTGCTCGTTAATTTTACAGACTGGGTTGTGGTAATAATGAATTTTGTTGCAATTTTCAAAGCAATAAAAACACAAAGTTATTATTTCTTAAAGTTTCCGCGTTTGCCGAACATGTAAACAACTTTACCTCGTTGTATACATCGAAACTTCAAACTATACATCATTATAATATAAAGCGAAGTATCCAAGATATCGCAGAAGCTGCCAGTTTACCGACGAATAGGCCCTTAAAGAGTGTATACGGGCAAGCCCCGAAGAGTAATAAATACAAGATAAATTTTCGCTCGAGACAAGTGCATCATTGAAATAAAAGCGATAGCAACCATAATCATATAATTATTATTTTTCCTTTAAGTTTTATACCACATTAATTACTATCTGAATTCTTTGATTTTAATCAAATGGAAAGACGTGACTCAAATAGTCTACGCGATTTTTGGTCAATTAAACCACGGTGTTAATATGTACATGGCACATATCGATTTCATATAAGGATTTCGGACTCGATAACACGCACATATCTTCAATAATGAAGTTGCCAATAATATCGAGAGGTTCCCACCGTAATATCCAATGCCAAGCCCGGCGCATTAGGAAGGAAAGAAAGCGCAAAGCCGATAAATCCCATCATGATCATAGCAGCAAACTCGTGCAGTATTTCATTCCCTCAAATTCAGAAAGCAGGCACGGAAAAACATCGTCTCCCTCTTGCCCCCTTTCTCTCAAAACCAAAGAAAAACGAAAGCTTAAAAGGGGGCGAGCGTCTCAGGTGACGGTAAAAAATACGTATAGCGCGACAGCATTCACCACGTGACTGCACCTTACCTCCTCCACTCAGCCCCTATATATATATATATATATTGCTTTAACGCTCTCTCTTCCTCTCTTTCTCCTACCCAACGCTGATAATAGCGTCGATTCCTTTGTACCCTCTACGGCGCCGTCGCTACAGTCCGGGTAATTTCGGGCGCCGTTCGAATTCAAATAAAAACCGCGCGCTGCTGCACGTACGGCGTGCGGGAAATATACTCACGCGGAATATAAGCTCTTGCTAATGGAAGTTGGCAGCCCTGGGAAAATTGTTTTTCCCCTCTTCGTATACACGTTAAAACGGGAGAGTTGCAAAAAAAAGGAGAGACACGTATATGAGCAGCACGAAAAGGCGAGCGCGATTAATGAGACGTCGTCGTTGTTTATCCTGCGACGGGGGCAGAGAAAGAGAGAGGACGAGTGCGGCTGCAGCAGAGTGCGCAAAAGTTGAGAAAAAGGCGGGCAGTACGGAGCATAATGATATCGAATAAAGCGAGCGCATAAAGCACTGACGAGCTGCAATTTAACGGATCTCTCTCTCTCTCTCTTTCGCGGTGTATATACACACGCACGCGGGGGCAGAGCGAGTTTATATTTACCAGACGCGCCGCTGCTCTCTGCGCCTTTTTCTCTCTCCTCGAGAGCGCTCTCTAACGCGAAGAGGGAATATAAACGAGCAAGCGATAGAGCGGCGGAGTGCGTGCGGGCGCTGAGCGCGGGAAGAAAAAGAAAAGTGGGCACTTAAATTTTGAGTTCTCTCGCGGCGCGCGACGTGCGCAATTCAATTACCGTTTTACGTGCCGGGCAAACATTAAAGTGTACAGCCACGGGCAGCACGCATATATGTATAGGATGCCGTCGCAGACGGTTATTATTATAGCCGCGCGCACGTGCGGGGAATCATTATTATCCGCGCGCGCGGTGACGAGATTCTTGCGTCCGCATTTTTTTTTTCACGCCTTTGTCGTCTTCCCTCGATCGCTCGCCAAAGTGCCTTATTAATTTTCTCCGTCGATTCCGAGACGCGTCGCGGCGGGAAGAAAAGTGACTCACTATGGCTTCGGAATTTTACGGACGATCTCGATGTTTACATATAGGAGAGACTGGGGCTGGTTGGTCGACTTTTAATATTTTTTCTTTTTTAGCAAAACTAGCTATATTCAATCCGCTTCGCGCGTATTATTTTTTTGAGATTATGAACATGATTAAGTTAGTGTCAATTTAAAAGTTTGTTTTAATTAGTTTAAATTATACGATAATAACGTAATTTTGAAAAATAAAGTAATGAAATTTTTCATATTCTATTTTAATTATTACGTTTCAAATACACTCAAACTCACGAATTCAATGTTGAAAATTCAAACATATTAGATTTTGGCGCCTATTCTATAAAGACCAATCAAAGAAGTCAACAACAACCAATCAAAACAGTCTTATTGTGATGACAGATTTCATCCATCACTTTGTTAAGACAGGATTAATTTAACGAACAAAACTTTTTCCATATTTCGAAGTACTCCGTCTAGAGAATATTTATGATTTTTTTCAAACTTGTAAGGGGGACCTCAGAAAAAGCTAGAATCAATTTTTTAAATACACGACTTTTGATCAACCTGCCCCATAAGCACGGTAGATTGGCCGTGGATCTGGGGTAAGCTGGCCGACTATAAATGTTGGAATGAAATACAAGAATTAACGATATTATTATATTCAATAAAACAATTGAACACGAGAATGTGAAATTGAACACGTAACATAATAATTGAACAACAAGATAAGCTATGATGAGTTAATAGCTATAAATGATCTAACTTTTGTTAGCACTGTTTCTATAAGGCTCTATTGGTTTTTCTGTGTTATTCTGCGTTATAACAAACCATTTTTATCTAGTAGTGAAGGGATTCTGTAAACGGCGAGCTTGCTCCAAAAAAGTCAGCCAACATGTCCCAAGGGCACATTTTAATTTAAAACTTAGGCTAATAATATTAAAAATAAAAAAATAAAACAAATAAATAAATAAAAAGTTGTAAAATTATAAAAAAGCAATTATTATAATCTACATTTAGATAATCATAATTTTTTTAAAAGGATTATCCGGTATTCCCTAAAATGTAAAACTTGCTCTGACATATAAGAAAATTTTCAAACCGTCGTCCTTCCACGGCGCAATTTGCTTTCTGACTAAAAATTAAGACAAATATTCTTGATCCTATTTTACGTTACCGACATCAACAGCTTTGACTTCTATTATTTCAATCTCGAGTTATTAGCATTTGGCAAATCTGTCCCGTATGCCAACTTGTCCCGGTCTCCCGCTCGATCTCCCCTAGATAAATAGTCAGAAAAACAATAGTAAAAGTAATAATAAAACTAGATAGAAAAATAATATACTCGGACACAATTGCTATTTTATAACGCGATGAAAAGTTTTAATTTGTCTCGCCTGCGCTTATAAAATGCGAATTGATTTTGCAATGGTTATGCACTTTGCGATTTAACGTTGCTTTTACGATTTTCCGATTTTACGACGCCCTGTTGGAGCTTCATGACTGTAAATAGACGGAAAGCCGAATGAGTTGTTAATTATTTATAATGCTATAAATTTTGCAAGTTTTGTTATTAATTAATAAAGTTTTGGTAATTACGGGAGTTCTTTTAGTGAAAGTGTCGGGGAGTGCGTTTTTATTCGAGTAAATATACAAATAAACAAGTATTAAAGAAGTCATGTTAGTGGATGACTACGCGGTCTATAAAACGAGGAACAGTCGTGAATTTCATTATAGATTATTTTAATGTAAGCAGTGATAAATAGAAAGCAATAAATACTTGTGTAAACGATGAATACGCTATCAAATATTTCCACAAGATTATTGTATTACACTGGTAAATACGATTGTAATTATCGAGACTTTACCATTACTAGTTATCACATCTATTTACTCATAACGTACAGCACTGTTAAAAAATTTCAAATGCACTGTAAGCATATGGTATGTTGTTTCTCTTTGAAATTAGATTGCAAATGGACAGTTAATTTTGTTAATTTTATACGATAATAATGTTGGTAAATAGCTTTATAAATGATTACACATAGTTATTGGTTTCTCCTGGAGGGAATTTTTTTATATTAAAAAAGTTTTCTGAAAATATGTTCAAAATATATAGGACATTTTTTTTATCTTTACTTTAAAATTGTTCTTCAAAAAACTAACTTTAAGTAATTAATGAAGCAAGTTTAATCAAAACTATTATTACTGTTGTTCTAGAGCAAGTACCATTTCTCCCACAATTTGAGCATTTTTGGTATTTAATCGGTTGTCCCTGCTAATTTTCCACTCAATCTCTATTTACCGCAGATTTTCATAGTTCACATATGTGCCGCGTATACACGCGCATATGTGCACGCTCACACGACTGTTCTAACGACAAAAAGTTAGTCGTATTTTCATAGTTCGTAAATTGTTAAACATGATGAAGTGAACCAGGAATGAAAATGTGTAGCTTAAAGAGAGATCGGGTTAAAACGCGTTGCCCGTGCGCTGCGCAACAAGGGCAAAAGGTATTTATTAGTATAAAATATCCATTGTCAAGTTTTAGTACAGAATCGAAAGTTTATATATTATTGTAATATCTCATTAATAATTGACTGACAAGGAACATCAGGCATTTAGATCCTGGATTTTCACGACTCTCTGGAAAAGGCTTCTATTTGTAAAATAAATGGACACGTACGTGTCTGGGCGCTTTTCTGAATGGCCTTAGTAATATAGAGATATAGTCATTTTTCGAAAAATTTAGGGGAAATGGGATTTTACGGAAACTTAAATAGCTTTATACCTAAACGTCCTAAGAATATTATATAACAGAGCTCTTACTTTCTACTTTCCCTTCGTCTATTGTAGATATATATCTTTAAGACTTTAGGTATGAAGCTATTTAAGTTTCTGGAAACACCGATTTCCCCTAAATTTTTCAAAAAAATGCCCATATCTTTATTACTAAGGTCCATTCAGAAAATTCACTTATTTTTCAAAGAAAAGCATTTCTCTACGAAAAATCTACGAAAATGACCTGAAAAACATAAAAAAATTAGTTTTGAATTGATTGATTTTAAAGGACATTGACCACGGCAACATAGAAAAAATACTTGTGAGCGCACTCTAGCAAATCTTATGTAGACGTGTGCAGAATGAAAAAACCTGAATTACAATGTAAAATGTGTCTTATTATTTTTCCCAGAATTTGATAAAAAAATTTATTTATTAAAAAATTTTTTTATAATTCTGTTTTTTTTTTCTTTTAATTAATTTTTACTCAGAATTGAGGAGTTAATTAAACAAAGATATCTATAGAGAAATAAAGGATTGATTAAAAACGAATTAAAAAGCCATATCTCTTTTATATTCTGAACGAATCTTTCATAATTTCCTTTCCTTGCCGTCTTTATCGAGTTTTAATCGCTAACGAATCACTATAACTTCTCTTCTGAGTTTTGATTTGGCGAATGTTTTCAACTTCGTTTACAATCCCTGTGGTCTGAAGTAGTTTACCCTTGCACCCTTCGAATGGGGTCACATAAGAAGTATCGTAGTTGTTGTTTGGGAAACTTATAGTATCTTCTTACTCCAATCTGCAACGTTGATCAAAATCTTTCTTTTTACTAAATTTGCTTAAAATATGGGTTAGATTATCTAAAAGTTTTGTCATTATTTAACTTTATCCCTTTTACACGTCCTTATTTTCCCCCAAAATAAGTTTTATTTAAATCCCATTCATTTCAAAATGAATGGATTTCTTGAATAAGATTGTACTTCCAAGAAACACAATTTTTAAAAATCAATCAAACCATTGTATAAGAACTCATTTAATTTGCAAGTAATCGCACAAATTTTCCAATAAACATTTAAATTGTGATTAAAAAATTTAATGTAGAAACAGTCTAAATCGTTACATTGAGCCAGCTGGAAAATTAATTGAAGCTACACTTTTGCTATTTCAGCTTTCATAAGAGATCAATGAATTGTATGCTCAATATTAAGTCTCTTACCGAACTACTGATGAAAATCTATAACTTTGAAGCAGGATAAAGTATATATAACTTTTCTTGTTTAAAAAAGTTGTCAAGTATTAACTTAATTATTATTATGAAGTTCAGTGATAACTGAATTCGGGATGCTGATAAAGTTGACAATTAATGAACTGCGACGCTAGTTATTTCGATCTCTTCATGCAGTCCTCTGCGACGAGATCGATAACAAAAAGATTACGTCGTTACGATGAATTCATTCGCAACAATGCATCAGTATCAAGAAATCTCATAACAACTTTTATTTGAAAACTACTGCTCATCCCCAAATCCCTCCATGGCATTCTCTGAAGCGCGAGTTTTCTCAATATATAGAAACTGGCATTAATCGAGGAAGTTAAATGAGAACGCTCGCGAAAATAGCCGTCATCCTCCATTTCTCGCTCGCAGAGAAACGTTGAGTGTCGGTGGGTGAGCGGCGATGAATGCGATTATCGACGTCGTCGCGATAACGATTATACGACTGTGACACCTCTCTCGTTCGCTCTGTCTCTCTCCGTCTCTCCGCACAGTCGTCATCTCCACTCAAGTCTTCTTCCTCCTCTCTCGTACCGGGGATTTCAATTTCCATATATTTGCTGGCTTGCGCTCGCGAACAAACTCGATAATCCCCGCCTTGCACTCTAATAAGTCCTCGCCGTCGCGTTAATTTAATGGACCGCGGGGCAAATAACGCTGGACTGTACGTACTCTACCTCTCTCTCTCTCTTTCTCTCTCTCTCTGGGCGAGTACTATTACCAGTGCGGCCGCCAGTATCTGGTTTTCCCGAGGCGCGCGAGCGAACGCGCAGCTGTAATACACTCCAATCCTAGCCGATTGCATATGCATTTGTCGGCGGCGTCGGGCTCTCGACGGCCAATCCTTGTTACACAAGAATACCCGGCCGCTAATGGACACACTCGCGTACAATGTGGTTATTGGCCGAGCTCACAATTGCGCCTCTGCGAAGTATATAGACACGGCAATGCGGGGAAAGTCGGCGGCGCTTAGTACTAACTCATAACTTGTTCCGAGTTACGGAGATGATTGCAGAATACAATGTAAAACTTGATTAAATTGATTTTTGCTGCTGTTATTAGAAAAGTGTGTAAGTATTACGCACCAATTATTGAAATGCTGCTATGAATCTATCGTTAGATATACATATTTTGACGTATATTTTAATATTTAAATTATGTGGCCCATAAATTCTCTAGTGATATATTTGAGACTGAATTAGGTTTTTGGTAGCTTTTTTCAAGTTGTAATTTCTAGAGAACAGCGTTATGTAAAAGCTTGAAATTTGGAGGAGATATTGTACAATATATAAAATATTTTTTTTTATACTTTGAAACTACTGTTGATTATGTATTATTAATGCATTTGAATTAGAATAAAGCGGTATATAATTTTGAAAAATGGTCTCCTTTGTTATAGTCAATCCTTAGTTAATGAACGTGATTTTCCGTGAATATTTTCAGAAATAAACAGTTTCCCTCATAAAAACCGATTTTTCGAGTTTTGATATATTATTTTCCAGTTTCTTTGTATACTATATATACTTAAAAAAATAACATCCTGAAATTATAACCAAATTCATGATCCGAATGTGTGAAGTACTCCTTGTTAGTAAATGTAAAAACGCGGCACGATGCTTTGAATATGGAACGAAAATTTGCGAGCACATGATCCCAGTTTACAAGAAGAAAGAAATTCTTACATATGCGGCCTGGCGTAATTCTCTTGCAATATGTCTACTTACAAAGATCTTGCGATATAAAACAGTCCAACTTTGTACCACGTCTCTCTCTCTCTCTTTCTCTCTCTTCATGGTTAATAATCCAAGTACATTATCAAAAAAGTAATTACGTTGGCTACTTTATTTTGAGTTCTCAGATCGCACGAGAACAAAAAATTTCTTAAAATTTGCAGATTTTTGCACCGATGGTCTTAAAAATGCTTCCAATCATTTTTCGCCCGGAAAATTCTTTTTATTATTCAGAAGCTTCCGGAAGAAAAAGATTAAAATTAGCATGAAATTTCTAAAAATTCTTTTCATTCATCAAAAATTACCACATTCATTGAGCTACGTAAAGTCAGCGTACATTCAGCACGCTTTCACTAACCTCATCAAGGGAGTTACGGCATAAATTAAAAAAGAAAGTAATAGACGCGATGTAATATCTCTGAAAGAAAACCACAGAGAGCTATGAAAGTGAGTACAAGCCACTAAGAGGAGAGAAAAGCTGCTGAGAGCCAGAAGCCTTCCGTTAATTTCGTCTTCGCCTCGAATTTATTTTCGCTTTCGCCCCACGCAGGAAGAGGAAAGATATAAAGAGAGAGAGAGAGAGAGAGAGAAAGAGAGAGAGAGAGACCAACATCGCGTGTGCAATTTCGTCCTATCGCTTTTTTGCCATTCTCGTTATGCCGTACCTTTCGCAGCTGCATGCGAGCATTGCGTCGCGTCTCGGAAGAAGAGATGCAAGGCAGCAACGATGGCAACTGTCGATACGCATACACACAATATCTCACAATCTTTTGTCGTGCACTTGATTAAATTTTGCGTAAAATTTAAAGACCGCCATCATGGGTTACAGTTACTATTTCATATATATTTTACAAAGCTAAGTAGGTACGAAGAGTATAGCTGGCTTTCTTCTTCTTCTTCTTTTTCTTCTCCTATTTAAACGGCTTTGTCTTTCTTAACTTTTAAGCTGACTTAAGCCAGGTTTGACATGTAGATGGCGTTACAGTAAGGATAAGGAAACTATGGAGCGTGTATATTTAAACTTTTTAAACTTTATCCCTCTCCTTACAGACCTAACATGTCAGAAAGGGTAGAAAGGAAAAGGAAATGCAGGGAGTAAAGGCAAAGAGGTTGAAAAAAGGGAAAATGATATGGATATATGTAATAAAAAAAAGAACATTAAAAGAATTATATATTTAAATTACATGCTCTGAGAAAATTAGAAATGAAAATAGCTGCTTTTTTATTTAGAAATTTAAGTATATTTTAAGTATATTTTCAATACTATATAAAGTTTTAGGTTTTTTAAAGCAGTTTAAAAGAGTAGATTTTCGGGTAGTATTTTGGGCATTTCCAAACAACATGATTTGAGTCTTCCAACTCATAAGGACAAAAAGAGCAGAATTCATCACCAACCAAATTTTTTCTATGGAAACTATAATATAAAGAGTAATGATTGGATCTCATTCTAATTATCGATACAACACTATATCTTGACCAATTACAATTTTTGAACCATGGTTTTTTCATGTTAAAAAATGATCATAATAGTAGACGTCTGTATTTATTCTAAAGTTATTTAAAAGGTATACAAATTTATTTGAGTACTTGTTAGAAATAAATAACTATAAATCTGTAAAGGGAATTGGAAGGTCTTTTAAATCACTATTTCCAATGACAATCTTTAGCAAAAAAATCAACAAGTTGATCTTTTTTCAAAAAACTTGTGTTAGAAAGTAAAATTAGCCAATCTTTATTATTTTATTATATCAAACAAATAACGTATCTCAAAAGAATAATTACCTCGCTTCACACGACAAAGAATGCGTAATTTTAAAATTAAATTTCTAAAATAGTATTGTTTTTTATTATTAACTACATTTAATTGTAACAATTTAATTAAAAAAGTTACATCCCGTGCGCGTACATACGCAGCACAAATAAACGCACAGTCCTTCATAAACATTTCTAGCAACGCATTTCTTGTTTTTAATCACTATGGTTCTGTCGCGCGCGCCTTCTTTGTAAACTCTATACACGCGTGCCGCGTTACCTTTGCTCGTACGGGGTGCAGCTCGTTTCGCTAGTTCAAAGCTCGTTCGCGCGCGCGCGAGCCTCGGTGCCACTGCGCGTCTCTGCACCTTGACGTGTCTTTGCGCCGTGTAATATCTGCTTTGCCCCGGCGCGAGATGAGTTTTCGCGCTCTGACTCGGTAAAAGAGAAGCGAGTGCGCGCTTCACGAGCGAAAGAGTGACGAGGACGATGTCGGGGCGAAATTGCTCCACTTGTCCTCATAACGCGAAAAATAATGAATTTTTCGGCCGAGGCATTACATTATGTCGCGCTTCTCTCAAGAGAGTAAGAGAAAGAGAGAGAGAGAGAGAGAGGAGACTAACAAGCTCGTTTCTCGATTTAAATGTCGAGTGTCCGTTTTAATAAGCGCGCGACCCGCTGATATTGCCACGAGGTATATATACCGTGCGCTCCCGCGTGCGGCTTTGATTAATGCGACAATGAATTTACCCGCACAGCCCTAGGGCTAGGTATTTGATTAATTGCCGCTCCCTAGGTGACGGATAAAGTTATTGGAGCTTCAAGGTGAAGAAACGACCTAATTGTCGGGAAGGGGAGAGGGTTTAATTAAATTTTCAATGCGAGACGTGAGAAAAACTTCAGACAGCTGTGTTTATTTTTCTAAAGAGGCTAAGCCGTGCCTTAATTAATAAATTACAAGGTGACGGTGTCAAGAAAAATATTTTGATAATCAATATGAAAATTTCTCTGCTTGATCATAGTAGCATTGAATATTGTGTTTTCAGATTTCTATTACACATAGTTGATTGGTAATTTAAAACCTATGTTTCTTCAAATCGCAAAAAAGTAATTTTTCAAAATTTTCCATGTAAAGTAGTAGATATTTTCAATTTCCATTTATTTAAAATAAATAAATGATAATTTTTAACTAAAATGGTAATAATAATAGTAAATATAATCTTCTATTATATTAAAAAAATAAAAATCCTACTTTATTTTTTGACGACCGCTTCAAAGGTTAACTTCCCCTCCTAATAAGTAACTTCCAGCCACGAACTTACCCCACGCATTTACACTCACGTACTCACACCCACGCACTTACGCCCACGCACATACGTACGCACACACTCACGCCCACGCACCTACGCCCGCTTACTCTGCGTTTTACAGGGTTGAGACTGTCATTTGTACTTTGAATGTATAATATAATACGTTAAATTAAATAATTTCAATAAAATAAAATATAAACATAACATTTTATTGATAGTCTTTAATATACGAAGCCCGCATTATAACGGCGTTTGTTAGTGACATAAATGTTTATTTGTATATTGCCGTATATTGCCGTATCAGTACTTAATTTTTTTACTTGATTTTTTGTTTATAATTATGAGTCAAACAAAGTTCAAATTTTTTCATTTTTCTTATTTTTTGCCAGCTCATTTATGAAAATATTGCTGCCGATTAATTAATTACAAAATTTCTCTAAAAACAATATTTTTTATAAATATTTTAGATACATCTTCAGTCGAAGTTTGATGTTTAATCTTCGGTTTGAAAATTGAATTTTCTGTTAATAAAATCTTCAAATTCTTTTTATTTCTCACTCTTGAACACGCAACATATAACTGCCCGTGACTATTTAGTACCTTTATCAGTATTTACTGATATACTATAGTAAATGGTCTAACAGTGTTTAAAGCGAACATTCGTTTTTCGTCACAGCCAAAATGAGTTATTGAATAAAATAACTTAAAATCCTAAGGTTTTCTTTTGAATAAATTGGTTTCTATATATAAAATAGGACTTTTTATATTTTGTAAGTTATTATTAACTTATATAACTTTTTACATTTCTTATGTCTCTCATGTCCACTGTAGCATATTTGCTACATTGACTATTTTGGTTTTACGAGATTATTCATATACCATTTCCCATCTCAACACCCACCTAAATCCCTTTTGGCTGCTCAGAAGTCAAGATATCTCAAATAATTGAAAAAACTTTTTATTGCTCAAATTAGTGGGAAAATGATCATAAATCATTTCTGAATTTTTTTAGGATTCAGGGTTGATAGAATTTATTTGAAAATGACAAAAATGATCTAAGTAAACAATAACTTTCAAATTATCAAAGAATTCTTCATTCACATACAGAAATTCATGCACTCAAGAGTAAAAACTAAAAATGTTAGGTGGTCCTCATCAGTCAGTTCATTCGGAATGCTACGGACAATGACAAGTAACTTTACAATCGGAACTGAATGAAATTTTCAGTTTTGTATTTATTCAAAGCGCTTATAACCGTGAGACTAGCTCTATAATCACGTTACCTTCAATGTATCGTGAAAATTCCAACTTGCGCGCATTCACTTGTACGCCCCATAAAAGTAGCGCCTCAATACTTAGTTTATCTTTACGAGGCAGCCGCACGAGCGGCCAGTGAGCGAGAAAGAGAAAATAAAGGATTGTTTCCCTCTGCCTCTAATTGCAGGTTCATGCTGGATCCTTTACAGCGGTGTCCTCCTCGCGCTGGTGACGACGGCAGTGCTGTCCTGTCGGCAGAGCGAGTTTCAGTGCGCCAACGGACGCTGCATCAGTCTTAATAAGGTCTGCAATCTCGTCGACGATTGCGGTGATAAAAGCGATGAACAACAACAGTGCTCACGTGAGTAGAGAATCGCTGTTCTGCCTCTTTCTACATTTTTTTTTTATTTCTTGCCTTCCTGTTTTTATCCCCCTCATTTTATTCCTCTTGCTGTGCGCATTGTCCTTTTTTAATGACGAGCTCGTTAAACGGCAGTAAAGCCGATATTATTCGTCCTTGATAAAAGAGACAAGAATTTTGATTAAAATAGGAAACTTTTCTCTCTCTACGAGCAGAGATGGTTAGATTAATAAAATGGGCGGTCAAGGGTCGTTACTCGTTTTTTTAATTGGGTCACGGGATCTGGATAACATCGTTCGTCCAACATTTTTCTTGGCATAGTGAACATTGACTTTTCTCGTTGGGTTTTTCTTATAATGATGGCATTTTATAAACGTTAACAATTAAAAAATACTAGTTTCAAGAATTCAATTTCACAATTATACAAGGAACAAGGAATGCAGAGAGTTCAAAGACAAGTATACAGAAGAAAGTTCCAATACAATTTTACCAGATTATAGCGACAAATTAAATTGAAAATTCAGCGACAAGAGTGTCGGGAGTACATATACTATCGGTTTTGAATTAGTGTTCAGAAAATTACGAAATTTTGTATAATACTATAGTATGTTTTAAGCTCAAACTGACGCATATATAAATTTTTGGAAAGCTACACCAACCCAGCAAAAGGTTATTAATAATTTTATGTTAACGCTATTAACACGTAGTCTTATGGGACATCACGTTTTCGACAATTTTAATCAAAAAATTGATAAAAACACCTGTTCAGATTTTGACGAAACTTTGAGAAATGTTTATTTAATATCCCATAAGTATAATGCACACATCCAAATGGTGATTCACCAATTTTTAGAGTTAATATTAGCAAATGAATAAAATTATTCCCGCTCACTCGACCATTGCACACACGATTTGGCAATATCGCAAACAGGTTAGGAAGTCCGCACAATTTCAAATGAGGTGCGCTTGATAAGTATGCACAAACAATACTCAACGCTTTATATGAAAATTATCTTTATTCGACGGCTCCAACTCACTCATTCTTATTACTTGCACGTAAGTACATACACTTAAAAAACTACACAAGGGCGCTCAAGCGATCGTGCGACGTTGCCCAATGAAACTACTTACCTCGGAAGTCAAAGACGACCCCCAACCCGCACTTGACTCACGGCATACCGATAGCACTCCCTTAACCTACAGAAAAGTAAAATTTTCATATCATCTACTTAATATCGACGTCTGAAACAGAACGCGAGCCCGAGATAAACATGTCACGAAATACGATGCCACTTTGCACTTGGAACCGTATCCCATAAAACATTCACTGGCGTGCCAGTGTAGACGACACTAGGGAAAACAAAGTGTTTTGGGATAGGAGAGCCGTTGCATTTGATAGGCGCTTATCCGTCGCACCCTGCGAAATCGCTAAACCGCGCTCGACTGGCATGCACACATATAGATCGAAGACAGTAGCCCGCGCGAGTCCTACCATTCGAAACAATGATCGAACGCATCCTGCTGACAACGTGTGATGCGCTCATTGCGCGCGGCTGTGGCTCGGCATCGTTAACGTCGTCGCGGTTGTGCTCGGCGCGTGATGGATCGAAGAATGGAATGCGCCCACCCTTGCTTATCTGCGCGAATGATGCGAAAGTATTATAGTTCAGCGAATCAAATCCAATGAATTCGGTTTATGTATCTCGACGATGCGCAATATTTTTGCTGAATCGACGAATAAAAACTTTGTGGTTGGGTTATTTCTAAAATATACTAATTCTTTTTATTCCGATAGATTGTTTTTGTTGATGTATTGTTTTAGTCCTCATCTCTTAAGCAATCTACCAATCATCAAAACTTATACCAACATATCCCACCACATCTCACAAATGAAACTATAAAATAAGAGATAGAGCAGACGCGATGAGGACATGAAACGCTATAGAACAGCAAAGTTAAGCTTATCGCTCTGATTAAGGAACGAACATCCGTCTGTGGCACCTCAGCGCACGCAGAAACTTTTATCTCATTTTCGTCTTGCCAGAGAGCATAAAATCAAGAAAATCCAAGACAGCCACGTAAACACAAGATAAATCGCCTTCGCCTCGCTGTCTTCCTCACTCGCATGTTTATACGTATCTCTCTCTCTCTCTCTCTCTCTCTCTCTCTCTCTCTCTCTCTCTCTCTCTCTCTCTCTCTCTCTCTCTGTTCAGCCGTTATATATATATACATCTCGCCCGTTCTCACTTCGCTCAACTCCGCACACAAACTCGTTCGCGCGCCGATCGCTCTCTCTCTCTCCTCTCCCATATCTCCATCTCTTGGCTTTCTCGTCCGTTGACGTGCGATATATACACGCTCTCTCGCTCCGTCACGCGCGCTTGGATATAATTCATTGGGCTCTGCAGCACGATTTCAGATTGATACGCGATCCGCGTGCCCAGTGATGTATACATGTATGTATACGTGTACAAAAGCCGTCGGTGCGCGATCAGCGGTATAGGTACGAGCGCGAAAAACAATTAATCGCCCGGGCATCGAGTACACACGTACATATATATATATATATATTTATACACATATATACAGACAAGGGGAGGCGCAGGCTCGCATGTGACGCTCATCAAAAACTCGTCGGGGTTTCATCACGCGAGAGCTCTCGCTGCGGTTCGTGTGTCTTCTGGCCCGTTGATTCCGCAGATTAAAACGCGAAGTTTGCCCCGGCCGCTGCCAGACAATGCTTCGATTGAATTCGTTATTGCCTTGTTTGCGCGAGCGATTCCGGCTGAAAATTATTGTTTGGTTTACTCAATTAACTGCTTTGATGAGGGGGCGCAGCTTTCCGCACGCGCGCGTTTCTATATGTTGGACAGTCGGGGAAAGAGTTCGAGGAGTAATACGATTGCGGTGGTCGCGGCCTGTGTTTGGCTTGCGCTCGTTGCTGTGCTGTCACTCGCGCGTCAGCGCGGATTAAGCAACATTTCAAAAATTAGTCGTGCGAGAACTTTTTTCGTTTTCGTTACGAATGATATTGATATAATGCCGGATCATAGATCTCTTTACTGTTGTCGCAACAAAATGGATGACGTAAGCTTGAATGTTGATAAAATGTTCGTTAGAATGTTGATAAAAAGTAAGAAAAGCTATATATGTGTGTGTATATCTCTGATAAATCACAGTTAAAAATAATATCAAAATATAATTTGGATAAATTACGTGCAAAACATTGTAATAAAAATTACCATGTCTGATTGTAAAAGTGGGACAGACTCGAATTATCAATGAAATTGCCATAATTTATAGTAAAAATTGCCATAAATTTATAGTAATTTTTACGATACATGAAAAATTGCCATAAATTAATCGCAATTTTCACCATAAATTATGGCAATTTTGTTCATAATTCGAGTCTGTCCCATATTTACATGGTAATTTTTACTATATTTTTCTCCGTGTAGTTATCATCCAAAGGTTATGTATTTAAAAACATGTACACCCAGAGAAAATTCTTGTAACCATTACTATAAAAGCACCAGACTGTCTGGTGCAATAATAGCACAAACATTAAATATAATGAACGTTGTAAGTCAAAATATAACTCATCTGTCTATGAAAAATAGTAAATGATGACATATTGCATTCGTAACTAAATTAATCTTATGGATATCTTTTAAATATTACAGTGTATTAGGTTTCCAAAAAATACTGTAAATTTAACAAGATTTCTATTTACTATGTCAGCTAGTAACTTCTACCGTATACGTACTTCTCTCGATGTACGAAAGAGAGAATGAAGAAGAAGGAAATAAAAATGAGACTGAAACTTTCAAACGCCCCCGTGAAAGCATTGACATTCAGAGTCGAATCATGGTAACTCGAATTGCGTAACAAATATATCTGAAAACTCCGCGCCGAGTGAGCCCCATAAAATTCAACTAGTTCGCGGACGTCTTTCCTACATACACTACTGTCGATTGTCTCCGCCTCCCATTCGATCCGATAGCCCTCAACACAAGAAACTTTAAAGCACTCCACCGCATCGTGCAAAACATCCGAGGAAGAAAAGAGACGACGACATAGTCCTCTCTTCGGTCTCGACTCGACGACACCGACCTTTTTCTCTTCCCCGTACTGCAAAGTCCTCTTCCCAGCTGAAATAAAAAAGAATCGCGCTACACGCGTCACGGGTTTCGGCTAATTTTCGTCGCTCGACGGCCGCGCCCAGACTTCTGTCGCTTCTTTTTCCGGCTTAGTGCTGGCCCGAAGCCGCATAATCCAGAGCGCTGCTAGAAAGCCACGAAGAAACGTTCGTTCGTGTAGCTGACCGGTCTCGTGAAGATTCCACAAGTCTTTAGTAGTGAGGTAGAATCAGATTTTTCACTTATTAATTGCATTAGACGTGTAACTTGAAGACTAATAGATAAGTTGCAAAATGTCGAACTATCTTTGTTTTACTCTGTCATATATTTTTTTCAAATATTTTCACATATTTTTTTGTAAGAATTTTTTTCTCATTAGCAATTAAGCAAATATTCTTTTAACATTTCAACGAATCGAAGTAATTTAGAGAAGAGGGGGAAGATACCGACTTTTCGATGGCTTCCATGATGATTTAATCAACGACAGGCTCGATTAATATGCAAAAAGGGAATCTAGAGGAAAGATATTAAGTGCGCGGGCTATCATGCGTTTGACACAACATCGAACTCTTCCAGTGTTTTTATATGGTGCAAAGCCTTTTAACATTTCGCTTTACGGATATCTTTACTCACGCTCGTAATACATAATATGTAAGCTAGCAGCAATGGGCGCAGGCTTTGGGATATCGCTGCAGACAGACTGAAATTAATATTTTATTTATTCCATCTCTAGCAAGCTCGAACTTGTGAGGAAGTACATACACATGTACGGCGTGGATGTAGTGACACCGAAGAGAGAGAGATTAAGGTTGGGAAAAAAAGATAAAGTGTTAATTAATTACACCGATAAAGAAAAGATATGAACACTTATTCAATACTCTTTTCTATAATCACGAAATTTTGTAAAATGACTAAGAATAAATTGTTTGTATAATTAGTTAATATGGGGCTATTATAGTAGTGTAAAACTAGACAAAACGAAATGATCATTTATCTGAAAAAATAAATATGATTCTATTGAATTTCTATCCTCGTAGATTTTATAAATAATTTAAGTAAATGGCTGCAAAAGTTTCACACAATGTAAAATTGAAAAAGGTTGTAGAGAATATGTAATTAAACATTTATGCCGAAGTACCCTTAATTAAGTTTATCTTGAAATGTTTGTTCCTAACACTAAGTGCGTAAAGCAAACTTCACGAAACTTTATCTTAGTTTGCGAAGCTAGGGTAGAAAAAAAGTTGAAACTACTTTTCATTAAAAAAACTGTAGACGTAGCGCTGCTATCGCATAGACGATTTTCTGTATTCATTTTTTATTCAAACTATGAAGCGAACGAGATTCAGGCACCCTGCTTGACTTAAGTGAAAAGGTGAGGCCCAATAACTGTGATAAAACTATAATAGCATTACATTTATTATTTCGGTAGAAATTTAGTAGGTATGATCACCTCTTTATACTTGTACATATAATTTATACAAATCACAGAATAGCTCAGTACATCGAAAGAATGAATAGAAATGTACTAATGAAACAATGAATAGTGTAATGATTTTTGTCGGGAAAAGTATTTTGACTAGATTGAATACGAGTAGAAGTAACTTATTGAATTTAACGCGAAAATCAGTAGATTATCAAGCTACTTAATTAAATGTAAATTTATGATGTTTGATGAGATGAATGACAGCGACATGTATTAATGTTGGAAAGATGATACGAATGGTCCAGCTGTCGAAGTGGTTCAAAATGAATAAACCAGTTGTTTTCTTGCCGACGTTTCGGGCATTTTTATGCCCCTCTTCTAGGCTAGATTACATTTTATGAAACGTGCTCTACGCAGCGACAACTGCCAGTCAAAGAGACTCTTTGACAACTGGTTTATTCATTTTGAACCACTTCGACAGCTGGACCATTCCTATCATCTTTCCAACATAAATGTAAATTTATCTAACTGCGCTCAAACTATGCTCACGTAATTGCATTGACGTCTGGACGGAATCGTATTCGTAGCCGTTAATGTATATTAACTCTTATAACTTCAATAGTGAAGAGATAGAACCATGCAATACTTGAGTTCTATATAGATAAACTCTATTTGTATTTATTATGCATTGCAATAAGCTAATACAATACACAGATGAAAAATAATATTCAAAGTGAATCGTAACCGTGCATTTCATAACAGATACTTCACGGAAAGACACTTCTCCGACGATTATTTCACTAATAAGACTTTTCCTCAATAAAATTTCACCGAATGGGCCTTACACAATCAACCAATTTAAATAAAATTTTGCTGTCTGATTTCTGCATCGAAATTGGTAAAAGCGTTCTCATTATTTACAGCCGTTACAGCAACTATATAAAGTGATTACTACAATAAATGAGTTTGTATAAATGTTGCTAAATAAATTCTTTCTGTAACATTTGCTAGCAAAATACTTTCCTGCATACTTCAAGATACAACGTGATAATTTATTTATCAATGTCTATCTTAAATGTCCTACAAATCCCTCACGTCTTTTCAATATAGACATCCCTTCGCACAGTATATTTCAAGCTAGTTTTATAATGCATAAAGCGCAAGTCGATTCTTATTTCTGCACGTATCAACTTTCGTAACGCACACACGTACGCGCGCGCGCCTAACTAAAAATACGGTCTTTTTTACAACGAAGCTTATTTCGCTTCGTGCATTCGATTTTAAAATCGTATTTCCTTTAACCTTCCAATACAAACAATGCAAAGTAATTTATCAGGCGTATTGATATTTTTCATAAATGAATAATCTCTCTTTCAATTATTGATACCTTTGATTTCCTGTTACAAACTCTTAAAATCAATGATTATATCTTTCTCCAAAAGCGTTGCATCTGCGACCTCTCACCACTCGCCAAATTCGTCTCTTTATAAAAAACAAATGAGGTATCGATCGGTGCGAAAGAAACCGAGCGCCAACGAGTTGAAACCTAAAAGAACCAAACGTAAACGGAATCCACCGAAGCGCATCCGTTGTAAAAAAAACGAGCTCGTGCACGGAGATAAGAGAGGTCAAACAGAGAGAGAGAGAGAGAGAGAGAGAGAGAGAGAGAGAGAGAGAGAGAGAGAGAGAGAGAGAGAGAGAGAGAGGGCGAGAGGGAGGAGTGAGGGAGATGAAGACGACAGATCCCATGGACAAATCCGAGGCTGCAGAATCGCGCTGATTTATCGGGTCTTGAAATTGGTATCGCGCAGTCGAGTCGAATGCGTGGATTTCAGCGTACGGCAAAAAGTATAACACGCGCGTGCGCTTATATATCGCTCGAATGAAGTTTTGCTCCCTTCCTTTGCACACATAGGACCGTTTACACACTTTACGGTGGGAGTGATCGTGTACCCGTATGTGTATAAGGACACGCTTGCGGCGGTTAATCATAGGCGAATAAATGGAGTTAAAGACAGTGATATAGGTTGTATATACGCTCGCACGTCAGCGCGCGCAGACACATATATGTATTTAGAGTTAATGAGATAAAAATATTATCTTCTGTATATACCTACCTGGATATCTATATATACACTTACATATATGTGTATATGTGGGGTATAGGTGTGCGAGGCAGGAGCGAGAAGAACCGAGGGAGAGAGAGAGAGAGAGATCCACGAACGGACATAGAGAATTGGCGACCGTCCAAGAGATCAGCATTTAGGTCAACCCCCGGCAGTCTCCCGTTTAGCTCTATATGTATATATATATACGTACACACACTTACACACACCTGCCAGTTTACAAATACAAAAGCTATTGTGCCCGCTCGCGCACACGCTGCACCGATACTAACTGGCGCGTTCACCCGTTTACGTTCGTTCACCCGCAGAACGGTTACGCAACGGCGCTAAGCAGCACTTCTTCCCGAGAATCGAGTTGCTCTCTTTCTTACTCTCACTCTCTGGCTCCGTCATATATACACCTCTTCATATTTACACCACCGTGAGCGACGTGCCACGCATTTATGACGCGTACCTCTGCACTGTATGTGGATTTGGATGGTATCGTTTAAGATTTTTCAATTTTTCTCCTGTGACTTCAGAATTTGAGTTTCTGGCAGCATTGTTGATTATATTCATTACAAAAGCTCCTGAGCAAGCACATGAAGACATGACTCGACCAGAGCTTGAATATTAACACAAAGAATAAGAGGATTTAATTACTATGATGTTTGAGTGATTGCTGCTCATGGAAAATAGGTAAAAGTACCTAATTTTCGTCCATTTAGATCCTTTTATCATGTTATTCTAATTTATCCAGAGGACGCAGCACATTTCCTATCCTGGCCAAAATTTTATAGCAACATGTTAATGCTCATGTGGGTCAGCATATCTCTCGCCGTGCTTGCTCTTGAATAAGGGCAGAGATTTCACTTGTTGAAATATTGTATAAACATAAATTTTCGACGGAATGGATACTGACTTAATTTGAAAGGACGTCTTTGAGAATATATAAATATCAACTAGTGCTTTCAATTTTAATTCAGATCAAAAATAAAAAAGATTTATATTGTTTGTTGATTCTTTTTTTAATTGACGATATCTACTTTTGCAATGTTGAAATTTCGTTGGAATTTTTATTTTTATTTTAAGAATCATATTTTTATGTGATATCGTTTTTCACACTAAAACATGTGAACAAACGATTGTAAACAAATTTTATTAATGTCACAAATTCTCGCGGTGAAGCCACCTTAATTATGGTTCCTCATCTTTTACAATTAAGTTTTTATAATAAATTATGTAGTAATCACGCAAACGAACATGAAAATGCAAACGATTCCAATGAAAAAAAAATAAATGCTGTTTTTTTAACAAATAATATAACTTTCAATGTATTGGAGAAATATTATACTGAATTTTCAACTATTTCATATAAATTATGAAAAAATAATGTAAATAAAATAGAATATTAATAATTTTAACGAAGAAAAATACAAAAACAAACATATATTAAGTAATATTATAACAGCTTTTAGCAATAGTAGACCGCAAAGCGAAATTAACATATGCATATGCATTACAAAAAATTTCACTTATCGTAATTACGCTGCTAATCCTCAAAATCTCTCGTCAGCTCGTCCTAGCACAGAAGAAAAGAAAAAAGAAAAAGCTAAGGACTAATTAATGTTCAAAGGCTCGCACTTCTCGCACGCGCGCGTCCGAAAAGCGCAAAAATGATTCATTTAATAAGCATTTCTAAAGAGGCGCCACCGCCTCCCGCCTCCAAGCAAAGTGCTACACGCGCTCCTTTCATTAAAAATTCACTTCCGGAATCTCTCCTCACCGGGCTTAATGGAATTAAAACGATCTCGTTTTTACTCCTCCATCGCGTTTTATTCCCGCGCGAGGGAGGGAAATGAAGTGGCGCGCGCACGCCGAAAGAAGTGCCGAACTAACCGGGACAGAGCGGTAGAGAGGAAACGGGAGGCAGATATAGCCTCGCGCAGAATCGAGGGCTTCATTTCGGTCGCGGGGATTTCGCGCCCCAATTCTTCCCCGGGCCGCTATTTTAGTCTGCATGCCGAGCTAACGCCTTTCTCTCGCTATCTCTCCCTCCTCTCTTTTTCTCTCTTTCGGAAAATTGAAAGAAAACCGCGTTCGTTATTTATTACGATTTCATTTTGGTCGGAAATGAATTTTCAGCGGCGCTTGATGCCGGCCGAGAAGAGTGAATTTTCGGCAATAGTATTGACTTTTAGAAGACGGTTGGATGCACAAGATAACCATATTTAGTAATTAAAAGCGATGATGTGGAAATGATACTGCCGATGCCAATTAAATTCAATCGATGCATAAAACAGCCTGTCAGTCAAGCAATGCAGTATTTAATCGTTAAACTTCATTTCGATAATATTTTTTTGTTTTAATGGTTTATAAGTAACTCTTTTTTTTATTCATTAAAAAAATATCCTTCATATTTTTACTTAATTCAATCATTTTTGTTTAAAAATATATGTCATTAAAAATTATGTATAGTCAAAACTATCCAATTATTGGGTCCTTCATTTTCAACACATAATCGATGCCAAATTTTAATAGACTGGTGAATTATCATAGCAACGATCAGTCATCTATGTATACATCAACCCAGACGGCTTCGGTTGAATATTTTTTCGCTTATTCTACCGTTTTTAGGCTGACTAGGTTTTCGGTAATGGCTGTATCTATAATCAATAGTTTATCATTACTATATATTGTTTAGTTAAGAAGTAAATATATACTAAACTTTCTAATAATCCATCTCGAAACTCATTAATAATTTATTTTATTAGATAAGAAGCAAGTAGTACAGAGTAAGAAATAGGGAATAGTGGATAGAAATTGTTAGGTAGGGAGCATTGGGGTGATAGAAATTGGAATGGCCAGATAGTGAAGAGAGCTGTTAAGCGCTGCTGCGGTGTATATAAATCGTTTGTGAAAATTAATTGATTCACTTGTCATTATTCACACGTATGAATAGTTAATATGAATTTATACAGTAAATATATATTTTGGTCCGATTCTATAGCCATAAGACGAATCTAAGATCATCTTAAAATTTTAAGAATAAATCATACTTATATTTTTTATATATTTTTTATATGCAAATAATACTCGATACTTGTATATATGCGGTTACTATGCCAATACTACTACTTAATTAGTTTATTCACATCTACATTTCGTACTCATTGATGGGATTTAAGTGGAATATAGGTGAGCGAGAGCGATAATTAAAGACTGTACAACTCATTACTAAATACTCTGGTAATTTATTAACAGTCTGTTACAAACGAGAGTTAGGCGATACGTAATGCGGGACACTTTTACGACTGTACTATAAGATGCCTGGAAACAAAGTGAGCGAGTACAACCGTTACAGACAACTATTAGACAGAGGAGTCATTACGTAATGGTACTACTTGGATCAAAGGTCCTTACAATACATGCGCGGGAACATTCAAATTGAATAATTGTATTTAGCTAAAATTCACATCACTCATTTCATCAAAAAGGTGTTCTCTTATAAAACGTTTATTTTATCATTATCAGCATTTAAAGAACCATTCCCCACATCTAAAACAAATTGAGCAAAGGTTACGTCAATAGCTTTCATATTCCATAAAATTTTTTTTTGATTGATAAATCAAGAAATTCACTTCGAGTTTCTGGCGGTAATACAGGTAATAATTGTCGGTAATCACTGCCTAAAATTACAATATTAGCACCAAATAAATCATTATTCATTACAACTCTTAATGTTCTATCTATGATTTCTAATGCATAACGTGGAGCCATCGGTGCTTTGTCCGAAATAAAAACGTTAGTTTGACTCAAAAGCTAATACTTTATGGACGGTTTTTATCTTTATGATCCAAATGAAAAAACTAAAAAGCCCCGAAACATCCGAATTCCGTCAGTATTTCCGCAGAACATTACTAATATTTATGGTTACCAATATTTCACGAAAAGCTGTATGTTCATGGAGTAGATATCATTGATGCAAAATGCTGAATTCAATGGCGCTTCAATCTGTTTCAAACTATTGCAGTCGTAGTTCAAATACATAAAATCTCAAAGCTTTGTATACATTGATATGATCATATGTCCCACAGTAAAGAAATATATATTTGAAATTACAAAAATATTATTAGATAAAAAATTGTAATATTATTTATTCAATCGTGTACTGGTTACGTGCAATTAACAGTTTACAAAAGCATAGAGTTGATATTCATAATATCAATGTTTTCAGTAATTTTCCATGTTCATTGAGCAACATGCTCTGTTAAACTAGAATGTTTCTATAATAAAAGAGAAACGGAACTAATATAAATAATAATGTGGTAATCGGATGGATTAATAAAATCCCTTCTAACGTTGAATTAACAGTTGTCAAACCGCGCGCTCACGTATTTCCCCTACTCACCGCTTTGTATTACTTGCTACCGCTAAATAAGCATTCACGGGCCTCTCGTGCCAATTAGCCCCGTTCCACTGCATGCAAATACAATCAACCGTATTTTCAATGGCAACTTTAATAAAAACCGTATGTGGTCACTGCACAACATGCGTGGTGTGACGACTCTTTTGCACACGCGCGCAAGCCTAGGTGAGAGTATAACCGAGAATCGAAAGCAAAAGTTTCGATATTGCATTGGGGCGGCGCGTACACACACGCGACGAGATGAGCAAATCAAACTCGCAAACAGCGGTGTAATTTCACCGGAGCATATAACTCGCGCCGTCGCAGCGTTGTGTACGACACGTCCCCACAGGGCCGCACCGGCGCGCACCGTATAAATTGGAAAAAGTTTTCACGCTCTGAGAATCTACATCTTTAATTTCGCGCTGCAAGGGAGAAGAGGCTGACTTTTGCGCCACGCCGCATTTGTAAATCGTTCAGTAAGGGTTTAATTAAGTGGCCCGTAAAATGCGTCGACTGGCCGACGTTGAGATTCATTGCGATTCTTTGTGTCTGAGGTATTCATTTGTACGCGGATGGAGTTACGTTGTATGAGTTACAAAGTTGGAAAAATAGCGCGCAAAGGGAATTTTTCTTCAGAAATTTTAATA